>CM044432.1:98660959-98714876 GCA_024363595.1 Xenopus borealis | reverse complement strand
CACATTCCTATTATTCATTTTGTTTGTTTGCTTTGTATTTTAGAAAAGCACAAGCAGTGTAATCTATACCATCACAAAAACTGCAGCCCTAAAGTGACACAGTTCAGAAAAATATAATCAAATGTTTGTTTTAGTGTTAAATGTTAAACAGTTTAATTTATTGTAAACACTCTAATTCTTAAGGCTCATAACACACAAGTCATTTTCTCAGAAATAGTGGCCTGTTAAACCCCTTTGTTGTCTGCTATTAGATTTAATGGTTACTACCAGTGTCGGACTGGGATGTTGGGGATCCACCGGTAAACCTTGGTGGACCCACTTTTCCAAACTATAATTTTTTTCCTCACTTAACCTCTTTATTCTCCTAGTCTTTTATATCTACTTACTAGATTCTATTCTTCCGTTATTAAGCAGATGACATCATAAAATCTGCTGTTTGAATGCTGTTGTACGCGTGACATGTTTCGTCTTCCATCTCATTAAGTTAATCACTTGGTTACCAGTTTATTATGCATGCCTTTCGTCTTCATTTAGGGTTCTGCAGAAAATTTCTTGTGTTCAGAGTAATAGTAGAATTTAGTAGCATTTGGCTGGGTGTTTAAGTAGAAGATAGCAAAGTTGTAACAATATTACTTATTTTGTCTAATCAGTTATTGAAGAGAAATAAGGATATATTTTTTAAATATATGGGGTTTTTTTTTCAAATATGTTCAGCTATTTAATGTTTAATCACTGTATCATCGGGGTAACTAGAAGTAGCTGGGTCTGTTACATTATTGAAAAAAGAGTCACACTTCTTTCTGACAGTTTAATCTAGGCTGATGTTTGGGATATTTTATCTGGAACCATACTCAGTAGGGGTTGCCAGAATGGGCAAAACTTATAAAATCCGTAAATGTAATTTCTGTCAGCCTGTAAGAATGTATTGAAAGATGTCAGTTGTATATAAATAAACTGCTGCACTTGAATAGTCTGGCAAAATAACAGGATACTGTTTACTATATGCCTGGCTCTGTGCCAATGATAAACAGTTGGTTGCATAGTTATACTGAGGTAACACAGTATCAAAACATTAAATGCCAAAAGACCTTTAAGGGCCATGGCATCACTTTGCGATAGAGAAGATTTATCGGTAGCAACAAATCTCCCCTTTTGTCATCACAATAAAGAAGAAGGAAAGTCTAAATTAAGGAAGGATGCCAAATGTTAGGCACCACCAGTTATTGTAATTGCTTACCTAATACCCTGGGCTGGTGCATAAGATCCATCTATAACATATTAAAAGTTATGTCAATGTAAACCAAAACCGGTGCTGTGCCTCAGATCTTCTACAATATGTGAATGGATGGTGGCCATTAATTGCACTTGCACTGGGAATCTTCTTAAAAGGTGAAAAGGAGCTGACTCAATCAAGTCTACAAGGGTGGAATTAAGGTTTTGTCAGAGTCAGTATTGTTTTTTCTAAGGGGGATTGCAGGGAAATGGTATAGGATAAGTGAAAATGGCTATTTTTTTAGTTGCGTCAGTATGTATACACCGTACAGTAGGCTTACATTTGACTTATACCAAATTAGTAAAAAAAGATTTGTTTTAGGAAGGTTATTCTTTCATTAACATCCTTAATAAAAGGGACATTTCAGTATGTATCTGGTTTGCACATTGGCTAAATCAGCTAGGTGTCACGAACGGCACCCAAAACCAGAACAATTGCTAAGCACCTTGGTCTCAGCTCGGCTTCACCAGTTAAGTGACCGCCTTTGGCCTCGGGAGGAGCCCTCAGCTTACTCAGATGCCACCTGGACTTATCGAGAGGTGCAAAGCTAAAAGTTCTGGCTAGCATAGGGGCACGATCGTCTCACCAAGGATATTGGGTGAAGAATACCACCAAGTGGAACAGGCGGGCCGGACCAGCACAAGCGGAGTAGATTAGTCAGACAGGCCAGGATCAGGATAGGAGAGTGTAGAATAGTAACGGACAGGCAAAAGGTCAGGAATAGCGATATCAGAATGGTCAGAGGACAGGCAAGAGGTCAGGATTGGAGATATTAGAATAGTCAGGCAAAGCAAGGGTCAAACACAGTAGAATCAGTCAGGAATCAGTAAGGAAACACACCCAGGATCTAACAAATAGAACCTAACAACGGGCAATGCTCTGTACTAAATGATCCCTTTAAATATATTTGAATTTCGCGACGCAATCACGCCGGCGCGCACTAGAGAACCGGCGCATGAAGGAGAAGGATGCACGCGGCGAGTGTCCCCACCAAAGGCACGGCAGGCGCTCCCGCGTGTTCGGGGGGCAACCGCTAGACCAACAGGGTAAGCACAAATCCTTACACTAGGTTTGAATTGCAAAGAAAAGCAAACGTCATGGTGGCTGACTAAAAGAAATTAAATATTCAAAGTGTAACAGTTGACTTGATTTAAGTAACAGCATGATTTCTACCTCATCCAATTGCTAATTTGCAATTACTCTGAATATTTCTTCAGAGTTCTAGAAGCACATGAGAGGGCCTGCAAAAATCTAACTTATTATTTTGGCTGAGAAATAGAAAAAAAGAGAAACCGATCAGACTCACCGCGCCTTCCCCCGTAAAAAGCAGGCAGTCCACAATCACTGAAGTGGTCGGGTGCTGGAGGAGCCTTGGCGTCCCATGCCGTGTATTAGAAGAAAGAAGACGGAGAGCTGAACTTCTGCATGCCGCTGATATTAAAATCCAAATACTTTATTAATACATATTAAAAGACAGGAACACTTCACACGAGCTTGACGCGTTTCGGGCGCGTGCGCCCTTAATCATAAGCAAGAAGGAACAGTGCATAGGGGATCTATATAAGTAGTCCAGCAGTATAGCGACCTCTATTGATTAGTATCTGTTATAAACTTTAGTAGTTAGATACATTGTATCAAATTAATAGAAAAGATACAAAATATTAAACCATATATAATATCAAACCAAGTATTGAGGCCACACGGATTCCTTGTGTTAAGGGTAAAAATCCAGAAAGCCTCACGTTTGTTCAGTAATATTATAGGATAACCACCTCTTAATGGGGGCTTTACTTTTTCAATTATTTTCACTCCCAAGTCGAGAATACCACATCTACAATATTGGCTAAAATGTTTGCCTATAGGAGATTTTTGATCACATTTCTCAGTGGCAATAAGATGTTCCCTAACCCTGTCTTTAAGCGGACGGGTCGTACAGCCCATGCTTTGTTTGTTGCAGGATTTACATTCTAATAAATATATTACATGTCTACTGCAACAATTATTGTATGTAGCGTTGTTAAACATTCTACCTGTGACATTCGATTTAAAGTTAGAACTGACTATAATCACACTACGTTTTCAGGGATATCTGCCACATTTAAAAGTTCCCTTAGTATGCAGCCAATTAGTTGAACAAAAGATTTGCTGGACTGGAAACCAGACTTGGGGACAACTTATTGCCCAATGTTGGCGATTTTTTTTTTCGACACTAATTTTAGAGGTCAATTAGATAAAATGTTTGTTAAAATTGAACAAAATTGGAAGGTGCTTACATATTATACGACATACGTCATCGAATTCTGAACTATATTCTGCACTAAAATAAATATTACTACATTTAGAACTAATTACCTTGGTTTTTTTTTAGAAAATGTTAAGTCTTTTTTACAGTTATAACTTGAAAGGAGACTGTCCCTGTCACGTGCTTGTGTCCTAGAATAGGCTGACTCAATTACTTCTCTGGGATAACCCCTCTCTAGTAATCTTGATTTAAGTATATCTGCTTGTTCATCAAAAATGTCGAGAGTAGAGGCATTGCATCTGTATCTAAGAAACTGACTAAAAGGAATACTCATTCTCGTATTTCTCGGGTGACAACTATCTGCTCTTAAAATGGTATTCCCGGCTACCGGTTCAGTATAGACCTTTGTTTCAATTTTCCCTGTCGAGGATACACCCTTCAATGTTACATCCAAAAATTCTATTTTCTCAAAATTCTGATTAGAGGTAAAAACTAAATTTAAATTGTTAAATTACCAACACTCTCAGGTGGCCCATCCCAAATAAAAAGAAGATCATCAATGTAGCGGCCGTACCAAATGATACGGTCGCTACATATATTTTTCTCCCCAAAGATGTGGGTACACTCCCACCAACCCATGTATACTGTATGTTGGCATATGAGGGTGAAAAAGCCAATCCCATGGCGGCCCCACGTCTTTGGAGGTAGTAGGATCCATCAAAAAGAAAATAATTATGTGTCAAAAGAAATTCAAGGGCCAAAATCAAAAAAGAAATACAATCACCTGAAAATTGACCAAACTCATGTAACATATAGTTAACAGCTTCAAGGCCCATGGTATGAGGTATAGATGAGTACAATGATTGAACATCCATTGTTACCCAACTGTATCCACTTGACTATGATATATTGTTCAACAGAGACAACAGATGACCTGTATCTTTAAGATATAAGTTAAAGTTTTGCACAATGAAGACAATGATCTATCCAAATTGAAAGGCCTTCACTCAAGGACCCAATACTAGAAACAATTGGTCTACCCTGGGGGTTGGTGGAAGATTTGTGGCTTTTTGGGAAGGTGGTGAAATATAGGAATACTAGGAAAATCACAAATCAAATGGGTTTATCCCTTACATCCACCACCCCCAGGGAAATGCCAAAATCAATAAATTTTTGTAAATCAAGCTGAAATTTCTGAGTAGGATTATCTGTAAGTTTTATATAGGTCTCAGTATCAGAAAATTGTCGTTTGGCTTCCTGAATATAATCAGTAGTATTGAGGACAACGACTGAGCCTCCCTTATCCGTTTGTCTAATAGTAATATGTGTATTATCTGAAAACTCCTTAAGCGCTTTCCTAGCTTCCCAGCAAAAATTTGAAGACCATTTATGCTTAATACTTTTGGATAATTTTAATAAATCCTGCTCAATCATATTTTGGAAAATGTCCATTGAAGGGCACCTAGTGTTAATAGGGTAGCAAGTACTTGCTGGTTTTAAACCCAGATGAATCTGAGTAATGGTCTCCCTGTTACAAATTACTCCTTCATGGTGAAGTTCCTCACCAACTTGTTCATGTCAACTAAAGTGTGAAACATATTAAAGTTGCAGTCTGGAGCAAAAGACAGACCCTTACTTAGAACTTTCGTTTGTTCTTTTGTTAAAGGGGAAGAGGATAAGTTGACTACATTCAATATTTCTTCCCTCTCTTTGAGCGGACATCTCGTAACTTGTATCTTTGATCTTGAATGTTTACTTCCTCCTCTCCTTGTTTTTCTATATCGGATGTGTCCCATCTCCATTTGACAGATTTCTTCTCTATTTCGGTCTGCAGTAATTTCTGTATTTGGGGTCTGTAGTTTTTTGACTTTCTATTGTCTGGAGTACTAGTCTACATGCAGAAGTCAATCTTTGGACTACTCCTGCTATTATTTTGGCTGCCATTTTTCTATGCAATGTTGTCATTTTTACATTTGAGATATTTTGGTTGCCAATAATCTAATAATTTTGCATGTCAGACCTTTATAAATAACATTTCATAGGGGCATAAAATATTAGCCAGAATTCAATATGATCAAAGTGCTGTTATATGGAAGAGAAAGTCTGTAGCTGAGCAGTAGTGTGAGCTACTGCTCAGTTATATCAAATAGCCTAAAACTGCTTTTAGGGCCCTTACACACTGGCGTCACATGCTGCGTCTGAACCTGCGTTCGGCACTTACACACGACTCGTGGGTACAACTACTAGTACACATTTGGTTGGGGGAAAGGGGGCAATGGCAGACAGTTAAAGGGGGCTTTTTTACTAAGAGGGGGTCCTGTAATTTTATTTTTTGAATAATTTTCTGCTTGTTATTTGGATAATAAGCTACATGTAACACATATACATGGCTACAAAAGTAAAATTTTTATGTGAACATGTTAATTTCCAGTTCAACGTATGTGTTATCTTCTATGTAGATGTGAGCCTGTACTTCAATGGCAGTCCCCATGGTTAACACAATACAAGTACTGAACCGGTTATCTAGAATTATTCCCTAGCAGCACTGGGATCTTGGGTTTACGTCTATACCATGTATTATCTGCATGAAATGTAAATGGCCACCTTTTGATTGAATGCTTTCTTCCAGGTGTTCACATAATCCATCCATAGTAGGCTATGAGGACAGTTAAGCAAGTGTTAAAAGCATTACAGGAATCTGGTTGTAGATTTCATTATTGCCTTTGAAGGGATTCTGTCATGATTTTTGTGGTGTAGTTATATTTCTAGTTAACACTGCAAACAATTCACTCTACAATAAAAAAAAAAGTAATTCCGGAACTGCCAAGTGTATTTTTTTGGTTGTAATATTGTTAAGTAGACAGCCATATCAGGTAATTTTGCCAGGTTATGTGCTTTCAGAAAGAGCCAGCACTTTAGGATGGAACTGCTCTCTGGCAGGCTGTTGTTTCTCCTGCTCAATTTAATTGAATGCGACGCAGTGGGACCTGGCTTTTTGTATTGAGTACTGTTCTTAAATCTACCAGGCAGCTGTTATCTTGTGTTAAGGTGGCCATAGGCATGCAGATTTCCTGCAATATCAGACGAATGATTGACGTCCTCATCTCCAGATCTACCACTAACCTTTCAGATTAGATAAAGTAGTAAAAGAACAGATCAGACAATGTTCTACCCTTGACTACAATTGTACGAAAGTTTATGTCCGACAAAGCAAGTGACAGTCTCACAGTGAAAATCGTTAGATCAGCAATACATGCAGAGATATAATTGGCAGCCTATAGAAATATTCTAACTTGTTCAGTCGACTGAACAACCGATTGCCATGGCACGGAAAATGTCGGGACACAATGTCCGAAAATCGTACGAATAGAGATTTGTACGATTAGATCTGTACGTCTATGGCCATCTTTAGGAAGCTGTTATCTGGTTACTTTCCCATTTTTCTGTTGCTGGAGGGGGTTGATATCACTACAACTTGCAGTACAGCAGTAAAGAGTGAATTAAGTTTATCAGAGCACAAGTCATATGACTTGGGGCAGCTGGGAAACTGACAATATATCTAGCCCCATGTCCCATTTCAAAATAGAATATAAAAAATCTTTTTGCTCTTTTGTGAAACTGATTTTAGTGCTGTCTAAATGAAACCATTTTTTAAATATTGTATAGTAACCCATAGCAACCGATATGCAAGTAGCATTTAACAGCCATCTGAAAAAATTAAAATTGAGTGAGAATATGGAGACATTGAGATGCCTATGGCTTTATTATCCCATATTACATAGCAGCACCTCCCACAGATGAATAATCTCTGTAACGTGCAGTGTAAAATGTGTCACCGCTATAACAGCTAATAATAATAATAATTAAGGACATTTTTCCTCTGTTGTGCTTTTAATTGGCATATGGCACTTTCCTTTTAATGTCTGTTTGGATTACACAATGGCACCCTTGTGTGTTGTACAATGAAATGGAGTGTCAGGCTTTTCCTGGAATTTGCAGGGAGTAGACATGCCTTTATACTAAACAGTGGCATAACTACCAGGGGTGCAGAGGGTGCAATTGAACCAGGGCCCCCACCCCCTTGGGGCCCATTGGAGCCACGATAATGGTTATGGCAGGCAGTTATCTAGGGGGAGATTTTACAGCACACGTCATCAACACTCCAGCATGTGATTTATAAATTTAAGGGCCCCGACAGAGGGGCCAAGGTGCCCATTCTGTATCGGGGCCCACGAGGGAGTAGTTACGCCACTGATACTAAAGATAATTCAGAACAATTGGCAAGTCTGTTACTTGTTAAACTTTTTAAAATCAAGATAAATAGAAGTATATCGTAACCATAAATTAATTTATATTTTATCCCACTAATAGTAAGTGAAGTATTGTTTACATACACATCTTCATAAAACTACTACACTACAACAAGTTAGGTTTCAGTTAGTATACACTTTTCTCCCCTTTTGGAAGTTGAAAACACACCGCTAACCACTTATTGCCAAAAAACTTTTAGCAAAGCACAAAAACAAGCATCATCTGCTGATACTTGAGGTTTCAGGCAAAATGTCTAAAAACATATTGGTGAAAATTCTGCATTCTTCAGTTTAATAAGATCACCTTGCTTTGAGGTTTGCATAAATGTTTGCCTCCTTCTTACATTGAAATGTACTTCTGCCATTTTGCTATGCTGTATTTGCAGATATCCTGCCAGCTTCTGAAAAAGGTTTTTTTTTTGTTCGGGTAAGTTTATTTTAAACTTTCGTTACACAGGTAGCCAATTACATGGTTATCATAGCCTTATATAAGACACCTGGGGCTATTATAGAAAATTAAGCAAGAAACATAGTTACAAAGTAAGAATACAGACATACATTTATACAGTTTAAATTATCCAAAGTTGCCATATCTTTATGTAATGTTTGGAGGTACCATTCCGTCTAGCTATAAGTTCCTCCACCTTTTGCAAGTCCTGGACTGCTTTCTCCAAGGCCTGATGTGTCGGGGGAAGAGGTGCTTTCCAGTGTAACACTATAAGCTTACGGGCCAGGAAAGGTAGTTTATTTATTATTTTTTGGACTGGGATCTCCAGTGGGGTTGGGGGGTCAGTACTGCGCAAATACCATTTGTGGTCTAGTGGGAGTTCAAACCCCAATAGCTTAGTTATGCAGGCCTGTATGGGTACCCAGTATTCATGCAGTTTGATGCGGGACCAGAAGATGTTCATTTACGTTCCCTCCTCCTGCTCACGCCTCAAGCAACTGCTCGAGATCTCTGAGTTGAGTTTGTGAAGGAGGGTTCTAGTATAATAGGCCCTGTGTACAAAGTAGAGGTGTTGGATTCTATATTTGTAGATGGGGGAGATCGCTAGCAGGGTTTGAAGAACTTGGTTCCTTTGGTCATCAGTCATTGGGGCTATTCCACTTTCCGATCTGCTTGTTGCCTTTAGAGGGGACACTAAGTTACAAAGCCTTGTAAAATAAGGATATTTTGCGCCCGGGTTGCTCCTGTTTAAACACTTCTGACACAGGCGTGCTAAGCAATTGGTAATTATTGGGCTTAAGAGCTTTACGCACTGTCCTTCTTATTTTATGATATGTAAACCATTGTGAGGAGGGAATGGCATGCTTATCTTTAAGAGTAGAGAATGGCACTCCTTCATGTTCAGCTCAAACTTGGTCCAGGGTATATAAATCCCAGCTTCAAGCCAAGGTTTTAGAACAACCAGCTTATTTAGTGGAGTTAGTTTACTACTACTTAGTTTGTAGTGGTGTTAGGGGATCTAGTCCTGTTCAGTTCGTGAGGTGTTGGATCCTGTTAAGGACGTTTTTTTAGAGTATCAGGACCGGGTTGTGGGCAGGTCTAGAGTTTTTTGGAGCTGTAGTTTTTATAGAGTGTATTGGGGGGAGTTCTGTTTGCAGTATTGACTGCTACAGCTGGTATATTGCCTCCCCTGCCAGGGAGTGTTTCAGAGTCCACATCTGTGATAGTTGTGCAGCCAAGTAGTAGAACTGCATATCAGGTAATGCCATACCCCCAGTCTCCTTTGGTCTGTAGAGTGTTGCCAGAGCTAGCCTGCTCCTAGATTGTCCCCACATGAATTGTCTGAATATTGATGCTAGCTCTGTAAAGAAGTAGCCTTGTATCTTAATGGGTGTATGCCAGAGCAGGTACAAAAGTTTTGGGGCTATGATCATCTTAATTATCTGAGTACACCCCGTAGGGCCCAGTGGGAGCTGTTCCTAGGTTTGGAATTTGCTTATTGTCCATTGCAATAAGGGGGCAATATTGAGAACATAGTAAGTTGTTACTGGCAGTGCCACTTTGACCCCTAGATATGTAAACTGGGTGGGCCTTTGCAACTGGATTTCTTCACTCATATGGACCCCTGCATCAGGGTCTATAAGAAACAGAGTGGATTTGGATTGGTTAGTTTTTAGCCCAGAAATTTCACCAAACTCCTTGGTTAAGTGAAGAACTGCAGCTAGTGTATCATCCGTGTGTATTTTTTCCTCCCGGTTCTGCAGTTGTAGGACTTTAATATGGGGAATTTGTCTCACCGCTAGTCCCAAGGGCTCAATTCCCAGTACAAAGAGGAGGACCTCTGTACCTCTGGACAGGGTAAATTTATCAGTTAGGGATGCATTGATTCTAAAGGAAGCTATTGGGGTTTTGTACAGCAGTTGATACACCCCTCCACTGTATCGAAGGCTTTTGCCACGTCCAGTGCTGCTTTTACATTTTCTCCCAAGTTGGTGTGGTCAGTTGTAAGGTTGAGCATAAGCCTTCTGATATTATAAACTGTAGCTTTACCTGGGATGAACCCTGTTTGGTCCTCTGCGATCAGTTGAGTGGTCACCTTCCTTAGCCGCCTCGCTAGCACTTTCGCTTATATTTTTACATCTGTGGTCAACAGAGATATTGGGAGGTATGCCTCAGGGTAAGTAGGGTCTTTGCCCTGTTTTGGCAGAAGTATTATAGTGGCTTCATGCCGGAAGCTGCTTCTGTTGATGAGCATAATTATACGTTTTTAGCAGATGAGGGGCCAGCAGTGCTGAGTGCACTTTGTACAGTTCTACTGGTATTCTATCTGCCCCTGGGGCTTTCCCCCCTGGGAATGAACCAATTGCCTCCAGTATTTCATCTGTTGATATACGTTGGTCTAAATAGTCTCTGAGCTCCTATTGTTAACTTATTTAGGATTGTTAACTTATTTAGGAATTCGGGGTCTAGTTTGGAGCTATATAGATCTGTATAGAGCAGTGGTCCTCAAACTTGGCCCTCCAGCTGTTAAGGAACTACAAGTCCCACAATGCATTGCCTGACTGTGGCTGTCAGACTCCATCATTGCATTGTGGGACTTGCAGTTCCTTAACAGCTGGAGGGCCAAGTTTGAGGACCACTGGTATAGAGCCTGACCATAGTTTGCTGGATTTCCATGGGATCAGCTGTGAAGTCCATTTCCCCTGTTTTAAGTTTGGCAATTGTAAGGGGAGCCACTAGCTCTCTCGTGAGTTAGTGCCAGCTTTCTCCCCGCTTTCTCCCCTTGTTCTAAAATCCTAGCTTTTGCAAACATATGCTTATATTGTGACATTTCCCACATAAGCTGAGTATATTTCTCTTGTAGCTGCTTCAGATGAGAGCAGTGTTGGGGAAGGGGGTGTCAGTTACCTGGTTTTTGGCTTGTGTTACCTCTTGCTCAAGAGTGGATAGCACTTGCCTGGATTGATTCTAATAAATGATAATTTCTTTATTCATGTATCCTCTCAGAAATGCCTTGAAGGAGTCCCATATGGTATTATCATTATGCTCGAAAAAGTCCCTCATTTTAGCTTTGTGTTCCTCATTATTATCCAGGATTGTTGTGGGTTTAACGCCCACCGGTCCCTCCTCTGGGCTTTCCCTAGGGTAAGAGTTATCTCTAAGCGGGCATGGTCTGTTATTCCTCTGGGCAGATATTCAGCCTGCCTTATATGGGGCATAATGTTATCATTAACAAACGCCATATCTATGCGTGAAATAGTGGAGTGGGATGCTGAGAAACATGAGTATTGATGGACCTGAGGGTGTAGGTGCCTCCATACCCTGCTGTTAGATCTTCCAGGTTAGAGAATGTGTCTCTTCCCTCATAGGGATGTATCCTCAACCTGTCTAGTGCTGTGTCTAGCAGTGTGTTAAAGTCACCTGCAGCTATGACCTTTGCATGGGGATGCTGGGCCATAAATTGTATTAGTTGTAACACACAGGCCGGATCATACGGTGGTGGTATGTATATATTTCCTATTATGCACTCTTGATGGTGAATCATGGCATGCAGGAATAGGTATCTTCCCCTCTGATCAGACTGCAGTGACTGCAGTTGGAAGGGGGTCTGTTTGGACACTACTATTGCCACCCCTGATGAGTGTGAGCTGTATGTTGCATAGTAGTGCCAGCCCACCCAAGGTTTTCTCAAAGCTAAAAGTTTGCTCCCCATTAGGTGAGTTTCTTGTAATAGGGCTATGTCTATATTTTTGCGTTTAACCAGGTCCATAACAAACCTGCCGCTTTATAGGGTTGTTAAGACCCTACACATTCCAGCTCAATAGCTTTAGTGTCATGGGGGCATGTATTTTGATGGTGACTGCTCATGTGTATTCCAATATCCTGTGGCATTACCTGTTGTTCTTTTCCTGAACCGATATCCTGTGGCATTACCTGTTGTTCTTTTCCTGAACCGATATTCTGTGGCATTACCTGTTGTTCTTTTTCTGAACATATTGCATACCGAACCTAAGAACAAACATTTTAAACTTCCCCTTTCCTTTCTCTCCCCCTTCTACCTTGTCCCCAACAATTAGGTAGAACTATGCCCATAACACAAAAGAATATCACACTGGGGCAGCCAGTGCAGTTAACTGCAGAGAGCTGTAAATAAAATCACTACTTGAGTGGCTCCGTGTGACGCACTCCCTCCTTGGCCCTTGCCTCATTGGTGAGTAGGTCCTTAAGCTGGGGTATTGCCCATCTGGATTACTGGGCCTTTTTACTTGGGGTATATTCGATTTCTATGTCCAGTGCTCCTGCCCCTCTCAAAAGCTAGCCTCTCCGGGAAGAGAAGATCACTGGGGGCTGGGGTCCTCCGTTCTCATCAAATCAACAAGCATATATTTTAATAATAGTACTTACAGAGTTCAGCATGGAGACTCCCGTTTAGTCCAGTAAGTGTTGGCGTACCAAGGTGGTTAGGGAGCGGGAGCGATACTCACACCTTACTGATGGACTGGTTGGTCACTGCCATCCCACTGTCCCCTATTTTCCAGCAAGGCATTGAGATCCGTAGGTGAGCTGAAGAAGTGTGTGGTGCTCTTGGCAATTACCCGCATTCTCACTGGGTACAGAATGACGTATTGGATATTGAGTGCTCTCATGCCCTTTTTGCAGTTGACTTGTCCTGTGCGTTCAAGATTCTGGCGATCAACAGCCTTGGAGGAGTCCCTGGCGGTCTGCGTCTGTGCACTCTCACAATAGCAAAGGTAGTAGAGAGGGACTGCTCACCCCAGGTATCCTTAAGCCAGGCCTCCAGGAACTGCTCCGGGTTGTCCCCTCCGAGTTTTCAGGGAAACCTACGAATCTTAAATTGTTTCGGCGAAGCCTATTCTCAATGTCGTCTGCCTTTTGTAGGGCTTGTTGCATCGCTTGTTGCAGTTGTTGCATTCTCACAAGCAGGAGAAGGCAGGCATCCTCCAGCGTGCTTATTCTTTGCTCAGCGGCCTTTGCCCTCTCCCTGATATTTTGCATGTCGTGTTTGAATTATTTCTTAGGTTTTCAAGTTAATTCATGCTGCTCAGGTATCTCTGGTGGACTGAGTCAGCAGATCGCTGGGTTCTCCACACACAAATAGCTAGGCCCCAAGGATGGGTTACCACCTTCAGCAGCCTTTTCAGCTTGGCAGCAGCCTCCGGTTCCTTTTTTTTGTGATCGGTTTTGCCCCATCAGGTGTCTTTGCAGTAACTACTCCCAGTTACCGACTGTATTAGCTTTTTTTGAGAACAAAAAAAGTATTTTGTTCTCAAGCTAGCTTGGTCATTATTACCTTGAGGAAGGACCATCCACAGACCCAGTGCAGTCTGCAGGGTCAGACTGGGGGGCCGGGGGCCCACCGGGACTCCTGTCCAGGGCCCCCCTACCATGCAAATGTGCAAAAAGTGCAGCGCGTCTGCACAAAAACGGCACTGCAAATGGTTTTGTTCTGGGGTAGGGAGAGTGGGTCTGGCCCAGCAGGCAGTCTGTATATTCTGATTATTAATCAGTCTTGCTGTATTGGCTTCAGTGAGATATATTATTTGACTTGTGCTGTTTTGATCATTTATGACGATCCCTAAGCTTAACCTCCCAACTGACCACAGACCACACTGAGCATGTGTGTAGTTTGGTATTGCAGAGATGTTAAGTTACAAGATGACAGCCCCCTGTGCCAACTTTGAAAGCATAAATCATTTGTCTTATTAGGTTCATGTTTATATTTAGTATACAAAATACAGCATTTCTAGCATTCTATTTTAGACTTTAGTTGCCCTTTAAGGACAAGGAAAGTTGAAAACACACTCCACTTTAGCTGAATGGTAGCTGAATGGTCCATGTATAAAGCGACATCACACTCACAACAGTGCTGTGCCATGAAGTACTGGATTGCTCACTTCTATCCTTTACACATTAATTGTGGTAGCACACTAAAAAAACAAATGTGCTCAATGCAGGGATATCACTCATCACTCATATGTTAAAAAAGTTGTCATATTAAGACATACCCTTAAATCCATATGCCTCATCTTCCCCTGTAGATAACACTGATATTTTCAAATGCTAACAAACCCGCAGAACAAATACCAGGCTTATGTTCCACAGACAGAGCAGGGCACACACAGACAGAGCAGGTCACACACAGACAGAGCAGGGCACACACAGGCAGATAATGGCACACACAGGCAGAGTAGGGCACACACAGGCTGATTATATCACACACAGCCAGAGCAGGCCACACACAGGCAGAGTATGTTACACACAGACAGAGCAGGGCACACATAGGCAGAGTAATTCACACACGGGAAGAGTATGTCACACACAGGCAGAGCAGGGCACACACAGGGAGCATAGGGAAGACAGAATAGAGCAGGAGACAGGGAAACCTATCAGAACCACTCTAAGAGACACAGTGCTGGTGTCCCATTAGCATTTTGTATAAAGTGCAAACAGGTGAGCAATGCAGGGGCCAGTTAATCTCTGTAGTGATACAATTTAAAGCTTACAAATGGTGAGCAGACACAGCAGGTTAGGTGGGGGGGGCCACAGAAGGGGGGGTCGCTAGCTGCGGGCTGCCTGCTGAACAGCCCTGCTTTAGATGTATCTTTGGATCAACCTTCCCCCCCCCCCTGGGTGAGAGAGTTTTATGATACTGAGCTCTGCACATGCCTTGTTGCATTCCATTTTACTACAGCACGTAGCAAAAACACACGGGTCACATGATAGGTCTGTGTGTTATTTCTGACTTTAGTGTATATGCACAAGATGTACCTTTAGACTGAAAGAACACAAAATGTAGGGGGAAAACAAAGTATTGTGTGCAAACAATTTGGCAAAATCAACTAGCTGTAAGCTGGTAGAAGCCATAAGAATCAATGTTGACACCATTCTTCCTACATGAGGTCAACTCTGGCAAAAGGGTGAGATGTGTAATCACTGGTGTAGATTTGTTTAGGATGGCTTTTGTTGGTGGAAAATGTGTAGGTGGAAGTTTTGAGGGCATATACTAACTTAGTGATAGTTCCCTTAGATCTGGGCCGGGACCTTTACAGGACACTACTCACTGTTAATAGCAGATCTCCACATACAGCTGAACTCAACTGGACTGACACAAGTATGCAGATCTTAATGAAGTTTATTCCAAAACTGTTGTAAAATCTCCCATACATAGATTAATGAATATGAGAAGATGCAGGAAACAACAAAAACAATATATAAAGACAAGTTGTGTGTAACATAACACTTCTCGTCTGAAATCTTTACATTTCACAATAAACTTAACATACATATATCAAGCAAGTCCATAAACATTGTGATTCTTGTACTCCAGAACCTCTAACAAGAACAGAGAACAACATAGCAAACTGGCACTAGAGTCCCATGGAGGCACTTCTGCTGATAATCAATCCTCCGGGTGCTGAGACATCAGATCAGGTGGAGTCTTCTTGAGGTAGAAGTACCGGTTCAGTACAGAGACTGAAGTAAACCTGGGTAGAGTCACCTTTGTAACTTTACTGCAACCTTTTTTAGCTCCCCGCCATCACAGAATGCAGAGCTTTTAAGTCCGAAAGTTCATTTTGATGAACAAGATCACCTGCTTGTTCGGAAGACCTTGCCTCTTTGTAATAGTTCTGAAGAACAGGTAAATATTTCTTTCTTCATTGGTTCCACAACACACTGGAAAAATGTTGGATGTGCTTCCACTGGTGTCCATAGAGGCTGCTGCAAACAAAGTCTCCTGAAGGAATCAGGACCATAACAGTCTCTTGTCTGAGAAGAGAGTTTGGAGAAATTTTGGTTGGTAGGTCTGGGTCTATCAGATCAAAGGTATCCTCCTGGAAGAAGTCTGAAGCTGCCAACCATGTCACTTTACTGTTATGACTGGGTGCAGATGTTGATATGATTGTAAAGTCTGCGGGTATAAGTTCAGTGAAAATATGTTGCCATGAGAAGGGGGTGTTCCTGTTGGCCACTTTAGAAGTCTGCTTTCTAGGCAACAGGTTTCCTTGGAAGGTGACTGCACTTGAGATGTTACTTTCAACTGACTGATGTGTTTCAGTTCCATATTCACTTTCTCCCTCTTGAGAGGTTCTTCTCAAACTGTATATAGTAATGGCAGGAGAAACATGTACTCTGTCACCTCATCATTCTGGGCATTGCTATGATGCCATAGTAACTGACGGTAGTTCCTGCTATCCTCATGGACAATTAAACTATGGGACATCTGTTGCATGTCTGACTTTATTGTCACAAGTTCTTGTCTGAAACGGATGAGTACTTCTAAAAGACTGCTCTTCAAGTTGGATCCATTGAAGAGAATGTTGACCAATGACGGACCTTCACACTGAGCTCTAGGGTTAAATGCTGCCCTACTCAGACCTGGTCTCTGAGGGTGGTAGATGCCAAAGGATCTTCTCTTCTCCTTTCTTTGATGGTGGTGCAGGTTCAGCATGGTTGTCAAACTCCTTTTGCATGTATATGAAATGTTTTCTCATTTCTGGTTTCCCATCTAAGGTGAGTGTCAATGACGCAAACTTGAAGATGGCTTGTTGCTTGCTATTAGGCAAATGTTGCTTTTGTGTGCAGGAAGATAGAGGGGCTACCCAGCTGTTGGACTTATCCTGAAGACACTCTTTGTCCATTGTTTTAAGGAATGCTTTATCCTCAGTTTTGAGCACTATTTTACTGTCATAACTGAAAGATTTCAACACAGTGCTACCGAGAGTGTCTCCCTGAGACTGGTGAGAATTCACACTACTCTGTGTGATGGGCTGAAACTCTGAGTGGCTTTCAAGTCTTTCTTTCACGCAGTAATGGTGTGGGCATTGTTCAAAATAACAATAATACTTTGTCCATTTGGGAGAACATGAGTTTTGTAAGAAGTAACATTAGAGGGTTTCTTCCTGCCATTTATACAGACATTTCCTAAGATGACCCATCCCAGGTCAAGGTGTTGGGCATAAGGAGCATCATGAGGTCCATTGCGTTGCTGGCGTACCGTGTGTACTCTCAAGATATCCCTGCCAAGCAAAAGGAGAATGTGAGCATTCTTGTCAATGACTGGTATGCATTTACGTATGCTCCTTAAGTGAGTGTGATGAAGAGCAACTTCAGGTGTAGGAATCTCTTCTCTGTTGGATGGTATACGGTTGCATTCAAACAGTGTAGGCAAAGGCAACTCTATCTTGTCGTCTAGAGATGCTATCATAAAGCCATAAGCTATGCTTCCAGCCACTTCAGAAATACCTGCACAGGTGCCAAGAGTATATGGTAGAGCTTTTCCATTTATGTTGAACAAATTAAAGAACTTGGTTCGTGCCAGTGACCTATTGCTTTGGTCATCAAGAATGGCATAGAGTTTAATTGTCTTTTCAGGCTGTCCATTAGGGTATACCTTAACTAGGCATGTCTTGGTACAGGACTTGCCATATACTCCTTCTCCACAGACTTCAGTACATTAAGTGGACACTGAAGTAGAAGCTCAGGTTCAATTGGAGCTCTCCCCACCATGATTTCCTTGTGAAGAAGTGTTTGAAGGTAACACTGGAGAGGACAGTGGATGAAGGGCCGACAGCGCCCTCTAGGGTTAGTATATCTTGGTCAGGTTCACTAAACACAGACATGCAGTGTACTGATTTGTTACATAGCTCAGTAAGACTACCTGCGAGCTGCTCTTTAGTAGCTTCAAAATTCTCCTTTAGTTTAAAAGTACATTTGATCTTCCTTTTGGATCTGACGCTTTGCTCTGGCAAGGTGGTGCTGGGTTGTACATCAGTGAGCTGTGGTTCTTGACACACATTTTCTGAAGTATCCATAACCGAAGCCATAGGGCCTGACTGAGACATGGCAATGACTGTGCTGCTTGCAAGGTATGCAGTGTAAGGTCTGTGTAACACACAGCTAAGAGCAGGAGAGAGGCAGGTGCTGAGCAGACAGGCAGATTACAGAAAGTTCATGCAGGATATATCCCACTTGTGTCTTTATGCAGAATATGGATAGCAGTATTGTGTGAACAGTGGAATGTAGATAAGCTCTTCCTGACTGAAGCAGATCTGTACATGTAATTATTCACACTGGATGCTGATAAATCCTGATGAGAGCAGATATATAGCTGTTTCTGTGTTATGCACATGCACTGTGCTGCTGCTGCTGCTGATGGCTGGCTGCTTCTTACTAGCACAGAACTAACACAAAGCTGGCCCAATTTGAACTTGGCTGGCAATTATATTCTTTGACTGTTGTGTTTCAACCCGCTGTCCTTAGTGATAGTTCCCTTAGATCTGGGCCGGGACCTTTACAGGACACTACTCACTGTTAATAGCAGATCTCCACATACAGCTGAACTCAACTGGACTGACACAAGTATGCAGATCTTGATGAAGTTTATTCCAAAACTGTAAAATCTCCCATACATAGATCAATTCAGTAGGTCAAAGAATATTGATATCACCAGGGTTGGTTAGGCAGTTGGAGAGCGCTTATATGGCTGCTAACTGTAACTTGGATCAGTTGAAGAGGGGCAGGGGGTTAAGGGTCACAGCATCTTACTGGACTACAGGGGGAGGTGAAGAATGAATATGGGAAGATGCAGGAAACAACAAAAACAATATATAAAGACAATTTGTGTGTAACAATGTGTGTGCCAAGACAGGGTAAGTCTTAGACATGAATCATTTAAATTATACAAACATTTGATTTTAGAACAACTACCTTCATAATAAAACCCATTAAATGAGAAGTTTGTAAGCCCACTTATTCTATTGTAGCACTGACGTAGGCTACTGGTGAAAGAATGCTGTTTTTCCTCTTTCACAGGCATGCAGACTTTAGAGGAAAGATACCAAAAATAGCTTTGTCTTACATAACCTCTCTACAAACTAATGTGATAGATAAGTAGATAGACTGAATTCTGTGCTGGCCTCCTGGCTGCACATACAGTACTGTAATCAATACTATATGTATAGTACTCAATACTGTACAACATTACAAAACCACTGTGCAAATTAAAGGTTATTTGTGTATAATAATATTTCAAGTTATGTCTTAATCAGTTATACCATAAAGTGGTTTACAGCAGTGAGAATATAAAATTCACCAGCCAAGAAAGTGTTGTTAGCATTCCTTTCAACTAAATCATGGTACCAGCATAGTCGCATAATATATTAGAGTTACGTGCAAGGCACACAGTTGACTCAAGACTAGTAATGCAGAGAAACCAATCAGACTTTTAATTTTAAGCATTATGAGTCCTGTCGAATGCTGCGCACCTGCTTTTTTATATTGCCCCCCTAGGGCCTCTTGATGTGGCATGTAAAGAGACTGTACCATGCCATAACAGAAAATGGAGGAACAGAAAATCCTAGGGAGTTTTCAGATTACAAAAAGTTCAACAATTATTGCCTCACTTCAGTGAGACTGTCTGCATGTATTATCAAATACCTCCTAATCTCATCACACAGTCATTGGTATTTTTCCATACTATGTATCATTTGCTGAAAATGAAAAAAATTTAATCATTTAAAAATAGGGAAATTTCAGAGAACCTTGTAATAGGCGTTCAAGTAACTAAAGGTCTTCTTTTCATTAAATGAAACAGTATATTTTAACCTTTACTGAAATTTATGAGACTATCCCGTAACAATATACATAGCATACAGACAGTATGTATAGACACACCCTGCCATTGCTGAAATGAGTACTGCAGTCTGTTATGAGTTGCTTTGCTTTTCTTGGCTAAACGTCAACCTGCTGTGTGTAACTGCCCACACCTTGTTTGTGTTTTATTACTGTAATACCAGTGGTGTGTCCAACAGGCAGGACTAAAAGAGAAGCTGGACAAAGGAAACTGTTCCAGACCACAGAGCTGTCCTGAACACACAAGTTCTTAGCACTGGAGACAGCCAAGCAAGAAAGAATGAAGCTGCCACTATCCTTTGCCATGATCATCCTTATGATCACTGCAGGTAATAAATAGACCTGGTAATTGTAGAGACAAAGAAAGGAATAGAATGGCAAAGGATTTACCTGACACCTATGCAAGCTGATTCTTTTCTGTAGAATTTTGTAACACTTTTGTGTTTGCCATAAAGGTCAGCAGCAGAGAATCTTGAACATTAGAAATTTGTTTCTTCTCTATATTCCCAATGAAATACAATATTTCTGAGATAATAGAGTAATGCAGTAATAGAGTTGATTTCTTAGATTTAAAAGCATAAGGAATTGTACATGTGTGTGTACTTTAGATTCTATCATATAGTTTGTCTGCTATGGAGAAATGGAGACAACCCACAATAGGGGCAACATTTGTACAGTGGATAACAGATACACTGTGTAGAATAATATTGTTATAGTATTGTTATATTGTTATAGTGTATATTATAGTGAAGATGAATAGGTCAAATGTGGTTTATAGCTTGCTATCATGGAAACGTTTCTCATTTAAAATAGGACTGTTTAGGTACAGAGGGAGGGAAACCTTATCAACTTGCTTAGAAATATTTGAATTTGTTTTAGGTATATGTTCATGGCCTGTGGCTAAGAAAGCTGCAAAGCAGGGGCGTAACTACTGGGGGAGCAGGGGGTGCAAGCGGGCCAGGGTCCGCACCCCTGCAGGGCCCCCTGGCAGATTGTGCCTTGCTGCAGCTTCAGTTTTTTTAGAATATACCTAAATACCCACTTTTCAATATCTGAAGCAGCTTTATAATTTGTTAAGCCATACAAAGCATGTTGGTTTATTTTGTTGTATTGTTTCTTTTTTCATTTTAGCAATTTTAGTTCCTGAGACTGAAACAGCAAGAGCTGTAAGTAGTTCTAATTTACTTTTAAATGCATTAATATGTGAATATAGATGAATTAAATTGTTATCCTGCTTAGCTTTATGGTATACCTGACTTTTTTGCTTCAATATTTTGGAGAAACATGGCAAGTTTTGGGAATGCTGAAGGTCAAACATCAGCACTCATAGTAGGTATCCAGCTGCACGTCAGAACAGCACAACACCCACCTGGAGATGAAAGGTGGCTTGTAAGGGAAGTACCTAAATGTCAGACCAATAAATGGAATATAAACAAACATTATATTATACACTACTAATATCATGCTTATACCACAACTGAGCTATTGTGTTGGTTGGCTTTATCAATGAAGGGTGAAATGACAGAACCATCAGTCACCTTCTGCAATAGAAGATCAGAGCATAGCACTCAGAACACAGCACGCATTATGTCTTTAAAAAGTAAAAAGAAAATAGATGTATTTCAAGGGCATACAAGTAAACAATGTTTTTTGCTATGCTTTGCTTTCTTCTTCAAATTTATATCTATAGCTACGTAAAGAAAACTGACACTTAACAAAAGTCCACATGCTCCTGGGTGTACAAACTCTGAAGACTGAATTGTGAATAAATGTAGAGGATGTAAAATTGAAATGTAAAATTGAGGTTTCACTGTAAATACACATACTGGAGGAAACCCAAACAGACACAGAAAAGACATACAAGCTTCTTGTAGATAGTGCCATGAAATCAGGACTCCAACTATACAGCAGTTCAACCCACAAATCCAGACACATACACACACACACACACACATACACATGAAGCCTGTAGGTTACAGCACACCAAAACCAAAACAATTAATTATATGTAACCCAGGTGCAATCAAGTCCAATATTATGTAAAAAAAAATACAGATATACAGACCCAGATTTGTGGAAAGGGCACCAAGGCCTACAGTGGCAGGACTTTAGTCGAGGTATGCTGCCCAACCATACCCACTTTGGTTCAAAAACACTGGGAATGCAAATGAGATACAATTGTTTTTTAAAATTTCCTGTGCACCCATCCTTATTGCTCCAGTTCCAATGATGAAAATTTACTTGAATAAAGGGGAGGGGACAGGGGAGCCCACTATGTAAATCTGGCCCTGCAGATTTAGGTGGACACTGGGGAATGTTTTTCCAGAAAAACAACTTTTATCAATCATAATGCACGATTGATGAGTGTGCTTTTAGAATTATATATATACTTGGTTAATGGGAAGTGGTGTCTTGAAGAAGGTCCTAAATGTGGACTGAAATGTCAGCCTGTTTTCATTTCAATTATGATTAATGATAGTTAAGTTTTTATTGAGACACTTTTCCCAGTGAGCATCTATTTTGTTATTTTTTATTGCAAGTATAGGATACCATAGACTCCATTTTATCCAAATAATCAAAATTTTTAAAAATTATTTCCTTTCCTTGATGAATCCTTACTGGAAACAAATCCAGCCTATTGGGTTTATTTAATGTTTACATAATTTTCTAGTAGACTTATGGTATGAAGATCTAAATTATGGAAGGATTTTTTATCCGGAAGGCCCCAGGTCCCGAGCATTCTGGATAACAGGTCCCATACCGAATATCCATTAACTAAATAGTAGAGATGTCATCCTTTATTAGTGCTTAGTGATATAATTTCTGTCACATGACTCACTTAAACTTGTGTATTATATAGTGAATAAAGTACCCCCTCTTGTAAATTATAAGGATATTATAAGCTACCGAGGAGTTTCATGACCATATAAAAACACAAGGCCGAAGGCCGATTTTATACAGGTCATGGAACTCCGAGGTAACTTCTAATACCCTCATATTTTGCAAAATGACCAGAAATGACAGCACTCACCGTTTATAACTGATGACATCAGAACTCTTTATAAGATATTCATGGCTTTGTGTATTATAATAAATTATTTGCACCATGTTGTAAAATATAAAGATATTAGAAGTCACCTTTGCTTCATGACCTTTATAAAAGTACTTGGCCTTTGGTCATGTGCTTTTATATGGTCATGAAACTCCTTGATCAGAGTTTGTATGCAGTCTCTGTGTCTGTGTGGATTTCCTCTGGGTATATTTCAAAAATATACAGGCAGGTATCCATTTCTTTTATAAAGCAGGTACAGAACAAAATCTGAAATGTGGTTGACTCCTTTTGCTGAAAATGTTCAGTCCTTGCAAACAGTATTCCTATAAATTGTTTTTCTCGTGGGAACCTCTTTCTGACTGTGCCTAATTCATCTTTCATTTTAGCAATCTTCTAAAGTGCCTAAAACATCTTTTAATATAATAAATAGTACTCTTAGAAGTTATACCTGTTTTACCGGCACAATGAAACATTTTATATCCGGATGTTCTTTCAACAAATTAGCTTAGTTTATTACAAGTTAAACAAGTTAAGCTTAGTTTATTTAATAATGTGTAGATGCTTTTATTTTTGAGGGCGAGCTACAGGATATTAAATTTATATGTTTGTCTACAGAGTTGAGTGTTACTGAAATACCACTACATGAAAAGGCAGAGAGGTTATTCATCAGACCATTTATCACTTAAGGCAGCTGTGAAATTAGAAGCTTTGAAACTCATTTCAAAGCACTTCCCAGCTTTCTGCTGTATCTGTGCTTCTGTGAATGCTGGCTTTCGGTTAATATCATGACAAGGAGCAGCACATTCCCACACTGGGATTGGACTCCCCCTGCTATTGTTCTGTAGTTCACTGAAAGCACTACCTACTTTTTGAACAATTAAATTGCAAGCAAAGATCTATCTTGTATTCCCCATGTTTATGTCTTTCCATCACTAGGGGGCCGATTTACCATCGAATTTTTTAAAAGGGCATTAAAAATCGTTTGAAAAACTTCGAAAAAAATCAATGTTATGATTCCAGGAGGTCCCCCATAGACTACTATGGCAGTTCGACAGCTGTAAGGTGTAGAATTGTGGAATTCAAAGTATTTTAAAGCGACAGTAATTTTTTAATTTAAAGTGGAATTGAATTTTGGGCTATTCAATAGTTGACAAAGTAGACCAAAATTATGAAATTCAAATTTTTTAAATACGAATTTTATTTGAATTTTCACTTCGACCCTTATTAAATCTGCCCCTAGATAACTTGTTTTGTGACTGCCACTAGGTGATCATTAACAATATATGAACCCAAAGTTTAGTTCCTGTATAAGAGGAAACACATTATTTTTACTGTTTGAAAGAAATGGCACAGGAAAACAGCTTATTATATACAAATGTAAAATAAGAAGTGCTCAAAACATAGGCCCAGGCAGCAATAAGCAAATCTTTTACTTTACATTTGGCATTCAGAATTACCCATTCAGAATATCACAGTGTAGCAGCTGCAAACAACAAAAAAAATTGTTGGAGATCAGGGGTGTAACTACAGAGGAAGCAGACCATGCTGCTGCAGGGGGGCCCAGGAGGTATATGAGTCCCATGAGGCCCTAATTAATGAGTAATATTAATATATATTGGTAAAACAGGACAACCTCTGGAGAGCTTGGGGGCCCCTCAGATTATTTTCCTGCGAGGCCCAGTAACATCTAGTTATGCCACTGTTGGAGATAGTATGAAAATAAGAATTCATAATGTCCAGAGACTATCTAGCTATCTAAATAAATATTTGAATTTATTTACTGTATATAGATATATATATATCTCCTAATATATATCCTAAGCACTGCACTGTTGGCCATAAGCCTGCCTTGTACTTAATGTATACCACAGGCAAGTGTCAAGTACAGTAGGGTTACCAGATCACTTAAATATTAAGGGACACGTCTAATAAATGCATGTTGAAGCCCTACATTGATTGTATTTAAATTGTAATCAGTGCAGCACTTCAAGCTATATGTTTTAGATGTGTAACCCTGGTGTACTTTAGGGATAGCTTGTTGTATCAACTGCTCCCTAGCCAGTACATGTGAATGATACCAACTATTGGATGTTTCATGGAATACCCACCTGCTGCACAGCACATGACCCCTACAAATGCCACTGTTAGAGCATTTCACAATAGAATGAGTTAAATCGCAACTCAGAAGACATTTACTGTATTTATATTAAGTGTGTTTTCCTATTTGAAATAAATGTGTATTTCTGGATGTTTTATTGCCTATAATGTCATATATGACATTATTACCCTAATAGCAGACCAAATACCATTAACAATGGAAGACAAAGTATTATTATTTATGAAAACAACATGAGCAAGCTGAGGTGAAATAAAGTATATGTGGAGGACGTGTGGGAAGATCAAACCAGTGTATTCAGTCTCAGCCTGCCCTTTATGGCAGTAATATTTTGCAAAACACAGTCAGTTGAGTTAATGAGCATACAACAAAGTTTTCTATAAAGACTAAATCTAAGCCAGTAATGCCCAAAATGTGAAGTCTAATTTTGAAGGGATTGTTCACCTTAAAATGAACTTTTATTATGATGTAGAGACAATATGCAATTGTTTTTCATTTATTATTATCTGTGACTTTGAGTTATTAGCTTTTATACAGCAGCTGTCTAGTTTGCAAGTTCAACAATCTGGTTGATAGGGTCTAAATTATCCAAACAACCAGGCAGTAATTATTGTTATATGAATAGAAAAGGACTTGAACAGAAAAGTAAACTAACACCCAAACCAGGATTGATATTACAATTTTACAGCAATATACTTGCTGGTAAATTTGTAATAACTTTTCCATCTGCCCCCGGCCAGCCATTTATCCAACCCAATCTCCCCTCCCAGCTCCCACAGACAACAGCCCTACTCATCAAACTCCCTCTTAATGAGAACTATGATGGTAAAAAAAAACCCTCAAGTAAAGTAAGTCAGCCAAGTAAGTGGGCAACTCTGAACACCACAGACAGCATATAGAAAGCATGGCAAAGTAATCCTTGCTTGACAGTGCCAGCATCAGCCATAAGCATACTATCTTAGAGAGAAGATGTGATTTTAACAGTGGCTAGTATGTCAAAGGCATCATATCCATTCCTAGTTGGCAAAGCTTCTTATTAGGTATAACACATTCAGAACTACCCATTCATTGGTTACACCAATGCTGTCAAGCTCCAACTGGTACACAGACTTTTTAAAAACAAACTATTTACAATGGATGATCCTGATATTTTCTTCAGTTTTGCCATCTTATACTGTGAAATCACAGAGGCCCCGTACAACAAAGGGCCTTCTGGGCACCACCAACCCCACCTCAAGCCTCACCCCCAAATCCCGCCATCTCCACACCACAGTTAAAAGAGCACACAGACATTAACACTAAAAAAGGTAACCCCCCCACACACACAAAAGTTATAAAAAGCTATTGATGGTCAGGGTCCCCTTATAAGTAAAAAAAAACTGGTGCCACAGCCTCCCATAAAGTTTTTTTTTAATTGGTGGTTAGGGCCCCCCTGCAAGTTAAAAAAAATAATTGGTGAACAGGGCCCCCATAAAAGTAAAAAAAAAAACCATTGGTGCCAGCCCCTCCCCCCTTACAATTTTTTAAAAAAATTGGCCCCAGATAGTATATTTCATTTACTGTTATAGGTGCTAAATAGTAATGGGCGAATCTGGGCTGTTTCGCTTCACCGAAATTTCTAGTAGAAATTAGCAAAACGGTGAAAAATTTGCAAAACGCTTCCGCATTTTGTTTTGGATGTCGGCATTCGAAACCAGACACCCATTTCCAAAACGAGACGCGGGCAAATTTTCACCAGGCAAAATTTTTCTGGTGTTTCGAGAATTTATTCGCCTGCAGCGAATCGTTGGAATTCACCACAGGCGAATAAAAATCACCCATCACTAGTGCTAAAATAACAGTTGCCAATGGATATTTGGATACCAATTAGCAAAATGTTTGAACAGGCTACAGAATGGAAGCAAAGATCTTTGGTTGCTATAGGTAACTGCACTGGAACATATCTGCAAATAAGTACTGTATACTGTAAGTAAAGCATAATAAAACACATTTGGATGGTTTATAAATCGCTGTTTTTCTAACCCAGCAGGTGGTGCTGTGCAGCCTTATTTACTCCCTGCATGCCCTCACAATTCAATTTAGAAATTGAATATGAATATATATATATATATATATATATACTTATATATTTCATACTAATTAAACTCAAAATGATTAACTATTCACTAATTAATTAATTTATGAAAAAAATTTTGCTTCCTTGGCTGCTATTGAAACATTGCATTTTGAAAAAATTACACACATTTAATAAACTGCATAAATAAAATAAGCATTTTGTATTTACTTTTTAAGGAAGAGGTAAAAAAACTAATTTTCATACAAATTTTCATCAAAATATTGATACAGGTTCAGCTGTTTCTATACTACCAAAGGATATTTTCTAGAAATACTTTACAAAAGATCGTTTTGTTGCACCTGCCCTGAGATTGGTCAGTTACTTAAAGGATCCAATCCCTGTGCTTGGTTGCTTGCCAGTGACTGTACAGTTTAAATCAAATACTGCAAAATGTGACATTTACATTGTGAATAAAGGTACTGCTATACTTGGAAGGGATCTCTTTGCTGCATTAAACCTACAATTAGTTGATGGTCTCATTACTACAACACCAGTACCTGCCACACAGCCACTGTCTGAAATTTCACCACAAAGCAACACATCACTGGGTTGTACAAAGAACTTTGTACACAGGACAAAAACAGGAACTAAAGAAACAGGTAGAGCAAGATGTGATTGAAAAATCAGAATCCTCCGAATGGGTTTCACCAATTGTTGTAACAATGAAGAAAACTGGAGGTATTCAATTGTGTGTTGATTTTGGTGAACCTAATAAAGCAGTTGTTATGGATAATCATCCCTTGCCACACATAAAGGAAATATTTTCAGAACTGCGATAAGCAAAGTTCTTTTCTGCCCTGGATCTTCAGAGTGCTTATCCTTATGGACTGGCTTCAGTACCGAGTTGTTTTCAAAGACTGATGTCTTCTATACTCCATGGCCTACCTGGTGTAAAATGCTACATGGATATATAATTGTCTATGCTCCAACTATGGATTTTCAAGAAAAGGTTCTGAAATGCATTGATTCTGCAGGACTGAAACTGAACTTTCCAAAACTCAGCTGTCATATCTGGGTCATATAATTTCACAAGAGTGAATACTGCCTGACCCTGACCATGTCAATGCTGTTACACAAGCACCTACTCCATCTGATTTTCAGACTTTACAAGCTTTATGTCTTACTTCATAGTATTCTAAGTTTATTCCCAACTATGCTTCAGTTGTGGAGCCACTTAGAGCACTACTACGTGGAACTTCAAGTCTGGTTTGGTCAAAGACTGTTCAATATAACTTTGAAATAGTGAAATACTTAATTGCGAACAGTCCAGCACTAGCTTTATTTGACCCTGCTCTGCCCACTATGGTTACTACAGATGCTTCAGACTATGGGGTAAGTGCAGTTCTCACACAGATCCATGCCGATCATAAAGAGAAAACTGTTACATTTGCTTCCAGAACACTTACAGAGGCAGAGCGTAAATATTCAGCTGTTGAAAAAGACGATCTAGCATGTGTTTGGGCAACAGAAAAATGGAGAACATACGTACCTTTGTCCTTTAACTACACTGCTTACAACAAAGGGACTAGGAAGAGCTGGAATGCATATAGCTAGTAAGACTACTGAATTTTAACTACAAAATGCAATACAAACCAGGTTTGAAAAATGTTACCGCTTACTGGTACCTGAGACCTTGAGAGAAAAGCTCATACAACTTGCACATGAGAGTCATCAAGGAATTGTACTTACGAAACAAAGACTGCGAGAACTATACTGGTGGCCAGCAATGGATGCTGATGTGTGTCATCATGATAAAACAGCTATCACACATACACCACCACTTCAGCGAGTACCATTTCCTGATTCAGCATGGGAAAAACTTGCTGTTGATTTGTGGGTCCTTTTGCAGATGCTCCTATAGACTGTAGATTTGCTAATATTTTGATAGACTATTACAGTAAATGGCCAGAAATTGCATTTGTTTCTAAATGAACAGCAGCTACAGTAATAACATTTCTGTCTACAGTCTTCAGCAGAGAAGGAAATCCAAAGGAGTTAATATCAGACAATGGACCACAGTTTGTCTCATATGAGTTTGAATCCTTTCTGAGAGAGAGGAATATTGTGCATAGGAAATCTTCAGTGTATTACCCACAAGCAAATGGAGAAATTGAGCAATTCAACAGAAGTCTGAAAGAAGCACTACAGACAGCAAATCTTACTGGGAAATCTTTTACAACAGAGTTCCTTTATAACTACAGAGCAACGTGCCATTCAACAACCCAAGCATCTCCAGCTGAATTGTTACATTGCAGACAGATGCAAACTAAATTATTAATGTTGCAGACTTCAAACTTCCACCAAATACTGTTCTTACAAAACCATCTACTGCTGACATTGTCAAACATCAACAAGCCAAATGCAAGGCTTATACTGACAGAAAATGTGGTGCAAGAGAAGTGCACTTTCAGCCTGGATCTTTAGTCAGAATTAAGAAACCGGGACTATGGAAACAAAGACAATCTAAATTTACTACACCACTTAAAGTGAGACGGCAGTGAGGACCATACACATATGAACTATCTGAAAGAGGCATATGGAATGCAAGTTGTCTTGCTCCTGTTAGGAGAAGCTCCATTTGATGAAGGACAATTTCCTACTCCTGATGCCATAATATTGCTTTCCTACTATAGGGGGAATATGTGGTGTTTGTGCAAGGTGCCTGTAGGTGTCACTGTGCACCTGCTAATAAAGCACTACTCTATTCATCCTCGGCTACCAAAATATAACAATGATCAGTATCCAAAGCTTTTGCTGATATCGATCACATCATCTCCCACCATACATGCACTGAATATATAATATCTGTGCTTGCACTTTTCTAGCTGATTTTCAGCTACTAGAATCCTTTAAAGGGATTCTAATATGGGAAAACGTTCTTTTATTCAAAACGCATCAGTTAATAGTTCTGCTCCAGTAGAATCCTTGCATTGAAATCTGTTTTTCAAAAGAGATTTTTTAATATTTCATTTTGAAATCTGGGGCTAGATATGTTGCCAGTTTCCCATCCAGGTGCCTCAGTCATGTAACTTTTGCTCTGATAAACTCCAGTCCCTCTTTACTGCTGCACTACATAGTTGGAGTTATAGCACCCCCTCTCCCAATTCCTACTTTAAAATAATTACATTTTTTGATATTACCATTCCATTAATATCAATTATATGAGAGGCACCTGCAAATTTGAATTATTAGTGAGTGCTAACTAAAGGTGGAAGGATTAAGAATTTATTTGTCAGTTCTGCCCACTAGATCCAGAACCCAGTAATGTAACTAGCAGGGGGTGGGCCCGGGTGCCCTCCCCTAGCTGTACACAATTTTCTGGCTGGAAAAAGCAGTGTGCGAGCTGCCAGGGGGCCTTGAGGGGTGCAAGCCCTGGCCCAATTGCACCCCCTGCTCCCCCGGTAGTTCCACCACTGCCAGAACCCAGGACAGGACTACAACCTGTCAAATCCAAATGGCATTACTGAACACATATATAGAAACAAATAATTAACTGTATTTGTATGCATTAAACTGAGCATTCTAAAACACCATAAAAGGGGATGTAAAGGCAAAAAAGTAAAATCTCATGTTTACATACTTTAATGAAAAATAAATCTCCAATATACCTTAATTTAAAAATGTGTACTATTTTTAAAATAAACCTGACTGTATGCAGTGAAATGCCCCCTTCAATTACTTGCTCTGACTAATGTGGATAGGAAACTTCAGATAGTCCCTAACTGCTCTGCAGGGAAACGATCATACTTTCAAACGACAGAGGGGAGCGACCTCCCAGAACTTGTTTGCTTCCCTATAAAGCAGCTGGGACTGGGTAGAGATTTGTATCTGCAGACTCAGTGCCGTCTGTATATTTTCATATTTAATTAGTCTTACTATATCGGTTTCTATGGCAGATATTATTTGACTTGTGTTTTAATAATTTATGACTGCAAAGATTGTTAACAAAGTTACAAGGTGATGACCCCCCTGCAGCCAACTTTGAAAGCATAAATGATTTGTTTAAATAGGCTTCTGGTGCAGTAAGTTCATGTTTATATTTAGTATACAAAATACAGCATTTCTTGCATTATTCTCTTTTAGACGTTAGTTCCCCTTCAAAGGAAGCCTAGCTATTCTTTAGTGAAAGTAAACAGTGTGCAGCATTTTACTAAGCATAGGATAGCACTTGCTAAATGCATTTGACTAGGAATTTATTCAGTGAAGGGAAGAAACACTTTTTAACTATAATTCTGTCTTCCTTAGAATATTTAGTTTATTGAATCTATTTTTTATTTTCAGGCACAATGCGAGATATACCAGTTACCTGGATGCCAACGAGATTATGATCCTGTGTGTGGAACTGATGGAAAAACCTATGCCAATGAGTGCATGCTATGTTACTTAACCAAGTAAGGCAAACCACTAGATGTATATATATCAATTACAGACATGCTGCAGGGAATAGCTTGTGGCTGAATCTACTACCAGGAAGAGCAGGGACTTTACTACTGCATAACAAATCCATAAATACATTTGTTTTGCTAAAACTAAACATGACAATAGTGTGAAAACTCAGACTTGTGATTTTATTGCTGACTTTCAGGAGAGTTTAGTTAAATCATAAAACAGATTGAACTGCCCATTCCTGCAAGGGGACCCATTGGTGGCATAAGGACAGAGGACAAAACGTGTTAATATGAGTGTGGACATGTCTGGGGGAAGAGCTGCTGATTAATCTCTTGTATACATGTGTGTTACTTGCAATTCATTACTAATATTAATCTAGTACCAGGATTAGAGACCTCTTAAGAGATACTGTCATCTCATAATTACGTCCTTCTATTAAATTATAATGTAATACAAAAATGATTACTAATTACTAATAGAGGTTCTGATTTTACATATTTATATAGTTCAGTTTAAGTTCAGTGCAGCCATATACCTTAGTCCACGGTTGTCCAACTAGATGATGTGGGCCAGAAGTGGCCTTCCAAAGGATTTTTAGGGCCAACTGTCTGCTGAGACAGCACTGCATGACATCATCATTTTAATTTTATCTAGCCCCTGAACAAGCTGTATGAGAAATAATTGTCTTACTTCATGTAATAAGTTGAACAGCAGTGTCTTAGTCTAAGGGGCAAATTTATTATGTGGTGGAAAAAATGGTGGAACAATTTGTCACACAATGCCAAGCATCAGTAAAAAAATGTCGTAAAAATGGCTTAACTTTTTATACTCTTTTTCTTTGAGCAACTTCCGCTGGAGCTTACTTACAAAAGTCTGAAGCAGTGTAACATGCCAGCTTTTTACACCGTTCTTTTCGGTGACTTTCATTTGACACAGCATAATAAATAAGCCCTATGGGGTATATTTATCAAAGAGTGAAGTTAAGAGTGAAGTTCCGCCACTAGGGTGAAATTCCGTAGCTCTTCATTCATTTCTATGGGATTTTTAAAGGTGTATTTATCAAAGGGTGAAATTTCACTTTCACCTATTGATAAATACGCCTTTCAAAATCTCATAGAAATGAAGGAAGAGCTGCGGAATTTCACCCTAGTGGCGGAACTTCACTCTTAACTTCACTCTTTGATAAATTTGCCCCTATGTCTTATGATTTCTTTCACTCTCAATCAGCCACAGACAGTGGAATAACTACCATAATAGGAGTTTACTGTGTGGTGCTGCCCTTGCTTTCCTTGCCAGGGAGCATCCCAGGGGGCAGCTATTTGTCATGCCTGCATGTTTTTGAATTGTGGGAAGAAACTGGAGTACCTAGGATCTGAGCACTGCTCGACAACACTAACCATTACACCACCAGAAACAGAAGTTGCAGAGCTTTTAATGCTCCCTGATTTTCTGGGAGTTACCTGATTTTGGAGCCCCCCCCCACAAATCTCCCATCATCATTGACCATTCTCTCAGTTTTTAGCAAACTCCCTGCTCAATCCCATGTGCGTAAGCACATTGACACATCATACTAGGTCACACCCAGTTTTCCAGCAGCACGTTTCACGAACCAAGGTTCTCCCATCTTGCATCCTTTCAAAGTTGACATATTTTAAGTACCTATAAAGTACCAGGTAATGGATTTCTCCATCCCTTTTTAACTAGAACGTCCAGTACCTGAATGTACCAGTTCTAAACTAATTGGCTTGCACTCTGTACAGAGTGAATCAAGCAGAAAGCACTTTAAATTAATTCATCATTCATAATAAACAGCGCTTCCTAGAGTTTATCATCATCTTGTTATGAGAGCAGCAAGTACAATATAAAAGCACGCAAAAATGTTTTTGGAGGTACAGAAAGATAATTGCAGGATTGTTCAAACAATTTCAAGCATCTTTAAGAGTCATTTTATAATATTATTTGTGGTCATCACTATTCATATTATAAAACTGAAGAAGAGAAGTAAGAAGAAAATGTAACAGATTATTCTGCGGAAAGAAGTCTGGAGGAAGCATTGACGAGATGGGAGTACCAGATTTAGCAGCTGCACTGACCTTACATTAAATACAAATGCCAGCCATCTTACACTTTCCTGGGCTTGAGTACAAAATCATTCTTTTCGCTTTCAAAGTGCTTTGAAATTGTTCCCAAAACAGATGATTGAAGAAATTTCCAGCTGGGATGCATAAGGGCTATAACAAACAAGGGAAAGTTGTGCTCACCACTAATTTTTAAAACCATTAGGCGGGGGTGCAATGACGCTGTGACCACAAAATACATATAGACAAATACAAAAGGTCCTCTGCACTCAACCCATTATCAATATATTTAAGACATTGAGACATTTTGTGCATACAGCTACTAAAAAATGCCTTACCCTTTAAACAACAGGGATTGTTTGTCCATATATTGCAATATATTTAAGCTGGCCAACTACGTCAAAGTCATCCCATATCTGGCCAGTCCTACGCTCAATTTCATCTGATTCATTAAGAATTTTATTACTTCTTGTATTTGTATATATGCATAAGGGCTAACAAAGAATAAGATCTAGCTTAAGGTTGGGCAGCCTTTCCTTCAAGCTGAACTCAATATGCTATTTTCCTGCAATTGCAAGTAATACTGTATAATATCTGGGTTATTCAGTTTCATGTTGTATAAATCATAAGGTTTAATTCAAGAGATGGGTCACACAAGGTACCCAGTAACACCTTAACCTTGCAGATCTCCTGATGCTTAAAAACCAAGCAACAATATGCATATTTAGTCATTTGTGTATGTCTGTAAAAGTGTAGATGTAGCTTTGGTAGGTATAAGTAGTGTATGGGTGACACATAATAATGTAGTGTTGGACTGTATGTATTTAAGGGTCATAATGAAAATACTAGTAGATAGCCTGGTGGGTCTGTAAGAAGAAAAGAGAAATAACACCTGACACACTGACTGCAGGTAAACATTATAGAGGGAAGATTGCTTTCCATGTCATTATATCCATACGGAGCCATTTCACACAAGCTTAGGCCTGCCCTTAACCCCCTCCCTTGAAATAAACCCAGACTGTAGCCCAATCGTAGGCCAGTGCCACGGATATATATTGCAGTTCCCTTCCACCCAGGGAAAGTCTAGGAACCTCACTAAAAGATTATTGTTATGTTTTTTTATAAAAATAAATAAGCATCTTGATAAATACTTTATAATGACATTTTCCTAATGATTGTATAGATTGTTGCTATCAATACTGAAATTAAAATATGTCTATATTAACTAGATTTTCTGTTAAATTGCAGGGACACTGTACAGAAAGTGCAGGTCGAGGCAAAAGGAGAATGTTGATCTTCCCAAGGAAACCACACAAATCCATATACTGTATATTGGGGCTTTTAAGATGATTGCTACAAATAACTAAGTATAGAAAATATTCCTTCTTAGTTGCCATCTTAAAACTTAAAGCAGCAGATATAGATTGTTATGTGTAGCCTGACTTACTTGTGAGCAAACCTGCCATCTTCATTTTGTTATTTAATTACTTTCTTTCTTTGACTGAAATATTTGATTTTAAAATGTCTTGTCTTAAAATTATTGCTATCAGTCCAGTGTAACCATCACTATAGGACTTCTAAAGACCAACTACAGAAAATGAAAAGTAAATGGTAGCCTCTTAAATCTGTTATTTACTTTACTTATTTTTGTTAATAGCTTATACTTTATTAGCCTGCCATCATAGGTTTGCAAATCACAGAAGATATGGGCTGTAAACAGGCCCAGGCTGGAATTTAAAACTGACCCTGGCATTTCAAGTACACAGAGGGCCCAAACCAACAGCCCAATAAATAGTGACTGTCTATGACATCTTACAGTAAGGGTTGGTCCACACCAGGCGATTTTGAGAGATTAATCGCCTCTTGTTTTGGGCAACTAATCTCCCTGAATTGCGCTGGCTAAAATGAAAAGTCACGTGCGGCAATTTATACGCGGCAGGCAACTTCCGGCAATTTCGGAAAACCAGGCGACTAATCTCCCAGAATTGCCTGGTGTGAACTAACCCTAAGCCCCTGGCCTTTTTCCAGAAATCACAGATTGCGAGTCTGAGCCTGACTGTAGAGTTATTCATTATAGGGACATCAACAGAGCATCACTGATAGACCATCATGTCTGGAAGAATTTTCTGTGTGTAGAAGTGGCTATTTATTTTTATTATTATTATTATTATTAACATGTATTTCTATAGCGCCAACATATTGCGTAGCGCTTTAAAGTAAATGTGTTTATACAACTAAATCACATGAATTACATACATATGGAGTTACATACAATCACAATCAATGCCGGTACAAAAGGTGAAGAAGGCACTATACAGAAAGAGTTTACAATCTAAAGGTAAGGGAGTTATACATCAAATTAAGTGGGTGAGAAATGTGGTACTGTATGTAGTGTTGCATTTGGTAGTTAAGAGTGAGGGTAGTCTTCTCGAAAGAAGTGCGTTTTAAGAGATTTTTTGAAAGCGGAAAGTTTGGGAGAAAATTGGACAGATTAGATTACAGATTAGATTACTGTTCTCTAACAATATTTCCCAAAATGCATCTACCTGGTAAATCTCCTGCAGATAACCAATCCTCTTTAGAGCTCTGTCAGCCAGACAAAAGCACCCTGTTTTACATAAAATAAAAAATATATTCCATATTATAATTTCCTTTTCATCTGAGGAGATCCGTAATTATACTAAATATGGTATCACTTGTGTTTCCAGGGTTACACAATTAAGTTATTAGCTTCTTAAACCACAAAGAATAGTACTTGTACCTTTTTAATGAGCATTCCTGACACACCCTCAGCCTCCTCCTAGGATTGCATTCTTCTCCCAGATTTATACTGTTGATGTAAGGGATGCAGTTTTTGAAAATACAAAAAACACAAAGGCAATATATGATTGACATCTGAGATTTATAATATGTGTGGATGCTGTACTTTGGAGTTCATGTTTAATTTGAAAATTACTTTTATAATACAGATTGTTCTGTCTGGGTTGACAGGTTCCTTTTACAGAAACCCCACAAGCTTACTTACTTGTGCCAAAAATACCCTGGCAATTTTTGTTATTTTACCTGAATGAGCCTCTTAATGTATAGTGATCCAAATTATGGATAGATCCCCTTCCAAGAAACAACAGAAACAAGAAATTTGCCATTGGTGCTCATTGGTACATTTGTTCTTTATCAGTAAAGATGGATTCAGATGGAGCATGAAGATGTATGAAATAATGGATAGGGAGCAGGGGAACAATATAATTCTAAAGAGAAAAGAGACATAATTATTATACATTCAGCCATGACGGAGGAACATTTTGAGACGCATACTGAGTAGTGGTATATGCTTTGTACTATCAAGAGCCATGTTAATTCTATTCCTCTGACTGGATATTAGGTAAGTGGCCTCATTAAATGCAAGCACAACATCACTCCTAAATGGCCACACAGGCCACTAATGCTATTGATGGGTTAGGTAAATACACTTTGTCTTGTCTTGCATAAAAAAGGGCATTAACTCAAGGCACGAAAACATAATTTTCCCTTTTTATAGGTCCCAGGTAAGGCCTCACCTGGAGTATGGAGTGCAGTTTTGGACTCCAGTCCTTAAGAGCGATATACATGAGCTGGAAAGAGTGCAGACATGCAACTAAACTGGTTAGAGGGATGGAAAAATTAAATTATGAGGGTAGACTGTCAAGGTTTTTGGTTGTTTTCTTTGGAAAAAGAGACACTTGGAAGGGGACATGATTACACTTTACAAATACATTAGAGGACATTATAGGTAAATAGCAGGGGATAAGTTTACCCATAAAGAGGATCACCGCACCAGAGGCCACCCCTTCAGACGAAAAGGACTTTCATTTGAAGCAACATAGGTGGTTCTTCACAGTGAGGACAGTAAGGTTGTGGAATGCACTGCCGGGTGATGTTGTGATGGCTGATTCAGTTAATGCTTTTAAGAGTGGCTTGGATGATTTCTTGGACAGACATAATATCAAAGGCTATTGATTGATAATAAAATCTATATTTAGGGGCAAATTTACTATAGGTCAAATTTCGAATTGAAAAAAATTCGAAATTCGACCATGTGAATAGTTAGGGAATTAAAATCCTTTGAATTCGAATATTGAATTTGAAGGATTTTACCGCTATTCCAATATTCGAACAATCAAATAGAAAAAATTTGATCATTGGATTAAATAATTTGATCAATCGATTAAACGTTCGAATCGATCGATTAAACATTCGAATCGATAGATTAAACGCTTGAATCGATAGATTCTAACGATTTTAACCCTTCGATCAAAAAAAATTTTAAACACCTAAGGGAGCTTCCCATAGGGTTTTAAAGCAATTCAGTAGGTCCAAGTTGGCGAACTGGGTAAACACAGATTTATTTCCCCAAGTTACAACATACACAGAGGTGACCATTTCAGCATACAAAACACAAGCATGGAAAATATGGGCTGGTTACTCGCCTGCTCTGTTTGGTTTTCATGTAATCAGGGCCGGATTTACCTAGCTGGTGCCCCTAGGCCCGCTGTTGTTTGTCGCCCCTGCCCTCTCCCTTTTATTTGCTCATATTTTCATCTTTGGGACGGATAAATTGGAATTGGCACACATTAAATTGAAATTTCTGAACCAATGTGGGTGTGGTTGGGCAGCATGCCACCCCCTAAAATCCTGCCGCCCTAGGCCCGGGCCAAGGTGGCCTCTCCACAAATCCGGGCCTACATGTAATTAAAACTTGCCTTTAAGCCAGGGATTCAAAAATAAGCACCTATGAGCCACTGGGAGCAACATCTGCTTATGAGCAACTAGTATTTTAAAAACAACACGTGGCCAGAAGACCTTAAGGAGGGAGTTCTGACAGATGACTAAAAATGCCAGAATATTCTGAATATACCACAACATCCAATGAAATGGCATAAAAAACAAGTTGTATAAAGTAGAGAACCATTTATGAGGCTAAATCAGCAATTCACTCGGACACAGAAAAGCACACATGACAACAGAGGAGCTGCAGTCACCCATTTTACCATACACAAGAAATATACTGTATATCAAAACCTTTAAACCAAGCTAAACAGCATACTGCAGAAAACCATTTATCAAGGATTCACAAATGACATATATGATATTTGATTTTTGTCCCTGTAGCGTGTTGAAAGTCAGAAGTAACATGTTTAATTATTGTTAAAAAAATATGTGTAGATCTCATTTGAGATCCAAATTGTGTTAACAAGCACAGACAAAACTAACCACAATTCCATCAACTGTTGTTATCATCATAGTGTTGGGTGGGGATATTTTCAGCACTGAGTAGTTTTACTTTAATTTAATAATCACACATGAAATCACATTCATCACTCCCTTATGTGGGTTTGGATTTGTATAAAGAGTGGGTTGTGTGTAATCAAAAGGAAATGTGCCTTGTCTTGTTATGGAGGTGTTATAGACATGTTTATATCAAAGCTAACAAAAAAACTCCCATAAAACTACTATTATAGGATGTATAGTAAGTAGTAGTGGCCAATAAAATTAAACTTCTCAAGCTTCATTCACAACACATATTTTTTTATGACTTAAATGTGGGCAGACCTGGAACTAGGGGTAGCAAGAAAGTTTCTAGCCAAATACATTTTTAGAGTTTAGTTCTCCTTAAAAAGTTAGAAGCATCTGTGTTAGTAAAAGAGCCCCAGATCTTTATTCTCAGCATGTATATATTTCTGGCTAAACCTAAATAAATGGCTAATTAACTGTGATAAGTCATCTTAAACCAAAATGTATGAATTACTACATTAAATCCACTCATTTAAGTATTAGCAGGCTCCTACAGGGTATCATTTTATACTGTGAGGCAAGTAAAAACTGCATAGTAAAAAATTTTATTATTTTACTATAAAATATCTATTTCAGCTCTGTAGTACCTGAGTACTTGAGAACCCCTGAGAAATTGAGTTTTTATAGAAATACTGTCAAATCAGTGTGTCTTTTAGGCACTGGAAATTATTTTGAAGACCTTTGTTTAGCAGTCACAATTGAAGTGGCATAACTAGTGTTGCTGGGTGCAGGAAGTGAATGTGCCCTCCTTCCTGGGATATGCGCCTGCCTCGCCTGATGCATGCATGTGCAAATATCCTTCCAATTGCTGTTGCATTTCCTGAGAGAATGCAGGCCCAGGTGCAATTGCACCACCTGCATGCCCCTGTAGTTACACCACTGGTTGTTATTGCTTAGGGCCTCAATAAAGTCCCACACAGTTATTCCTTCTGAAATTCTCTGTGACATCTCCTACCTGTCAATAGGGTTGCCACCTTTTCTGGGCCGGAAAACAGGCAGCGGGGCGGTAGGTATGCAATGGGGGCAGGGTTGTAATCCTGCAGGGGGTGGTCGTGGTGCAGGGCTTTGACATCTCAACATCAATTATAGGGAATCCTGATGGTTTTCCTAATTTTCAAAACCGGGCAGGCAATTTTGACTTGGGCAGCCCTTCAAAAAACCGGGTTGTCCAGGCCAAAACCGGTTGGGCGGTGATGTGTTGATAAGCATTTGACTGATTGCCGTGTCATTATTTTCAATGTCCTGTCCGGATTTCCAAATTTGGAAATCCCAACAGGAAGCTTTCACCTGGACAGCCCTTCCAAATACTGGGTTGGCTGGGTGAAATCCAGACAGGTGGCAACTCCACCTTTCAATGATGTTTTCGAACATAGGCAGATTACATTTGTGCACCCAAAAAGATTGACACACAAAAAGTGAATGCAGTTTCAGGTGACTCAGAAATATATATATATATAGGATTGAGATGCAATCGTACTGAGAATAAAGAAAACACTTTTTTCACGCAATACACAGTGAGTGCAGTTACTGCACAACTGTACTGGCTTTACTGTCAGGAATGTTGAAAGGCTTGCATCCTGGGGTCAAAACAGGATTGAGACTGTTGCTTTGCCTTTTTCTTCTGACCCTTTCCAGCTTTCAAAAAGGGGTTCACTGACCCCATCTGAAAAACTAAAGCTATGTAAAACTACAATAATATTGTTATTGCTACCTTTATTCCTCATCTTTCTATTAATGACCTCCCCTATTCATATCCCAGTCTTTTATTCAGACTAATGCATTGTTGCTTGGGGCATTTGGACCCTAGCAACCAGACAGCTGAAACTGGAAACTGCTGAATAAAAAGCTAAATAACTCAAAAACCACAAATAATAAATTGTTAAATGAAAACCAATTGCAAATTGTCTTAGAATATCACTCTCTACATCATACTTAAAGTTAATTTACTGGTGAACAAGCCCTTTAATGTTATTTCCTCTTTCCTGTATCTTCTGTCCTTTGCACCCCTTATTCTTTATCATATTCGTTCACTTTGTCACCCTATGAACTCCTACAAAATTATCTCTATCATTGCCCCCAATACCAAAGAACATTGCTGGAACATAAACATGCCAACTAGTTCCTCCTGCATCCAACTTACTGTTTTCACTCACTGCTGAAAAGCATATATATTTATTCTATGTTTACTTTTATTTGATCCTCTTTTCTCTCTTTTTTTTTTGTTAATTTCTATACATTTCTTCTCTTTCTCTCATATTTACCAATAATCTTAATATCATTTCTTTTTCTTTGCTCTGCTGTGTACATCTTTTAACCTCCCCGTTTAGTATGTTATAGCATGGCCAATTCTAAACAACTCTTCAGTTCATTTCTTTTTATAGTTTTCAAATTATTTGCCTTCTGACTCTTTTTAGCTTTCAAACAGGAGTCACTGATCCCACCTAAAAAAACAAACAAATGCTTTACAAATTTACTGTTATTGCTACTTTTTATCACTAATCTTTACATTGAGGCCCTCTCCTATTCATATTCTAATCAAATCAATGTGTGGTTGCTAGGGTAATTTGATAAACTTGCAAACTGGGGTGCTGCTGAATAATATGTTAAGCACAAAAAACATAAATATTTAAAAAGTTAAACCCAACTGCAAACTGTCTCAGAGTAGCTCTCTCTACAGCATACTAAAAGTTGTCAGAGGTGAAGAATACCTTGTATATGTTCCATAAGCAATTCTTCATTCCTGTCATCCCCCTCCATCATTTTCTTATTTTCCCCATTAGTCATTAAATTCTCTTTCAACCCATTCTCTGGATAATCTGGAATTTTCTTCTCCTCTATAGCGACTCCTCCTTTGCACCTCTCTCTATGGGAAATATTTATCAAAGAGTGAAGTTAGAGATCGCCACAGTCAGTTAGAGTGAAATATCTTCTATGGGATTTTTAAAGGTTTATTTATCAAAAGGTGAAATTTTTTTGCATGATTTCCTTTTTCTCTGTAATAATAAAACTGTATACTTTATCCTAACTAAATTTTATAAATGCATATTGGTGACAAACCAATCCTATTGGTATTATTGCTTATTTAATGTTTTAATGCTTTTTAGTAGACATAAAGTAGAAAGAAACCCTTAATCACAGGGCAGGGCCAAGGGGTAGGCAGATTAGGCACGTGTCTAGGGCACAAAGCTGCGGGGCGCCACCAGGCACGTACCTCCTCTGTCACCTATACCCAGTCCAGTCCCCTCTATTCACCGACTCTCTCTGCAGTGACCTTCTTTTTGTGCATGTGTGCCAATTAGCGCAAGTGCAGGAGCACTAAGCTGGGCTGCGTCTGGCGTGCTTTCCTAGGGCGCCTGTGCAGCACGGACCTACTTAATCATAAAACCCCCTTCCCTACATAGACCCCCCTCCCTGCTCCCCCACTAGTCTTCTTCAGGTCTTATACTTTCACTTCAGCAAATTTCTGTGACTTTGTTGCATGCGCAGTTGCCAAAAACCAGAATGCTGCTCCAACTTGTGCCAGTCTGGCGCCTACTTCCCAAATTAGAGCTGAAAATGGTGCCTGTGAGCTCTGCAATGAGGGGTAAGTAAAGACTTAGGGGCAATTACTGATGGTAACAGCTGAGCTAGGCTTGGGGTGGGAGCAGGTTGGGGGGGGGGTCTATGTAGGGTAGGGGTTTTTATGATTAATGGTTTGGTTCTTCTTTACGCTAAGAGGATCCAACCCAAGGTCCCAAGCATTCTAAATAACAGGTTCCTTCCAAACATTTAATAATGTTGTGTCCCTTCCTTTCCAAGCCTGCAATATGTATTGTAATTCCTCCCTATAAAAACTGTAAATGCTGTTTTTATTTTAATAGAACGTACAGTAAAACATTGAACCATAGCAGCACTTTCCCCTTTTCATAGCATGGAAACTACATATTGCACCGTGCCACAGGCCATTTTCACGCAAAATGACCTAGTGGAAAAAACCCAACGTGGTTAAAGCAATGAGACACTGGAAACACACAGGTTTGAGGTGCCTCGTTTTTCTGTACATGCTTCAAGCTACATCATTAGTTATGGTGCAGTCTGTCACTTTAGTGACGTGAATTTAGCAGAACTTTCATAACCTTCTGCCAAGCTTCAATAGGCGTGTGCTCCTTGTGTGAAATCTGAAGCGGCAGTTCAGCAGCAGCATCTGGGGAGCCACAGCCGCCCATGACAGGAACAACAGCTCGATTGAAACGTGCAGCCCTTAGGAGTCTCTGACCGCTGAACGGCACGTTGTCTTCGTCCTGCAGGTCTTTCAGGTACCAGTCCTCCCTGATTTCTAGCTGACAAATGTGATAAATAGCCGTCCTCTGTCAGAACTGCTTGGACTTGTGTGTTTTTAATTAAAACAAGCCGTGTAGTGAGTGGAGACTGTCAGTAAGATACTCTGCTGTTAAGTAAGTACAGTTGCTTTGTTTTTTTGCCTTCCCTTTGGAAAGTGTTAGGATTTCTGGCCTCAAAGGTTGAACTTGACAGACCTGTGTCTTTTTCCAAACCCAGTTACTATGGATAAGGCAGCCTGGCATCTTAGAAAATGCAGCAGAATTGTAAAGCTGGCCATAGACGTAAAGATTTTTGAAAGATCCAATGGTTATCGTGAGACCACGATTGCCTCAAAACGATCGTTTAAATGTCCAATGTGTCCATCAACTAAAAAGACCATTTCAGGCGATATTGCCAGCAAAACTGAAGGATCGCAGCCTGCTTGTCCTGCAAACATAGGTAGATTGCATGGGGACCGATAAAGATTTTCTAACCTGACCCATCAATCTTCAGACCGATGTCGGAACGAAAAATCGTAAGATGTACGATCGTTTGTAACGATATTTTGACAGATTGGTCGGACTTCGCTAAGATCGGCAGGGAAAGATTGTTGCGTCTATGGGGAGCTTTAGGCAGAGATGGACTAAACAGTGCAAAGCATGTCTCTTTTTCTGTCTGAAGAAACACAGAAAAGTTTTCAGACAAGTGAAACGGATATGTAACATTAAGGAACCATGTCAGCTACAGGGAGTATTATTTTCCTCTGCATGTTACTTTCTACCTTTGAAATCTGGACATCTGTTCTATTATTAAATGGCACACAGCTAGTGACCAATGAGTCTATAAATTAATTAGTTATAATTAGTCTCCAGTATCCACTGGGAGAATAGACAGAGATCAGTGCCACTATGCATTCATGACTTTCTGTATCTAATGTAGAGAGCAAACTGCCTCCATCTAATGGTCAGGGATCACTATTTTAGGGTGGCCTTTCCCAAATTTTTCAAAGGGAAAAATAAACGTAGGCACCCCTGGAGAACCTAAAACTGCTTTTTACTCTTATTTGTAGACATAACATTTCCATTAATCTTTAGACTATATGGAAAAAAGTGGTATTATTTACAACAATTTTCTACCATCCTCTAAAAGCATTCTCAGAGCTAAAGCATGCAGCTGAGTTGTATTCCAGCAACATCTGGGAACCGAATGAGTGCAAGTTTTATCCTTATTTTCCCTTGGAAACCTGTCAGCTTTCTTAGTAAGTCCGTCATAACAGGCACATATCCCTCTAAGTTGTGTCCTCTTGTTACTTACTTTTCACCTACTCCAGATCAATAAAGGTATGGGATGCCTTATCCAGAAAGTTCCGAATTACAGAAAGGCCATCTCCCATAGACTCCATTATAATCAAATAATCCAATTTTTTTTTAATTATTTCCTTTCTCTCTATAATAATATAACAGTAAATTGTAATTGATCCAAACTAAAATATATTTAATCCTTATTGGAAGCTAAGCCGGCCTATTGGGTTTATAAAGATCCAAATTACGGAAAAACATGTTATCTGGAATGCCCGAGGTTCTGAGGATTCCAGATAAGAGGTCCTGTACCTGTACCTTGTGCAGGATTACTTGTAGTGGATCATACATCGGTAAATATAAGCCAAAAAGTTGAAGTACATAATATACAAGGGTTTCAGTTCCAAATGTTTATGTACAATTAAATGATCTAGTAATAATGCATATATATCATTTATAAACAATTAAGAGATTAACATAAAATACGATAGTAGGGTTGGAGTTAGAGTTGGACTCATCTGCATGCACAGACCTTGCACCTGCTCACAAAATATTAGACCTATTACCTATTTTCAGCAGTTCCATTTTCTACAACTGGAAGTGATCTATGCCAGTGTTGGACACAGTTACAGTGGTGTGAAAAACTATTTGCCCCCTTCCTGATTTCTTATTCTTTTGCAAATAGTTTTTCACACCACTGTATTTCTTAGCAAAAAAAAGTCTCTGCAACCAGATATGATGTGTGACATAAGCCATAATACTTCTATTGTTAACTTAAATATAGTGCTTGTAAGAAGGTTATTTTTAATCTCAGGGTAGAACACACATTTTCAAATTAGTTTTACTACCAACATTAGTACAAGTCTGATATCTATTATCTGGAAAACCTCTTACACAGAAACCCTGATTGATTTGCTTTCTCTATGCAACATTTTCAATTGATTTTTTTTAAGAAACAATCATAAATCCTTGCAAAACAGTTTTCATTAAGTTGCTTTAAGCTGTAGTGTTCACCCCAAAAAACTCCAGTTCCAAAACATTCTGCCCCTGAGCCACCCAGGCCAATGATGTCATACCCCCTCAAGCATTGGCTTATATTATATCCTGCCACAATCCCCAAAGCTCATTGGTTGCTATGGGTTACTGCACCTGGGAAAACTTAGTTCCTTTTTATTACATAACTCAAACTCATAAACACAGTCTTGTAAAATATTCTTAATAGTATTGCCATTTTTAAGAGCGTATGTTGATTGGGGTCAAGTACTGCTGGTGGATATAAAGAAGAGTTAAAGGACACCAAAGTCTCATTGTTAGCAGACCTGGAAGCGTTATAATCCATTATTATTATTGGCTAAAAAGATGGAGCTTTACAGCCAATCACTGTGTTGCATTTTCCCTGTGGAAGTTTTAAAGGCTAAAGGGGTTATGTAATTAAGGACGTTAAGTTTGCCCAGGGACAGTAACCAATAGCAGCCAATCAGCAGGTAGTATTTACTGGTCACCTGTTTAAATGCAAACATCTAATCAGTTGCTATGGGTTACTGCTCCTAGTCAAACTTAGTGCCTTATGTTACATATGGGGTAAGATATAAAAACTGCCAAATTGCCTTTATTCAAACTGAAATGCACAGTTCATTTCATATACGCATCTATACTCTGTCTGTAATAACAGCTTATGCACGCTCTCTTTCTCATTTAAAGGGGAATTCAACCCTTCCCACGCTAACCCCCACACACCCCCGTAGACTCTCCTCCCCCCCAGCCTACCTTTCCCCCGTGCAAATGCCCGTAAGTCGCTGCTTACCCTTCCATGCAGGTCCCCTGCAACCAGATTCCCGGGCGCCATCTTCAACAGCAACCTCTTCTTCCATTGACGCTCGGCGGCGAATGCGCAGTTTGAGTTTGCGCTTGGGGGTTTCCTTCCCCTTTAATGGTACATTTTCTAACCCAACAATCCTTAACTCCTCAGAATCACTGTCATAAAACTGAGCAGCTGGGGTCAAAAGAGCTGATGTTAACCAGATATTCTTGCATTATTTTCAGAATATACCTACATATTTTGCGTCTACTAAAGGGAAAGTTGCCTCTCATTTGTTTACCCAGTCGATTCTTGCCAGTTAGTTTTATATTTTCTGTTTATATTTTTTTATTATTTGTAGTAAATCTTATCTATCATCAAGCTTATTTTTCTATAAATTATACTTTTTTTTTACTACTGTTTAGCATTTACAAATCCCCTTCTTAATTACTGATTTTGAGTATCTTGCTTTGCAAACCTAGAAACAAGAAGCTCCACCTCATTCTCAAATACCTAATTCTCATACTAAGTTATAAGAAACCTTACTTATTTGCTGAATAATTTTAGTTCTGGCATTGTTGCTTAAAATGTTTAGAAATGTGTTTTTTTAAATATTGTTTTTAGTGCAGTAATGCAGTATATTTCACCAAAAATGCTGTAAGAAATGGTCCAATGTAAGCTATGAAAGGACTGAAGTTAAAACTAAGAAGCTGCTTGGAATGAGTGGTTAAACATTGTCAAAAATAGTCCAATTGCTTTAGACATCGTGTATTTCTAGCAGATGCTATTAAATAAAGTTACTGCATTACTTTAAGCTACGTAGGAGGTGTCTGCATTTGCACAGTTCAGGGCCAGAACTAGGGGTAGGCAGAAGAGACACATGCCTAGGGTCCAAAGGTAGAAGGCACCACCAGTAACCTACCTTTTCTGTCACCTTTCTATAATTCGGATATTTGGGCATTCTCTCTTCTACAAACACATATGAAGAGAGGGCAATGTAGATGGATGGGTTGCCTAGTGTGTCTGGCTAGCTTGGTCCAGGACTGGGATGGGATTAATGGCCATATTTTCAACTTACATTGGGAGATATGCATATGCATAATGAATAATACTAAATATTGGATTGCACTGCTCAACAATGACCAGACTTCTTAAAGCTGTACACTTTGTACCCCTCAATGTTTGCATCTACTAATATAAAATATCAAACCCAATCTTGGGTAGATTCATGAGCACCAAGTTACTTACAGTATTACACTTCCTGTAAAAAACTTCAAATTTGAATTCTGCAAAAGAAGGAATCATAAAAGGATGTTAACTTAACAGTAGCTGAGAAGAGAGTTTGTTCATAAAGCAGAGATATAGATGAGAACTTTGCAGTTGTTGGGTGCTGTGAAGTGTTGGTATGTACTGTGCAGATGATAAGCATTAAGCACAATCATGTAAAAATAGACATCATACAGAGCACTTCAAAACTACTTTCCATAAAAAGTATGATAATGGGTGCAGTGGCTGAAGATAAGAATTACTGTCTCCTTTGTTTCTGTTAGATTACCTTCAGCATGGCTAACGGCCAGCGTCAGACTGGCTATCCAGGGCCCACTGGGGCTGCAACCACAAGGCCCCCCATGCAACATCAAGGGCAAGTGTCAGACTGGGGAACCCAGGACCTACTGGGTTTCACACCTAAATATCTAAGTAAAATCTAAACCCTAAGGCTTCATTGTGTCATACCACAGCTTCGTCAGACACAAAAGAAAAAAGATGGGCACATTTTTCAGATTTTTTGTATTTTATATATTTATTTTCAAATATATTCCTGCCACCATCTTTGCTCCCACCAATGTCACTTTCCTGTGGTACTGAGGTCCAACAAGTTTCTAATTTTTGGACCTCAAATGTGTCATCATCAGACAAAGGCAGAGCTTGGTAAGGCTTGTCCGTGGGTGCTTTTGCCCAGGGCTCACGTCTGGACCACCCAAATGAAGCCATCTGCAATCAGCAGGGTCAGACTGGGCCGGCGGGACACCAGGAAAAAAAACGATGGGCTCTAGCTCTCTTGGGCTCAGCCAGCCCAGACCCGCTCCTTGCACTGCCGCTCTCCTTACCTCCCTCCCCTCCTTACCCCGGTTCTGCCCCGGCCTTCATCCCTGGCCATCACTGCCGACATGCACTAAAAGGTATGCATAGGGGGGGTTGCGGCTGGGGGCCCCAGGGGATGATGTGGGGCCCCTGAGGCTTAAGGCTCGGTGGGTTCTGGGTCCCCGAGTCTGATGCTGGCCCTTGATTTTGTATGGAGGGCCTTGTGGTTGCAGCCCCAGTGGGTCCTAGATAACCAGTTCAACGCTGGCTGTCAGCCATGCTGAAGGTATTTAGCAGTGATGAGAAAAGATGTAGGGCTAACACTAAACTATGTAGCAGTCATTGAGTTCACATTGCCCCAGATTCTTACAATTTAAAGCTCCTGACCTTTCCTTGCATTTTAAGTTGAGCACAGAACAACATAATAACCCTGGTTTCTTTTCCTGTAAAAAGAGTACATCTACTAAATCTAGAGAAAATGGCATTTCTCTGTCTGATTCAGTAAGGTGTTCTAACTGTTTTAAGTGCGGTAAAGTTACAAAATTCCATCAAGAAAAGTACTGATTCACTTGTTGGTTTGATAACTTTATGACTGGTTTTGTAGAATGAAAAGATCTGATCTGAACATTAAAGAAAATTGGAAGATTTACTTCCAGATATTTACCTAAACCTATAATTTACAGTTTTTGGGTCAAATACATTTAAAGTTGTTTCCTTATAAGAGTAAAAAGCAACATAAATTGTTATTTTTATTAAAGTCCGAATGCCAAAAACTTGAACAATTTTTCAATTGGCGGGACTAAAAATCTCGTCGGATCAGCGCCTCATCTGTTCGTTGATGCAGCCCCGCGATTTGAACACCCATATGGCCTCCATTATGAACCGATCGTTGGGCCCTAGGGCCAAACGAGCGGATCTCTCCCTGATATGCCCACCTTGAGGTGGGCATATCGGGGAGAGATCCGCTTGTTTGGCAACATTGCCAAACGAGCGGATCTCTCCGTGTTTGGTCACCTTAAGTCAATGGAAGAAGTCCCGAAGATATCTTGATCTGTGCTGGGTTTCTGGGAGGAAAATTCTAAACATTCATTTGATTCTAATTTTGTTTTTCCCACACAGGAAATTTTAAATAAGGAGAAATAACCTGTGTGGATTTCGTTGGAATATATTTCAGAAAATAATGAGATAAACTCAGATTTTGATAAATAAGCCCCTAAATATCATAAAAAAGAAATAGTATACCCTACATACAAAAGGCTTAAAGGAGAGGTTACAGAGGCATTGTGTTGCCAATAGATTAGCTGCAATAGTGCAAGCTAGAATGTTATATTTATTCTGTAGAATGGTTTACCATACCTGAGTAAAAGGCTCTAGAAGCTCTCTGTTTGTTTAGGATAGCAGCTGGAGTATTAGCTTGGTGTAACACAACATTCTGCCTGAGTCTTTCCCTGCTCACTTATAGCTCTGGGCTCAGATTACAGCAGAGAATGGTGGTCAAACTAAAGGCAAGTCTGATACAGAAGGCCATGTGTACACTGTAGAAGGAAAGAAATGCAGAGCAGCACTACTTTGAGGGTTTACTGGTATATTTAAGTGGACTTTTCTGATAAGGCTTACTTAGTTTAACCTTTCCGTCTCCTTTAAAGGGGTGTGTCACTTCAAATTAACTTTTAATATAATATAGAATGGCTAAGTTAAAGCAACTTTTCAATTGCTCTTCATTTTTTAATTGTTTTTGTTTATTGTTTTTTTAACAATATGTGTTCTTCTGAATATTTTCAGCTTTTAAATGGGGGTTATCTAAAAACAAATGCTCTGTAAGGCTACAAATGTATTGTTATTGCTACTTTGTATTACTCATCTTTCTACTCATGTCCTCTCATATTCATATTCCAGTCTCTTATTCAAATCACTGCCTGTGACTCTAGCAACCAGATGGCTGAAACTGCAAACTGGAGAGCTGCTGAATAAAAAGCTAATTAACTAAAAAAACACAAATAATTAAAAATGAAAAACAGATGCATATTGTCTCAAAATATTCTCTGCATCATATTCCTAGTTACTTTAAAGGTGAACAACCCCTTTAATTGTACAGACTCACAGAGGGCTAGTCTTCTGGACTACTAACCTCATGGAGTTCCTTTTACTATTGTTTGTCTCTACCCTTGTCTGCTGTCCCTACTTTATCTATATCTAGAAAGAAAGACGCACTGTAGTATTGTAGATACTTCTATTTGGCATGAACTTAAAGTAGTTTTTTACATTTAGTAAAAGGATTACTTTAACCTTAAAGTATGAATCATTTCTTCTGTCAGTGCTGGACTTATCTAGCACTAGTGAGGCTAATTCGCAATTAAGGTCTCCTAGGTGTAGAGGATTAGCTAAAATGTTGATGCAAAGGCTATCAGAACATAAGTGTACCAACTTACCAATATCCTTGGGCGACAGAGTTTTATTAAAACACACAACATGGTTTGCTGAATCCTGAGATGGCCATAGGAATAAATGTAGTGTTATACTGGAGGCATGTCAACTATATCATGAGGGTATAGAGGGTCTGTTATGTATGACATACTGCAGGCTGTAACAGGAGAATGTGTACATATCCAAGAATCAGTAATAGTGTGGATGCTGCCATAACATACATTTTAACAAGAGCATTATCATTAGGCTCATCAATGGCAGGCTTTATGAGTGCTGTAATCAGCACAGCAATGAAGATAAGGATGTGTAGCAGGAAGACGCAGATGATGTATTTTGTCCAGCTTTAGACCAAAACATCTGGCCCACAAAAAAATGATGATGCTGTTGAAGATTTGTCCTAGTGCTTGGTCTTCTCCCAATGGGGACCTATCCCTTTGCACTGGGGACCTATTCCTTTGCACAGGGTCACTGGGACTTAGGTGGTGGTGGGAAAGAGGCATTATTATGTCCTGCAATTCCCCCACTTACACAACAGGTGGAATTTGAGTCTTCTTACTGTGAGACACGTGTATCCAATCCAGTGGCCCTTCAACCTTTATAGCTGTTTCTGTGGTGAAGAGTAACTGAAATGGTCCTTCCCAGCACGGCTGAAGAGCTTTGATGATGTGTCTCTTTATTAAGACCCAATCTCCTGGAATGAATCAGAAACGTCACCATCTTGCTGAGGTGGGACAGAAACAAACACTCCGTCCTTATTGCAGTATATGATGCACCCTAGTTTGCAAAGGATGTCACTACCTATAAAATTGTCAAGGGTAGAGGCACTTGTGGGCCAATGGATACTTCCAACAGGCTTCTTTCTGCCTTAGAGATAGGCTTTCCTCCCATGACGTACATTACCAGATAATTGCAGATTTGGGTCAGTCTTTAAAACTGAGTGGGCAGCACCAGTATCCACTAGGCAAGGGCAGGGTAATTCATCAATAAACACTTCAATTAGAGGGTCTGGGTGTTGATTAGAAATGTTTGTAACTACTGGTACCGGGGCTGGGGAACGTCTTGAAAAATCCTTCTAAGATCTGTGTGTGTTTAATGAGACACACCTCAGCAGCGGCCCCCTACTCTCTCCTGTTTTTTCTCTACTTTGTATTGTATGGGTGGGGTAGAGCTTGGCTGTGGGGCCTGTTCCTCAGTATCAGAGCTGCTGTTTTCGTCACTGAAAGATAAATTGTCTCTTCTCACTGTTCTCTATCTTCTAACTTAAGCCTTTCGATAGCAGCTTTTCTTGTTCCTCTCTTTGCTTTCTAGTTTCCTCTGATTCTAGGGCACATACCTGACCTTCTTTTAGGGCACTTACCTGACCTTCTTCTATGGCACTTACAGTACCTGACCTTCTTCTACTACCTCCTCTGATTCCTGCTCTTCCTTGCTTATATATTATGGGAAACCTCCCAGCATAGGGTGGTGAGGTTGATGGCTCTATGTATGCCTGATGAGTTACAACCACTCAAGTCTGTAGGGCTAGAGCTTCTGAGATATCAATGGCATTCTGTTTACTTATATACTAAGATGCTTGTACCCATGTCACGTGACCCCATGTTTCATTGGAGGAATGGCAAAGGACTTACTCTGTGTAAGTTTACTCCACTTAGGCAGGTAGGACACTTCCCCTTTACCATACTTATCTGCTATCACCTTCCCTGGTGAATGTGCAGAGGTGGCTAACCCCTGTTCACTAGTTAACAGACCCCTGTTCACTAGTTTCTTCCTCTTTACTGCAAGATGCTCCTAACAGAGGCTTACTCTCATACTGGTTAACCGCCTTAGTTAGCTTAGAGCCTATCTTAAACCTGCCCTCTTCCCCCAAGTCCTCAGACTAATGTTGGGGTATATCTGTGGTACCACTGGTTTTTTACGAGGTGGGTTAGAATAAGTCTTATAAGTAGCACACGTATGGAAGAGTTGGAACTATTTCTCTTGGCAACTAGTTCTCAGTCACACACACATTCATACAGGACACATGGTTAAAACAAACATAGATCCCTTGAGTAATCTCCTAGGGTCAGGCTGCTTGTGCAGCAATATCCAGTCTGTGTGGAACTGGAGGAGAAAGGAGACAGAGCAAAGTATGCTTACCTTGTGTGGCCACTCCTACCCTGTTAGTTCTCCGGGTCCTCACTGTGGATGGATGAAGTTAGCGTCTTGAGCCTGCCTGCATTATCTCCACCATTTATTGGGGAAAATCCAAAGACCAGAGATTACTTGAAGTGAATGGGTTAACTCATTTTATTATTTATGCAATAAACATACACAAACTACGTGGATCCTGTACTCAAATGAGACAGAAGACAGAACAAAATATTGACCAGACATTATATACACTCTGGTCATAGAAAGGGAGATAAAGGGAGTGATGAGCAGAACTTTTCAGTGTCCAATTAACTCCTATGGGAAAAAGAAAGGAGTAGCTCAAGATGAGCTCATGGACGATACTCCTAGGCACAAGAATACAAAAACAAAACAGAATACTGTTAGGAACCCACTTGGCAGATTTTACACATAACCTTGATACTTTTGCATTTAGAAACTATTCACTACAATAAGGGGGGCTAAGCATGAAGTGAAAGGAAGGAAACACTTGTGCATGAGTAAACATGAAAACTACCTAAGACAAACACGGAGACAATTGCAGTTGGTAATAATTTGTTATTTTAAATTATTTCATTTTTTGTTCAGCAGCTCTCCATGTTATCATTTCAGGATCTGTTGCTAGGGTCCAGTTTACTAAAGTAACCAAGCAGTGGTTTGAATGAGAGACTGGAAAAAGAGTAGACCATTCTATAACTTAACCTAAAGGTGAACAACCCCTTAAAGTCTTTATCCAATACTACTCTTCTTTACTAAACATTACATGTATCTGACACAGAAAAACAATAAAAACTGTCATGGGAAGAATTTTCCCCCCCAAAATGCATAAGTTAATAGTGCTGCTCCAGCAGAATTCTGCAT
>CM044432.1:98562149-98608511 GCA_024363595.1 Xenopus borealis | reverse complement strand
GATTTAAAAAAAAAAAAAAAACTAAGCAGAGACATAGCAACTCTTGGTTTCCATATATAAAAAGCAACAGGAAGAGAAAGAAGTTGCCCTAAGTATACAGAAAGGAATACTGCACAGATCAGTGACCTCACATGATTATTTGAATTCAAGTCAATCGGTTCAAAGTAGTCATACACAATCTTTATTCTGTATTTTTCACTTGGATGGGGAGGGGTGGGGACCAGAATACATTCGTTCCATTACCTTGGCAAACAGAAAATCATCCAGGTGTTTAAGCTCAGTAGGATTATTAATCTCTCTACACAAGGATGCTTTCCATGTCTCAGAAACAGTGGTAGCCTTGCCAATTTTAATAGAGCGTTGTCTACGGATTTTATTGGCTGGTTCCACTCTATAAGTGCGGCTGTTTTCTCTAGAAGCAGCATTACCTGCAGGGTAAGGAAGAAATATGGCATATTTAAAGTGATAACATACACCAAAATGCATTACATCTTTTGTGTCAGTAAAACAAAAACAAAACTATACTTTCTAGCAGGACCAGCAACAGCTAAATTGACATGTATCCATTAGACTTACATAAACAATTATTTCTGTTCTACACAAGTGTAAAGGCACATCGCCCACAATGAAACTGTACTACTGTGGGCAACAAAAAGCCCCTAGTTTCCCTTCCATCGCTGCTGGAAAGAAACATGTGGCTAGAAGTTGATCAAAGTTTCCTCAGTAGAGAAGTTTGGGCAACTTTGGAAACAGGAAGTGGTGCAAATGTCTTCCAACGCACAATTTACTTTACTACTGGTGTGAGGGAAAATAGGGGCATTTGTCTCATGCAGGACCACAGATTTACCACGGGCAACAAAATGTCCTGTGATACAGCTCCCCACTCTCCACTCAATTCCCTCATTCATAGCCTCACCCTGGAAATTGGAGGTGGAGGAACAGTAAACAGATTTAGGGCAGCAGGAGCTCAGTGATTTATGCAATTTATTATTATATGGCATGAATTTATGGTTAAACATAACCCTCCACTTACCATCTATGGTTCGCTTAGTTGCTGTGACCTCTTGAGTGGGTTGTAGGAAAGGAGGTTCGATTACATTTTCTGGAGTAAGTGGGGTTTCTTTGCTGTTTTTCTTTTCTGGTTTCCTCCCCAAAAGTCTATAAAGGCCCTTATATGTATGCCTGAAGAATTAAGGAGCAAATTAATAGTGCAAAAATTAATTAAGGAAAATCTGAAAATAGAAAATTGAAGAAGAGATGCACACATTATTATTTTTTTAACATTATGTTTTTATTTGGGAAAAATTACAACATATTGTACAGTGTTTTACAAATGTGCGCACTTTGCAGGACATTTTTTTTCTAAAAAAAGTAAAAAAATATATATAGATACAGAATATGGAAACCATACAATTTAGAATTTTTCTGGATTGCCTTTTTAGCATCTTTTGTTAATTTTACATTTAATCTAAAACGTATAAATAAATCCCACTCAAGACTTTTGTCTGCAGCTTAAAAAATGTAAATTATATGCTCACTTACTTGGAGTCAGTGGACTGGGTACTTTCAGAATGGGTGCTTTGCTCGTTTGATTTTTTCTTCTGCGCAGGCTGTTTCTTGAATCCCTTTTCCTGTTTAGGTTGCAGAGGAGAGGGCTTTTATTGAAATACCTCAAAGTATAATATAAAAAACACTTATTATATCATTATCATGCAGAACACTAACCTGAAGGGAGGAGCGGGGCTGAAGTCCTCCTGGGATTTCTGCAGATCGTATAGCATTCTTACTTCTAGGAGAAAATAAAAAAGTACAATAAAGGAAAAACATCATCAAAAGCCCAATAATAACACAAATATAAATCACAGCACTCCTTAGCAGGTATTTGTATTGAATGCATATTCCCATTCCAATTAGAAGAAAAGAGGTTACACCTAAATATTCTGAAGGGTTTTTTTTTACAGTGAGAGGGGTGAAGACATGGAATTCTCTCCCTTAATCAGTGATACATTAGATAGCTTTAAGAAGGGGTTGGATGGCTTTTTAGCAAGTGAGGGAATACAGGGTTATGGAAGATAGCACATAGTACAAGTTGATTCAGGGTCTAGTCTGATTGCCATCTGGAAGTCAGGAAGGATTTTTTCCCCCTCTGAGGCAAATTGGAGAGGCTTCAGATGGGGTTTTTTTTGCCTTCCTCCGGATCAACTAGCAGTTAGGCAAGTAAAAAAAAAAAAAAAAAAAAAAAAAAAAAAAAAAAGTTGAACTTGATGGATGTGAGTCTTTTTTCAACCTAACTTACTATGTTATATACTTACTCTGGCAACTTTTTCTTGTTTTCCTTTGGAACCTTCACCTCTTCTTTTTCAGGAGTCAGAACATCTTCATTTTGTCTCTTTTCTTTCCACTTTTCAGCTATGTTCTTCAGTTTTTCATGGTCACTGTATCGCTGGACAATGCCAGCACTGGGAACTCCTTCCTCCTTCCGAGAATCAACGGGTCTGCTTTTCTCATGTGGTGTTGGTAGTTGTTTTGGTAAGGACACTGGTGGGTTAAGAGGGAGATCTGAAGGCCTTGTTGGCTTTCCTAAAGTTTGATCTTGTTTATTCACTTGAACATCATCCCCAGCTCTTCTGTGTCTAGTATTTGTAAAAATGATATAATTATTTGTTATTTCCTGTTGCTTTCCCACCATTTCAGGTTTAGCATTATCCATAGTCTCTGTTCCATCATCCTGTAGTGCAGCCAGGTCCTTCTCAGGCTCCTCAATAGAAGAGTAAATGTGTTTATTTTGGATCAAGTCATGCTGCAGACCTCTAAGTCTCCTGTTCTCCCTTTTCTCTCGACAGCTAGCAGCCCTTTCTGGACTTCCACTGTCATTTTTCTGTGCCACTGGCAGTTCCTTTGTTTCATTTGCTTGCAATATTTTATCTTTGTCTGGCATTAGTTCCATAATTGGTACTGGATTCCCCCTTTCCATAGTACTTTCTTCATTTAAGTCACTGTTACGTTCATTCTCTTTCGTAATCCTTTCCAAAGCTATATCACCACTGTCAACTTGCTGCCCTGCACCCCCACTCTCATTTATCGCTTCTTTTTCTTCTTCATTAATATGCTGAATTACATTCTTCATGTTTGACTTGAGCTTTTCTTTCTCAGAAACAAACTTCTCTTTAAGTTCTGCTTCTCTCTTCATTTCTTCTTGTTTCCTTTTTTGCTCTTCATCTTTCTGTGCCTGTTCAAGTAATGCCACTCTTTCTCTTTCAAGAGCTTCCTGTTTTCTCCTCCTCTCCTCTTCCTCAGCTGCCTTGCGCTTTGCTTCCAGCATTTCTTTGTACCTAGTAAAACACATTTTCACCAGTTATTTTTCTTTACGCTGCTTAGCATTAATTTATTATTATAATATCATTTTATATGACCTATAACTACTATAGAGATATATCAATCTATGGTAGAAGAAACAATTCACTTCCTGTTACAGGAGTTGCTGCGACTGGATACCTACCTTTTGCGTTGTAATTGTCCTCTACATATAGCCTGCAGCTGTTTGATGATTTGGATCTGCTTTTGATAGCTAGTTCTTTGGATATAGCCCCTCCACAGTGCCTGAATACACACTGCAGCATTCTTTCTAAGCTCCAGATCTCTCCTTACACAATGTGATTTCCAGCAAGCCTGTGTAAAAAAAAAACAAGTTAGAGTAAGTTCCTGAAAGGGATACTGACATGGGAAAACATGTTTATTTTCAAAACTCATCATTTAATAGTGCTGTTCCAGTAGGCTTTGGCACTGAAATTCATTTTTTAAAAGAGCAAACAAATTTTTTTTATTCAGTTTTGAAACCTGACATGGGGTTAAACATTTTGTCAATTTCCCAGCTTCCCCATGTCATGTGACTTGTGCCAGCAATTTAGGAGAGAACTGCTTTCTGGCAGGTTGTTGTTTTTCCTTCTCAATGTAACTGAATGGAACTAAGTGGGACATGAGTTTTTACTATTAAGTGCTGTTCTTAGATCTACCAGGCAGCGGTTATTGTGTTAGGGAGCTGCTATCTGGTTACATTCCCATTGTTCTGTTGTTAGGCTGCTGGGGGTGAAAAATGGAGGGGCGATATCACTCCAACTTGCAGTACAGCAGTAAAGAGTGATTGAGGTTTATCAGAGCACAAGTCACATGACTTGGGGCCGCTGGGAAATTGACAATATGTCTAGCCCTATGTCAGATTTCAAAATGAAATATAAAAAAATCTGTTTGCTGTTTTGAGAAATGGATTTCAGTGCAGAATTCTGCTGCAGCAGCACTATTAACTGATGCATTTTGGAAAAAAAAATCCAATGACAGTATCCCTTTAAGATTTCTACTATGGAAAAACATTATGATCAGTACAATCAGACTCAGTCAGTAGCCAATTATGAAGCTGCTAAATGGTGCAGTCTGGCCTACTACTTTCCCATTTACAAATGTTTTAATGGACAGCCTACATATATTTTATATACTTTAAAGGTGTTGTTCACCTTCCAAACACGTTTTTCAATTCAGTTGTTTTCAGATTGTTCCACAGAAATAAAGCTTTTCTTTCAGTTACTTTCCATTATTTATTTTTTACTGTTTTTCCATAATCTGTTTAAAGTTCAATGTTCGTGTCTGTGGTGTTTGAGTCTGGCAGATCAGTAATTCAGGCGCAGACTCTAAACAGTTACAATTTTGCAACATTTAGTTGATACATTTCTCAGCAGCATATCTGGATTATTAGCAACTACTTTATCAATTCTAACAACTGCCTGTTATGATCCCCGGAGATTCTGCTCAGCAGGGACAAATATAAGAAGAGTATCAACTAAATGTATCAATTTAGGACAGTTTACAGGGTCAGCAATACCCCTTCCCAGAGCTGCTTCAGAAGGTGAAGAATGACACTTTACATTTCAATATTAGAAAAACGGTCACACATAGAAAATAGTAAGTCATTGGAAAAAGTTGTTATTTCTGGTGATCTGTCTTAAAACAACTAGCTGTTTGAAGGTGAACAACCCCTTTAATCCCCCCCTTCATTGTTCACCCCTGTAATAACTTTAGGGTTCACACCCGAGTCTCTGACTAAAACTGCCCACATTGTTCATAGCATTATTCAAAATGCTACTGGGGCACCAGTACTGTGTTACTGCATGGAATACATCTTAGAGTGGTCCCAATAGGTTTCCCTGCCTCCTAATCTGTTATGCCTTCCCTATGCTCCCTGTGTGTACCATACTCTACCTGCTCTATGCTCCCTGTGTGTACCATACTCTGCCTGCTCTATGCTCCCTGTGTGTACCATACTCTGCCTGCTCTATGCTCCCTGTGTGTACTATACTCTGCCTGCTCTATGCTCCTTGTGTGTACCATACTCTGCCTGCCCTATGCAACCTGTGTGCCATACTCTGCCTACCTTATGCACCCTGTGTGCCATACTCTGCCTACCTTATGCACCCTGTGTGCCATACTCTGCCTGCCCTATGCTCCCTGTGTGTGTCATACTCTGCCTGTGGAACATAAGCCTAGTAGGAGTTAGTTCTGGGGGATTGTTGGCTTTTGAAATGTGTTATTAGGGGCCCCTGAGGTGTTTAACCATGTGCTGGGTGAGGTCTGTGTTATCCACAGGGAAGGAGGCATATGGGTTTAAGGGCATGCCTTAAAGGAACAGTTCAGTGTAAAAATAAAAACTGGATAAATAGACAGGCTGTGCAAAATAAAAAATGTTTCTAATATAGTTAGTTAGCCAAAAATGTAACATACAAAGGCTGCAGTGACTGGATGTCTGATATAATAGCCAGAATCCAACTTCCTGCTTTTCAGCTCTTTAACTTTGAATCAGTCAGCGACTTGAAGGGGGACCACATGGGACATAACTGTTCAGTGACTTTGCAATTGATCCCCAGCATTCAGCTCAGATTCAAAAGCAACAGATATGGCCCGTGTGGCCCTCCCTCAATTTACTGATTGGTTACTGCCTGGTCACGAGGGTAACCAGTCAGTGGAAAAGAAGAGAGCTGAAAAGCAGGAGGATTCTGGCGATTATGTTCACATCCAGTCACTCCAGCATTTATACGTTACATTTTTGGCTAACTAACCATATTAGACACATTTTTTTATTTTGCACAGCCTATCTATTTATCCAGTTTTTATTTTGTGATATCCCTGCAGCGAGCACCAACCATTTGGTTATTTGGTGTGTTACCACCATTAATGTGGACATGGTCGTGTTGTTACATGGGTGTGGTTTAAAAAAGGTAGGGTTGCCATCTTTGAATTTGTTTTTTACTGGCAGTGGTGGGGGGGCAGAAAGAAAGGGGTGTGCCGCACCAGAAAAGGGGTGTGTCGCGCCGTAAAAAAGGGCTAGGCCGGTAAAATACCGGCTGGGTGGCAACACTAGTAGTGGGCAGCAATGGCTTAAGTTATCGGCCCTCCACTACATAGGCCAGAAAAATCTGGCCCTCGGTACCACAGAAGTTAATGTTTGTCAGTGTTTCTGTGGCCCCTTTATTGAGCAATTAGCCACATCTATAATTCTACTTGCCAACTTCCTCTTAAAGGCATGAACTAGAGGTAGGCTGAAGAGGCATGTGCATAGTGGGATACGGCCATAGATAATGCCTCTATACTTCATATATTTATTTGCCTTTCCTTGCCCTTTAATGCATTACCTCCTATCATTCCACATCCCTAATAAAGATCACGTCTTAATGCCTGAAAGCCCTCAAAATGCAAAAAAAAAAAAAAAAAAAAAAAAAAAAGGCAACTACTTTAGTTGCATTTTGGTATGATCTGTGAGGAAGTACAGGAGGAAATCATAATTTTCTCCTACAAAACTCTCCTGCAGCAAGATATAAATGGGATAATGTAATAAAAAAAAATCTTATGTTTGACCACATATTGCAACCAATTAGAGGCTTGTTTTCAAACTGTAAACAAGTACAACTTAAGACAATTAAGTACATTATCCCCAAAGAGTTCAGTGTAAAAAACATGTATTATTTACTAATTTGTAAAGATGTGTAAATTGCTTATTTTATGATTAAGAAACTAGCAAAAAGACCAATTCCTCATTTAAGTATTTTCAAAAAAGATGACTTCAGTCTATATGTGCCTGCACATAACAAAAACAAAATTGCACAATCTTAACCTGTATGACTACAGCTGCAATTTTCATTCGGATGAAGTTTCTCCTTTCCATAACCATCCGAAACAGACTCTGAAGAAGAATAATGTTCTTGATGACTGCCTGGTGCAGAGCATCATGCAATGTTTGTCGTTCAGTCTCTTTCATGAATACCTGACATTAAAAGTGAAAAATGCATTTAAAATGTGATTTGGAAATATGAGTAACTTAGAGCTCTGTATGATTTTTGTAAGACAATGATAACAGTCATTAAACAGGTTGTTTAAGCAATTCAGTTTATGAAACAAGTTAAAAAAATCAATCTCCAAACCTTGGTTTTTCCCAGCTGATAACTGCGTGGGTCAAAGCACATGTTCTCAAGTAGTGTAGCTATGGTGTTTTTTGGCATGGGGGACTGTTTGGGTAGCAGTACTTGAAAGTGGTCAACAAATTCCTGGAAAAGATTAAAAAGTATTTTGAAAAAAAAAAAAAGGAAATAAAAATCTGGTGCTTCATTTGCACTACAATATGCCCTTAGATATTAAAAAAACACAAGTTAAGCATATCATATTTAAACGAAAAAAATTAAAATCCAAAAACAGTTTACACTTTCCCTAAAGAGCGAACACTGTCTGGGGTCTCTCTATACACCTTAAAAATTAAGCTTAGCAGAAACATCAGGCTTGCATCTCCCTCAAGCAATGTCTCTATAAAAATATATTGCATAAAACGACTCATATGTAAAAACCTGCTTCATGTAAATAAACCATTTACATAATAAATATATATTTTTTACTAGTGTATGCCATTGGGTAATCCTAAATAGAAAATTGCCATTTTCAAAAATAAGGGTCGCCCCCCTGGGATACTAAGATTCACAATGCACACAAACAAACCAGACTATACATGTTAGGTCACATAAGCCAATTAACAGACTTAACAGAGTTCTGTCTTTCCTCTTTTTACAGTTAAATCTGTAGTATTTCTAGTCAGGTGATCTCTGAGGCAGCTATTTACTTAACCGTAACACCAAAAAATGTAAGTAAAAAAAAAAAAAGTATGTTTACTTCAGAAAAAAAAAAACTACAGTTTATATAAACAAGCTTTTGTGTAACCATGGTGGCAGCCATTAAAGCATAAGACACATAGTCGAAAACTGAAGAATTCCATTATATAATACAGATCTTATTGGTTATTTGCTCTGTACCCTGTGCCTTGTCTCCTTTTTTAGCTTTGAATGGCTGCCCCCTGGCTACATAGCAGCTTGTTAATATAAACTATATTTGTGTTTCTGAAGCAAACACACCAGATTACCAGTGCAGCACAACTGTACATTATATTTTCATTCAGTTTGTGTTCCTTTAAATATATAAACCAGTTTGGCAAGATTCTTTAATATGACAATTTGAAATATATCATTTGTTGCTTAAGTGTTAACTGTGGGGATATATAGTTTTCCTTTAAGGTAAAATTGGCTTTGCTGAGTACCTTATAAGTGTATTTGGCACTGTATCCAGATCTCCGGATTCGCACGGTTTCTAGCATACCAGTGTATCGGAGCTGCTGTAGAACAAGGGCTTCATCAAACCTCATCTCCATCTTGAAAGTGACAAAAAATGTTGTTAATAAAGAAAATATGATCATCATTCAATCTGAAACTCTGAAAATCAGTAATGTCTAATTCACATGAAAATTAAAATGATTCTGTGGGCATCACCAAAGAGCTCAGGCATTATAAGAAAGAAAGGTTTCTTTAAATACTATTTTTCTCTACAATGTTTTTCTGGGCAAAACTTTCTCACAAATGGCTATTTTTAACTGCCAAACAAAAAAGGAAAGCACAAATGTGTGTAAGAAAATCAACTGAAGTTTATAAAATCAGGTAATTTAGTGTCCAAAACAAACAAAAACATTAAGTGCAAGCATGAATATGGTTCTATTGAGTCAATATTTTCAAAATAATTTTTTACCTTTTCAGCATTAGATCGAATGCATCGGATAAAAAATGGTTCCGCTTTACCCAAGGTTTCCAGAAGTTTGTTAAGTGAAGTCTGCAATACAGAATCATATATGTGTGTTACTAAACTAGATGTATTTTCCTACAGGATACATTCTGCTGCCCATTATCTTTAACACAAAATCTAACATTTCTGTAAGAACCAGGAGCAACAAATGTACATTAACAGCTGGCAAGATTTGTTATCTGGAATTTAAATTTCAACCAGCCTGTTTTGAATTTTAAATGAAACTGTATGTTTATTTTATAGTCAATAAAATGAGAGTTTCTGTGTATACCTGAAATTGTGCACTGATGCTGGGTGGCTTCTTCTTCTTGTGCATGTGTAAGAGAGACTTGGTAGTTCTGTCATGGAGTGTCATGGTCATTATAAGTTTCAGAGACTGTGAATCAAGAAGGTTCTGTGGAGAGAGAAAGGAAAATTGCAGCTTACAGATCACAAAATGGATATGTGTAAAAGGAACAAAATAGATTAAAGGGGTTGTTCACCTTCAAACAACTAGTTGTTTTCAGATAGATCACAGAAATAATTACTTTTTCCAATTATTGTCTATTTTCTATTTGTAACGTTTTTCTAATATTGAAGAGTAAAGTGTCACTTTTCACCTTCTAAAGCAGCTCTGGGAGGGGGTTGCTAACCCCCCCCCCAACTGTTCTAAACTGATACATTTAATGGATACATTTCTTATCTTTGTCCCTGCTGAGCATAATCTCTGGATTTCATTACAGGCAGCTGTTAGAATTGATACAATAGCTGCTAATACCCTAGAGATGGTGCTGTGAAATGTATCAATTTAATGTTGCAAAATTGTATCCGTTCAGAGTCTGCACCTGAATTACTGAGCTGCCAGACTCAAATACCACAGACACCAACATTGAACTTTAAACAGATTTTGGAAAAACAGTAAAAAAAATAAATAATGGAAAGTAATTGAAAAAAGTCTTTATGGAGAACAATCTGAAAAACAGAAAAAAAGTGTTTGGAAGGTGAACAACCCCTTTAAACACCAAATATATAGGTTTTTGTGTGCGCAAATTAATTAATGGTGAACCTCCCCTTTACATGCAATAAAATAAAGGGCTATGTTTGTACATAATATATACCAGGGCTGTCCCCCACTTGTGTGGCCCTCCAAATGAAAGTCTGCCTGTTCTGTCTGTTTACCATATGTAATGTTTAAAAAGTATCACTACAGAGATTAACTGGCCCCTGCATTGTTTAAACCTCAAATTGACACTGTAATCCCCTGTATTGTTCACACATGCAATCCCCCTTGCATTGTTCACACTTGTGACACCTGTGTGTGCTCTGCTCAGCCTGCCCCATGCTCCCCGGGTGTGCCCTGCTCAGCCTGCGCCATACTCTGCCTACCCTATGCTCCCTGTGTGCCATACCCTGCCTGACCTATGCTCCCTGTGTGTGCTATGCTCTGCCTGTGGAACATAAGCCGGGTATTTGTTCTGGGGGTTTGTTAGCATTTGAAAATTATTGTAAGGGGCCCCCAAGGTGTTTAATCATATGCTGGGGGTACTGTGTTATCCACAGGGGAGGAGTAGGCATATGGATTTAAGGGTATGTCTTTTCACATAGTATGAGTGACATCCCTGCAGTGAGCCCCAACCATTTGGTTTTTGGTGTGCTATTAATGTGGACTTGGAATTGTTCACACATGCAACCCCCCCCCTGCATTGTTCACACTTGTGACATCTGTGTGTGCCCTGCTCAGCCTGCCCCATGCTCCCCGGGTGTGCACCAGCTATGTCCACGCTAAGAGGGCGATATCTGACTGATCTATTTGTGGGCCCCAGGGAAGCTGGAAATCCAGGTGGCTGGAACAAGGACTTCATCACGAACCAATGTGGTCCTCAATCCTACTGATTTTTAAACTTTAATTGCCATCAAGTACAACGTATTGTTTTATTATAATACAGGTATGGGACCTATTATCCAGAATGCTTGGGACCTGGGACTTTCTGAATAATGGGTCTTTTTGTAATTTGGATCTTCTCATCTTAAGACTACTAGAAAGTCATGTAAACATTAAATAAAACCAATATTCTAGTGTTGCTTCCAATAAGGATTAATTATATCTTAGTTTGGATCAAGTACAAGATACTGTTTTATTATTATAGAGAAAAGGGAAATTATTTAAAAAAAACTGTGGAGATGGCCTTTCTGTAATTCAGAGCTTTCCGGATAACATGTTTTCAGAAAACGGATCCCATACCTGTACAGAAAAGGTAAATAATGTTTAGAAATAAAAATTATTTGCTTAAACTTTACTTTGTGAAAGATGGCCTTTCTGTAATTCATAGCTTTCTAAATATCAGGTGTCTGGATAAGATATCATATACCTGTATCAGAAAATAAGCTCCAGCAAAAAAAGTAAGATTTTCATACGTACAGTACATTACATTTTCGAACATACTCATTACTTAAAAAAAAAAAAATTTAGGTAAAAATAAACACATTTCAGGATGTCATATTTTAGCTGGATGCACACATTTGAAACAGACCATATCTCTCAGATATTTATTCCACATCTAAGGAATACAGACCAAAAACATCTACAAAAGGCAAGCAAGTGTTATTAAACAGATGAGAGGCAAAACCAAGCAAAAAAACAAAAAAAAAAACAGCTAGACCACAACCATAATGGCTTCAGAAGTTGCAACACCAGCATTCGTCTCAGTATGAAATGAGAATAAACTAGACAAAAAAAATGGGTATTTCAAAAGTATAAGGGTAATAAATATTTTTATGATTTTCCGGTCCTCCGCACACAAAACGCACATGGCTGCATGAATATATCATATATTCATGAAACCTTTGGTTTTGTGTGGTCAACCATTTATGCTAACTTCCTTGTAATTTTTGCAGACAGCTTCCTTAGTTCTCTGCTTGTGCTTTACTGATATTTAAAATGGTCTTCTACCTTCCAATATGATAAAGATTGAACAACAATTACCTTTGGGATGAGCTGCTTCTGGCGAGTGTTCTTTGTTTTCCTATTGAAATATTACATGTAAATAATTTCTCAAAATAAGCACTAGACAGCTTGGCTGCAGTTAGTTCAGATTATTTGTTAGTCTTTGGGGAACGATGGGAAGCATGGGTTTGTGCAAGTTTAACAGAAAAAGCAGAGAGGCACTATTACATTTACAGGAGGCAGATGTACAAAAGGAGGCAGGTGTACTGCACACATACATACAGTAGTTTTATAAAAACAAATGCACACAATCCTATGCACTGGAAAACCAATAAGACAAATATGTACACATTCACTTTCCCCATAGATTGGGCAGCAACTATATCCCCCCCTCCCACATACTCAAGGAGTACATTATGCACCCCCCAAAAATACTGAAATTCTTAACACACAAGCATATATAATGCTACTGAATGCAGATAGCAGATTATGTAGTCAACGTTAGCAATGCACCACACTGAACCTCAGTTGAAAAGCTTATTTGGACACAGCTCACACCACACACTCACTGAAGGACAGGCACCGGAGCAGCTGGGCAAGGTCCTCTCCCTGCCAGGAAAGTCCCTTAATGCTGCTCATCAGTTCAGAGTGTTGCTCTCTAACATCACCAAGTGGGACAGGAGGAGAGATACATACTGTTACATATTACCCATGAGTTGGCTAGCCACTAGACAACATCATAGGTTGCAATTAGTAATATTCCCATTGCATTCACTACCATACAAACATAGTGGAGTAGAGATCATACACACAGTTCCATTTTCACTGCTTCACTTGCCATCCTTAGCATGTAATTGCATTGGCATTCCGAACTCTTCATGTAATCCAGAGCACTCCTTTGACAAAACCAATGAACACCGACTGGTCGTGAAGAAAACCCAAACACAAAATAGGAGGTCATTAGTGGATTGTGCAAGTGACAGACCCATGCAAAGTGATGCAGTGTTAATTTGTTCCTACAGCATGCAACTTACCTGCCCCAGAGGAGATAACGGTTTCAAACTAAAAGAGTATCTATCTAATGAGTGCATCAGTTGCAATAATATGGGGAAAACAAAGAGATTTTGGTAGGTGTAATTACAAATCCCAAAAGGCAATGCAGCAGACTCATGCACGGGATGAAATGGTGTATTCCTGCTTTCTGTTAAGGACAGACATATGGTCCTGGGGAGGCAAGGTAAAGTAAATTCTATTTGCTCATGATTGCTTCTCAAACAGAGCATCCAAGTAAAAAATAAATTAAATGTAACTTAGAGGAGGTTTTGGATTTACTTATTCACTGGACTTGTGCTAAATATGGCTGTCTATTTAAGAAACTGTAAGAGAAATGAATGGATGGTATAACACAAGTACTGTTTTCCATACTTGTTTTAGCAGTTGCTTAGTACCAAGGCCTGAACAAACTTAACAGACTGAAAAGGGCAATTTGTATGAGTATACTCTTCTGAGGCAGGTAGAGAGGCCATATCCTTTGCTTACACTTACTTTTTGCTTTCGTATATATTTAAGATGTCTTCAAACACATCAATATCGCATTCCGTAGAACAGTCAAAGGAGAAATCTAGAAGAGAGCGGCTACAGGAAGGGTATAGATGGTTCCCAGTGAGATGGGTAAAGCACACGTTAAGTGTCTTACTTTTGACCCCCCTTCCCACACACGGATTTTACTTTGTGTTTAAATAAAATATAATGTATCTACGCAAAGTTTTATTCTATATAAAATAGAAACTTAAGCATGGTAGTAGAGGGTAGGACACAGAAAGATTAAATAGTGAAGAGCCTAGATCCTGCTCCAATAGCTAAGCACATCCAAAAATAACAACAACAAAACAGGCACTTCTGTCCAAAAAAGTGGACAGGACAGCTGTAGACTTGGCTGGTGAGCTATATCTAATATAAAAGGACACTAGATGGACATTGTGAACAGATGGCTGGGACCACTGGCTTCAGCTTTCCACATCGATGTTAACAATATTCCAACGCTTAAATTAGCAATGCAATGGACCTTACTAGAGGCCAGAGAAAAATTTCAGTAACAACAATCAAGAACTATTGGCATAACATCTTCCCATTGTTGGTCAGCTTCACACGGTATATTTTATACATTCCTTTTAATGAGAATTGCAGACCGATACAATTAACGGTTTCAGAAGAGTATGAAAATATATATTATATATAATATATACACATACATGCACTCATTTAACTCACAATCACACTCAAAAAGACATACTGATCAGTAAAATGTATAGCATCTTCTCACCGATAAATTTTCTCCATGGCAGTGTTTGACCTCTGGAGCTCCCCCAAGGGGACCCTAGCTCCTTTTCGGATTACACCTGTATATGCAAGGATAAAGGGAACAGTTATAATTATTATCAAACACTGGCCAGTGAATCTTTTTTCGGTGAATGTTGGCCATCACAGTATATCATTAAAGCAGATTAGGGATTAGTCTAGCATTTTGGCTACATACTTAATGAGTGGACACAATTCCACTTCCACTGTTTAATTAAGGAGGAAGTATAAAAATGAGAGGTGAAAAAGTGAGGGGAATTTACTCAAACATAAAAATAAAAATAACTGAAAGGCTTTAAAGGGTCAGCAAATGCATATTTTAAATACCAAAACCATGTTTATTTTGCTAGAGACTGGTCTTTAAATTGATGACACACCTGCTGTTCTTTCTGCTCTTTGCCTTGCAGCTTCATTAAGTACAGCCATAGCCCGGATGGCTGCTCGTAGTATAGCCCAGCGGAAAACCGACACTGGATCCATCCCAATAAGCTCCCGAATGTACCCACTATCACTGCTTCTCAGGAGAGCCACAATGTCTGGTCTCATATAATCTGTGTTCTTCTCACGGAAATCCTGCATAAGATGTGTTTGGAAAGGATATACATACATTTTACACTGTGCAAACTTTTACATTTGTCTAGGAAAAATATTACAAAAAAGGCATAATGATGTGATATGATTATTTGTTCCTAGTGAAAAAATTTTAACTAGTGCTGCTATCTAAAAGGGTATTTATTAGACTTAAAAAGATATAAATTCCAGAGTCTAAGCAACATCACACTAACCTTTATTTGGTATTTAACTTTGCCAGCAAAGTGACGAATGATAAAGGCTGGCTCCATAACTGGTGTGGCCACAAAATACTTGTTTTCCTCGTGCTGCTGCTTAAACTTAGCAAGCAATGTACAATATGTGGCATGTGGAAAACTGTAAGAGCAAAGAATAAGTTACTTCTTAATAATATTAGACCGTATATCGTATTGCCTTAAAATGGTATATGGAAGTGGACAGTATATAAACCTTATCACACTTCCCAGCAGAACAATATACAAGGGCCATGGTGAGAGATGGCCTTTCTATGAAAATAAACACATACAGTTTATCATAAAGGTTTAGCTTCTATTCATTTCTTTTTAAATGGTCACTAAAATTAAACTGAACTAACATGAATACATATCATTTACAAGCATTTTTATGAGCCATGGCACACAAGGCATTTTATGGTGGTTTCCTTATTTTCCCCAGGAAAAGTAAAGCAGACTCAACAAGGAGCTGTTTTCAGATGTGTATGACTATTGCTGTTTTTAAAGCACAAGGGAAATATTTTTCTCAAAATACAAATATCTACCAACTGAGGTGGTAATCACCTGCATATGACATAATTAGTTATTCTTACACATTTTCTCAGAGATTATGCTTGGCATTTTTTTTTTTGCAAAATGCCACCAAGAAAAAACATGCCCCATTACGATAACATTTTTCATGAATTGATAAATATCTCACTTTTTAGGCAGTGGAATAGAAGCAACAGAAGCTACTGCACTACTACCAAGCTTTTGGAAGCTCAATCTGCACAGCAAAAATGTGTATAATATAACTAATTCTAAAAAAATGTTACTTATATTACTGTAAACATTACTAGCAGCTTCATCATAAGGGCTTTGGCACACAATGTGGTTAATCCACTGCTATCAGGAGGAAAACAACTTGGAGCAGTGGAGTACACGGATAAATGAAACAACAACAGCACACAGCAGTCAATGCTCCATGTGTGTCAAAAAGGGCTGTTTTCATGCACAACCATTATGAGTGATGGCAATCCACCTGTTTTCTGCCTTTTGGCATCAGAAGACCGAGTCGTTGTCATAAGAAGCAATTTACATTTTTGATACAGTGAACAGAGATACAGTTTCCTGCATAACTGAATGTGTATGTACTACAAACAAGGCAAGCAATGTGGGGTGGGTCCTGATGGAAAAAAGGAAGCATCACCTGTAAACAACAGACATTTAAATCATCTCTCATTTAAATCAGTTGTATAAAAATATATTCATTAGTAGCTACTGCTTCATTTTATACCAAGGGACACAATCAAAACTAAAAATAAGGTAAAGTAAAGGTCAGTTTGTTCCTCTCGTTATGGACCTACTTGCTTTCCTCATCCAATAAATAGAAGAGTCCAGTTGGTTTCTTGCTGATGAGTTGGATGCAGCCCACATTATCTGTGTAATCTATATTGTGCCAAGTAATTCCTTCACCCTGATACTCTTCCTGTTGGAAGAGAAAGGACACAAGTAAAAGGCTTTGGAAATAAACAGCAACATATTTTCTACAGTAGTATAGCACTCTGAGGACTTTATATAATTTAGCATTTCAACCAGTGATGTCAGAAATGCCTGACTGATAAATCCTACTGGATCACAGTTGTAGTAACATGCTGACTGTGTTCCTCACAGAGTGGAATCAGGTCATTGCTGTAATGTGCACAAAGCCTTTCTCATTCAAATAATCACAGAAAAATCCCTATCTTAATATTTCCATTAAATAAAAGAGGGAACAATTGCTAAATATACATTTGCATCATGCTTGATTTATAGCTGGATATATGAAAGTTTATAAGTTATGTAACTGACCTTTCTGAAGTACAAATAATAAAAAGGTGTAAAAAAAAAAGGGAAGGGGGAAAAAGGGAAAATGTCCAGTATTGTACACTTGTGACCAGTAAGGTACACTTACCAATACCACCAGGGGATCCAGGTGCTCAAGCCCCAGACCTTCAGCTTGGGGAGGTAATGCCATACATTATCGATTCAGTTGTAGTCTGGCACAAAACCGGACTTCACTCACTCCAAAGTATTATGCAAATAAAAAGTAATTTATTATACAAAAAGGAACATCTCAAGGGGGTAGTCTTACGAGTTGCCTTGTGGGCACTTAGTCATGTGCACAAAACGTGTAAGGCCACCCCTTGAGATGTTCTTTTTTGTATAATAAATTACTTTTTGGAGCGAAGTCTGGTTATGTGCCAACCTACAATTGAATAGATAATGTAAGACATAACCATTCGGAAGTATGTAAGAATTACCACAGTGGTATCAGTATAACAAAAAACACTGGAACAACAGATCAAATGCAATGAATAAAATATACTACACAAGGGGTGCCTGAAGATTGATCGGGATCTACCAGTAGACCTTTAGCTGGTGATCAGTAGGTCTTAAGACACTGTCAACAAACAGCTTGTCCAAACCACCCATATTTCATTCAGATATTTATTATCTTAAGGTAACATAAGGAATTGTTGTTTGTTAAATATAGCATTATAAATGTTCTCATCAATCAATACTTAAGTAATAGTTTCCATGGAACAGAATGGTAACAGTGCTTTTATGGATGTAGATCATAATGGGACAACTTCACTAAAAGTAGACCATGCATTAGTAAAGTATGGGCACTCCTACTAGACAAATGCAAATAGAATATATATATACTATGGATTAATCCAATAACTGAAATCTGTTTTAGGCAAAATTGCTATTTCTGCATTTTTCTCACTCACCTGCTCTAGTTTGAATATATGCTGGTTAAAATAGTACTGAAGCTGTTCATTTGCATAATTAATACAGAATTGTTCAAAACTATTGTTCTCAAAGTCTTCAAATCCAAAAATATCAAGTACTCCAATCGACAAGCACTGAGAACAAGCAGAAAAGGAAATTATGTTAGATACATATGCAGTACAAAATCTCTCATACACATTTTTATTTAAAAAATAAAATATAAAACATGCACACTGTTTTGTGCACATACACAAACAAAATGTGAAACAAATCAACCACGTCAAACTACAATGGTTAAAAGCCGGAGAGTGATCTAAAGGCACAGGGAACACATTGTGGACTTTTGCAATGAGTTACATATTTTTAATGATGTACAAGGCAATCCTAAATGCAATGGTGGTTGTTTTGAAGAAATACTTGAAGAAAGATGGAAAAGTGGAATATGTGCACTCTAGATGGACTCCCTAGGCAGCATAAAAAATGCAGCAGAAACTGATTTTAAGGTAAAAAAAGTTATAGGGTAGAACTTTTGATATGAAGCATAACAAAAGTGGAGTGAAGGTGATACCTTTATTGGCTAAGTAAGATGATAATCACAGCAAGCTTTCAAAACATTGCAGTTCCTTCTTCAAAGCTGATTACAAAGAAGCAATGATGGCACTGGCATATATACAGCATTTTATTTACAAAAAAACTGTTAGGGACAAAAGGAGAAACAACACATAAGCATAATTTGTATTGCAACAGGAACATACTTATGGGGAGGTTGGTAGTCCAGGCCAGGCATGAATGAGACCTAAGGTGTGAAGCAGATAACAGATTCCTGTAGTAGTTTATCTCCACAGAAACAATGTATGCATCTGTTTTTAGTCTTGGTATTTACCCATAAATCAATGGCCTAAATTAAGTCCTGTTAACAAACTCCTAAAAGGTTTGCATAAGTTTGTATTCACACACGTTCATTTTCTGTTTTGAAATTGGCTTTGATAACAGATATTTTGAAGTCATCTCGACTGTGGTTGGGAGTATTAAAATGTTTACCAACTGGTGTGTCCAATTTTTTATTGTTTATTGTGAACCGGTGGTGACTGGTCCTTTTTCTGAGGCTTTGTCCAGTTTCTCCAATGTAAATGCCCCTTGTTGGACACTCTGTGCATGTTATTGCATAAACCACATTGCTGGATGAGCAAGTATAGTGGCCGTGTACAGAGTATTCCTCTTTTGTGCCAGGAATTGGTATTCTGTCTGCAGAGTTAATGTGTGGGCATGTCTTACATTTCTTTCTTCCACATGGGTGGGTCCCATTGTTTGTGGGTCCAGAATGTGAACTTCTTATGAGGAGTTTCCTTAGGTTTGGGGGTTGCCTAAAAGCCAGAAGAGGTGGATCAGGAACTATAGTGTATAGTCTTGTGTCCTTTTTTATTGTGCCTTGTAACTCTCTGGCTATTTTTCGAAGGGCCTTTAGCTGTGAGTTGTAGGTTGTGATAAGTGGCACCAAATCTGTTTCTCTTTTTTGTTTGTTTTTTAATAGTTCATTTCTAAGAACCTTGGTGGCTCTGTGTATGTTGTGGTCTACAACCCTTGGGTTGTACCTTCTGCCAATAAAGCCTATTCTGAGGGATTAAAGGTGCTGGTCCCATTCTGAGGTGTAAGAACAGATTCGGTTGTAGTGTAAGGCCTGGCTGTAGATGATAGCATGTTTCATGTGGTCTGGGTGGAAACTGTCATACATCGGGTAGGATGGTTTGTCTGTGGACTTTCGATATATGGTGGTATGTAAGGTATTGTCCTTGATATAAATAGTTGTGTCCAGAAAGTGGATGTGGTTTGAGGAGTGGACTAATTTGAAGTTGATGGTGGAGTGACAGTTATTAAATGGTTCATGGAACTGGATGATTTTTTGCTCAGTATCTGTCCAAATGATGAGGATGTCATCAATATATCGGAGGTATGCTAGTGATTTTGTGGTACAGTAGGTGAAGAAATCTTGTTCAAGTTTTGCCATGAAAAGGTTAGTATACTGGGGTACATTTTAAGATTTCCAACCACAGTCTGGATGAATTCAAATCCAATTTCAAAACAGAAAATGAAAGTGTGGGAATACAAACTTATGCAAACCTTTAGGAGTTTGGAGACTGGACTGAATTTAGGCCGTGGATTTATGGCTAATTACCAAGACTAAAAACAGATGCATACATTGTTTCTGTGGAGATAAACTACTACAGGAATCGGGTATCTGCTTCACACCTTAGGTCTAATTCATGCCTGGCCTGGACTACCAACCTCCCCATAAGTATGTTCCTGCTTGCAATAGAAATTATGCTTAAGTGTTTTCTCCTTTTGTCCCTAATAGTTTTTTTGTAAACTTCTTTGTAATCAGCTTTCAAGAAGGAACTGCAATGTTCTGAAAGCTTACTGTGATTATCATCTGAGTTAGTCAATATCCAAAGTATCACCTTCACACCACTTTTGTTATGCTTCATATCAAAAGTTCTACCCTATAACTTTTTCAACAGGCTAACATGGTACATAAAATGTTACCTGGAACCACAACGGAAGATACCAAAATGTACCAGACACAAATGAAGGTTAAACCCTTAATAAAGAAACTGGCTCACCTGGCAGCGACATCAAGTTGCAAAAAGGAAAAACTTATACCCAAAGGTCTCATCCTAAAGAACCCATTAAGAAGCACCTACAATACCAACTTTGCACAACAATTATGCATTAGAACCTCAGAAAGACTAAGGAACCACCTCAAAAGTATTTTACAGCAGAAAAAGTCACATACAACAATAAATCACCACTCTTGAAGAGCAATTAACCGGAACAGGGACAGAGGATGTGAAAAATGGACAAATTACATTATAAAAAGCTACAAACATTGCTAATAAAGAACAAGAAGAAAAAACTACACAGTCTGCGGCTCCACAAAGAGCGCAATACAAACTCTGGACAATAACAATAACAGTGTGTGGTAAACTTGTCTGATTATTCCCCGGCTACAGAGGAAATATCAGTACTTGCAAAATGACTAGCATATTGCCCCACAAAATCAATAGACAAAAATGAATTCTGTAATGATATGGAAGAATTGTTTAGGAAACTATGGCTTAAGGAATTCTTCTATGACAGGCCCATAGAACCCAACTCCACACAACCGGAATGACCACAGCCTTCTTACAGGAAAATAAACTAATTTAATTTACTAACCTTAAATAAGCTAGCTAGCTAATATATATGAAGAGAAAGTTAAAGAAATAAAATACTGTATACAACTCAGAATGGATGATGGATATGGTTATTGTAAGCTCTACTGTGTCTCTAACCAAATGCCACTTTTTACGTCCCCCCCCCCCCCCATTTTACGTTTTTATGGGGACCAGAAAAAAAATGGTGTAAAATGAGGGAAAACTTAAAATCAGGGAAATGTATTATGCATAATATATAGGTGGGACCACAAAACAACAATGTAAAATGAGGGAAAACTTAAAATCAAGGGATGTAAAATGGGGGATCTACTGTATATTATTTATTATGCTTGTCCTCCCTGTATGAATTTTTACAATGCAGTGTATCCAAGTGGCATTAAGGTTATACATACATATATAATTGCACAGTATTTAATTAACCATGTTTACTTACATTTACAGATTCCTCTACATCCTTTTTATTGAGCAGAGCATGGTTAATTCGCAGAACTATCCAATCAAACAAGGCACTGTAAAGAGATTTTGCCATCGAGTCCCGTGCAGTGATAGCCTGCAAAAAGAAGAACAGAGCTACATTCTGCAATACCATAAATAACTATTCCCCATTTTTCATCTTCTAAACAAGCAAACAATGGTTTGCAACCAGGTTGTGTTTGTAGGAAAGGACTCACCTCATTGAGGCTGTATGGTAATATTAACTTCTCATTTACAGTCACAGTTTTTCGTTTGGTTAGTGCTTCCACCAGCATCTCTCTTTTTACCTTTTGGTTGTAAACAAAACACAAACTGTGTCAGTGAAGATGCAACCATAAAAAATAATTAAACTCCTCATATTTTCAAATATAACAGTTTTTTTATATCAGAAAGAGTAGTTGAACAAACTGGTCTCTTTTTTTCTTTAATCTTAGCCCCATTTGGATACAGCCCCTTCGTTTTACACCTGATATTTTGGAATGCGAGAGGTATCTTTGTTATACAATTCTGTCTAATCCAACATACCAAGCTTGCTATTAAACCAGTTCCTATGTTGTCTACTGAGGGTGCCACTGGTAATGAGGGGGAAATTCCCCTCTGCACAAGGCTTTAAACAACACACTGAAATGCTATACTGAAATCTCTTTCAGCCCACCCTAGTTATTTCTACATGGCCATTGTATGTTCTACATCCCTGAGTGGATTTTATCTGGGTGCTGCCAAGGCATACAGTCAAACCTTAGAAACCTGGTCAGGTATAAGGCTGTCTGGAGGTACACCATAGAAAATAATGCAAAAGCGTTCAGAGAAACAGGAAACTCATATTTCAGCTGTTTGGTCCCTTTAACAGAAAGACTTTCTTAGAGACTGCTAAATTAATGTTTTTAGAAACATCTTTTTAAGTCACAGCAGATATTTTTTTTGGGGACATCTCTACCTCAGAAACGGTTCAAGCATTTTTAGATCCTTTTCCAATAGGTTTATGACAAAAAGGATTTCAACAAAATGTACACAGAGCTATTAAATAATCAGCATGACTGACTGTATCAACCATTGTAGCTAAAAAAAAAAGCAAAACCATTCAGCTTGGTTCTTATGTGTCATTGTTAAAAGAGACAAAGTAAAAATGAAAAAAAAAACAACTTCATTTTGTAGGCAATTTTGAGTATTATATGGTGTTGCATTTACATGGTAGTGCCAGTAGGAGGGTACAGCCAATCACAGACCTGTAGTCTCACAAGTAAAGACAGGCTTGAGTTCCCTATCAGGTCATGCTAGCTGCTGATTGGTTCCTGTCCAACAGTGCAGATTAGTACTTCCAGCTCCCCTGCACAGCCTGGAAATTCAGGGAAGAGGACGTGGAAGAGAAGGGAGGGTTTTAGGGATTAAGGGTTTTGCCGAAATATTAAATAAATAATCCTAAAACTATATTTTAAGCACAATTCTGCTAAATAATTGAGAATATCACATTGGTACGTGAATTTTACCAATACGTCTCTGTTAACTGAATGCTGTAGCAGAATGCAAAGAAGTGACAAGGATGACAGCTATTCTAAACTTGATTCATAAGCTAGGTTCCAAAGGGAAATCTTTCAGAAGGTGAGTGGAAGAAGGCTCAAAACATGGGTTAAGGAATAAAAACACAGAACTGATTGCTGTCAAACAAATTAAAGATTTTTGAAAATATGCCAATAGATAGCTAACAGATGGACATTTTTTGTATATAAAACATACAACAGTCCATGGAGCAAGTATTGTTTTGTTGAGACAGAAAAACATTAATAAGTTCATGTTCATATTATTTTAACCAACTCTCTAAAAATATAAAGACCCTAATTTTGGGGAGATGGTTGCCAAAACAATAGCTAAACACCAGTCATACTTCAAATAGGCTTTTACTTAATTCCACAATATTTTGTAACATAAACTTGCCAAAAACAGGCGCGGTTAAAAGAAAATAACACCTGCACTATGAATCTCAGATAAGAATGAATGCATTTACCCATATATGCTCGAAGGAAAAAATCTACCTGAAGAAGCTGAGATAGTGTGTCTAAAACCTCTGGAGGCCCGACATCCAAACCCTCATCCCTCCCAGAAGACTTTTTCTTGTAGGTCACATTTCCCAAGTAAAGAATTGCTGATAGCACCGAGAAAATTCTGAAGGACAGAGAGAATAATGAAATACAGATTTGATAGGCAGCTGCAACAAGATAATATGATAAAATATAAAGGCAGTGCACACAAAGAACATTACTTTTCTGATTATTTACATTTCTACACATATATGCAAACATTTAACACAAAGCTTTTCACTTTCCCATCAAACAAATGAAAACAGTTTGTCATCACCTCCTTAGGCTCAGTTGATGATGTTTCCCATTTAGGGCAATGCTTAGAAACACTGTGGGAATCAGAATACAACATTTTTGACAGTAGGAGAGCTGCTCTATAGTTTTATGAAGACTGCTTCAGTCAGCACAATCAAAAAAAAAAGCTATGACTTACAGTATAAGAATAATTGCAAACATGCAGAAAATAAATGTTTGCATACAATAATCTATAATGTGATAATAGAACCTCAGTGCACAACATTCTACAAAAGGCAATCCCTCTATTTTGAATTAAAGTAAACCTAAAGCATTTTAGTACAACTTTTCTGTACATCTGAAAGAAACTTCTATTGCAAATTATTAACTTATATAACATCCCTGTGACCTGCACAAACCCACAGTTAATACTAGGACTATGCCCCAAACCCACTGACAGCACCATTAAAGGTAACATTAGAGTAGCAGAACTATTTGTTCTTACAGCATGTCAAAACCACCTAAGAATTCTGGACGCAACCACCCTCAGAATAAATATTGGAACGCATACGATTGTATACAATGCAATTACACTAGAGCCTGGCACTACAAGACAAGGAAGCAAATGGTTTCCTATTTTAGGATGTCAAATAAATTTCTAGACACACTGGAGCAGAAGAAATAATATAAATTGCTGGCTATCTTTCGATACACCATATGGTGGCCAGAAGCTGGATCAAATGTGAACATAACGATCCTGCCTCATGCTCCCCTTCTGCAAGTAAAAAATAATTGGGCAAAATTATTTTCTGGGTTACCCTCTCCTACAATCTACCCTCTTATTCTCTCTCTTTCGTTCCTTTCTCTTACCCTTTAAATTTGGCCTGCTTAGTTTGTTTTTGACATGTTGCCACATCCTTATACGTATCTGAAATGATGCAAATAACTGACAAGAACTGCTTCAGTATAACATGCTGCAAAAGAATGTCTATGCTTGTCGACTGTAATTATAATATTGCTTGTATTCTTGCTCAGCTCAAATGTCAGCATGTCCACGGTCCTATTTTTGTTCTACCTGTTTGAAATACACATCATGTGTATATTATATCAGGCTTTATGTCACTCAAACAGCTGCAAAGAGGGTCACAGAGCTGTACCATCACCATATTAAAAATAAAATCATAATCTCATTTAGTTCAGTATGCAGCAGTCACATTCCATTATGGGTTTTAATGGATATTCCTTTTTTTCTGATAAAAGGATTTGGATGAAGTAGAAAAGTGAAATTCTGTATTTCACTGGTAGAAACAACTTGTGTAATCCTGTTTCACTGGTTGAAAGTAATAGTTCAAATACTCACTGTTTCTTTGTGGCTGGGAGAAACCCTACCATCTCCATTGCTTGCTTCAGCCTTTCAAAATCATGTCGCAGATCCTCTCCTTCCTCCACCTTAAAGTTGTTCTAATAGTTAAAAAAGATAAAGATTTGCCTTTATTTTATGGGCAAGTTATTTTACATTCTCGCAAAGCTCCTTTTAAAAATAGTAAAGGCTATTTTGTATATTATATTTGCATATTATATTTTTTGGATTAACCATCAAATCACCTAACAAATGCTCATATACCCTGAAAAGCACTTGTCGGCTGATTGGAATGTAACTTTTTGAGGGATTAAAATGTCCACAGTTTCTGGGCTACTTAAAGGGCAACTATTGTGAAAATGAAAATTTAATAAGCTTCCTCATACTAAATTAAGAAACTTTCTAGATACAATGAATTAAAAATTATGAATTGTTTCTAAAATAATCCCTGTCTCAGCATCTGTTTCTCCTCATTCGTCTTCATGCAGCAGTTGAGTGTCAGATGAATGATCCAATATATCTTATTGGGGGCTCCCTTTCCTATCAGATGTATTAGAGCTAACTCATATAACAGATTCCAGTACAAACAAAATAACTGCCTTTTGCACAAATTCTGCATGTAGAGACATATGCATTGATTTTAATAGAGTAAGCTCTAGTACATATTCTAGGCAAAAGGATCCCCCCTATAACAGATATATTGGTTAAGAAACAGATTTTGAGAGAGGAATAGTGAAGATAAACTTGATTATTTCAGAAATGGTACATACTTTTAAATTCATTGTATTTAGAAAGTTTCTAATTTCAATATGAAGCTTATATTACATTTTTGTGATAGTTCCCCTACAAGAATGCAACACTCATAGAACACAAAATAGACTTGTGTGCAATGAACCTTAAAATAAATATGTAAATATTGGGGGGGGGGCAGATACATATTAAGCAAAAAGTCCACATCTGATGGATGTCATTTTATAAACGTCACGACTATTCAGTTTAATACAACACGCATATGCATTTTAAACATTATACTGCACTTAAAAATGTTCTTGGAATTAAGGAGCAGCAATTCCCAATAATGGATTCGCACTCACTTATTTCTGCAGTGGGGGAATTCCCCTTTCCTTTTATTCAACCACCAACTTCAACTTCAACGTTTTGGGGGGTACAACTTTGAAAGCAGCAAGTAAGTTGCAGGGAGGTTGTACCCCCCGAAACGTTGAAGTTGAAGTTGGTGGTTGAATAAAAGGAAAGGGGAATTCCCCCACTGCAGAAATAAGTGAGTGCGGATCCATTATTGGGAATTGCTGTTGCTAAGGGACCGTGTCGGGTCAACGGATTACCAGCACCACAAAGGCAGTGATGTGAGTAGAAATCCGGGAGTGCAGTGTGAAAATATCATAATACTTGGAATTAAGGAAACACTTTAAAAAGAGGTAGTTAAAAATGTATATGTTTCTACAAAATGTTACACCGTAACTTTTATTCTTTCACTACAGAGCTTCTATTATTACCTGGTTGAGGTAGAAATAGTCTTCAGGTTGCTTGAGCTTGAACTCCTTCCTCTCCTCCTCAGAAGCACCCAGAAGAACGTAATAGAAAACATGATAATTCCTGGGGAGGAATAAATTGGTGAGTTCAGATACATGCAGGAACATAAGCAAGGTAAGGAAAAAGTAGAAGTGTAGTAAGTGAGTGTAAGGCAGTTGGCATTTTAATTAAATAAATAAAAAAATTTAAAAAACACACTTCCCAAGAACCCAGTAATAGCTCAAAAACGACGTTCATACTATTCACATATGTATTTGTAAAAAGTTCTGAATCAAAATTTCAAAGTTCAAATATGTAGAAGGTGGGTACTCATTAATGTGCCATTATGCACACTTATAAATTGTGGCAACACAAGCTATGGGTACATCACTGTATCAGATAACAAGTATAAGTTAAAAAATTTGACTGTGTGATGGACTATTCAATAATTGCAATCAGCCACTTTACAGAGCACACTTTGCACAACCTCAAACAGCAAACAAAACAAAATGTTTGCTGTCAGTTTGTTTGTTTGTTCTTATTTCATTTATTTACATATAGCTGAATGCACCTGAAATGCAAAATATAATTCTATTGGGGGAAAAAAAAATTCTATGATCATATAAATTGATAAGTAGGCTATAATATTTTGCATGTATATTCAGGGATCATTTCTCAATTCATCCAACCTTGTGATGCTTCTGCCACAACACTCTTTGAATGTCCACTAGCCCAATAGAGAACTAAACTCTCCCAATAATAAAACCCCTACCCACTACCCTACATAGTCCCCCCCTGTATAGGTGATTGCCCCTGAAAGTTCCACCAATTCATTACTCATGTATAGATGCATATTAAGTGAAACAGAGCTCATGGGCACCAGCTTCCAGCTGTTCGTTATTCTCGGATTCTCTTCCTTCCCTGTGGCAATTTCCGGTACTTTTGGCTCTCACTTCCCAAAGAATACCAAAGAGCCAGAAGATGGCGTCAATGACCTCAGAGGTAGTAGCAGGGATGGGGGCTATGTAGAGTAGTGGGTAGGGTTTTTTTTTTTATTGGAGGGGTTTAGTGCGCTTTAAAACCCCTCTAAAATTAACTTCTCAATATCTCAAGAGCTTTGACAGGCACAATTTGTAAGATAACCTTTAATAAATACACACTGCAGCACTCCAAATTTGAATTAATATATTTCTACTGATTCAGCAGGTGGACATGTGTGGTCTTCACCTTTCATTCTTTTCCTGAGATACAAGCCGAGATTTTTCAAGAAGGTACTTTTCCACAACAGCCCTAGGAGAGAAATAGTAGAAGTGAATGTTATGACCTCTCCCTTGAAAACTATTACAAAACAGAAAATAATGAATCCCCCCCCCCCCTTTGTTAATATATATTATCAGCAACAGAAGACGTTTATATACTACATAATACATCTGAGTTTTGCAAAAGTTACCTTGAAGACTGCTAAAACTACAGCTTGGGTATTCATACCTATTGTGGGAAGTGTTTCTGTTTCAATGTGTAACACTCTATAACTATAATTTTGTCTAATAAATATACTTGTAGAGTAGATGAAAAAGACTTATGCTTACCCCCGTACAATGCCACTCTCCAGATAATTCACCTGAATGAATTTCCCAAAGCGGCTGGAGTTGTTGTTATGTGCAGTTTTGGCATTTCCAAAGGCCTGGAATAGAAGGGATGCAAATGAAAAAGGTTACTTTTTTAAAAAAAAACAATATGGAGCAAAAACATTTAAGGGCACACTTATTACAAGGTGCAAAAAAAATTGTGGAATAATTTGCCACACATCGCCAGACATTGCTGTGTAAAATGGTCTATTTTTTTTAAGCACTTTTTCTTGGAGCAACTTCCGCTGGAACTTACAAAGTCTGAAGCAGTGTAAAATAACAGCGGCAAATATGGCATTCTCATGGCATTAAATAAAACACAACTTGAATAACTTGCCATTTATTTTACACAACTTTTGACATTGTTTCTTTAAGCTACAGTAATTTAATTTTACACAGCATAAAAATAGAAATCAAAGTTTTTTTTATATGATTAAACTTTAATATGCAAAGCAAAATTAAGTATTAAAGCAGTTTTCTATTGAGTTTCCTTTTCCTGCTAAGGTATATATTTAAATGGAACTGGAAAAATAAAACCATGCTGTCATAAGTTAACATGCAGCAGTAAGTGGGATTAAAAAAAGAGATAACAGGCAGGAGGATGATAACGGTGAGCAAAAATCTTGGAAGCCTACAGTTCTTAGCAACTTCCAGTAACTTACTGCTGGCAGCTAAATAGTGAAAATCACAGATCAGGACAGATAGTTGCAAGCAATTTCAGCCAGAAGGTAACACTGTTTTTGTATTTCCACACATAATCACAGTAACCATTAATATGTTCCATGCATTCAGTATTTACCGTACTATGAGCTGTTCACCTGTGTTCGCTGAACTACAGTTGCACAGTGGAGGAACTTAATACACCCGAATTTCCCAAGTGAACAAGTCGAATAATGAAAATGCAGGTCAATTGCACGTAAGCTGTCTTAGAATGTCAATGACCATATCTTGCTAAAAGTTAGCTTTAAAGATAAACTATCCCTAAACCATAAAAAAAAGTGCAGTGCAAAAAATAAAACCAGGAAATAAGTGAACATAGATCTAATTGATAGTCTTTTTTTCTGCTGCTCTTTCTATATGCTAACATTTTTAGAATTTTCTAACTTTCACCTGCTGAAAATGCTATTGCATACAGTAGTAGAACATTACATCATACTGTCTTATGTCAAGTGTAACAAACAATGCACGAATATCGGAGACTGCTTGGCAGGGTTGCAGCTATCAGGACACTAACTAGTGCACACCGTAGGCACTGTATTCCCTGTATTTGTCTAATTGTAGCTAAACAAGACTTTTGTGGCTGCATTTTATTAGAGAACATACTACAAAAATGGTTTTCTACAAAATATAAAAGCCGCTTTTTCATACATTATTGCTTTTGTATATATTTCCTATTGTGGGCCAAGACAGTTATGTTGCTTGCCTTGGGCAAGCTTCTTCTCTATTACATTGGAAAGCATGACTATTTCCTAAACAAAACATCTCTCCAAGAGTCTGCATGTGGTGCAGAATTAATAATATGGCAAAAAAAATTTTTTTAGCAGAGACCCTATTGGTCACACCAAGCTCTATGAGGACCATTAGGATACTTTCTTGCAGAATTAATATACCCCTTGTTGATCAGGAGTTCACTGAATAATGCTTGTGCTGAGCAAAGTTTTTGCATATTGTTTTTAGCACACAAGCTCTATTCATTGAGGTCTGGATTGGACTAGATTCAAAATAGGCCCTGGCATTTCAGTATAGAGATGCCCAAACAGCTCCACAGAAACACAAAACAGTGGCTATCACACTATAGTCACATAGTGTCGAAGGCACCTTATAGGAGTCACTCTGGCATTTGCAAAACATTTGCAGAATATCAGTGCAGGCCTGAGTATACTGCCCCTTTAAAGGAATTGTTCAGTGTAAAAATAAAAATTGGGTAAACAGATCGGCTGTGCAAAATAAAAATGTAATGTACAGTTGTGCTCATAAGTTTACATACCCTGGCAGAATTTATGATTTCTTAATCATTTTTCAGAGAATATGAATGATAACACAAACACTTTTCTTTCACTCATGGTTAGTGGTTGGCTGAAGCCATTTATTGTCAAACAACTGTGTTTACTCTTTTTAAATCATAATCACAACACAAACTACCCAAATGACCCAGCATGATGGAACCATCGCTAAATTTGACAATAGGTAGCAGGTTTTTTTCTTGCTCCATGCAAAGCGCTTTTTGTTATGACCAAATAACTCAAAATTTGTCTCATCAGTACAAAGCACTTGGTTCAAAAATGACTGTAGCTTGTCTAAATGAGATTTTCCATACAACAAGCGACTGTTTGTGGCATGAGTGCAGAGTGCATCACCCTGCCACACAGATGTTCTTTGTGCAAATTTCTTTAAATTGTAGATCAATGTACATACACCATCTGCAGCAGGAGGTTCTTGCATGTCTTTGGAGATCTTTAGGTTGTCTGTAACCATTCTCACAATTCTCTGTATATGCCGCTCCTGTATTTTTCTTGGCCTGCCAGACCTGGGGTTTTAAAGTAACGGTTCATATGGCCTTTCATTTCCGGATTACAATCCTTCCAGTTGAAACTAACCGTTTAAACTTCTGAGATAGTTTTTTGTAGCCTTCCCCTAAACCATGAAGATGAACAATCTTTGTTTTCAGATCTTTTGAGGATCCCATGCTGCCACTCTTCAGAGGAGAGTCAACAGAAGCACAACTAGCAATTGGCCACCTCAAATACCTTCTCATGATTGGACACACCTGCCTATGAAGTTCAAGGCTTAACAAGCTAATACAACCATTTTGGTGTTGGCAGTAATCAGTATAGAGCAGTTACATGCATTCAAATCAGCAAGTTTACAAAGGTACCCACATTTTTGCACAGCCACAACTGAATACTGATTCACTAAAAAACAGATGTTCTCAGATGTTCCTGGGAAATGAAAGACATACCACTGTTATATTTTTTGTTGAAAATGGAGTCAATTATTATGCAGGCTGAGAGGGGTTCCTAAACTTTTTCATACGACTGTATTACTGCTATTGTAATTAATGTTTAAGTATTTTGCAACCCATTACTCCCTCTTTTGCTCATGCATGCTTTAGCAAGATTTAAAGGAGGCATGTAAAAATGGTTTCTGCACTCTGATTGGTGACTTAAAACTCCCCTGAATTGAAAGGCCAGCAATTGGCCAATTAAAGGCCATGTAAAGACTACATTTTCCTACCATCTATATAAGTTGGACATATCTTCCCCGCCAAAGCCACATCATTTGTACTCCATATACCCACTACAATGTCATCACATTTTCCTAAAACAAAGAGCAGCTTTCACCCAGTGGCAATTTTCCCTCTGACATATCATCAGTAACTTTGACATCTGCAAACAGGACATGTATGCTGTAAAGTTCATGCAATGCAGAATGGAGGTTTACACAGGTACAACATACTTTGATAAACAGTTCTGCTGGAGTTGAGCACTGTAATGGTTAAGCTAGGGTATCTATGGGATCCAGCAAGGTTAGCTCTTCATTGGCTATTAGACTGGGAGATGTGCTTCGTAATCTGAGAAGAACTGAACATACTCATGAGCCAACAACCAAAGTAAATTCCTGAGGGATGGGGCAAAGTGGGTTAGAGGAGTAGAAGGAATTTTATGTTTAAAGGGATGCTGCAGCCTTACGGTTACCCTTTTAAAAACCAGAGTGGCAGATCTAACCATTTCAAAGAGGTTGCTCCTTGATTAAACTGTTGTGGGGATGGTTTACATGTCCTTTAAAGTAGGAAACTGCAAAAAAGAAAAAAAAATTGTGAAACATAAAATTATGGACTTTTAAGGACCTGCTAATCTAATGTGGCAAGTTCTGCTTGTGATTCCAAGGACAAATCACTGACCATTTTCTTATGCACAAAACTGTGTAAATGTCTTCAAGCAGGTTTAATATATTTTGACTTTAATACTATCCTATTAAAGCCTGTCACAAATGCACACATGGTTGACTCAGCAGCTCAGCCTCTGGATTCTCAAAGCTGACTTCCCAAAAAGACAATTTTCACATGCAAAGGTTTTAAACTGCATGGGCCTGGTCAATACAATTTACTTTTGTTCAGGTGAGGACAAGAAGATGTCCAATAAAATAGTAATGCCTGAAGAAATTTGTTGGCAGAAGACAGAAATGGTCCTTTATTCAAACCATATGCAGAAGTGCAAGAGTGCTAAGGGATGTAGGCAGGGGCCCATTGTGACCTGCGCCTGCCTCCAACTCCATAAGTTGTGCATCTGAATGATGGGCAATTTAGGGGACGGGATTAGAATACACCCATTGTGATGTCAGTTTTTAACATAAGCAACCAATTAAAAAGTTAATAAAAAGGAGGGTTCATCAACATTCAGTATTCTACTGGGACACTGGCTCTTGGATAATGTAGAGAGTTGCAGTTTAAAAACAGCTGGCGACCTAATGGTAAAAAGACATAAACGGATGGAGTAATTACATGTACTGTTTAGGAGACAGTCCCAAGTTTTTTCTGTGAAATCATCGGTCTGGTATGCAACAGACTCATCAATACCGTAAGACACCCAAAAAGGAGGAGAAGTAACACTGCTCTACACTTAAAAACACTGCAAATACAGTTGCTTCAGATATTACTAAAGGATATGAATTTTAAACTTATGAAATATTGGAAAAAAGATTTCTTAACTTCTACATTCAGTAGTGCTCATCACACACAACATGAGCCACTAATTCCCATAAAATGATGACGGTTATGTGTATGTATATTTGTATTTATAGAGTACTACTTATGTACCCAATGCTGTACAGCAGATTGGCATGGTCAGGGATTATATCAATAACATACTTGCTCTGTTAAAGGGGTTGTTCACCTTCCAGAACCTTTATTAACCACAGGTTGTAGACAGTATACCACAAATTAAAATATGTTTTCTGTTGCTTTCTAATTTTTTGACAGTTTTTCAATAAAATGTAAGTACCTGTATAAAGTATAATGCTCCTGTCTCTGGAGTTTCAGTCTGGTAACTCATTAAACGGGTGAGACTCTGAACTAGAGTCCTGCAGCGGGTCGGGTACCCACGGGTTACCCGCAAATTCCGGCGGTACCCTGCGGGTTGCTCGTAGAATTTCTGGGTGCGGGTATAGAAGCGGGCCAGTGGTTCTGCAGGCTGGCGGGTTGAGGGTCGGGTCGCGGATCCTCGCTATAGCGATTTTTACTCCTTTTTCTCAGCATTTCTACTTCTGATGATGTCACATCCAGTTTAAATTGAAAGCACTTCCTATTTTACTCCTTTTTTTTCTGATCACGGCTACTTCCGATGATGTCACTTCTGGTTTACAATGACAGCACTTCCTGATTCTTGATGGTCAGCGGGTCGCGGGTCCGGGTTGCAGATCTCGGGTTGCGGGTACGGGTCGCGGTCCAAGCGGGTAAGAATGCGGGTCCGGATTGCGGATTGCGGGTACGGGTCAGGTACGGGTCCCAAAAAATGGACCCGCGCAGGACTCTACTCTGAACGGTTACAGTTAGATTATCTTATTTCTCAGCAGCATTAATAGAATGTTAGTAGCTATTTTATTTGTTGCAAAGCTTGTTTTTTTTTTTTGGTCACGGCTTTTTGTTTTTCAAACCCAAATTTAGAAAAAGAAGCCTTAGAACCATTTCAAAACATCCATTATAAAGCAAAGACTCTCTGATGTCTACAGTGGGTAGTGAAACGATATTCTGAAAATAGAGACCTAGCTCTTCACAATCAAACAGTGTAAGAGACTGGATGGATGACTCTGTGGGGTGCTTGGTGAATGTTCCCTGGAGACTATAATATCATTTCAATCTATGGATTTAGGTGCATCAGTTATTAAAATTATTTTTTAAGTTTGGAGTGTTTATGCACCTTTTCTACACAAGTCCAACTGAATGATCTTATGTCAAAAAAGGGTGTTATAGTTTCCCTTTAAATAGAATGAGGTTTTACAATAGGAAGGAAATCTAAAGACTAGTGTGATTAGGCAGGTTGTTATCAGTCACAACATACTTTCTTTTCTTTTAACATTCCAAAATGAAGTTTCCATTTCTCTTTAGATAACTTTTCATATAAATGTAATCTAGAAAAAAATTAAAAAAGTGCATCATTTTGCTGCATGTGTGGTGGTTGACTAGTAAATTTGTTAGCAATATGGTGAAACCAGGATGACAGTTTGTGGCCCTCCTGATTTAGAGCATCTGGGAAAGAACAGACATGGCAGGCAAACTATATTTTTGCAAGAATTAAATACAGGCATTGCTATTTAAGATTCAGATTGTTCTCCATAAAGACTTTTTTCAATTACTTTCCATTATTTATCTTTTACTGTTTTTCCAAAATCTAAGTTTAAAGTTGAATGTTAGTGTCTGTGCTGTTTGAGTCTGGCAGCTCAGTAATTCAGGTGCAGACTCTAAACCAGTGGTTCTCAACCTTCCTAATGCTGTGACCCTTTAATACAGTTCCTCATTTTGTGGTGACCCCCAACCATAAAATATTAAAATATTTTTGTTGCCAGCCCAGAGCGGATTGTTAGGAAAGTACAAGAAACAGCGTGTCTGCATAAAGGTTTGTTTTCAGTGCATATTTTGGCCACACCCCCAATTACCATGTTAATTTTACAAATATGACTGCCCACTTAAAAATGGGCAGGGAGAACTGTATGGCAGTCCATACTAAGGGGATATAGAAAGTTGTAGTGCAATTGGCTTTCCTACACAGGTTACTGAACTGCAACTCCCAGCACCAACACCCAGAGAGCTACAACCTTGGCCTAGGGCGACCCCCAGGTCGAGAACCACTGCTCTAAACTGATACAATTTTGCAACATATAATTGATACATATTAGCAACTATTGTATCAATTCTAACAGCTGCCTGTAATGAAACCCAGAGATTCTGCTCAGCAGGGGCAAAGATAAGAAATATATCCATTAAATGTATCAGTTTAGAACAGTTGGGGGGGTTGGCGACCCCCCACCCAGAGCTGCTTTAGAAGGTGAAAAATGACACTTTAAACTTCAATATTAGAAAAACAGTTACAAATAGAAAATAGACACTAATTGGAAAAAGTCGTTATTTATGGTGATCTATCTGAAAACAACTAGTTGTTTGAAGGTGGACAACACCTTTAAGTAGACTCTACCATCAAAAATAATTTGCATTGGTGCCTGACAACAATATCTAAAACTAAGGGAACATGGAGTAATGACTCTACAGCTCAGTACAGTCAGTAAGAGAGATCATCATACTGTTCTGTATTTAAAAAGCACAGAGGCCCATTCTTTTTGTGATATGATTGAATTGTCTCTCTTTAAGGAGACACTACCATCAAAAAATTAAGTCTGCATTGGTGTCTGACAACAATGTCCAAGACTGAGGGAACATGGGGTGTTGACTCTGCAGCTCTCAGCCAGCGAAATAAAAAAAAAAACATACATTATTTCACAGACAAAAAGGAAACCATGATAGTCTGCTAGTTCTGCAGTGACCAGTTACCCAGGCCCACAGAGTGATGCAACCCCTACCTTGCCTTGTTTCATTGTCAAATGATGGATTCTGGGACTCTAAATCCCTAGGCTTTCCAGAGAATCTGTGTACTACCCACTATGGAGACCAGAGGGATTTCAGGCCCCAGAACCCATTAGAGTACAATGGAGCAAGGGCAGGGACAAGTTGCATTACACTTTTAGTCTAAAAGGCATACTGGGAAATGGTCTGTCAGAGTATCAGCTTGTTTTTAATATGTAGAATCAGGTAAATCTGTGATTGCAAAAATATATTTCAATATAGTTTTTGTGCACTTTTTCTCCATAAGACTGAATGAGCTCATCTCAAAAAGGGGTTATATTTTCCCTTCGACTTTTACAATGTTATAGACTATGTATATGTATTTAACAACTTTCCAACCTTTCATATTTCTATAGCTTTTTTAAGTTATTTACCTTCTTCAGTTGGTATAAGTACAGTGTAATTGTTACTTTGTATTACTTTTCTTTCTTTTCAGGCCCTCTATTCGTATTTCAGATTAAAACCACTGGTTGCTAGGGTAAATTGGATTCTAGAAATATCGAGGTAGCTTCTGAAATTCCAAACTGGAGAGCTGCACTGGCCTGGAGTACTTCATAGCAAGCATCACAGAGCATTCTTTTCTTTTGTCTCTTCATTCTTCAATGGTCCCAGACTGGCAGATGCACAACAGAGTGAAAAAATACACATTTGCTTAAAGTTCGGCTTTTCACTCAAATGTTCATGTGCACATGAGAAAGGACAAAGTGGAATTAGGATTGTTCTGCGGTGCTTGCTTAGAGGTACGTTAGACTGTGGGCATCAGGTAAATGAGTATGATCACTAGGGTGCATAACATCTGAAGTCCACATCTTATCTGCATGTGAAAGGGGCCCTCAGATGTGACTACCCAACTGATTGGGACAGTTTTGAAGATCCCATTGGACAAGGACTGCATTGATATGGTCCTTGTGCAATGTGTCTTTGTAGGCCTGCTGTATAATCTGATAATCGGCCCACAGAATAAGTTGTCTCACGAGGAAACTTCAGGCGACTTTGGAAAACAAATTGCTCCGAGTGCCGTCCCGCCGGTGATTCACATTCTAGCCAGCAGGAAGGCAGTTTGGGGAGATTACTTGCCCAGAAGAAGAGGAGATTTGTCACCGTGGGCGACTAATCTCCCCGAATCTGCCCATGTGTCTCTGCCCTAAATCATGCAGAGATGCTACTTTCTCTGCTGTGATCTTGGCATTCAGAGAAGCATTCTCCTATGAGGGGCATACTTATTATGCTATGTAAAATGTAATTTCCAAGACAATGTAAAAAAATAGCACAACTTGAGCTCCCATATTCTCGGCGCTATTCGAAGGAGAGTCGTCACACTTTCTTCGTTACAAATTCTGTGGCTTATTGAGGCCCACACATTGTGTTAACAGTGAGTAAAGCTACATGACTGACTGACGCATTTCTTGCCGCCCACACGGCAGTTGAGTCTGAGGAAGTGCTGTGTGGACGGCAAGAAACGCATCAGTCATGTAGCTTTATGCACCATGATAAAATTAATTTCCTTTAGGCTTTCCATTAAAAAGGGGTTACTGCTTGGTCATCCCCCTCCAAGATAGAATTTATTTGGGTACAGTAAATGTCTTTGTGTGAGAGTAATAGTTCTCCAATAATTGGTCAATATCCACAATATTATTATACACCAGGATTGTGCCAAAGAAGTGTGGCATGCACGGTTTCTCGGGCATCCCCCACCTTCTGAGATCATGCTTTAAAAGTTGTACCATTCACTCTAATTTACCAAGTTGCAAATATTGAGGATATTGACCAATTATTGGAGAGCTATTATTCTCACACAAAGACATTTACCGTGCCAAAATAAACTCTATCTTGGAGATTAGGGGGTTGACCATGCAGTAACCCCTTTTTAATGGAAAGCCTATAAAGAAATTCATTTTATCAAACTGCAGAGTTTGTTTACCACCATGTAGTTTAACTGTATACCAGAGTGAGACAGAGAAAAGAAAGTGCTTACACACAAGAAGACTGGGTAAAAAAAGAAAACGGTCATGGTGTAGCAAAGAAACAAGAAGAAAACACGTATTATTTGAGGAATGGGATAATTGACACTGTATTTTAATAAAGTTGATCGCAATACCAAGGCAGAGTGCCTCCTTTCCTGCACTGGCAGTATTTCTATAATGAAGGTGAAGACTATAATACATTTTTATCTTTCTGCACAGACCGATATGTCTCCATAACCACATATTTCCTCAGACAATACAGAACAAAGATATCAGTCTACTTGAAAACCCACATCCAGAAATGCCCTCAGTCTGTTGCCTGTCTCAATGAACTGTCACGCACTAATGCAGAGACCTGCGACTATTATCTTCTGTAATACTATACATAAATCTGTTCAGTAGTAGTTGAGGCTAGATAGAATATAAACTGTTCTTGTACTGTTTTATACATCTGAATAAATAATGATGTCAAAAGCAGAGACGGTTCCTTGCATTCTTCAAGCCTATGCATTAGGTTATACAGTAGTCCTATAAAACCTAGTCTTTTCTTTTACAGGTATGGAACCTGTAATCCAGAATGGTTAGGACCTTAGGCGATTTGGATCACTATACGTTCACTCTACTACAAAGTAATTTCAATGTTAAACCCAATAGGATTGTTTTGCCTCAAAGAAGGATTAATTTTGTAAATTGGGATCAAGTATTAGGGAATGGTTTTATTATTACAGAGAAAAATATAATCAATTTAAAAAACTGGGCATATTGCTTAAAATGGAAATTATTGGAGATTGCCTTCCCACAAACGACGATTTTTGGACAACGGGTTTCCGAATAAGGGATTCCAAGTACTTACTACATCATTCTCTATATATATACTTCAATAAAAAGTGTTGTCATTATCTTATAACAATCATAAGGAAATCAAATTCCAAAAAGGGATTGCTTGTATTCCTCAAATGAGGTATTTCTGTGGAAACAACAATGAAAAAAAATATAGTGCAGCGTTATCAATCCAAACACACTGAAGAGTTGACATAGAATTGCAGAAGTGTGCAAGCACGAAACGGGGACTTGTGCAGTGAAGTCTGGAAGACACCAATAGACTCACATTGCTGCCGCAGAGATCCTCTTTGTTTTTAGAAAGGCGATTATATGGAGAATCGTTTGTGAGTGTACTTTTAATTAAAATTGTAAAAGCAATTCTGCACATGCCGCTCTTTATTGTTCACAAGGGAAAAAGAACAAAGGGAGCTGGTCAGATCTGCCATTGATTTTGAGAGAAGCTGAAACAATTCTTGTGTTTGTGAGTATAATATACCACTGGGATACTCACATTCTCAAGTGTGGGTACAAACTATACCTTTAGATCTGTTTTCCACTATCACTGAAATGGATGTATAATTAACACTATTTCACAAAAAATTACTAAAACGTGAAAGTCTCTTTTCACGCCGATTTATAAATGCCTTTCAAGCACTGAAGGTGTGTATTTTGGATAAAGAATGCTGCGCGATATTTTTCTGCTGTTTTTTTCTCAAAAAAAAAAACAAAAAACCCTCATTTGAGGAATACAGCAATCCCCTATTGGAATAGGATTTTGAAGGTGGAAGAGAACCTAATGGATTGGGACTGGGGTACACTGGGGTATTTAGATTCCATAATGAAATCAAACCATTTAACAGTTGCTTGAAGTCTAGTGCTTTATACGGGATTTTCAAATAATTAACCTTATTTGGAAAATAAACAACAGAACTTTCATGTATGCAAGATCTCTATAAAAGATAGTGTTTTGTAAAGCCAAGAATGAATTAATCAACTTTCCATGATAATTGGATCAACAGCACACAGATTCATTAGAGGCAATTCCTTAATGGTAATTCTGTTGAATGGAGTTTGAATAAACTGGAATTCTTAAAAAAGAATGGCTGCTTAGATAAAAAAAAATACTCAACAATCCCTCTCTCACGAGGCGATTTTAGGGAAAACGCTGCGCAGCGTGTGAATAGGCGCAGGCGACTTTTCATTTTAGCAAGCGTGAGACACTGGCGATTAGTCCCCCCAAAGAAACGGCGATTAGTCAACAGGCGACAAATCTCCCTGAAACTTCCCAAGTGCACTAGCCCTAAATGTGTAGTATACATCAAGCTTCATGAAAACGTAGGTCCTTCAACAGCTAACTACCAACCATGAGTGAAAGAAAAGTTTTTGTGTCATTATTCATATTCTCTGAAAAATGGTTACAAAATCATAAATTCTGCCAGTGTACTGTATGTAAACTTATGAGCACAACTGTGTGAATGTATACACACACTGATCTGAACGGTTGACTTGGCTGGATTCTTGGTCAGTATTACAAAAGTTAAAAAGTCCTTTAGTATGAGGAAACTATAAAAGGTCATTCTCCACGCAAACTGACAAATATATGAAAGGGTGTGATGTTTTCTAGGACCTTCACAAAGAGAATGGTTTTGTTCTGCATGATTAGGAAACAAACTGCCATGCTTCCAAGGAGCAATCACTTGATGAGCTTACGAAACATCGCCATATAAGTGAATGAGGTCAATTAAATGTTTGACTGGCGGTTTACTCTTCCCACTTTCCCAAGCTACTAACAGGGCCGAGGGACAAAGACCAAGTACCTGAGTTTACTCCTTGATCTACACAGCAGCGTGCGTAGTATGACAATGAAGATTTAAGCAACAAGAGCCAAAAAATGTTAATGCACTGTAGCTTTAGAAACCAACAGCCAGTAAAACCAAAATAACAGGAGCAGGTGGGGTCTGCACCTTTTCTGGAAAAAAATACCGGTCTTTTTATATTTTAATATTTTTTTTCCTTTTAACAAAATTGGTACTATACCCTCAAAATGAATACTTGATAGTTCATATCAAATTTATATCAAATTAAGAGGCATATTAAAGAATCTTATCCCACTGGAATATACATTTAAGTAAATTACATCTTTTTTCTTGAACCACCATTTCATGATGGTGTCTGTGCTGCCTCAGAGATAAATTGACCAGAAAGACTACAACTAATCTATAATAAGAAGAAGTGTGGACATAAAAGACAGAGCTCTGCCTGTTAATTGGCTCATGTGACCTAACAAGTATAGTTTGCTTGGGATGTTTGTGTGCACCATGAATCATATGATCCCAGGTGCCTGCCCTTATTTTTTTAAATGGTTTTCTATTTATGATTACCCAATTGCACATATTGCTAAAAAGGTATATTATTATGAAAATGGTTTATTTACATGAAGCAGGGTTTTACATATGAGCTGGTTTATGCAATATCTTTTATAGAGACCCACATTGTTTGAGGGGTATAGTTCTCCTTTAAGCAACAATTTTACCAGCCAGGACTGAGGAAACAATACTATACAGAGTTTAGGCTCCACAGAAAACAGGAAGGAAAAGTGAGAAATAAGCAGCTAGAATAGGTTCCTGGAGCTGAAGTCAGCAAATGGAAACAATTTTAATGGCTTACAGAAAAACCCAAAAAAGCTTTGAATGAACTCCCAAAATACATCACTGTCACAAGTTTTTTAATTTAAAAGGGCAAATGCTTAAAGAAAGTTTCCTAATTATTTATAGCACTATAAGAATGTGGCCCCATCCAGTAACAAGTTCTTTAGACATTCAAAATGCTGCTTGCTACTATTAGGAAAAAAGGCAGTAAAAGGTATGGTATCCGTTAAGCAGTTATCCAGAAAGCTCTGAATTACGGAAAGCTGTCTCCCATAGACAATGATTTCCTTTTTCTCTGTATGAATAAAACAGTACCTTGTGCTTGATCGCAAATAAGATATAATTGATCCTTATTGAAAGCAAAACCAGTCTATTGAGAGAAAGTTAGACAGACCGTGGGAGAGAATTCCAGAGGGGTGCAGCTCTTGCAAAGTCTTGAATGCGAGCACGTGAGGGAGTAATAAGAGAAGCATTGAGTAGCAGGTCAGCAGAGGAGCGTAGTAAGCAGTTGGGTGAGAATTTAGAGACTTGGACACAAGTGAGATATTTACGCATTTGTGCTTGGCATGTGACATGCTTATTATTTAATAAATGTGTAGCCAAGTAAATCCTGTCCCTTTAAAAAAAATAAGTAAGCGAAGTCTTATCTCCTACCAGTGTAACCTGAGCAGCCTTCTAAAAGTGTGATTTGTTCAAACACACACAAATTTAGACCCCACAGTTGAATAAAAAGAAATAATAATCTAACCTTAAAGAAGAACCTACAGGACAGTAAGTGGAACACACTAAAAGAGAAACTTGCCCTATTCTTAAAAGGATATAATTTTCATTCTGTTTGAGCAAACAGGAAAAGGAGATTTGTTATGCTCACCGATAAATCCTTTTCTCGTAAGTCCCGTCAAGGCAGCACAGGTACGGATTGGTTAATGCATTCTTTTAGGAGACAGGATGGCAATCAACTAAAAAAGCAGACCCTCTTCCCTGCATTAACTCCACCCACAACAGTTCTGATTTGCACAGCTTACACAGCTGGCTCGTACTGGCTCGGCGGGAAATCAGGAAAAAACCTGGTGGGCCCCGACCCTCATGGCCCCCGCCGGGCCAGACCCCCCCTCCCCGTCCTAATTTTAAATAAAAAATCTGCAAACGCCTGGGGCCGGGCGCCTAGCGCACATGCGCAGTGGTGTACGGCACCATGTAGCGACATCCGTGCCCCGGCCGTTGTTCTAGGTGAGGAGGGCCTGCACGCAGTCCCAGGGGGCACCCAGTCTGACCCTGCACAGAAAAGAATATATGTTGGGACTACCTGTGCTGCCATGACGGAATTTAGGAGAAAAGGATTTAACGGTGAGTATAAAAAATCTCCTTTTCTTGGTACGTCCCTGGGCAGCACAGGTACTGATGGGTTCGTCCAAAAGCCAAGAAAAAATGGGTGGGATTAGTATTAGGAAGACACAGAGCACAGGAGAAGAGTATTACAGTGAAGGAAGAATTCCGCTTAGCCCTAACATGGGCATCTGATGCTTGCAATACTTTGCGGCCAAAAGCAGCCTGATGAAAAAACATTGAACTTTTAAAAACTTTGTGAACGTTTGTAAAGAAGTCCATGTTGCTGCCTTGCAGATTTGTTCTGCTGAGGCTTGGTTTAGTTGGGCCCATGAAGTGCTGAGGGCCCTGGTAGTGTGTGCTGAAACCTTGAAGGGGATTGGTTGTCCCTTGTTTTGGTAAATCAAAATGATGAGGCTTGCAATCCATCTGGCGATGGATGCTTTAGATGCTTGTGCTCCCTTGCGAGAGCGTCCGTAAAGTACGAATAACAAGTCCGACTTCCTGAAGTCTTTTGTTGTATGAATGTAGAACTTGAGGGCTTGGACGACATTTAAGCTACATAACCGTCGCTCCCGTGTCGAGGTTGGCTGAAGACAAAGAGACGGGAGGCTAATCTCTTGGTTAAGGTGAAAAGCGGTTGGTAGAAAGAAAAGGTTGGTAGAGTGTGCATCACGACAAAACACAAAACGGGGGCTTGTAGCTTAGGGCCCCCAACTCAGATACCTGTCTCGCTGAACAAATGGCTACTAGAAACACTACCTTCCAGGTAAGCAATTTGAGACTAATAGAAGCCAAAAGGTACAAATGGTGCTGTTTGAAGCGCCCGTAACACTTAATTTAGGTCCCATGGGGGAACTGGGTGTCTGTATGCGGGCTTTATGTGTACTACCGCTTGGGGAAACATTTTGACTTCCTGGTGAAGAGCTAGTTGTTACTGGAAGAACACTGAAAGAGCCGACACTTGTACTTTAAGGGAGCCAAGTCCCAGGCCCTTGTCTAGGCCGCTCTGCAGAAATTCCAGCAGGGTTGGGATGTGTAGTGTGGTCGGGTCCCGATGTGATCCTTTGCCACAGGCCAGATAGGTCTTCCATATTCTATGGTAGGAGTTTTTTGTGACCCCTTTCCTTGATTGTAGCAAGGTAGCGGTTACCTTGGATGAGAATCCTTTCTTCCGCCAAATGGAGCTCTCGAGAGCCCCGCAGCGTGAGCTAGTTTTTCCAAATTTGGGTGGTGAGATTCTCCCTGTAGAAGCAGGTCTAGATTTAGTGGAAGCTTCCATGGTGGGGTGATGGTTAGGTATTGGAGATCAGAAAACCATGCCCACCTGGGCCAATATGGTGCCACCACGATGGCCATTGTGCAGAACAGTAAGAGCCTGCGGACCACGGGATGAATAATCGAGAATGGTGGAAACGTACACCAGGTTGAATGCTGTTGTCATTACGTCCACTGCCAAGGCTTTGAGGACCTCGGTACCTGGTGCAGTAATGTGTTGGTTGATGGTTGAAGTGAGAAGCCATTAGGTCCACCTGGGGTAGGCCCCAGCGATTGAAGATTGTGTGAAACATGGATTTGCCCATTCCCCCGGGTCTAGGAAGTGTCGACTTAGAAAATCCGCTTCCCAGTTTAATTGACCTGGGATGTAAATTGCGGTTAAGTGACAGTGGTTGGTTTCTGCATAATGTAGCAGACGGGAAATCTCTTCCTACGCTGTTCTGCTCCTTGTGCCACCCTGGTGGTTTACATAAGCTACGGTGGTTGTGTTGTCTGATTTTATCTATATTGGTCAGCCTTGAAGTAGGCGAGACCAGCGAGAGATGACTAGGTAGACAGCCCGTAGTTCTAGGATATCAATGTGTAGCGTAATCTCCGATTGGGTCCACTTGCCATGGGTCCACGCATGTGGAACTGGACGAAGGGTACCACCTCTATGGAGGCTGTCATGAGTCCCGAAAAATGCATGCGAAATCTGGTTGCAATATGTGTAGCTGTGGCAGCCATTGCAGTGGCTTGGGAAAGCTTAGATTGTTTTTCTGTTGGCAGGAACACCTTGTGGCGGATAGAGTCGATTCTGACCCCCAAGAAAACGATGGACTGTGAGAGAATTAGGGTGCTCTTTGTATAATGAATTTTCCAGCCATGGATGCCATATGCATGATTTGGTGTTGGTTACAACTAGTTCGTGGGTAGGCGCTCGTAGCAATAGATAGGGTAAGATCATTATGCCTTGTTGGCGTATGTGTGCCACTAGGGCCGCCATGAGCTTTGTAAATACCCTGGGTGCCGTAGCTAGGCCGAAATGCAGGGCTTGAAACTGGTAGTGACACTCAGCGGTTGCAAAACTGAGGTATTTCTGGTGGTCTTTGTGAATGGGCACATGGAGATATGCATCTCGTAAGTCTATCGACTTTTGGACGTTTGCTATTACTGACCTAATGATTCTATCTTGAAGGTGGGAATGTAAAGGTACTTGTTTAAAGCTTTGAGGTTGAGGACCAGTCTGAAGGAACCGTACTTTTTTGGTACCAGGGATATATTGGAGTAGAACCCGGTCCTTTGCTCGCTGACTGGCACTGGTATTATTGCTTTGGAAGTGATCATGTGCCCAATTGCTTGTTTGAGAGTCTCTCTTTTGGCAAGGATGGGATGTTTGATGTAACGAACTTGGCTGGCGGTGTGTGGTGAAAATGAAGCCTGTACCCCAAAGTAACAACTTTTTAGCCACCTTTCCCTGAATAGTGAGAGGCGTCCCCCTACCACCTCTGACGCTTCAGGGTGGGCTTGTTTTTCAGGCTTCTTGGCTGTTGGCTTTTTGGTCGGCAGTAACCTTTGGAGTAAGAAGTTTGAGGTTTGGCTAGTTGCGCGGGTGGTATTTGGATGTCGACGAGCGAAAGGGCCGAGGTTTGGCCAGTTGCGGCGGGTGGTAGTTGGATGTCGACGAGCGAAAGGGCCACTTGTACCGGGTATTAGTGGACTGCTGTCTCTTGTCCTGTGGGAGGAAGTTGCTCTTACCTCCAGTAATTTTTTGATGTGAGTGTCCAACTCTGGTCCAAAAAGGGAGGCCCCTTTAAATGGTAGTGCCAAAGTTATTTTTGGAAGCCAGGTCGGCACTCCAAGTTTTCATCCAGAGTGCCTGCCTTGCTCCTATTGCCATAGCTGAGGATTTAGACAGCAGTTGCAACGTGTCCATGGATGAATAACATAGGAAGTTTACTGCTCTTAGTACTTTGGACAAGTGTGTGTGCATGTCAAATGTGTCGTCTGTTATAGCCTCTAGAGCAGTGATCCCCAACCAGTAGCTCGTGAGCAACATGTTGCTCTCCAACTCCAACTCCTTGAATGTTGCTCCCAGTGGCCTCAAAGCAGGTGCTTATTTTTGAATTCCATGCTTGGAAGGAAAGTTTTAGTTGTATAAAAACCAGGTGCACTGCCAAATAGAGTCTCCATGTAGGATGAAAATGTACAAGGGGCTACCAA
>CM044432.1:98474763-98486641 GCA_024363595.1 Xenopus borealis | reverse complement strand
ATTTAAAGGATGAGTTACATAATCACCTTTTATTATAGAATTGCAACATCCACAGCTGAGACATGGGAAGGTACCCATTTTGGGTTTACCCAAAAATCTAGTGGAGTTTTTTTTCCTGGAAACATCTGATTTGACTAATTTGCTAGCTAGATTTGGACCTCTTTTGTATGAAAACAAAGGGGGTTCCCTACAGTATTTACCAAGTATCCTATCCCTCTGTAAAACAGACCAATGGTGCTTTATTATTTTCTGTATGGCTTGCTGCCTTTGTTGCCTACCCCATACTGCTCTCCACAAGGATCATTGTTTAGAAATGATTTTTTTACTTTAATTCAGCCCTTGATCTTTTCGCTACATAATATTACCACTCCCCTACTCTAAAAACTTCCCTTGAAGGGAAAACATTGCCTTTAATATGTAGCTGTAAATTTGTCACCACTAATCACTCCATGAAGCAGCCACTAGCTATGATACACAACAAAAATATTCTATTACAGGTATGGGACCGGTTATCCAGAATGCTTGGGACATGAGGTTTTCCAGATAACAGATATTTCCATAATTTAGATCTTCATGCATGGTCTCCTAGAAAATCATGTAAAGATGAAATAAACCCAATAGGCTGGTTTTGCTTCCAATAAGGATTAATTATATATTAGTTTGGATCAACTACAAGCTACTGTTTTTAAATCATTTTTAAAATCTTCATTATTTGATTATAATGGAGTCTATGGGACGCAGCCTTTCCATAATCCAGAGCTTTCTGGATAAGAGGCTTCCGGATCCCATACCTTTATTAAGATTCATTATTCAAGCATCATATTTTGGTCCCACTGTAGTGAAACTGACTGCAAGGTAAATCAAGGGGCATCTTTAGAAAAAGTCAAGGTTAGAGATTTCTGTTTAATAAAGTTGTACCTATATGAAATCCTAATACGGTACCTAGCACCATCGAGTATACATTAAAACACACGTTAGGTTTACAACACTTTGTTTTATTCAATATAACTTTGATGCGTTATCAGTATAAACAAAAAAACATTTTGAAATCATATTAAGAGAAATAAAGACCATTATAATCCTTCTTTCTGTTACTACAGGGGTCTCAAACTGTATATAGGGCCGGAATTCATTTCAAAGATGGGAAAGGAAGGGCTTGAAAAAATTGTTCAATATTAAGTGCTTTCTTCTTAGAAACCACAAGTCATCACTTATCTTTCATAGGCTGAGGGGTTCCAGAATGACAGAAAATAAGATCATATACAGTATATGCCAAATGCTGCTAAGCAAATAAAGAGGAACTGTGAAATCTTTGAATTTGGTTCTCTGGAATGAATAAAAATGTGTGTATTCTGGTTACTGGGGTCTCCATTTCAGTCTAAACTCAAGAGGGAACACTGGCTTCTGTATAATTTATGTGTAGGAGGATGAGGAGACTAGGGACTGGCCCTTGTTGCATGACTAGGGGCACAGGAAGATTTCTATTGTTATTGGCAGGGGGTAGAATGTTTATAGGGTAAAGAAAATCAACTAAAACAAAAAGTCATTCTCACCATAGTTTTCTTTCCTAGAACAAACCCCTGGCAGTGGGTTACTAACTGGGCTACACCGCTGTAGTCCACTCACATCTGCATTCCCAACGGTAGAACACAAGTGAGTTTGATATCAGCAAAAGATCATAGGTTTGGTTGTCATTGTTCAATCATTAAACTGACTGGCTACTAAAGCAATTGTTGGTGTGGGTGATAGCAGGCTTATGTTGGACACAAAGGTGCAAATTCACTAAAGCGAGAAGCGTGTAACGCTAGCGCTAATTTGCCAGCGTGACGTCAGTTTGCAATTTCGCCGATTCACTAACAGTGTCCCTGGTGAAAATCGACTTGCGCAACTTCACACCCTTACACCAGGCGAAGATGCGCACTGACGAAGGGACGTAACTACACTAATTCACTAAGATGAAAATTTTTGTGAACGTTACCTCTTGCGCTAGACATTGCTTCGCCAGGTCAGACCTATTTAAGTTCAATACAATTTTTTTAATGAATTTTTTCTAAGTCCCAAAAACCGCTGACGTCTTTTACCTTTTGTAGGGTGATAGTCTGAAAAAGAGCAAAAAAATTTTTTGGGTTACCCTCCTTCCCCCCTACATTTCCTAACATATGGCAACTCAACTATACAGTAGACACATGTTTAGGCAATAGGACAACTTTATTTTATTTATTAAAGGTTTCCTGGGCTTGTGTAGTGGAATGTAGTGGCTGTAACATATACCTCTATTATACGCTTACTTCTGTGCCGTATGCAAATTAGGCATCGCTAGCATAAATGCGCTTTGCCTGGCTAAGTAACAGTAGTGCTATTCGCAACCGTTCACCGGTTCGCATCTCAGTGAATTTGCGTAGCCCTTGCTGATAACGTTGGCGAAGGCAACGCTAGTGCATTTCTGCGCTTTAGTGAATTTGCCCCAAAGAGTGAGATGTTTGGACAAGTCTGGAAGTATTTGTACCTCCCTTCTTCTTGCAGTGTGAAGGGGCAATCCAATCACATAACTTGAATATCAGACAGAATAAACCTGGTTACTGATGTGCAGTTTCCTATTTGCAAATAGTCTCTGCCAAGAATATGTTGAGATATGAACAATGAACTTGACTTGAGGTTTGCTACTGTTGTTAAACAGAGAGCAATCAATAACACAAGCCATGGAAATATTTCTATGTAGTTACCACTGCATACAATTTAGTAAAACTAGTGGGACGTGCTTAAGCAATGTAGTTCATTCTTATAATCCAAATGATATAACTGTACTTACTTTGGTTGGTAGAATTTCCTATAATAGTAACTTATTGCTGACCATCACAATCAGCTTGTCCTATATTAGTTACGGGTAGTTTGTGTAGTGATTATGATTTAAACAGAGTAAACACAGTTGTTTGACAATAAATGGCTTCAGCCAACCACTAACCATGAGTGAAAGAAAAGTTTTTGTGTTCTCATTCACATTCTCTGAACAATGGCTAAGAAATCATAAGTTCTGCCAGGGTATGTAAACTTATGAGCACAACTGTATAAACAAGCCAAGGGGGCAGCCATTCAAGCTGGAAAATGAGCAAAGGCACAGGACACACAATGGATAGCAGATACACTATGTAGTATCGAATGGGATTCATACAATTTACTTTATTAAAATAAATGCATTGTGTGGGGGATTGCAGGATTACCGATTTAAATAATAAATAATAAAGCATCATCTACTGCTGTGTTCTCTTTACTCAAAGCAAGGGGGGGGGTATCCTAGAACTCACATCACTTGCAATACTATTTGTATATAAATAACCTACAAAAGATTGGCACTTGGAGAGCACATACAGTGTTTGTCATCAATTATGCAGAACTCAAAGTAGATTACTTGGCCTTAAACTGCTTCACTAAGTTACCCTGAAACACAACGCTAGAAAGTCATGTAAATGTTCTTCTATCAGCATATTGAGGGAACCGTTTAACTTTGCCACCAAGGGGTGGTTCACCTTCAAGTTAACTTTTAGTATATTGTTTAAGGGCCAGTTCTAATAAACTTTTCAATTGGTCTTCATTATTTATTTTTCATAGTTTTTTAATGATTTGTAATTTTCTTCTGTTTCTTTGCAGCTTTCAAATTGGGGTCACTGACACCATCTAAAAACAAATGCTCTGAAAGGCTACAAATGTATTATTATTGCCACTTTTTATTACTTATTCTATTCAGTCAATCTCCTATTCATATTCCAGTCTCTTATTCAAATCAATGCAGGGTTGCTAGGGTAATTTGTACCCTAGAAACCAAATTACTGACACTGCAAACTAGAGAGCTGCTGAATAAAAAGCTAAATAACTATAAAACCACAAACAATAAAAAATGAAAATCAATAGCAAATTGTCTCAGAATATCACTCTCTACATTATTCTAAAAGTTAACTCAAAGGTGAACAACCCCTTTAAGGACACTTGCACATGAGCGCCTGAAGCTGCGATCCCGTGTTCCAATTTTATGCGTTCAGCCGCAGGGGAGCGCAGCAGTAGACGCCTTCAATTTATTTAAATGGGGCTGTACTCACACAGGTGCATGTTGGCGCCGAACACAGGTTAAGATGCAACATACAGTAAAATGTAGGTAAAAAAACTTTATAGTTTATAGTTTTATAGTCCTGAACCTCAAACAGAGTAGGAAGTCGCTGGGCTCCCGATTCTTCCCAGGTTAAGATAAAACACTCAGGAGGATCAATGCCACTATATATGTGCATATAATAAAAGAACACTTGTTTGATGGCATTGATCCCCCAGAGTGTTTTATCTTAACTTGAGATGCAACATGCTGCATTTGTCACCTACATGCGCCTGTGCGAGTACAGCCACAATGAAAAAAAATTGAAGGCGTCTTACTGCTGCGGCTGAACATATAAAACCAGAACGCAGGGGAGCGCAGCTTCAGATGCTCGTGTGTAAAACCCCTAAAAGACCAGATTTATTCACACAGTTTCATAGGAGCAGGTTTGTTCTTTTTGAGGACACATGTCAGATGATAAAAACTGTGTATATGATGACATACAGATGTATTTAAAGGTGGTCAGCCCTTATTCAATAACATGTTCAGCTGATTGTCTAAGTGAAAAGAAGTTAAACATATCTCTTTCAAAAATTAAATAATCCCATTTTTACGTTCTTTAATGAAAAAGAAATCTATCTCCAATATACTTTAATTTAAAAATGTGTACCGTTTTTATAAGAAACCTGCATGTATGCAGTGAAATGCTCCCTTCATTTAGTGCTGTGGATAGGAATTGTGAGATGGTCCCTAACTTCTGGCAGGGAAACAATCATACTTATGAACAGCAGGGGGAGCCCCTGCCTTACCAGCCATGCAGAACTCAAACAGCTTTGTTTTTTGATAGTTTATGATGATCCCTAAGCAGCCCAGACCATACTGAGCATGTGCAGTGCCAGTGTCAGACAAAGATGTATAACAAAGTTACAAGATGACAGCCCCCTGTGGCCAAATTTGAAAGCATAAATAATTTGTTTGATTAGGCTTGTGGTGCAGTAAATTCATGTTTATGTTTAGTATACAAAATACAGAATTTCTAGCCTTATTCTATTTTAGACTTTCCTTGTCCTTTAAAACTAAACAAAAAATGTGATGGCTTATAGGGTGCCCTAACCTTTAAAGGGGTTGTTCACCTTTGAGTTGACTTTTAGTATGAGAGTGGTATTCTGCGACAATTTGCAATTGGTTTTCATTTTTTATTATTTGCGGTTTTTGAGTTATTTAGCAGCTTTCCAGTTTGCAGTTTCAGCAATCTGGTGGCTAGGGTCCAATTTAACCTAGTAACCATGCATTGATTTGAATGAGAATATGGAAAAAAAAAAAATAGGATAGGGTCAGGAAATAAAGATGAATAATAAAAAGTAGCAATAACAATAAATGTGTAGCTTTAGAGAGGATTTGTTTTTTGAGGGTGTCAGTGACCCCCTTTTGAATGCTAGAAAGAGTCAAGAGAAGAAGACAAATAATTCATAAACTATAAAAAAATAATGAAGACCAATTGAAAGGTTGCTTAGAATTGGTCATTCTATAACATACTAAAAGGTAACCTGAAGGAGAACCACCCCTTTCACACCACTAAACAAACTTTCAATTTCATGAAAGAACCCACTTAGCAAAAACCTTTTAAAGGTTTTTAACCCTTATTCTTTTTAAACAAACGGTGAATTAAACACCACTTTTGGTTGTGGGCACAGACTTTGGATCCTACAAAAAAAAAATTAACAACGGTTTCTTTTAGGGATGTAAATTAGCCACAAAAAGATTTGGAATGCGCTGAAAAATCCAATGAGGAATATTGTATGGAAAGTGTACTGCCACAAGCCAGTCCCCTTAAACTGGCCCAACAATATTCTCATATTTGATTCTATTAATTTTGCGTACACGATCCTATAACTTTAAAAAATTAAAAAAAAGTACACAATCCCTGTTTTCACCGAGAAGCCCTAGATGGCTCAAATATGTAGTTGCTGGAAAAATACAGCAGTACAAGCAATACTGCTCCAATATGCACCTTCTTATAGTGATTGGGAAGGCACAGATAGCTTCTGCCCCGACGGGCAGTACTGATAACAGGGTTTCAGTATAGGCGAAGTGTACCTGAGAACACTGCTGGATTTGAACCAAAGTGAGCAATCATACACTCACTTAGCACAGACAAAAACACTAATATGTGGTAGCCTGGCTTTTCCTTGCAACTATTGCACATGAAGGATAAAAATTAAAAAAAAAAGAGACATGCTCTACTGTACATGCTTTTTGGGTACAATCTGAAACCCCCCACAGATGGCTGATGCTGCTGTCTGGTGACAGAAGAGCTATGGTGGTCCAGTGCCAAGACTATGGTCAATGGGAATAAAAAGAGGTTCCCTTCTCTAAAAGGGACAGGTCTTCAGAGATCTGTGAAATTATTTATATGTGCAAATGTTCACATCTCAGTAAGCATGTGTTTTGGCATTCATTTGGAGGATGATGATATAGTAGATCCTATTAAAGTCTCAACATACATAGCATGTACATTTATTGGTCATATTTAGTATACATAAAGCAAATTTATGTAAGTGCTCGTGATTTTTATAAAATCTTAATTTCACAATGGTACGGTGTAATCCACACAGTGTCCTGCCATACCACACTGTGTCCTGCCATACATACCACTTAGATTCTGGGCTAATGCCAATACGCCAGGAGAAGTGAATACTAAGGGGCAGATTTACTATTATTCCCCAAAATATCTTCGGATTCCTTCGAAATTCGATTTTTTCCTTGATAGAATTGTACGATCGAATACCGATCCTTTGATTTCACGAAAAAATCGTGCGACTCGAACAACCGAGAAGTTCGATTGTACGATTCGAACGGGTGATAGGAAAAAAAAAGCCTATGGGGGGATTCCCATAGGCTTCTATTGCAATTCAGTCGGTTCAATCTGGCAAAGTAGGCAGTGGAAGAAAATTTTAAAGTTAAAGTCCATCGATCATCGAATGGTCAAATTATCGAATATCTGATCATTCGATCTATTCGATAATTAAAATTTTCGGTATTCGATCATCGAAGTAGCCAAATTTGCATATTCAACCATCCAATTAAATCGTACGATCGGAAGAGCAAACCTGCCCCTAAGAGTTCTGTAAAATTTATGTTAGAAGCATAGCAATTGTGTCAGACGGATATAGCAAATTGTGACATGGCAGCTGGCTGTACTATAAGCCTGTAGCAATGTATATGGTACTCACTGCAAAAAAAAAAAAAAAAGGATGGAAATGGAAGCATGAACTGTATGTGTGTTATATAACTAATGGCATGTTACCTGGTCACAAGGGATATCAGCTTCTTTTTTACTTGTTTCCACTTTATTTTTACTCTGCCATTAAATGAGTTTCCCTCAAGTAGTGCTGTCAGTAATGTCCATATATTTTTTGTAAAATGCTTATATCCAAGGAAAATTCATGGCACTGGGAATAATGTTCAGCATATTCTAGTTTATATCAGGCACACCAAAAACACAAAAAAAAAACACAACAAAAAAAAATTAAAATAAGAAACCCCAGCCCTATGAAATGTTGTTGAGCAGCAAATGTAAAAACGTGACTGTGATTCTGAGTGTGTTAGGGAGAGGCAGCCCTGCAAGGGTAATGCACTCTGTATCGGGTAACACTCATGCCATGAACTTCAGAGTTCTCACACATTGTCTTGCAAGGAACCATCTCTTCATCTTCTTCTCCTGTAAGCCAATCCTGTATGATTTCCGCAGCTCTTGGACTGACATTTTCCTCAAGCCAGTGGCTGTGCCATGTAGAAAACTTCTCATGGTGTTTTTGGAACACCTGTGGCTGGACCTGCAGAAGGAGGAGGGGAGTTAAAAATGAATTCTACTTTTTTCCATATTCAAAATAGCATAGTCATATACAAAAAAATCCTCCATGAAACATGAAATGAAAGAGTTAAAAGATCACCGAACGTTTACTTTGATCATTCTCCAACTTCTGGTTTAGACACATTTATCCTTCTACCTATCTAAACAGGTTTGGTTTCCGAGTGGCAACCCCCTTGGCTGTGTGAGGTTATTCTTAAAAAATGTGCAGGGCAATAAAGTTTAAATTGCTCTTTAAAGTACTTGCCAAGTCAGATGTCACTTTGGAAATCTCGTTAATTGATGTAGTAACAACTGCCAGTTTATGCAGGGAAAGGAGGGGTGGCTTAGTGTTGTCATAAGGTGTAGATTCACTAAAAATAAAAACCTAATGATTATTACAGTCAAGCATTTGTACCAAAGCTTAAAAGAAACTTTAAAGTAAAAACCTGTATTTTTGCTTAATGTAACCATAAATCCAAATGGTTACAAATCTACAACCAATATTGTAATATTAGAAGCCATGAAAAACAATTTTAATCTTGAAGTGATTGTAAGAAAAAAAAAAGCTTCCTGCTTTGTCCATAAGACTAATAATGGGGACTGTAACACTTTAAGGATACCTCTCTTGCTCTGGAAAGTGTTCCCCAGCGATACATATAGTCTTCCGAATTAATAATAAACATCATCTTGTGACTGTTGAGCCTGAAGCGGCAGTCCATGTTGCTAGCACTTTCTACCCCCATTAGCTTCTTCCACGAAGACTTCACTTCATCCTTCATAACTCGCATAGTCCTATATTGCCAGCTATGGAAACTTCTGATGTTCCTAAAAAGGGGGTTAAAAAAAATTACAGATTCAGGAGTTCATGGAAATCTATGCAACATAAATGGCAACCTAGTGTGTACTAATTTAAATGTGTGCTAATTTAGAGATTTAATACAATGGCAAGAAAGCGCTAGCAGCGTTGGACTGGGCCCAGCCCTCACGTCCCCACCGGCCCATACTGCATTGCTAGACATAGCCGGAGAGGATACACACAGGAGATACACTGCACGTATCCACGGTGTGACAGCGGATACTCTGTGATTAATTATGCATCACACACAGAGTCGCTGTGCCAGTGATATATATATATAATTAATCACAGAGTATCCGCTGTCGCACTGCAGCTACGTGCAGTGTCTCTCCTGTGTGCACCTCCTCCCAGATCTGCAGCGGGTGCTCTGTCACTGGGGAGGAGTGGCGGGGGTCCCTGCTATTGGGGTGGGGGAAGTGCCCAGATGTGTCAGCCCCGTTGGGGCCTGACACCCCCATTCCAACCCTGAGCACTAGGATTGTAGCAGCTAAAAGTGAAAAAAAAACAAACCTCAAATGACAAATGGCAGCTTTGGCAAGACTAGTGCAGGCCAGTAGCTAAGGTGCAAGCCAGAGTAAAATGATAAAAAAATCAGGATATATTTAACACTTGATATATCCATTAGATAAACATACTTAGATAACATAATTAGATAAACATACTTGTAAAAATAAGGTAGGTTGTTCCTTATAATGTGCATGCATGTTCATGTTGGCCCTTATAAAGTTCATGCATACAAACTAGCACCTACCTCTGTAACAATACAGGTTTCAAGACAAAGCCTTCACCTTGACTGCTATGGGCTCTGTCCACATTAATAAACTGTTCCATATAGTTAACTAGGTGCTGTAAAAAAAAAAAAAAAAAAAAAAAAAGATACAAAGTTTAAACCGTTGCTAGGAAAACAATCTAGCATGGCAAGGACAGTAACATGGACAGACTTATACAGCAAGATGTTAACAAGTAATCGAACCTGAACCTCTGTGGGGTCTTCTGTCTGCACGTCTTCTGTGTCTAACAGCTCAATAGTCATTGTTACCTGACCATGGCATTGCAAAAACATCATCTGAACAGAAAGAGTTAAAACAAAAGTCACATTAAATGTGTCTTCAACTTTAAAACCCTTAAAGTTAAAACCGTCCACGCAGTGGAAGATGTGTCTACTACTTGTATTTGTTGTCTGTGCAGACTTTCACAGTGTTGCATCAAAACATCAAGCCTTTTAATGTTGAAACTGGCATGAATTAAAACTATTTTCCCAGGGTTGCTTTTTTATTATTAAAAATAGTTTGTCTCATTCGTGTCTAAAGAGTTTATGTAGGTAGGTTAACATTGGCATTTGAAAGCATTTTGAGACTTGCTTTGTCATCATGGTCTCCTGAAAGACTCCTCAAGAATCACACCACCTCTCTACCCCTGCAGCCTCTAGCAGGAAGTTTAGACAGGCCAGTAGGAAGTTTCCCCAACTTTCTCTAGTTTTTACAGATCTTCAGATCAACTCTGGGAGACTAGACATTTTATAACAATTGTTTTCCTAGCTCCCCTGGAATTTAGGACTGCTTTGAAAGGGTTTCCATGGTCCCTGTGTCTCCAAAGATGATACAGATTACAACACCCACATACCATGTATGGTACACATCTTTTAGTTAGCCTACCACAATGCCTTGGAAAATAGGAATATAATATTTCATAATTCTTCCCAACTGATCTAGACCCAAACCAATAAATGACCCCTGAATTATAGGAAAGAATAACAGGAGAAGCAGTGAGCTAGAAAAGATGAGAGCAAAGTTGGGGTATTTTTCGGTTATAGCCACTGAACCAATATGGATTATATTTTATAAAATCTATTTAAAATTGTATAAGGTGAAAATCACAATAAATACTCTTATTCTGCCTGCATGATAAGATACCATGGAGTGGTTCATGCCTTGCATAAATACAGAAACTTTTACAAACTACATTTCAAGTTTTAAGCCACAGAGATTGCCTGTATGTTACTAAACTAACTTCATTTTCCAGCGTAAATATTGCTTCCATCAGAAACTTCATCTGACAGGCAGACCCAGCTAATCTAAGTTAAATCTTGGTCATGTGCAGCCTCTAAAATGTGGTCATATCACCTTCTTGATACACAACTACTACTACTACTACTACTACTGTAGTTCATGAGTTGAAGAGAGAGAATACCTTGAAGCAATTCTCATCTGTCATACAGTGTTCGGCCTTCCATTGGTAACTGGTTTCCTTGGCAGCTCTGACACACTGGGATGCAAGGTTACCCCCAGCAGCTCCTTGTTTCTTTTCACTCAAGTACAGCTCTACCACTTTAAGGCAAATCTCATCACTTACTAGATGATGGAGCTGAAGTCACAAAAATGAAAATGGAATTGTTAATAAGAAAGCATTTGAACTGTACAAGATGGCAGCATTCTGGATACTTACTTAGCTGCCTATTAAATATTAAAAAAAGGACATAAAGCAAGCCACTTCAAGGAGTATTGTTTAAATGAACTGCACTACCCCTCAAGTCCACCATGAATAACAAATCCAGATCTCCTTGTATGTCAGCTTTCAGCATGTAAGAATAATCTCCTGCTGTTATTTATTGTAATACTATACTACCCACAACAGTTCTAAGGCATTTGTCCCTCGGGTTGACGGACACATTTAAAAAGAGATGGTATTCAGTACACTGTAGCTTTAGCACCAAACCATACAAATACTAGAAAATGAGGTTAGAAAGTTTTACCTGCCGTGTGATGTTCTGAATCAGCTTGTCAATGGTGAAAACAATGTAAGCATGAATAGTAAACATTTCACGCAACGTGTCTTCATAATGTGTAGGATCCAGATTTCCAAGAAGAAGGTTCCTCACCATGTCCAGGAAAGCAGGATAATATTCTTCTAACTCTACCTCACCTGTCAGGAACACATCAATACTCCGCTTACAAAGAAGTGATGATAGACTGCCAACGCCCTGTTTTGGGCCAGCTTTGGTTTGGACTAGAACTTTGACAATTTCCATACCAAGCAACAGAAGGAATGATTTTGGCATTGCCTTCTGAGCTACTATAAAATTGCTATGAGT
>CM044432.1:98428398-98452843 GCA_024363595.1 Xenopus borealis | reverse complement strand
AATTGTGAGCTAAAAAAAAAAGGATGGTCATCATTATAATGTCAGTTGCACTGAAGCTCTTCAGTAGATCCCCTGGTGCTATGTTACAAATGCGCAGTGGGTGTGTCCCAACAGTCCTTTCTCAGAAATGTAATCTGTATTGTAGGAGGTTTTTCTGAAAGAAATACTGAATTGTCCACAAAAGATTCAGCTAAATGTTTTAACTTGATTTAAACACTCATTTAAATATTTATATTTGAGAACAACAAACAAAGCTATTTCATCTGTGAACAATACATTGCTTATTTCAGTTGTCCACTGCTTTCAAGTAACATGATGTTAAGGGTTTGGATTCAGTATGAACACTAAGGTTATCAATGAATCTTGCAAAAAGTGTGAGGTTTCTAGAGAATGCTAAATTTGGAACTCTAGTGTGTTATTTATCACTTATAACAACATTTTCACACATTATCACACATTCATTGTATTGGGTGCATAAAAAAATAAAACAAATAAAATCATACTATACCAATTATCAGAGGTATCTTAGAGCTTTAAAGGAGGAGGAAAGCAACCGAGGCATTTTGTTGCCAATAGATTCGCTGAAATAGAGCAAGCTAGAATGCTATATTTATTCTGTAGAATGTTTTACCATACCTGAGTTAGAAGCTCGCTGTTTATTTAGGATAGCACCAGTATTAGCTTAGTGTGACATCACTTCCTGTCTGAGTCTCTCTGTGCTCACTTATAGCTCTGGGCTCAGATTACAGCAGAGAATGGAGGGGTGGGGTGGGAGAGAGGAGCAAACTGAGCATGCTCATGCCCAGGGCAAGGAGGTTTAATGGAGGAAGTCTGATACAGAAGCCCATATGTACACAATAGAAGGAAAGAAATGCAGTTTTTCTACAGAAGACTCAGAGCAGCAGTACTTTGAGGGTTTACTGGTATATTTAGGTGGACCTTTCTGATAAGGCTTACTTAGTTTTAGCCTTTCCTTCTCCTTTAATAATGAATCCAAATTTTAAACAATTATTTCCTTTTCCTCTGTAATAAAATAGTACCTTGTACTTGATCCAAACTAAAGATAATTAATCCTGGAAGCAGAACCAGCCTATTGAGTTTATTTAAAGGGGTGGTTCACCTTTAAGTTAACTTTTAGTATATTGTAGAAGGGCCAATTCTAAGAAACTTTTCAATTGGTCTTCATTATTTATTTTTGCAATTTTCTTCTGTTTCTTTGCAGCTTTCAAATGGGGGTCACTGACACCATCTAAAAACAAATGTTCTGTAAGGCTACAAATGTATTGTTATTGCCACTATTTATTACTTATCATTCTATCCAGACCATCTCCTATTCATATTCCAGTCACTTATTCAAATCAGTGCAGGGTTGCTAGGGTAATTTGTGCCCTAGAAACCAAATTGCTGACACTGCAAAATAGAGAGCTGCTGAATAAAAATCTAAATAATTATAAAACCACAAACAATAAAAAATGAAAACCAATTGCAAATTGTCTCATAATATCACTCTCTACATTATACTAAAAGTTAACTCAAAGCTGAACAACCCCTTTAATGTTTACATGATATTCTAGTGGTCTTTGGATATGAACATCCAAATTACAGAAAGATCCATTATCTGGAAAACCCCAGGTCCCAAGCATTCTGGATAATAGGTCCCATACCTGTATATTAATATTACAGACAATGGGAAAAAAAACACCCTTTCTGGTAGACTGCTATAACTGTAAAGTTCTGTAACCAGTACTTTTTACTGTTTATTAATGTAATACCCTTATAAGATTTATCTTAAATAATGCCCTTCAAGTAGCGAGAAAAAGAGACTTTGTGGAATGACTAAATGGAATTGGCAGGTAAATTTAATGTTAAGTGCCACTTTATATACTTTAATCTGTAAAGTCAATTTGCTTGATCTATTAAGATGACTGTGCACACAACATCATAGTAAGTTAATACAAATGCAATGTCATAAGAATACAATATTAAAAGCAAGTGTATGGATACTGACTCATTGTTATTCAAGGGAATATAAAACTGAAAAAAGAAGACAAAAGAACTTTTGCAAATTAAATTTTATTGAGTGCCGATAGCAACAGCCTATTTTAAAGTCCTGGAGTGTCAGTGACCCTAAAGGTGACCAAGCACAGGCACCTTTAATTTGGCAATTGGGCCCCTTTTCCAACCGACTTGGCAGCTTATCTTTCCATGTATGGGGCCATCCGACAGGCCTACCCATGTATGACTAGCTTTTAGCAGTTCAAAAATGAAAATAAAGGTATACAATCTGGAGATAGTTGGGACCTGGCATTTCTATATGCCAAGGAATGTTCTCTGCTAAATATAAACACATGTTGGTTTATGGATTTTATTTAAGATATCAGTGAATAGAAAATAATCAGTGAAAAATGCATATCCCTTTAAATGTAAAAGTACTCCATATTTTTCCCTTTTTTTACATTAAAGGCAATGATAGATGGGACAATTTGTAGCCTGTGGGATATTTCCAATCCACAAGTTTCAAAGTGCCCCAAAAATACCTTTTGATTTGAAAGAATGGAGAGCGTTGCATGCCTTTCCCGCAATTCTCATGCATGTATGCATGTACGGTTTTTTACATTTGGTGATTTCAGTTCTTTTGATTAAGATGTATTTTTGATGACATTGTTGTCCATGGGAGTCTAGTTTTGTCCTAAAGATTAAGCATTCCAAGGTTTAATGGGCTCTTATCATTATAAACACTCTTCCAGAACATTACATAGTTAAAGGACAAGGAAAGTGTAAAATAGAATAAGGGTAGAATTGCTGAATTTTGTATAGTAAACATAAACATGAACTTACTGCACCACAAGCCTAATCAAACAAATGATTTATGCTTTCAAAGTTGGCCACAGGGGGCTGTCATCTTGTAACTTTGTTATACATCTTTGTCTGACACTGGCACTGCACATGCTCAGTGTGGTCTGCTTGAGTTCTGCATGGCTGGTAAGTAAGGTAGGGGCTCCCCCTGCTGTTCATAAGTGATTGTTTCCCTGCCAGAAGCACTAATGAAGGGAGAATTTCACTGCATACAGTCAGGTTTCTTATAAAAACGGTACACATTTTAAAATTAAAGTATATTGGAGATAGATTTCTTTTTCATTAAAGAAAGTAAAAATGGGATTTTATTTCTTTGCCTTTCCTTGCCCTTTAAACTAAACCCTTGCCCCTCCAGCTCTGTATTACTTATCTTTTCAAGAACCATGCTCTCTCTCATTACTGCTGCAACAGTGACATTGATGCTGAAGGTGCAGCAAAGATCCACTAGGTTGGAACACTAAAGTAAACATTGTTTACAGTCAATATGGTGTTTGCCATTGGTCATAAAAAGGGCCCTGTTTAGCTGAGGAAATAACCAAAAAACTAAGATTTTTTTTTTGTGATGAAAACAATATTCAAAATATGTATACACATTCCCTATTCTTTTAACTTATGTTGAACAAAGGTATAGCAGTATACTGCCTCTTTAAAGCAAATTAGTCCATATATATGAACTTAAATGGAGTGAGGAAGCCTTAATGTCCAATTTTTTAAATAGAATGTGGTAGGTGGTTTTTAAACATCTGCTATAGTATTTTATTATCTGAAATAATGTCATTACATGAAAGAATTCCTCTGCATCTCCCTTTTTTGTGTTTTAAAGTCACCAACACTTTTTTTTAATTAAAATCTGGAGCAAAATATGTGAAATAACATTCCATATTAAGTTAAAACTATACTTTAATAACTGAAAAATTGCTCCAGGTCCAGTTACCTATAGCAACAAGTCTGATTTTTTACTTTCAAATGGTAGACCACTAAATGCTACCTGTTATGGGTTGCTCACACTGGTGCAATTTGCCCCTCTGATTACATTACCCCCTCTCTGAGCATGGACAGCTGCCATTTTACACACCTATACTAAAAGTTAAAGGTGAATTCAGGAGAATAGTTCTCTGTAGGAGCTAGCGAAATCTTCCAATTCCAAGAGACATCAATCCTCAGACGAAGGATTCCAAAGCATTTAAAGGAACAGTCACACCAAAAAATGTAAGTGTTTTAAAGTAAAGAAAATATTATGAAGTGTTGCCCTGTGCTGTTAAAACTGATCTGTTTGCTTCAGAAACACTACTATAGTTCATATAAACAAGCTGATTAGTAGCAATGGCGGAAATTGAAAAATGGCACAAGATAAGTAATAGATAACACCATTATGTTCTACAGAGCTTATCTGCTATCTGCTTTGTAACTTGAGCCTTTTCTCATTTGAATGGCTGTCCCCATGGCTACACAACAACTTACTTAAATAAACAATAGTAGTGCTTCTGAAGCAAACACACCCGTTTTGCCAGTGCAGGACAACACTGCATTATATTTTTATTACTTTAAAATGATTTAATTTTTTGATGTTACTGGTCCTTTAATAGTCACTTCAAAGCATTTTTACATTCTTTCCTATTGACAATATATAAATGTTTCTAAAGTTGGTGTTACAGGATTTTAAAGGTCACTTGGTGAATGGAATGCAAAATAATTGTTGAGTGCCAGCTGAATTAATCCTGATTTCATCATAATTAGGGCAGGTAAGACTGGAAATACTTCTGTAAAGGCTATGGCACAGTGGGTGATATTAGGCTCTTAACTGTTCGCAGTTTTTAGTATTATGGAAGGTGAAACCAAATTGCCTGAAGTATTCCCTAATGCCTACAGTGACAAGGACAGAACAAGCACATGCTCAAGCCCTTTTAGTCTTTTGCCATAACAGGCACTAGGGTGGGGGTTATATATTTTCCTGGCCTAATAAAAACTGCACTTTTCAAAGTGCCACAAATTTGCTGTGTTATTTCACAAACAGGTCCTGCTATCATGTAGGTGTATTTTATGTCGCTGGAAAATTATACTTACTTTAGATTTTTGAACTTGTTTACTTGGGGGATGGGACAGTGACATCACAGGCATACATGAGATGTCACAGGGCGGATCAGGTGGTGTCTATGACTTGGCAATGGTTGATCACCATGGAGAATTCTGCCCATGTTCCCTAATTTCCAAAACCAGATAAAAACCGGACAGATAGAAACCCTATAAATAACACAGATAAAAACATACCCCTATGCATAATAACTGTGCAGCATTTCTTATGCCTTATGGTATTTATGGTTTATTTGCATAATATTAGATTTGTCTAAACCCGCTGCAGACCTTCACAAGATCAATTGGCTCATTAATGATACAGCCCTTCCATGTTTGAATTAATTATTTCTTCCTTACGTCAAAGATAATAAACCTCCAGCATTACTGAGAGGTTCTAAATAGATCAGGGACTGTAAACTTGATGTAACAATGCCAAGGTCATGATTATAATTTATTTTAAACTTAATCATGCTGCATAAGAATGTAGAAGTTGCAACACACACATCTGCCTTTGCTTGTTTTATTCCACAATATGAATTTTAGTGGGGTAGATTTGCAGTGTTTTGTTTTTAAAAGCTGTCCTGAAGTCAGAAAAAAATTCTCACACAAAAGAAGATAAATTAAAAACACACAATTTTCTCATGGACTAGCCTCTGGCAAACTTAGTACTCATGTACATGAATTTTACTGTTGCAATGGCACGCCTTAATAAATACATATATATTTATATATACAGTACATATTTTTTTTCTAGCTGGATGAATCCATATAATAACTTGGAAAAAGATGCTGGGGCATATTTTCAGGCACTAAAGAAGTAGGTTAGTGTTGTAAATTAGGTATTGTGCTTCTGTACCAGTCCAACCACAGACTAAAAGCAGGGAATATATGTGTCTCCAAAGATGCCCCAGTAGCTCCCCATCTTCTTGTCCATTGATTTACTCTACATGTTCTGTTCTACTGTCAGTTACCTGAGCTTTGGGACCAACTCACAATATACTGTATATATAGAATAGAAATATGGCTGATTATTAAATAATACAGATAATGAATCCTGATTTCATCATAATGATGATTCATCATGGGAGCACAGAAATCAGTGCATTTAATAACCAGCCTTGTTTACAGTTTTATCAGCTTAGATTGCCAGTCTACCTCATTTTAATGATAATTTGTCAGAACCACTAAGTTTTGTTCTTTAACAGCTGCTCAGAACCCACTGAACACATCAGTGTCCCAGACACTTTCCAAGATGGTGACCCCCTGTGACAAGTTTGAAGTCCTGGATCATTGCTGTTATTGAGAAGCTGAAACTTTAGGCTGGTGCAATAAATTCAGTATATAAAATATTACATATTTCTTTGTTTGACTGGCATCTTCCAATGTGGGGAATCAAAACAGCAAAGCATTAGTGTCTTATTTACTTGGCACAAATCAGTTAAGGCTATTGGCACAACGCACTAACTCTTCTGTAGAAACCCCTTCAACATAACTTAACTCATCATAACAAAATTAGATATCTTTAGTATACTCAGATAAGTTTTCACTCAAATTGCACTTTAATTTACATTGAGGATGGTCTTTCAGCTTTAGGGCAGAGACACACATGAAGATTTGGGGATTTTCGCCCAGTGACAAATCACCTCTTCTTCAGGTGTTGAATCTTCCTGAACTGCCTCCCCATTGGCTAGAATCTAAACCGCTGGCGGGATGGCACTCAGAGCACTTAATTTTCCGAAATCATCTGAAGTTGCCTCATGAGGAAACTTCGGGCTACTTTCGAAAACAAGTGCCATCCTGCTGGTGATTTGTGGGAAACCTTAACTTCAGGCTGAGCCCCCTCAGCCACTACTCCAAGGGGGCAGGAGGACAAGCCCACAGTTTTGGAGCCTTTACTCTAAGGGAGAAGTAGAATTACATCCAGACTAATGGTAAATCCAGTGTATCCATGGGTATTCTTAAGATTGCTCATTAGAGACTGGAGAGGCACATTAGTGCTTTCCAGAAGTAACGCAGCAGTTGCGTGAAGACTGTAAAGGCACAAGTACAGGCTTAACATCTATGTGCGTGTTTGTGTTCAACTAGGTGGGGGCGGGCCGCGCAGCCGCCCCCCCTCTGTTCCGATTTTTTTTTTTGTGGCTGCAGCGAGGTGAAATCTGCTGGGGGGGGGGGCCCTGCGGGGGTGCGGGCCCTGGTACACTCGCACCCCCTGCTCCCCCGGTAGTTACGCCACTGGGTCCTCTCCTATTTCATTTTCCAGTCTGTCATTCATACCACTCTGATTGCTAAGGTATTTCAGACCTTAGCAACCAGATGCTGCTAAAATTCCAAACATTAGTGCTGCCGAACAAAAAGCAAAATCTTTCCAATTGCCATGGGATCTTGAGATTTACAGTTTCTTTTTGAGTAATTTTATTCATTGTAATTTTAAAACTTGAAATGTATTGATTACAGATATAGACAGATAGATCACATATGCACTAAATTGTTACTGAATTTGTTGCCATGGGGATAGAAGTGTTTATATAGTAATTTGCACACTTGTGTAAATAAAAATAGTGTTTCCTGTTTGAATAAATGCTGCCAACAGTGGAAAAACATGACAATTGTATAAATTACAGGAAGATTTGTAAAAATAGCGTAAATAATTGTTTCCGGAGCAACAGAGGGAAATTGCAGCTCTGATATTGACGTATTTAAATGCGTTTATGGAAAGGGTCTTGCTTCCTGCACTTAATTCTATTAATTGTGCAGGTGGCTAAATGATTTTAATATGGAGGAATAGCAGCTCTGCTTTAAAATTATTTAGCTTTTTTTTTTTATTTCCGAATATTATTATCATAATGTTATTATAAATTAAATCAAGTATCCAGGCTGGGGTTGTTTTCTCTGGAAAAAAGGCACCTGCAAGGGGACATGATTACACTTTACAAATACATTAGAGGACATTATAGACAAATATCAGGGGACCTTTTTACTCATAAATAGGATCACCGCACCAGAGGCCACCCCTTCAGACTAGAAGAAAAGGACTTTCATTTGAAGCAGTGTAGGTGGTTCTTCACAGTCAGGACAGTGAGGTTGTGGAATGCACTGCCGGGTGATGTTGTGATGGCTCATTCTGTTGATGCTTTTAAGAGGGGTTTGGATGATTTTTTGGACAGACATAATATCAAAGGCTATTTTGATACTAAACTCTACAGTTAGTATAGCTATGGGCATATATAGTTTGTATGAAAGAGTGTGTGTGTCTGCTGGGTTTTAATTTGGAGGGGTTGAACTTGATGGACTTTGTCTTTTTTCAACCCAATTTAACTATGTAACTATGTAAGTGTATACCTAGATGGTATAGAGCAAAATATTTTTTAATTTTATTAAGACAGTAGTAATATGGCTTTTCTATTCAAATCACAGCAGGGCGAGGATCAGCTGTTACCTTTGCTTTGTTCAGGAGTCACATTTTCCATCTAAGGCAACCATACAAGCTGATACCAGCCTATGAAAAATAACCAGAAGTTACTAGTTAGGCCCACCTAAAAAAGTTCACCTTGATATTGTATTGTGGCTTGACAGTTTTATGATTCCCTTTTTTGGAACATATATTCACATTCCCATAAAAAAAAACTACAAATAAAACATGAAATTAATATTGATTAGGCCTCTGTTTTGTGTGTGAGACTGTAGAAATGTAAAACAATTTGCATTTTTTCTTCTTCTACAGCTTTTAGGCTTGGAATTCCAATTGCTATCTGCTTATATATCCATGCAACCATACTGCTCACTTAGGGGCAGATTTACTATTGGTTGAATTTCAAATTTAAAAAAATTCGAAATTGGACCATGGGAATAGTTAGGGAATTAAAATCCTTCGAAACCTTCGAATAAAAATTCGATCGAACGATTTTAACCATAGGATCGAATTTTTATAATTCGATCAAAATTCGGCAAAGCCACTTCGGCAGAGTGAAACTGGCGAACTAGGCAGTCGAATAAAAATTTAAAGGGGAAGTAATTCTATAGTCGAAACATTCGAATTTATGGAATTCACTGGTTGTATTTACCTCATTTGCATAAATGAGATCAGCTAACTAAAACTAACTAAAAAAGAACACAATATGTCCAAGTTCTTTCATATGTGGTCTACCTACATTATACACCTCCCACAAAGAATTAGATGCCTCACAGTCTACACCTTTAGACACACGTCATGGTATGATATGGAATCTTTAAAGGATCACCCTTTGATCATGGAATCATCCCAATATCTAGCCACGCTACAAGAACATAACCTCTTATCTGAATTAGTCTTCATAGGACCCACCCCTTCATACTACGTACCATAACTGAGCTGACTGTTTAAAAAAGTTTGTTTAAATGTTTTGATTTGAATGACATAATCACTATACTATTTGCTTTATGGAACTATGTACAAATGCTCCATGTGATTATAATCTATTACTTTATAATAAAAACAAGTTTAAGAAAAAAAAAAGTATGTAGTTGAGGAGGCGTCGGTGAACACATATTTTGTTTTATAATATTAAAGGGGTTGTTCACCTTCCAAACACTTTTTTCTGTTCAGTTATTTTCAAATTGTTCCCCAGAAATAAAGACTTTTTTCTATTACTTTCCATTATTTATCTTTTATTGTTTTTCCAAAATCTAAGTTTAAAGTTGAATGTTGGTGTCTCTGGTTGAATCTGGCAGCTCAGTAATTCAGGCGCAGACTCTAAACTGATACAATTTTGCAACATTTAATGGATACATTTCACAGCAACATCTCTGGAGTATTAGCAACTATTGTATCAATTCTAACAGCTGCCTGTAATGAAACCCAGAAATTCTGCTCAGCTGGGACAAAGATAAAAAATGTATCCATTAAATTGGACAGACATAATATCAAAGGCTATTTTGATACTAAACTCTACAGTTAGTATAGCTATGGGCATACAGGTATATGGTTTGTGTTTGAAAGAGTGGAGATGTGTGTGTGTGTATGTATGCTGGGTTTTTAATTTGGAGGGGTTGAACTTGATGGACTCGGTCTTTTTTCAACCCAATTCAACTATGTAACTATGTATCAGTTTAGAACAGTTGACCCCCCTCCCAGAGCTGCTTTAGAAGGTGAAAAATGACACTTTACACTTCAATATTAGAAAAATGGTTACAAATAGAAAATAGACAGTAATTGGAAAAAAGTCATTATTTCTGGTGATCTATCTAGTTGTTTGAAGGTGAACAACCCCTTTAACAAGCCATTCTTTTAAGTGATTATACTGGAGAATAATTTTTTGCAAAGTCCTACTCTGGTAGGACTTTGTTGAAGGTGAACAACCCCATTAATTATGGGAAGTACCCCCAAGATGATCTAATTGAATTAGGACTTGTTATCTAATGGTCCTTAACTTAAGGACCATCTAATGGTAGATCACTATCTACCAGTTTGTTTGTGACTTAAGGTGGCCATATATATACAGATAATATCGTATGAAACAAATTTTTGTATGATATTCGATATGTGTATGGTGGAAAACAAGCCGACCGATATCGGCAGAAGACTTGGATATTGGTCGGCCGGGTGATCAGGCAGGACGGGTTCATTTGAAGGCACCCTTCACATCGTCCATTGTTAGTGCTGAATTGCCAGATACAGGTAGAAGTCTATTGTTTCTACCTGTATATCTGATGATTCAGCTCTACACGTGTGTGTTGAAATGAACAATCTTGGATGGATGCATAAATGTGCTACTTAAAACTCACCTTTCTTCCCAGTATTTGAATCATATTTCCACTTTATAAGCCTATTTGAAATGTGATAAGAACTGCTTAAAAACCTGCCAGGTCTGTATTATTTCTCTAAAAGCTCACTGATTAAAGGCCAACAAAGCTAGGCTGCATTGCTTCCAAAGCACAAAATGGCAGAGATATAAGACCTATATACTCTACTAATATTTTAATATTAACTTTGTACTGTAACATTAAAAAAACAAAACACTGCTACATATAATTAAAAGAGTCAAACTTGTTCATTCCATCAAAGTATAGCTTTAAATAAAATGTTACATGGTTTATTAACGTCTTTCCAAGACTATTTCAAAACAGGATTTCCTTGTCTCCTTTTATTCCCATGGCAGAAGTGTAGGTAAACATGAGTGTAAGGTGCTGTCTGCAGCTGAGCCTTTTGTATAAAATATATCCTAGGCACAGTACGGAAATGTATTGGTTTGATGCCAAATGATATTATTACTGATTTTTTTTTTCCACCTTCCGAAAAGGAAAAGGATCTGCAGAAAACAATTCAATTTGGGCCTTGCATTGCTCCTTATTGACCTGTTTTCCCAGAAATAAAAAAAAATGTTCTTTGAATTAAGAAGGTTTATGTTTATTTAGGCATCTATGTTGCTTTTCTTTTGTCTAAAAAGAAAAAATGAATGCACCAGAACCCAAAATGCCTCTCTTAATAATAAGATTCAAATAAGACTACTGAAATCATTAATATATAGAGATAGTGATATACAGTAGGTGTGAATAAGGCACTGAGAAGAGGCTCAATGTAAAACTCTCCCCTTTATGACATGTAGTCATGTAATGCTTGACTGTTAACTAACTCTGGTTAATGTTTTTCTCCTTGCACTTTGAAGGCATACTGTACATATCACTAAACTAAACCTTTAAAGTTCAAGGTGAAAAATTTAAAAGGGATGCTGTGATGGGAAAAAATGTTTTTTTTCTTTCAAAATTCATCAGTTAATAGTGCTGCTCCAGCAGAATTCTGCATTGAAATCCATTTCCAGAGCAAACAGTTTTTTTTTTATATTTCATTTTGAAATCTGGCATGGGGCTACACCAGGGATCCCCAACCTTCTGAACCTGTGAGCAACATTCAGAAGTAAAAAGAGTTGGGGAGCATGAATAATGTTCTAGGGGTGCCAAAAAGTGCTGTGATTGGTCATTTGGTAGCCCCTGTGTGGATTGTCAGCCTACATTGAGTGCACTTGGTTTTTATACAACCAAAACTTGCCTCCAAGCCTGAAATTCAAAAATAAGCTCCTGCTTTGAGGCCACTGGGAGCAACATCCAAGTGGTTGGAGAGCAACATGTTGCTCACGAGCTACTGGTTGGGGATCACTGGGCTAGACATATTGTCAATTTCCCAGCTGCCCAAGTCATGTGACTTGTGCTCTAATAAACTTCAGTCACTCTTTACTGCTGTACTGCAAGTTGGAGTGATATCACCCCATCCCCCCAGCAGCCTAACAGAAAAATGAGGAGTTAACCAGATAACAGCTACCTAACACAATATAACAGCTTCCTGGTAGATCTAAGAACAGCACTCAATAGTAAAAACCCATATCCCACTGTGGCTCCTTCAGTTACATTGAGAAGGTAAAACAACAGCCTGCCATAAAGCAGTTCTCTCCTAGGGGCAAATTCACTAACTTTGAAAATTCGCCAGCGTTGGTTTCGCTAGCGTTCGAATTTTCGCCAGCGCTACGCAAATTCACTAAAGTATGAAGTTACTCTCAGGTCGGCGAATGGTGGCGTAGTTGCGCTAGTGTTACTTCGCTAGGCAGAGCCAGTTAGGCTAGCGAAGCCTAATTTGTATAGGGTGGGAACTTTAACTTATAATAGAAGTATATGTTACAGCCACTACATTCCAGTACACAAGCCCAGGAAACCTTTAATAAATTAAATAAAGTTGTCCTATTGCCCTACATGTGCCCCCTGTATAGTTGTGTTGCTATATGTTAGGAAATGTAGGGGGGAAGGAGGGTCACCCTCCCTCCCCCAAAAATCAATCTTTTTCAGACTATCACCCTCCAATGGTAAAAATGGTTTTTTTGGGACATTTTTTTTCAACCTCCTATCTATTGTATTGAAATTGCCTGGTCTGACCAGGTGAAGTAAAGTCTAATGTAAGTGGTAACGTTTAGGAAAATGTTCATCTTAGTGAATTTGCGAAATCCTTCGTCAGTGCGCAACTTTGCCTGGCGTAAGGGTGCAAAGTTGCACAAGTCTATCTACTTCGCTAGCGAAAATTCGCCAGAGCCGGTGTTAATGAATTTCCAAAGTTACAAATTGACGTCACGCTGGCGAATTAGCGCTAGCGTTAGACGCTTTGCGCTTTAATGAATTTAGGCCCTAAAATGCTGGCACAAGTCACATGACCAGGGGCAGCTGGGAAATTGATCTGACCAGGCGAAGTAACGTCTAGTGTAAGTGCTATGGTTAAGGAAAATGTTCATCTTAGTGAATTTGGGAAGCTACAATCCTTCGTCAGTGCGCAACTTCGCCTGGCGTAAGGGTGTGAAGTTGCGCAAGTCTATCTACTTCGCTAGCGAAAATTATCCAGAGTCCATGTTAGTGAATTTATGAAGTTGCGAAATGACGTCACGCTGGCGAATCAGCGCTAGCGTTAGACCAGGCCCGGACTGGCAATCTGTGGGTTAGGGCAAATGCCAGATGGGCTGCTATAAGGTCCCATAGAAAGTCAGTATTTAGTGGGCTGGTGGGGACTGTTTGGGCCTCTATGTGACCTGATTGGGCCTCTTTGTACCTGAAATGCCAGGGCCTATTTTGATTCTCAGTCCAGTCCTGCGTTAGACGCTTCGCGCTTTAGTGAATCTGCCCCTATGTGGAGCACCAAAAGTGGCACATACTGTTTTCTATATCATAAGCATACAATAATGTTTTTCAAGCCTTGATGTGTCTTTTATTTCCAGAAGGCATCCTAACACAAAAACAAGTTGAATTTTTTGCATAGTTTACATAATTTATTCCTGTAAGTATGCAGCTCTTGAACTGCAACAAAAAAAAAGATAGATATAACCTTGTGACCGGTTTATACTCACTTCTCACTACGACAGAAAGCCTGCTCCAGAACTTCTGGTTGAATATTCTAGAAAAGTGGATTTTTTGAAAGGATTGTTAGATGCTGAAAAACAAAAAAAAATGTACAAGCTTGTATATAATTATATTTAATACCAGAGTTTAGTCGCTTCACTGGAGAATCTGCATGCATTGCTTGTTCCTTAGCTGAATTACATTTTACATCCACTTTCCATTAGCATCAGATCTGGTTTATGGATCCTGGATAGGAATCACCCTCCAAGATCTTGTACAGCGGAAGCTAATCTGGTTCTGGCTTCCACTGCACAAGTTCTTGGTCGTCAAGAATCCAAAAAAAGTCATACCTTAAGTCTACTAGAAAATCATGTACACATGAAATAAACCGAATAGTCTGGTTTTGCTTCCAGTAAGGATTAATTCTACCTTAGATTAGGTCAAGTACATGGTACTGTTTTATTGTTGCAGAGAAAAAATTTGGATTATTTGATTATGGAGTCAATTGGAGACACCCTTTCCATAATTTGGAAGTTTCTGTTTAATGGGTTTCCAGATAATGGATCCCATGCATGTAGTACTTATATAGTATAGTATGCTATATAGTGTATACTTACTATATATACTTACTATCAGCATACTATTTTTGCAATTACACGGTAACTGTACATTGTATTTAAATAAATATGTAAACCCATTTTCTGGGGTTGTTGGTCTATAAGTTGGTTGAGGACCTCACCTAAAACCAAGGTCACTAGTCTAATCTTAGAGCTGTCCTGGTCCATCCCAATGCTTAAAATATGTCATCTCAGTTGTAATCAGATGTGTATAAAATCTATCTTGGGCCAACTGAAGATCTTATGTAAATTGGTGTAAATTAAATAAAATCAGTGCAGCCCTTTTAGCTGCATTTTCTGGGAGTGCCCCAGATTTTCTGTCAAAAATGTAAATGCAGCAGTTTTTTTGTCTAGACAAACTTATTAGGGAAAAATAAGGCTAGCAAATAGGGATGTACAGAATCCAGGATTCGGCCTTTTCCAGCAGAATTCGGAGGAACCCTTGTGCTTTTGCATATGCATATTAGGGGCGGAAAGGGAAATCATGTAACTTTTTGTCACAAAACAAGCAAGTAAAACATGTTTTTTCCCCTTTTTACTTTACTGTCACTTATTTGCATATGTAAATTAGGATTCAGTTCGGTATTTGGCTGAATCTTCCATGAAGGATTCCCAAATAGTGGATTCGGGGCATCCCTATAACAACACTATAGCGTAACCTGTTTAGCTACAATTCTAATTATTTTTAATGCGGCATTAAACATTAAAAATGCAAAATCTGATTTTGAAAAAGGCAAGCAATTTACATAAGATCTTCAGTTGGCCCAAGATATATGATATATATCTACCCCTCCAAATTGTGTCCATTAATTACCCTCCCATTTAGACTGTAAGGTGTCCTCCATCATCTTGTCTCCTCAACACTGTGTAATTATATTTTATATTTATGCAAACTGTATTTATAATAATGCACTTATTGTTACTTATTAATGCAGTGATCCCTTGTTTATAACTACTAAATTATTGTTGCTGTACAGTGCTTTGCCCTCAAGGAGTGCTATACAAATTAAAAAAAAATATGCATACATATATATTGCCCTTATTTTACCTACACTTACATATGAATACATTTTCTCTTTTTTGTCTTTATAATCTTACTATGAAAACTTTGTTGTCTTCACAATCTTTCTATAATAATAGTACCATGATAATGTTCATTTCTCTGTCCCTCTTAACTGCATTATTTCATTAGAGCTGGGCCATAGGGCTGCATGCCCACAGCATGCCACTTAACGCTTACTGTTGCTTCAACCTTATCATGTCTGTCATTAATGTATATAAATGGTGCCATTCAGGGAGCTGTGAATAGGAGATGGTTTCTACAAGGTGACATGCATCTCAAAAAAGGTGTAAAAGAATATGATTTCTAAAGTGTGTTTGACGCTGTCTTTTGCAAAAAAAAATTTTATGAAATGTAAATTTCATAAGCAGAGTGTATTCATACTCTGGGACATGGAGCCTGTTGGATACTGATTTTGAAACTTTTAAATTATTTTTCCTTGCAGCTCTCTCCAAGTGAGAAAGCATTGGCCAATCAATTTCTTGCTCCAGGCCATACTCCCACTATAAGCAAGGAACGAAGACCAGTCACTGGTTGCATCTGCAAACCCAAGCTACACAGGGGAGATGTGGGATGAGTTGTTGGGAAAGGTAAGAAACTTTAACACTGTTGTTGAAAATTCTGTCCATGGTTCTTTTATCTTGGGTTTTCAAACCCACAATATAACTGTTAAACCACATACACACAAAATTATTGTTTTTTCCCAAGGAAACTTTGGGTGACTTTAGAAACCAAAGCGGTGTATATGTTTTCCCACGAGTAATTTATATTATTGCAGATGAGAAAGCATTTGCAAGAGATTAGTAGCCACAATAGAGGAGATGTATCGGGGGCAACGAATATCTCGGTCTGCCATCACCCTAATGGTACTGTGCAAGCGCCACCTATGAGTGTCCATGTCTGGCATAGGCACACTTTTCCCATTCTTACAGATGTGCTATGGCTGCAGATGGAGAAGGGAGTTTTGATGGCAAGAGTTATCCAAAGAGTTATCAAAACCAACTATTTGGGTTTAGGGGCAGCAACAGAGACTGGGGTATTACACAGCTTAAGGAATGCCTCCAGAGCTTCAGAGAACTTTTGGATACTTTCTGGAGTAATGGCAAAGTATTTTTGAATATTTTGCTTTCCAGATTATTTGGAATTCTAAGACAGTCTGTTTTTCCATATAGCAAAATTTTTAGAGCCATACAGCTATACTTTTTTTTTTTTGTTTGAGTTGGAGTATATGACCTTTATTTTAAACACGGGGCAAATTTACAAAATTCACGTGAATAATTCGAAGTTCGATCGAATTTGTATTAAATTCAAATTCAAATCTTTAAATATGCAAATTAGGCAAATTCGACCATTGAATATTCGAATTCGAATTATTCGAATCTTCGAATAAAATTTTATTCGAATATTCGATGGTCGAATAACTTCCCCTTTAAATTTTAATTCGACCACCTACTTTGCCAGATCAAAGCTACCGAATTAGGTATCATTATCTGTGATCGAATATAAAAAATTGTTCAAATATTCGATTCGAATTTGATTCGAATATTCGATCGATCGAGCGAATTTTTTTATATTCGATTGTTCGATCGATTGAATTGTGGTAAAATCCTTCGAATTCGACTATCGAATTTTACTTCCCCACTATTCCCATGGTCAAATTTCGAATTTTTTTTAATAGTGTACCAAAAACCTTATTGGAGACTAGTTAAATAAAATGTTAAAAATTGAGCAAAACAAGATCAAAGATTCCGAGCGACAGCCTTGGTTGTGTAGCAAGACCTTGAAGTACTTGCCTAAAGAATACAAGAATGGGCAGTCTGGTCCTTTATCTCTACACAGCTGCTAGGATGGTGGGGGATAGCTTTAAAACAGTGTCCGAACAGTTTGTTCCTTCAGGTTAAGAGATTATATTTGCTTATAAAGTTAGAAATTTTGTTCAGTCTTGGATTCAAAAACATTATTTTAGGCGACTACAAAACTATAATATTAATTGATATGAGTTACACTATGTCCCCGCAGTAGGTAGTTGTGTGTTTAGCTCATCCATTTAATTTACTGCTCAGTAGGCTGCTGTAGGCAATATTTTAAATGCCACTTTACAGTATGTTGCAAAGTTTGTGCATCTGATTATAATAATGAATTTCCATGTCTGACAGATGCATGGTTCTGAACTTAAAGGGATACTGTAATGCTTTTTTGAAATTACATTGTTTACACAGTAAATAATTCATTACAGAGCATTCATTCAAATGCTCTTTAAGGCTACAAATGCAATTGTATTGCTACTTTTAATTAAACCTCTCCTATTCATAGTCCAGTTTCTCATTCATATAAATGCATGGTTGCTAGGGTAATTTGCACGTCAGCAACTGGATTGCTGAATTTGCAATTATAAAACGATAAAAATGGTGAACAACCCATCTAAGAAAACCCAGTGTGGATTTAATAGGGCCAGTGGAGACCCTATGAGAAATGATGCTAATGTTTAACTTAAGCTGGCCATAGATGCAACGATCCAATCGTATGTATCTAGGATTCGTACGATTTTCGGATCGTGTGTAGAGATTTTTGATATTTTTCATTATCGGCTGCCGTTAATATCTCTGCGTGTATTGCCAATCGTCTAGACACTGTGACTATGTTTTGTCGGACACAACTTTAGTACGATCCCTGTAGGGGCAGATTGGCTGATCTGGGCTTTCAGGGCCCCCCTCCAAACCCCTCTGCTGCGCTGGCGAACGTAAACACGCCACTGTGTGTGTGCGCCATGCTGCCGAGTGTGTGCGTATATGCACTGTTGCGCATGTGCACTTTGTTTTCGTGGTGTCCCGCCGGCCCAGTCTGACACTGTGCGCTTTTACTACTTTGTTTGATTTGAAGGTTAGTGGCAGGCCGGAAGATGGACAAATCTCATGGACAAATCGCAAGAATCCTTGATTCGTACGATTGGATCTTTGCGTTTATGGCCAGCTTTAGTGTCATATATAGCTGCGAGCTGAGGGGTCTGCTTCTTTCTAGGTACGCCACTAGTATACCCTGAAAAATTCTCTTAAAGGGACAACAAAAGATAAGAATGCTAATTTGTTATTGATTTGTTTACTCTGGGTAGCATTCATCTTTAAAAAAATGAGTGGAGCATTTTCATGCAGAGCACCCTGTTCCCAGGTCTCCCTTATGCCACCCTGGACTGGATGAATGAATATTACAATATTTTCCTGTATTTAAAGGGGTGGTTCACCTTCAAGTTAACTTTTAGTATGTTATAGAATGGCCAATTCTAAGCAACTTTTCAACTGGTCTTCATTATTTATTTTTTATAGTTTATTAATTATTTGCCTTCTCCTCCTGATTCTTTCTAGCTTTCAAAAGGGAGTCACTGACCCATCTAAAAACAAATCCTCTCTAAAGCTACACATTTATTGTTATCGCTATTATTTATTACTCATCTTTCTGTTCCGACCGTCCCCTATCATTATTCCATATTCTCATTCAAATCAATGCATGGGTGCTAGGGTAATTTGGACCCTAGTAACCAAATTGCTGACACTGCAAACTGGAGAGCTGTTGAATGAAAAGGTAAATAGCTCAAAAACCAAAAATAATAAAAAATGAAAACCGGTTGCAAGTTGTCACAGAATATCACTCCCTACATTATACTAAAAGTTAACTCAAAGGTGAACAACCCCTTTAAGAAGGAAAACTTGGGACCTCTGCATTCTGTAGGAAAGTATCTCAGGCCAGTCAATTTTTTAAAAAGCCATATACAAAATCAGCAATTTTAGTCCCTGAGGGGGTAACTGGCTAATTGGAACCCCAAGTGCTTTTAATTTTAGTTTTCACTGTCCTTTTTTAAGCTTGCACCTAATATAATTTTCTTTTTTCTTCAGGGCACTCTAGCTTCTAATGGTAAGTGCCTTATGTACCTTTATAGAAAGATATATATGAAGAGAACAGATTCTTTCATTAGTGCAATATGTTGCCGTCAGGCAGTTTCACTGGATATGTACTGAGAATTACAATGTTACTGTACGATTGATGATACTATCGAAGTGTTAGCAATAAAGCAAATAAGTGAGAATGAAAACTCCATATGAAGTGCTTTTTTTAGGAGTAATGTTTGAAAATGAATGCATTTATATTGCTGGCTGCTCTTGGTTTCCAAGTCAGCAAAAAGTCACTTTCAAGAAATAACTGAATTAAAATTTTGCTTCGCTGGAATTGATTCTAAACTTTTACACATATACAGGTCTGTACTGCTCATATATTAAAATGTGTCAAAGTACAATTTGCTTTGCTTTTTACCTACAATGCACCATTCCTACCCAGAATTCCAGCATAATTGCATATGCCCTATTTCAAAGCAGATTTTTGTGCCCAATGCCAGTCCCTCTGCTTTTATGGATGTTTGTACTTTATGTCTGCCTATATGTTCATGTAAGTGAGATAATAGATAAACTTGTGACTTTAAAGGGGAAATGTAATATAAGCTTCATCATACTGAAATAAGAAACTTTTTACAATTAAAACTCACTCAAATAACTGATTCCAATACAAACAAATAGTGATGGGCGAATTTATGCGGCAGGCTTGAATTCACGGTGAATTTCCACGTTTTGCCACTGGCAAATAAATTTGCAACTTATCTGCGAAAATTGCGTCCGAATAATTGACGCCTGCAACCATTGTGCATATTGCACGCCAAAAAATGTTTTTACTTCCTTGTTTTGTGACGAAAAGTCACATGACTTTAAGGATTCGGATTAGGGATGCACCAAATCCACTATTTTAGATTTGGCCGAACCCCTGAATCCTCCCTGAAAGATTCAGCTGAATACCGAACCGAATCCGACCCCTAATTTGCATATGTAAATTATGGGTGAGAAGGGAGAAATAATTTTTACATCCTTGTTTTGTGCCAAAAAGTCATGCGATTTCTTTCCCTGGTCCCAATTTGCATATGCAAATTAGGATTCGGTTCGGCCAGGCAGAAGGATTCGGCCGAATCCAAATCCTACTGAAAAAGGCCGAATCCTGAACCGATTCCTGGATTCGGTGCATCCCGAATTCGGATTTGGTTCGGCCTGGCACAATGATTCATCTGAATCCTGCTGAAAATGGCCGAATCCTGGCCGAATACCGAACCGAATCCTGGATTCGGTGCATCCCTACTGTGTAGCCATGGGGGCAGGTATTCAAGTGCAGGACACTGTAACAACCACGTTAACCAGAACCTTGTTCAGTGACAGTACCTTGAGCGCACAGGTGGACCCTGTGGGTTCCGACACCCATTTGGGGCCCCCGGGCTTTCTGCTGCGGAAGCCAACAAAGAAGTGCGTAAAATCCATTAGCGAAGTACCGGCAGGGATAAAGAAAAGATGTAGTTGAAGTCCGGCAAAGAGTTCAAGGCAGGCGGCAGAAATCGTAGTAAAATAGTCAGGCAGAGGTTAAAACCAGGGATTCAAAGTCACAACAAACGCTTAGGCAGGAACAGATGAACTGGAACCAGCTTGGGCACTCACAAAATGGAGGGCTGGGCCTTTCAAAAAGTTTTGGTTCCAAGCATCCAACATGGCGCCTCTTCATAACGTCACGATGCTTGGCGTTATGACGCAAGCGTCAAAGAAGCCTCGTGAAGGAGGAAGTGCTCGCCTGTGCCCGGAGCTCCGGGGAGAGATGCGCTGGGAGGTAATAGAGTGAAGAAATCTCCCGGCGCGTCTTACAGACACACAGTAGATAACAAATAAGTTCTGTAGAATCCAATTATATACTATAGAGCTCAGGTATCTGCTGTGTATCCTGTGGCTTTTCAACTTTTTTAGCTATGAATGGCTGCCCCCTTGGCTACACAGAGGCTTGTTTATATAAACTAATATAGTGTTTCTGAAATAAACACACTAGTTTTACCAGTGTAGCACAACAGTACATTATATTTCCATTACTTTAAAACACTTTTTTTGGTGTTAGGGTTCCTTTAAGTGTTGCTACTTTGTCTTTCAATTAATTCTACAGAAAGGAGAATGGGCTTGCTGAGTTTATACTTCTTTCTGGCCTGCTTTCCAATCTGCTAATAAAAATGCCAATAAAACTAAATGTCAGCATGGAATTAAGCAATAAGGCACACAGCTGAAATCCTATTTACATGGTCCCTGTACAGCGAAATGAAAATGTTATCGCATCACCATTCTAGTGTATGTAGAATCAATTTTTTTTACATCACTAAAATCAGTCATGTTTCTACTTTCAGGAATAAGATCTTTCTTGCTGACTTTACTGACTGTGTTGTAACAGATTCAGGCAATGTTTATCCAAGAAAAAGGAAGTAAGAAGCTTTTGTATAAACTCTTGTGCTTTAGAAATGTCTAAATTCTAGATATTAAACATAACCAGAGGTCATATTAGGATTTTCCTGACTGAAGAATCAGTATGTTACCTTAAGAGAGAACATGTTACATCTACACTAATTTGGTGCTTTGATCCAGTGCAACATATATCATATGCTACTTGAACTAGACAAGAATAGCTGCTGCAAAACTACATCTAGCAGCAACCTGTGCAAGTTGTGGCATATGATTGTAGCTATGCAACTGAAAGCAAGAAAGGGTGGCTTTTTCTGTCTTGGGTTTGATCCTGTGTCATCCCCACTCTATGGGCAGCAGTAACCTTCTCTTCTCCCAAACAGAGGCTTTGTCTCAGATGACTTCAGCTGAGCTTGATGCAGTGCTGCAACATCATCATAATCTACAAGAGAAACTGGCTGAGGAAATGCTACGCTTGGCCCAAAACCTGAAGAACAACACTTTGGCAGCACAGAATGTTATTAAACAAGACAACCATGTACATAGTAGTACAAACCCAGATTCCTTATATCAACAGAAGTCTAAGGACAGTGATATGGGCAGATTCAGGGAGATTAGTCGCCCAGAGACAAATCTCCTCTTCTTCAGGGGGGCCACTAATCTCCCCGAACTGCCTTCCCCTGCCTTCCCATTGGCAAGAATGTAAATCGTTTGCGGGATGGCACTCAGAGCAATTTGTTTTCCGAGGTTGCCCGAAGTTTCCTTGTGAGGCAACTTTGTGCGTCTTTGTAAAACGAGTCGATCCGAGTGCCATCTAGCTGAAGGGAAGGCAGTTTGGGGAGATTAGTCGCCCTAATGAAGAGAATATTTGTCGCTGGGCAACTAATCTCCCCAAATCTGCTTATGTGTCTCTGCCCTTATTTTGCATGCATTCAGCAGATGATGGCCAAACATATCAGGAACCCACACTCACAAAGGTAAAGCAGAACAAGTGTAAACATGTGATGCTGCATATCATTCCTCACAAAGAATGTCCTCCAAACATTTCTGTATAGGGCTCACTTCCTGTGTGTTGCTCAGTCTTGCCTTCTGTCTCCTTCATTAATGGTAGCTGCTGTTGCACAGAACTAAGAAAGGTTGATTTGGGGTGGCATGCAGTAGAGTCCTGCAGCGGGTCGGGTACCCGCGGGTTACCCACAAAATCCCGCTGTACCCTGCGGGTTGCTCGTAGAATTTCTGGGTGCGGGTATAGAAGCGGGCCGGTGGTTCTGCAGGTTGGCGGGTTGAGGGTCGGGTCGCGGATCCTCGCTATAGGGATCTTTACTCCTTTTTCTGAGCATTTCTACTATTGATGATGTCACATGCGGTTTACAATGACAGCACTTCCTGTTTTACTACTTTTTTTTCTGATCCCGGCTACTTCCGATGATGTCACTTCCTGTTTATGATGACAGCACTTCCTGATTCTTGATGGTCAGCGGGTCTGGGTCGCGGGTTGCGGGTACGGTTCGGGTCGCGGGTCCAAGCGGGTAAGAATGCGGGTCGCGGGTCCGGGTTGCGGGTACGGGTCGGGTTCGGGTCCCAAAAAATGGACCCGCGCAGGACTCTAGCATGCAGTCTGTTTAGCTAATAACTGCATACACAAGTCAATATGGGCTTCAGATGAAGGGGATAAATCCTTTAGCTCACAAACATACTGGAATCATAATGTCAGCTTTTTAAGAGACCAGCCAAGTGTTTGAGACAGTTCTCTATATAGCTCCAACTCTCAAATGTACATATGGCTACTTGATTTCAGCCATCTTTATATATGATGGTCCCTCAGAAACCAGATACTGCTCACAAGTACCAAAAATCAAAGCCTGAAGCAACTATTTCTGATGTTTATTACAGGCACTAAAACAAACCTTGTTCTGTCTTCCACGAAGACACTATCTCAGTCTCTCAAGTTGGCTGACCAGAACTTTGAAAAGCTAACGACAGAATCAGACCATCTGGAGCAGCATACCAAGAAGTCAACTGGATTCTTTGGTTTATGCTCATCTTTGTCTGCTTCACTTTTATTAGCATGATTCTTTTTATCAGAATATTTCCCAGGTTGCGGAGACAGTTAAAGGAACAGTAACACGTAATGAAAATATCATGTCGTGTTGCCCTGCGCTGTTAAAACTGATCTGTTTGCTTCAGAAACACTACTATAGTTCATATAAACAAGCTGCTGAGTAGCAATGGTGGAAATTGAAAAACAGCTATATGGCACAGGATAAGTAATGAATAACAGATAACATTATGTTCTACAGAGCGTATCTGCTATCTGCTGTGTAACTTGATCCTTTTCTCCTTTGACTAGTTGCCCCCCATGGTTACACAACAGCTTATTTATATAAACAATAGTAGTGCTTCTGAAGCAAACGCTGCATTATATTTTTATTACTTTAAAACAATATAATTTTTTTGATGTTACTGGTCCATTAAAGCTAAGTGCTAAGCTCAAGACTTACACAACCAAGAGCTGATAGAGTAATGTCCATAAGGAAATTGCATTGCATTTATCACATCGCTTTTCTTTGGAATAATACCAATGAGCAGAATGCTGTGTATTCTTAGGGATCTCTTTTCTTACTGGAAAGCAGAGAGTGTCTGACCAGCCTGATGGTCATCTAAAAACTTAACATCTGCATTCAAATGGCAGTTATTCA
>CM044432.1:98402631-98426976 GCA_024363595.1 Xenopus borealis | reverse complement strand
ATTGAGACTGCATTAAGGAAGCACAACTTGCTATTTGAATGCACTTATTATGGTATCTTCCTCTAGGAATCTCCTGTATATTACTTCCCCCAGGTAAAGGATTCTGCTCTTCATTATCTGTCATTGTAAAAGACTGTTGTGGGTGGTTGGGTTTAAATTCTCTGTTGGCTATTTACTAATGTATGTACTGCTGTACAGTAAACAAACAACTAGTATGTGGGTGTACATGCTGTCTCTATTCCTGTCCTTGCATACCTTCCATCCTGGGCTTTATGTATTCAGAATAAGAATACAGACCTCAAAAATAATAGCAACAGAAACTGTGGGGAAGTGTTTATAACATGGATTCCCTGAGATCATCAATGAAGCACACAATAATGTCTTGGCCTCAGTGGCCTATCAGGATGTCAATGGGCACTATAGTTGGATCATTGTTTGGACCCATGTTGGCAATGATTTTCCAATGTCATCTGAAAACATTCATATCTGGATTGTTTTTTCTTTCAGGTGACTTCCCAGCATGAAACAATTGTGCATTTTACAGTTCAAAGCACTGGTTCATGTAGCCATGGTTTTGCTAGGGCCAAAAATCACTGTTGGCCATGCCCATTTTTGTGGCCACACCCCATAATGGCCATGTTCATTTTACAGGTTATGAAAGTTTGAACACATTTCTATGGTTTTAATGTATTATTACAGTTTTGCTAATGAATATGAGTTGCCCTTTAAGCTGCAAGTCACATCGTCCCCAAGAGACCTGCTTATCTTAAATTGTTACAATTGATTGGCTTAAATTGTTACAAAAGTATCTATAAGTGCAGCTGCCACATATTCTGGGCTCTCTCCCAAAAGCCAATTAAATAAATAAACTTTGTATATTTTTATGGCTGTTTAGTGCAGGAGATCAAAGAGAAAGTCCGGACATTTCAGCAAGAAACCTGGGACTGCGGGCTGAGCTGTCAAAATCGAGACTGTGACAAACAGGACAGTAGGGAAGTATGCAGGTGCTAGGTGTATTGGTGCCTTATGCAAACTAAATATAGTGTGCCCCCTAGGAGTGTTGTAGCTAAGTATTAAGCATGGGTTTTATCTGTCATTCTCTCCTGTCTGCATGATCTGCTTCTTCTTCCTTCTTCAACAATTTGTTGTAGTGTAGCCTTCCACCTGCCCATGACCCTTGGGGTTTAGGCTGGCTTACACATCACTTCTATGAAGCAAACTGTTTCAACTCATCAATGTCTAGATCAGCATTTGTACACTGAAAGGACTAAGCAGAGAGCTCCCTTCCCTAGATCTAGCATGGTAGCAAGGAGCAGAATGTACCAAGAGGGAGGAGGAAGAAGGATGGGAGAGCATTGCAATGACTTGGTGCAGGATTTGTGTCCTTATGTTTGGTGAGGATACATTTTTTTTTTACACAATAGTGCTCCCACAAAACAGTGGCCTTAGGCCAATTTTCTTTTTTTATAGTTTGTTAAACAAAACTATACCCCCAAAATTATTACTTGAGCAACAGGTAGTTTATATCATATTAAGTGGCATATTAAAGAATCTTCCCAAACTGGAATATATATTTAAATAAATATTGTTTGGCATGTTTGTGTGCACCGTTGAATCATACGATCCCAGGAGGCTGTCCTTATTTTTTAAAATGGCTATTTCTATTTATGATTACCCAATGGCACATGCTAATAAAAAAGTATATTATTATGAAAATGGTTTATTTACATGAAGCAGGGTTTTATATAAGAGTTGTTTAATGCAATTTTTTATAGAGACCTACATTGTCCGGGGGGGTATAGTTTGGTTAATTCTAAGCAACTTTTCAGTTTGTCATTATTTTTTATTTTAATAGTTTAAGGTAACTTTTAGGGGTCCGTATACTAAAGCGCAGTAAATTTGACTAAAAGTTTCTGCATGTTATCGCTGCGAATATTTTTCCACCAGAATATTTGCAGCAACTAAGTTTACTAAACAGTGATGCGCTCAGAAGTCATTGCAATCACTTGCGATAACTACGTTAATGAACCAGCTTACATTAGTGGTCATTTTTACCAAGCTGCAAATTTTCTGGTGACTAATTAAGTTTGCAAATATTTATGCTATAAAATAGTCTTGTTTTATGGCGGTTATTATGGCAATTTTTACTGTGACATTTATGGAGAGAAATGCATCTTCAAAACTGATAAACTTTATTGACTGATGATTATACCATCCAACAACATTATCAGAGTAACACCAATCAAACATGTATGCATCATATAAACCGATACTTCATCCATCCAATCACAACCCCTTCTGCTAATAGAATCATATGAACAAGAAATCATACCAGTCTCTCTTTGCATCATATAAATACACATTTTAATGTAGCCAATCACAATGAAACCAAACCCCCTGCCAAAAGCGTTGAGGCTGATGAATCCTTGGACTGTGATGCCGGCTGCCAATAATACGCTTCTGAGCTGCAACTGCTGCTGTTGCATCAGATAGAAGCAGACGCCAAAACATCCTGTCAGCAATAGCTACAGATCTCTCTCCTGTCAGCAATGGCTACAGCGAAGATTGAGGGGTAAATATTGGATATTTCTTGCCCCTTGAGAATTTTCTGGCGAAAAAATACTTTTATGCCACTACATAGGTGGCGGTAAATTTTTGCGAATATCCTATTATATATTCTATATTATTTTGCTGTTTAGTAAACCGTGCGTTAATGTTTACGTAGCATTATTTTCATCGAATGCGATAACTTACGATCACATATTCTTTCACAAGAAAATTTGCAAATTCATATTTACCGCAGTAAGTAAACTGGCGAAAACATATTTGACAACAATTTTGTCTATATTTCGTGAACACATTTTTACCGCACTTTAGTAAACGGACCCCTTAGTATGTTATAGAATGTTTAATTCTAAGCAACTTTTCAATTTGTTTTGGAATTATTTTCCTCTGACTCTTTCCAACTTTCAAATGGGGGTCACTGACCTCATCTTAAAAATAGATCCTCTGTAAGGCTACAAATGTATGGTCATTGCTACTTTTTATTATTCCTCTTTCTATTCAGGCCTCTCCTATTCATATTCCAGTCTCTTATTCAACTTAATGCACGGTTGCTAGGGTAATCTCGACCCTAGCAAACAGATTGCTGAACTTGAAAATTGGAGAGATGCTGCATGAAAAACTTGAAAAACCAACAATAATAAAAATTGAAATGCAAATTGCCTCAGAATATCATTCCCTACATCATACTAAAAGTGAATTTAAAAGTGACCAACCCCTTTAATAACATGTTTAATCTGTATTGTCCCAATTATTCCTTGTATTTTAGCATAAAGGTTTATGTATTGGGAAATTTCTTACCACCTAAAGGACATGCATTAATATAGTTATTATTGTTTATCATTGTTACATTTATCTTTAAGTGAGCCACTGCTACCCCAAACTAATGGATAATATGTACATACAACTAATTTCATGCTGATACATAAGACTCTACTGATAGATGCAAAATCATAAGCTTTGGTCTGAGGTCTGAGCTAACCTCCTACTTCTACTCAACCATATAAACCACATAAATTAGCAGTCAGTGTAACTATAAAACCTTAAAGATTTCTAGAATCTAGAAAGCTTTCTAGACAGAGGTTTCCCAGTATCTGACATCTATTGGCATTTGAATGACAGAAGAAAGACGTTTATATTTATTACAATTTTTAGAAGTTGGCAGACAACAGAGAAGTATGATTAATTCTTGGTGTTTGAATACCAAAGAGGCATAATCACTAAATGTGTAGTTCCCCATCCAAAGAATTTATCACTTCCATTGTTTTCTACTAGTTCCCAAGGAACTGCAACTTTTTCCAATTGCCTTTTTTTATATTGAAGTTTATCCTAATTAAATCCTACAGCAGGTCAGGACTGAGAATTAAAACAGGCCCTGGCATTTCAGGTACCCAGAGGCCCAATCAGCCCACATACGGCCCAAACTACCCCCACCAGCCCAGTAAATACTGACTTTCTATGGGACCTTATAGCAGCCCCTCTGGCATTTGCCAGAACCCACAGATTGCCAGTCCGGGCCTGTCCTACAGTAAAGCATTGCTACTGTTACCAAATGAGGCCCTAACATTCATGTACGTGGCAAAGAATATTCTAAATAACTCTCAAATTGGTGTTCTTTATGGTGTAATTCCTCCATAAGGAACACTCTTTAAATAGAGGCTCATATCCTACCTACTGGAGCACTCTAACAGTATCTGGTCCTATATTGGACCTAAAGAGCCAATAACAAATTATTGTGCATAGCAGTACTTCCTCCTTTCCTATTTCAAAACTCTATGGGACAGGAACCACCATCCCTATATGTATAATATAGTATATAGTAATATAATCTGCACTTAATCTTTGTAACTCTGTTTTAGTGTATTGTAAAAATATAGGAATAAAGTTATAAATACCTGTACATACGGTGAGGCTTTATTGTATGTGGACAATTAAAATTCCTAATCCCTGAGCATGGCTATTGACCACTCTAGAGCTTCTAATTATTTTTAATGCAAAAGATTTAATCTGAGAAGCTGGGAAATCGACATTGTTTGTAACTTTTTTCCCTCATTAATTAAATGGAAGAAGAAGCGTCACTAATTGGTAGGTCATATGAATGCAGCTTGTGTTCCAGTTCCGCAGTCTAGTCTGATGTAACTATGGTGGTCATTTCATACAGTGCATTGTTGAGTATTTGCAAGACAGGAATCTTTTTACATAACCGAATTACTTCCAGGTCATATGGGAATTATTAGTCTATTACATAAAGACAGAGACATGGATTATAATTAAAAATACGCTTCTCTACTTCTGAATAGTTTGTCATTGTTGAGGAGGTGGTAGGAGCTACTATGTGAAACCTAAATATGCAGGTTTTAGCAATGTTACAAAATGTTTATAAAATCTCCCCAGCTTCCAGAGACTTACTGTATTAGTAGAGTCGTTTCAATGTCTTCTTTAAATTTAAAAGGACACTTTAAAGTGAATGTTGTTTAATGAAATAATTTTCTGGATCCATATTTGTAGCAGGCCATTGTTATTTCAGTATGTTGATTCAAGGAACACTTAATTAGAACACAGTTGTAGAACAGGAAGTTCATTATCTGTAGGATAATTAGAAAGAAAAAGGCTTATCTATGGATGTCATAGATGTCTTTGTGTTGTCAAAGCTGTAAAGAGAAACCACAAAGAGAAAATTGTAACTTGAAAATTATTGAAGTGAAACTATAGCATTTTTGGTAAGATCTCTCTATACTATAAATATATATATAAAAAAAAAGATTCTGTTATTATTAACTGTCATGTAGTAAATGTATTTCCGAACAGAATACTTTAATAACAATTACTTAATTACTTTAATATATGCCCCATATTTTTTTGCAATTTATCACACAATTAGACAAGGACAGTATCCTTTTTTTTATCTTTTCCTCTACTAAGCTGCTTCTCCTCTGCTCCACCATTCCTCTTGCTTTGTTTCTGATTAGGCTCAAGATTTCAATCAGTGAGGGAGGTGAGTTTTTGCATCATTTAATGCAGGAGATGTGTGATACATGTCCCAGGGATGCAGAATTAGGACGGCTGGAAAACAATCTGCTTAGGACACATCTGTGGATATTAATTGTGCTTTCAGAGAAAATCACAGGAGGCATCTGAGGTGAATAAGAGAATGTAGCAATCATTTCTAACACTGGAAAATAAAGGGATATAGAATCTTCAAAATAGTTTGTGTTATGCAATACTGTATACATATAATATGACATTTCTCTGGAAACCTGTTCAAGAATGTCCAGAATTCTCCAAATTACAGGGAGGCCATCTTCCATAGACTCAATTTTAAGCAATTCTGATTTTTAAAACATATTTTCTTTTTCTGTATAATAATAATAATAATAAAACAGTACCTTGTACTTGATGGTAACTAAACTTCCTGTTGGGTTTATTTAATGTTTAAATGATCTTCTGCAGGGTAGAACTTATTTCTGTATGATCTATTAACTCTATTTGCTCATTTCCGCTGCTTTCTTGTCCTTTCTTGACATCCTTGACATGCCAGTGGGCATCTACTGCATATTACACAAAGTTATTGTAGGTATTGTTGAAAAAAAAAAAACATTCATTCATCAAGTTCAACCGTCTACAGCTCAAGAACTTATTTGCCCTTGGAGCTGCTGCTTTGCATTGCTGGCTATATCCAATTGTATGTATATATAATATATTACATAAACAACCCCTTCCTTTTACTTTCTTCCCTGGACCAACACAAAGTTCTGCCTTCAGAAAGTAATGCTTGATTTAACTGGATAGGAGTTAAAAAAGTCTGTCACATAGTTTAGCTCATAGTTGTGCATACTGTACTACCAAAACCCATCTGTAGCATTTGAGACATTTTTTATTCTTTATTAATATGATTTGATATTCACCTAGTATCCCTGATATTTGCACACAATCATGGTTTTCTTCTGGAAAACCTGAGGGTGTCTCATTATATGGAGTGACGTCTTTCTTATACCTAACATATGTTCTACAATATGACTATGGGGCAGATTTATCATTGGTCAAATTTCAAATTTAAACAAATTTAAAATTCAAATTGTGAATAGAAGGGAGGTAAAATCCTTCAAATTCGAATATCGAATTCGAAGGATTTTACCGCAATAGAAAATCGAATAGTAAAAATTTGATTGATTGATTAAATCGTTTGAATTGAGCATTTCGAACGATTTTAACCCTTCGATCGAATTTTTACTATTCGATCTAAATTCACGAAAACCACTTCGCCAGGTTAAAAATTTAAAGGGGAAGTAATTCGAAATTCGACTAGTCGCATAGTTAAATAGATTTTTATTCGATCTATTTGATTTGATCAAATTTACAAATTTGATGGTCGAATTTAACTAATTTACATATTCTAAAATTCGACCAATCGAATTTTGTAAATTCAATCGAATTTCGAATTATCCCCACAAATTTTGTAAATCTGCCCCTAAGTATTGGTCTACTTCAGGCGAACACATTGCCTACAAAAGTTAATTTTTGCAGGTTTCAGATTGCGCAATGATATTACACCAGTGACTTTACATATACAGTATCTGGGCTCAGCCCTACTCTGGCCTCTAGAACAAATGGCTTAGAGGCTTTCAGGAATCTTGACACTGTTAAATAGTATAGCTACCAATTACATAACATAATGATTACATTGCATAATATGTTCAACTGAGTGAACAGATGGGGCAATAGGCAGCAGACAAGAATTGGGTTACCCTGGCTACACCTATGTGTGTTCCAAATCCAACTTAGACCAAGTTAATTATATACATATCTTTTGGGAGTGCCCCAGGATCCAACAATTCTGGACAGAGATCTTGAGAGTCAGTTCTGGGGCTTCCCAACAAATCTCCACCCACTCACCCCCACTCTGCCTTCTGGGGTACATGAAAGGACTATCTCTGATCAAATGCAATGAACTGTACCTTTTTCAGTTTCTCCATTTCGCAAAAACATTTGTTCCTGATGACATGGTAAGCCAATAGCTCCCCCAACGGTAAGTTTTTGGGAAAAAAATTAACCAATGATGTCCTTGATATTTGAGTTGACTGGCTGGAGAATATGCAGGATGCCTCCCCAGGGCACAATAGCCCATAGTATAAGATACAGTGAACTGAAGCAGCTGGCTAATACTTATTGTTAAACCAGACCAGATTTATCAATAAGTTTTCATGAAAAAAAAACTGGTGTGGGAAAAGACTCGATAAAATCATTAAAAAATTTGAATCGTATGACTTTTTCAGATTTGATGGCCAAAAATTTTGACTTTTCAGTTTATCGCCCAAAAACCAATAAAATTATTGTACGAAACCCAGCACAGATCAGGATATCTTCCATTTGTAAATGGAAAAAAATTTGATTTGTTTTCCTCCAAAAAATAGAGCCAGAACTAGGGGTAGGCAGAAAAGGCACCTGCTTACAGGGGGGGTGCTGTGCAGGCAGGCCCGGACTGGCAATCTGTGGGTTAGGGCAAATGCCAGATGGGCTGCTATAAGATGCCATAGAAAGTCAGTATTTAGTGGGCTGGTGGGGACTGTTTGGGCCTCTATGTGAGCTGATTGGGCCTCTGTGTACCTGAAATGCCAGGGCCTATTTTGATTCTCAGTCCAGTCCTGTGTGCAGGTACCTCTTAAACTGTCTTCTGTCTACCCCTTTGTCCGTTTCCACAGCTCTCTTTGGTTTCCCCCTCCCCTCTGCCGCTTTCTTCTCTGTCACTCTGTCCCCTTCCCCTCTTTAGCTCTCACCCCCCTTCTCCTCACCTTGCTCTGCCCCTTTCCCCTCCCTTCCATCAATCTCCTCCCCTGCGTCCCCCACCTCTCCATTGCTCCTATCTCTTTTCCAGCTCTCGAAAGTTGTGGTCCATAGGGCATGGGGGAGTGGGGAGGCCGGCCAGGTTGGCCTGGCCCTACTGGAAAACTCTTTTCCTCTGAAAAGTCCAACCGTAAAAAAATGGACTTTAGTAAATAGTATATAATATTATAATATATATATATATATATATATATATATATATGTATATAAGAGATACTAAGAGATACTGACACGTGAAATTAAACTCTTTTTTACATCTATTATAATAACTGGCTTTGAAAGCTACTTCTAACTTTGCCATAAAGTATTTGCATGATGCTTTTACATTACCTGTCTGTTGCTCCATGTTCCTGTATGAGGGGGCTGCCATATTTGTGCTGCAGGCATCCGTTAGCATTAGAAACTGTAACTAACAGGCTGAGATGGGACAGTCAGGTTGGCAAAGTCAGAGTGTCAGGGTGTCAGGCTTAGGAACGTTAACTGACAAATATATACAAAAACAAACCTCTCAGAAAAAAAATGATCAACGACCTAAAGGTAATATTTAATGTACATTCATTTGTTAAAAAGTATTTTTTTAGTGTCAATATATCTTTAAAAGTGTTTGCATAAAAAACGATATTAAAAGTTTAGAAAATGGCAACAAAAGGGGCACTATGAACTAACAACACATTTCAAAAGAAAAACATGTGCTCTATGTTTGCTCATTCACTGATCTGTACATTCCTCCCTTTGGCTATTATTATTATACAGATTGACATCTATACAATTTCTGGATGTGCATATACTGTATGTAGAGAGCAAAATAACAATACACCTGAGAATATCTCAGGAATGCAAATGACTGTTTCTGTTATAATGAAAGCTGCTAACAGGAAACCTGCATGGGCCAGTTTAACAGGCACTACCAGAGCCCCCCTACTGATCTGTGTGTTAAAGGTCATCCCTAATACAAAATGACTGTTTCCTCTTATTTTAGGAACACTGTGGAATTAACTTGTGTGACATCATTAGGTCACCTTATATAGAAGTGGAAAGGTGGAAATCATTTAATAGAGCATTATAAATAGACCTCCATAGTATCCTTTTGTAGACCACAGTCCTATGTACACCAGATGGCAGAAAACAGTGGCTTAGATAAACCCTGACCTGGATCATTAAGGGCATAGCTATAGGCATACGTATTTGCACAAGAGACATTTTTTTAAGCCACCTGCCATAAGACCCCAAACCTCTTTATCCCTAATGACTACCAATTCATGTGTGGGATTGTGGTTTGGCCTCTTACCAGTGTAGGCTTTTTCTTCTTTGAAGAAAGACCTAATTTATTGTGCCAACAGGACTCCTTCTGGTTCAACATTTTACTCCCTTCCCTTCACATTAGTATGTCTGTCACATGTAGGGTTGCCACCTTTTCTTGAAAAAAATACCGGCCTTCCTATATATTTAGCATTTTTTCCTATTAATAACATTGGGATCTACCATCAAAAATACCGGCCAGGCCGGTAAAATACCGGTCAGGTGGCAACCCTAGTCACATGGTACCATTACTAACTCCTTCACACAGAAACTTACTATAATGGGGCTACACTAAGAACCAATGCTGTTTCGCCCCCAGGGAAGCACCATTTTTGCAGGTAACCATTCTTTTGCTGCAGGGACAAAGCCACCTTTATGACTAATACATATTACAGTCTCTGCCTTTATATTAACTATGTGCAAGCACATTCCAACCCATAAGCAGGACAAATGAACCAGTTTAACTGAAAAATAATTGTACCTGCATTATTTTTGGTTGCACATTAGTTTGGAAATATTTCTCACATTGGTAGTATCTAGCAAATATGCAGGCAGGTTTCTTCAAGATCACTAGCACCTCAGTGAAGCTCCTTCTAGTTAGCATTAAAGGAAGTCAAAGAATTGCACAGGCTTGGTTTAAAAAGCCATTTATCTCATAATCGTTAAAAAAGACAGTCTATGTTCACTATGACTTTGCTAAAAAAAAAAATAAATCTCTGCACACTCTCTCTCTCCAGGCATTTAATCCTTTCAATACGTAATAGCAACAAAAAGGAATCTCCAGCCTTTCCTTGTCAAATAAATATGCTATAAGTGGAACTAACTTTGTGTTAAAGGAACAGAGCTTCTTCTCAGAAGACATTTAAGCAGGGACCAAGGAGGCACACTGACAGATTTATCCAGGTGATAATTCCCCATGTAGCAGAACTTCTTAACTGTCCCACATCATTTTCTGATGAAATTTTATCTTTGGAATACACAGCTACAGAGAAGATTCCAGAAAGGGAGCAATAGCCAAATATGCATAATAAATGACACCTTGCTAACTTAAAGTGATACTGACATGTTCCTTCCATAGACTGAAGTCTGGTTGTCATTTGTAGTTAGCCTATGGAAGGATTGCACTGTTCCCAAAACAGCGTTACTGAAACAACCGTAAAAGATCCATTAGCTGTGCCCGAGGCCGGCTTCGCAAGGGTTCACGGGGCTGGGGGTGGCTTTGGTTGGGCTTTTGGATACATACACTTTCCTATAATTTTTATAGGAACATGTCAGTATAGCTTTATACTACAAAGTTTGCTTTTATGCACATTGTGAAATGTAGTACAGAAGTTACAAATGGTTAAATATTCACTTTTGTGCTTGAATATGGAGGTTTAATCAAAGGTTTAATTACCTTTCCCTCCACTGAACAGGAGTAAAATCACCAGACATCATGTCTCTCTACATGCAGAATTTGTGCAAAAGCAGCGCCAGGCCAACCCGGCCAGGCGTCCTAGGCAGCCTGGCCATTTGTAGCACCCCACAGACGTGCATGCGCAAAAAGCTAACTTGTGCATGCTTGAAATAACAGGCGTGCACATGCGTTAAAATAAGATGTGGAGGATAGTACGTTTGTGCTAAAAAGAGCGCACATGGTGGCTACAGCTGCGTGCAGGGGGTAGGAGAAGCAGAGAAGGTGCGTGCCTGGCACCACCCCAGCTTTGTGCCCTAGGCACGTGCTTACCCCTAGTTCCAGCCCTGTCCAAAAGGCAGTTATTTTGTTTGATATTTTAGAGAGCCCCCTATAAGATTGACTCTAACTGTCAATGACAATCTGACACCCAACTGCTGCAAGAAGAGAGAATGAAGAGAAACAGATGCTGACAGAGGAATAGTGAAGATAAACTTGATTATTTCAGAAACAATGCAGAATATTGAATTGATTGTATTTAGAAAGTTTCTTATTTCAGTATGAGGAAGCTTATATTAAATTTTCATTTTCGAGATAGTTCCCCTAAAAACAAATCCAAATACCACTGCAATTTTTCTTTTACAAACAATTCCTATTTAGCAAAATAATATATCCAGAACTAGTTCAAAGTGAATAAAATATGAAATGTAATACAGTAGAACTCCAGTTTTTATGCTTTTCATGGCACAAGGAAAAAATGGTGCAAAGTCTGGGAAAATCTAAAATCAGGAAGATTGGACAATATCCATTTAGGAGGTGGAAGATAGAGGTCTAATTTACTGTGAACAAACCAATTTTCAATGAGTAGTGCTGAAAAGGGTGCAGACAAGTCAAGGTAGCCCTGTACAGAATGCGTGACCTGGTTCCCTTACAGCTTCTGTCTCCTGGAAAGATCTAATTTGGCTTACTTGTAAAAATGCTATGTGAAGGTAAATATGGGATTTGGAACCTTTAGAAACAATGCAATAAAGGTCCATCTCCAACAGGGGCATTGATGGACACTTAAAAATTGTATTATTCAGCATACATGCGTGTATAGAGTGTACTGTTTTCTTTTGTTCAGAGGTCTTCATTGCAATCAGCACCCCAGAGCTTACCAAGCAGTGGCATTAACCATTGAGCCACCATGCTCACAGAACTGAAGTTGTATGAGCAATTAGCTATAACTATTCAGAATCGGAGTGGTTACTACTCTTGAGTAAAATATATTTAAAAGGTATAAGTACCCGGAATGGGATGTCTAGGTGGGCATGCCCACATAGGCAACACTTTGAGCCGAATAGGGAGGACCCATCCCCTCTTTACTTCTTCCTTTCCTCGGTCTAACCCGAGGTTCTATCAATCTTGACTCTTTTCTTTCTTTTTCTATGTAATCGGATGTTTAAAATGCAATAAAGAAAATCTGTTAAAAAAAAAAAAGGTATAAGTACCTCAGTTGTCACAGAAGACATTCCAATCTTAAGCTGCAAAACCTTATATATTTACAGAACAAGTCAGTTGACTGGTTTCATCAATATTTATTGAAAGTGTATATGAATTAAGGCCTCATGGGGCCCCTATACCTGCTTCCTCTATAGTTATGCCCTTGCTCCCATCTCTTTTGCTCAGAGAAGCAGACCAAATTTGCCCTTAAAGCTAGTATATTGTCTATTGGCAATTTAAAATTTTGATCTACACTGCTGCACAATTTTTTTTTAAATGCTAATTTTTTTTAAAGCCTTACCCAATGGCTTTTCAGGGTATCTTGGTGTTAGATCCTCCACCTGTTAGCATATCAGTTAGGGTTAATAAAAACTGGCATTGCAGAACCACCTAATTAGGAGAAACATGGCTATTTGCATTCATGTATGCATACATATTCCCCATACATATTAACAAATATAGAAGCATAAAAATTATAGTGATTGCACGTGTATGGATTGGTCAGGAAAAAACTAAATATATGGTGTGAAGGACAGGTTAGAACCGTTCAGTTAAAAACAAGCTGAAACATATTCTGTATAATCTATCTCCTGTTGCTGAATTGTGAAAGTAATTAATTTCAAGTTTCTCAGGTGAGTAACTATCAAAAGCCCACAGGCGTGGTATAGAGATGCCAAGTAATCAAATAATTCAGTTTTTTTCTCTTGTAGCTATGTGTTTGCCTCATGATTTCCCAACAAACTGGTATTAAGCAACAGTTTGCAATGCATGAAGCCCTATAGCAACTGTATATATATATATATATATAACTGTATATATATACAAAAAGCCTGGCACTCTGCAGGACATTATCTGAAAAAACAGCCAACGTTTCAGCTCTGCTGCTGTTTAAATCCTACAGAGTGTTTTGCTCTATACATGTACCAGAGAGAGTCAAACCCACAAATACTTGATCAAATACCTGGGGCAAAGATTGGATATATCTAAATAATCCAAGAAAACTCACACTCATATAGCTTCTTTTCTAAAATGTTTTCCATTTCCAGGGGCTATTCCGCATCCCATGCTGCCTTGATATAGCCTTCTAAATGAAGCTGTCCCTTCACTCCTCCCTAGGGTTGCCACCTTTTCTTAAAAAAAATACCGGCCTTACTATATATTTAGGTTTTTTGCCTATTAACAACATTGGGATCAGCCATCAAAAATACCGGTCAGGCCGGTAAAAAAACGGCCAGGTGGCAACCCTACTCCTCCCCCGCTTTCTTTAATGTAATCTGATGGGGACATGATGGGTGCATTGTTAGAGCAGAGAATGCAATTGCACTGTCTATACTGGAAGAGAAACATTTTTCAGCTCATAACTTTACCAGTGACATTTAACGTCTATAACTTCTGTTCCATTACTAGTTACATAGTTAAATTGGGCTGAAAAAAGACAAAGTACATCAAGTTCAACCCCTCCAATTAAAACCCAGCATACACATACACACACACCCTTCCACTCTTTCACACATAAAACACTATAAAGAGGTATATTATGTTTTCATCCCTTTTTATGCAGGACAGAACCCTATTTGCTTTAGTAGCTACAGAATGACACTGCCCAGAATTAGACAACTTGTTATCTATAAAAACCCCAAGATCCTTCTTGGATCCCAACACACTGCCATTTAGTGTATAACTTGCATTTATATTATTTTTGCCAAAGTGCATAACCTTGCATTTATCAACATTGAACCTCATTTTCCAGTTTGCTGCCCAGTTTCCCAACTTAGACAAATGATCATACTACATAGATAACTATTTTGATATCCATGCTTATTTAATTAAGAGGTTGGTAAAGTGGCACAGTCATACCTCCTAACTGTCCAGTTTTCTGCAGGATAGTCTGATGTCCCAGGTTTTTATTAAAAAGTTTTTTTTATCTGCACTGATGTCTGAAAAAGATACAACGTTTCCGAAACGTAATGCCACAATGTCACAAAAGGGGCAGGGTGAGCAGGCGCAAGGCTATAAAGCAGGAAGTTGGAAACCAGCAGTTGAAGGTGGGCGGCGGAGAACTGGAGGAAGAATTCGACCTGGACCCGCCCACCACCATCAAAGGGGGGTGTGAGATCTGCCCAAATCCAACCAATCCACAGGTATTGGGCCGGCCCTCACATCACTACTGCATATGCTCTGTGCTGCTGTCAGTTACTGAGCTTATGGACCAACTCAAAATATACAGTACATATAGGGTTGCCACCTTTTCTGGAAAAAAATACCGGCCTTTCTTTATATTTATCTTTTTTAATAACATTTGGATCAACCAATATTTTTACCGGCCAAGCCGGTAAAATACCGGCCAGGTGGCAACCCTAAGTACACATAGAATAGAAATATATCAATATATAAGGCTGATTAGTAATTCATATGGATAATTACTACATTGCAGCACATAAACCAGTGCAACTAGCATCAGAATGTAATAATTAGCCCTGTAGTATTAGCTTGTATTACAGGCCAACCTCATTTTCTGCTTGATAATATGCGACAACCCCTAAGCTTAGCTTCTCAACAGCTGCTCAGAGCCCACTGAGCATGTGAGTATCACAGACACTTTCCAAGATGGTGACCCCCTGTGACAAGTTTGAAGTCCTGGATCATTGCTGCTATTGACAAGCTGAAACTTTAGACTGGCACAATAAGTTCAGTATATAAAACATGGCAGTTTTAGCCATAATTATTTTTAGGGTTCAGTTCTGCTTTAACCTCTAAAGTTCCATATTAGAAAAACAGTTGCAACTAGAAAATAGAAAGTAATTGCAAAATGTTTTTATTTCTGGTGAACTACCTGAAACCAACTAAGCTGAAAAAAGTGGAAGGTGAAGAGACTTTTTGACAGAGAGCCCAGAACACCCAGCAGCTGCACTTAGATGCATTTGTAACAATTTAAGATAAGCAAAGTAACAATTGTAACTACTGTATTTAAGATAAGCAGATCTCTTGGGAGAACTCACAGCTTAAAGGGCAATTTCACCTTCATTGGCAAAACTGTTAAAACACAAAAAATATGGCCCTAAAACTCTCTGAAAAGTGTTTCCATGACCTGCCAAATTTTATAAAATGGGGTGTGACCATAAAATGTGTGTGGTCAAAAAATGTTTTGCCCTTCTTTCCATATTGGGAGGTATGGGCACAGTAAAGCAGATAATGGCAGACAATACATTAAGTAATTTTCCTGAAACCCCAAGGTACCCAGCTATCCCCTAATTTATCACTTGCAGCTTAGATATGCCTAACCTAATGTTATTATGGTTATACTGCTTTGCCCCTGTAAGGGAAAGAGGTCTCAATAATCCTACTGAATGAACATCTTAAAATATGGAAAAAAATCTAACAATTCATTTATAGTCTTTTACCAAACTAAAATAAGTGTAGTGCTAACGCTATCGTTTTGTGAGTACTTTATATGCTTGATATCCAAAGAAGCTTCTTATATAGTGAATATTTTACCCTGTGGCAAAATAAAGCATTGAGTTGCTATTTGCATATATCAGATATTGGAGATACCATAGTATCAGATGTCATCTCTCTGAAGAGTTACAATGTGCCATTATAATTGGATTAGTGGAGGAGTTTGTATGACGAGGATTTCCCTTACCAGCAAAGGATACCTTTGATTCTTACTAGACCTTGTTTGTCCCTGTTTTTTCCTGAAATATTTTGTCTTCTGCAGGTAAAAAGAGTAGGCTCTTTCTACCCTTCTTCAATCATTCTACATTTTACATTTAAAGCACAATCTATCTAATGACACAGGGGAAGCCTGGCATTAACAATTACGCCCAGAAGTCATTTTGATGCAGAGTGAAATGACAACATCATGACCCCAAAGTTTTTCAGTGCTTTTTTGTCTAAGGTAGTGCATTGTGGGTAATAACACGGCAACTTGCACCCAAAATTGAGCTTTCCACTATTCTGTTCATTAAATGTTACAATCAGGCGTCCATGGGGAATTCATTGTAAGAGTGTTCAAAAATCTCATCTATTAAAGGAAAACTATACCCCCCCGAACAATGTAAGTCTCTATAAAAATATATTGCATAAAACAACTCATATGTGAAACCCTGCTTCATGTAAATAAACCATTTTCATAATAATATACTTTTTTAATGGCATGTACCATTGGGTAATCATAAATAGAAAATTGCCATTTTAAAAAACAAGGACAGCCTCCTGGGAAACCTAGGATTCAACGGTGCACACAAACATACCAAACAAACTATATAGTTAGGTCACGTGAGCCAATTAACAGAGTTGTGTCTTTTACTTCCACACTTCTTCCTGTTACAGTTAGAGTTGAAATATTTCTGGTCAGGTGATCTCTGAGGCAGCACACAGACCATCACGATGTAAAATATTTACTTACAGATATATTCCAGTATGGTAAGATTCTTTAATATGCCACTTAATTTGATATAAACTATCTGTTGCTCAAGTATAAATTTTGGGGGTATAGTTTTCCTTTAATTAACTGGAGGAACAATATAGGCATGTACTCACCTACTTTATTCTTCCACGTTGCATAAAACTGCATTACAAGAAGAAGCCCAACCAGGTAAAATGCATTGGAAAAAACATTACTAGATCACATGGTGACTTAAATCACATGGGTTCTGAGTAGTGATGGGCGAATCTATCCCGTTTCGCTTCATCGAGTTTGTTCATCGAGTTTGTCATGCGTCATTTTAGTCGCGCGACTGGTTTTTCCGCTGCCGTTTCGCGAATCGTGGGAATTTGCCGCTAATACATTCGCCCATCACTAGTTCTGAGTCTGATTCCTACCTGGACACTATCTGCAAGGTATTTGTAAGATCTGCAAGGTATTTGTAAGATCTCCCTATGTATGAATAGATTTCCTCCTATTACTTTCCATTTCTGCCAAGGGCATTAGCTGCTGGTATAACTAACGATATGTTGGCCCTATATATATAAAAAAGATTAAGAATAAATAAGTGCCAATTACTTCTTGGTATACTGTGTTCTATTGTTAGCAGCCAGAAGTCTATAGAAAAGAGTTGCCCTGTTACAGAATCATTAGCTGGACAACATATGCATGTGCAAAAGGTTGGGTGGTTTGAGATCTAGAGGTTCATTCAGAGTAATTTCCCCACACAAGGAATATTGCTAAATAGATACCTTATCGTTCATCAGCAGAACATTGCTGTAGATTCTGTTTATGTTAGTTACTACAATGTCTTTATATAACATTTTATTTTTTACTATTGACTAACTTTTAAATCCTATGTGTCCCCTATAATCAACATTTCCTGAATGACATTACACTTTGCAACTATGAAAGTGCAGGCCAATACTATTTCTGGTTGATCAATGACCCCATAAATCTGTCAATGGGTACGTCATCACCCAAACCTGTTTTGAGCTATTCATTGTGATGCAATTACATCAGAGTACAATCATTAAAAACAATCATTTAGTGGGGTTCACACACAGATACTTATACAATTCAATCCCAAATTGTCCAACTGTAAGGCCAGATCATCTGTACTTTACAAAGTAAGGGGAATATGTTTCTGTTTTATAAATACTTGACAATCTCAATTTATTAAAATCTGTTGGTTTTTGTGTTCCCTTTATTATCCCCAAATGTTCTGACTTTGAACTAGTAATCTTGGCAAAGCTACAGTCTACCTTCAGTTTTTCTTCTATAAAAGGCTTGAGCTACAAAGCTTCAGAATTGTTTTTTCTGGCCCTTATGAATTAGTTGTCATTGTATCTGGAAAATATATTTTCTGATTCCAGGTAAAAGGCACCTCTGTTGTAATTTTACAACTTGGCCTCATTAAAGAACTAATTCTAATTTTCCTCTGGTTGATTGTGGTTTTACTTCTGAAACTTTTCTTTTATTGTTGTGGAAGGAAAGGGCTCTTACCACATGATATTTCAGAAAATACTAAAGTGGAAGATCTTCCTTAAGATTCTTTAGTCTAATAGGGAGGGAGAGTATTTATACTACTTATTGTACTTTTTCTTAAAATTAAGTTCCATATTTTAGATCTTCGTTGCAAATATTATTTAGCTGCAAATGAACATTCCATTGACATAGCTGTGAAAACTGCAAAGGGGTGAGGTTGGGTGTCACATGTTTAATTTTTATAGCCCTGTTTTGCAAAGCACAGGAGACGGTGTTCAGTAGACTTAATCGATTTTTAACCCAACTGGTTACTCTGACGCTCATTATTTAAATGTAAGGAACTTATGTCCCAATAAAATATATGATTTTAGTGATGAGCGTAATTCTGCACCAAAAAATATGTCACACATCAAAAAAACATTTGCAGTTTTGCAGATTTTCAGCAAAGTGAAAGTCATTAGATTCAACCACAACTAATTATTTGTTTCTTTGTATCCTGATTGACATTAGAGTACGTATACATATCCATGCTGTTGAGGACATGTCAATCACAACATAAGAGCTACCAGCCACTGTGGAAGAGACAGCCTCTAGTTAGTATGCTGCCTCTAGTTAGTATGCTGCAACTAGTATGATGACAAATTTTATGGTTTTTAATAAGGAAACATTAAAAGCATGCTGTGATGTGAACTGTCAAACAAGTGCACCCTTTGTATTTAGTAGTTTACATCCCAATGTCAATGACTGTGATCATATCCAGGTGAATATTTTCTATTCAAGAAATTTCTCCTCAGTAAATCCCCTGCATCAGTTGTAGCCCCGGACATTCACCAGAGGGATAGAGCAGCTTCCCCACAAAGTCCTTAGATCGTACATAGATCAATAGATGCATTAAAAAAAAAAGCTTTGGCTGTAGATCGAGGACATTGAGTAGACAGTTCTGATTAGAGAACCCTCCTGTATAGGGTATTAAAACATGAAACCATATATAGCTGCTGTTCCTGTCACAAAATTTAAAACAAATGAGGTTAAAATGAGAGACTCCATATCAACTGAATTTTTTTTTATACCTAAAAAACTGTAGATTTTGCACTTGATACAGATTAATAGTTTTCTCCATACATTTCTTCATAATCCCTCCAGACTTCAACAGTTTTGCATTTATTATAAAGGTGCCCAAGATAAAGTGTCGGAAAACAACATGCAAAAAAAGTGTGACTAGAAATAGTGTAGGAGAAATGTTCTAAATGCGTTTTACAAATTTGTCCTGAAAAATATCGGCTTATCAAATTGTCTTAAGTTAGATAATACATGCTCAGCATCATCCCAACATAAATTAGATGGATAAGCCCATCAGTTGTGTCATATAACACACTGGAGCCTGTGGTTTAATTTCACAAGAAAAACAGATAAAAAGATAACATGAATAAAAGCAGGATAATACCAGATTACAGATACATTTATTCAGATAGTACATTTATGACAACAGAATCACTTGCATTGCATAAAGCTTCACAACATCATTTAAAGGTGTATGCAGTATTAAAGAGTTTCTCCATGCAAAAAATGCATAATGCTAAATAAATCAAATTTTGCACAACATACAGTTCATTAACCAGTGGTTTTAAAATAATTTTAAATAATTTGTAATTGATAGCAGAGTGTATCTGGCTTTTCATATTTTATGCTCTGCTGGTTCTGACACCTGTAACAAGTAACTGCAAAACTATTGGAAACTGTTTCTGGGTGGAGATTCCTTTTAGTTAGAGTTATGGTAACTATTAAGGTAAATTGCTACAAATGCTTATAATATTGTTGTGTTTCTTCTGATGATACCATGATATGCTGAGGTACATCATATCCATTTATTTTTGGACTGCTGATCATGACTTTTTTGCCATACAGGCCCATACAATCCTGGGACTGAGTGGAAGTATATTGGTTCAGCTAATGTTATCGGTTATTTGTGTTCAGAATAATAGCAGTCCAACATCACTAACCTGATCAATCGCTGATTTTGGTAGAAATGACATTTCTACATGGCAATTAAGTTATTAATAGGTGTGGTAGAGTAATATAAAACCAACAGACCCTACAATCATGGCATGCATGCTGTGGATTCTGTGTAACTGGATCATTAATTGAGGTTTGTTCAAAATAATAGCAGTGTTCAAATTATAGCTTTTTCCAAATAATAGGTGTTCAATTACTGCCCTTATGTAAGGAAACGAGGCAGCAAATGCTGTGCATGCTGGTTATAGTGCATTTCTGAAAACCAGAGGAAATTGTTTTTTTCCAGACATCGTTCAGAAGAACAGCATACTTTGAATTAAAAGTTGATTGGAGAGGGGAAAATATATTAAGAGACACAGAAAATGATAAGCTGCTCAGCTAAAAGGATCTCAGATGCTTCAAAATGGCAACCAAAACCTGAAAAACGTGGAAGAAAATGGAAACCGACCATTTAAATGGATAGAAGTATAGCCAAAATGGCAAAGGCTCAGCCAATGATCAGCTCCAGGAAGATTAAAGAAGGTCTAAAGATACCTGTGAGTACTGTTACAATTATACAACACCTATATGAAGCCAATTTATTGGCAATAAACCCCCTGCAAAAGTTCTATTGTTAAAAAAAATGGTGCAACATTCTTTAGACTGATGAAAGCACAATTGTTTGGGTCTAGGGGACACAGACAGTTTATCAGACAACCCCCAAACACTGAATTCAAGCCACAGTACATTGTGAAGGCAGAGAAGCATGGTGACACAAGCATCATGATATGGGGATGTTACTATAGTGCTGGGCCTATTTATCCCATACCAGGGATCTTGGATCAGTTTTAATACATCAAAATACACAAAAAGGAAACACCCTTTAAATGGATTTTTCAACAAGGCAAAAATCCAAACACACCATGAGCAACTTGGTGACCAACAAAATTGACGTTATGGAGGGGCCAGTCCAATCCCCGGACTTTCCAATAGAAAACTTGGGGGTTGACATAAAAAATGCTGTTTCTGAGGCAAAACCAAGAAATGCAGAAGAATTGTGGAATGTAACAGGTGCCAGAAGTTGGTGGACTCCATGCAACACAGATGTGCAGCAGTTCTCAGAAACAGTGGTTATACACATACATTTTAGTTCAGTGATTCAAAGAAAAGCAAAATCTGGAAACATTTTTTCAGTTTATACAGTGAATTTGAGTTTGTAAAGAAGAATGCAGACATTGCTATTTCTTTTTTCTCTTTCAGTAAAGTAATAACAAAAATGTGATACATTTTTCTTCATGTTTTGATTTGGAATAGAATGTGCAGTGTTCCTAATGCAATTGCGTGTATGGAAATAAAAGCTATAATATGGATTTTGAGCTTTACTCACTTTTTCCAACACACTCCTATTGTTCTAAACACAACTGCATATGGTAATAATAACTCAATTCTCCCAACTATACAGTTTTGTAGTGTAGTTGGATTTGGATTCTGCAGCCCCAGATTTGGATGCTGACCCCTCCCGACCTACTTCACTGTTGATAGACTAGGCTGGTTTGTTGTGACTGGTTTGGGCACCAATCTGTATCTTCAAATTACAATCTGGTTAGCATGGCCTCTAGGCTGTAGCTTCCTAACGGATACATTCCTGGAATCTAGTTTTAAAAAAGAGTTCAGCAATGTACATGTGTTCCTTGCTGCATTTAGAGCAAATTGGCCCACGCCCAACTGATATTTTACCAAACAATTACAGCTTTTCTTGCAAAGCAAGCATTCTGTCTTTTTACTTTGTCATATTGCCACTAGTGATGAGCAAAATGTTTCGGCAAGTTTTGCCAGCAAATGACACTCAAAGAAAAAATGGTTACGCGCCAAAAAAATGTCACTCACTTTGTCAGGCATCAAAAGAAAAACGTTGCCCATTGACTTCAATTTATTTTGGCACATTTATTCTTTCGCAAACTTCTGGTGAAGTACAACAGGTCAGATTCACCCATCACTAATTGCCACTGGAGGGCTCTGGTTCACTGACATCTATGGTTAAAACTTTCTTTCAGTCAGTAAAAGCAAGAACTATGGTAGTCCCCTCATTTATAAATAAAGACAAAATAAGAAGACAGTTTTATTGTTTGTAGACTAGCTTTTAAAATAATGCCAATATGACTTTACTGTTTACAGTCATAGTGAAAGCTCATTTTCCCCTTAATTACTGAAAAGCACATATTTTAATGGTTGAAGAGTGATGCTATCATCAATTAATCCCCCCATCCTTTTTTTTTTGTGGTCACCAATAGAAATATTTGTTTTTTAGAATGGAAATTTGTTACTTTTCTATGTAAACAGTTGAGCTCTGTCCTTGTTTTTATCTCCAAAATGAGATTAGGTTTGTGTTGTTTTCTCTGTGTGTTCTCATTTCATGGGCACTCTCTGTCTTTTTTTTGCCAGGGCCAGTACTGGAACCTGCTCTATCAGTGTCTTGTTCCTTAGGGAACCTTCACAGATATCCTCTGGACCAACGTCAAATGACTGGAAAATAAAGATATTTCTTTTGAACGAGGCTGAATTCAGAGATAAGCAAATGAAGTGCCAGAAACACAATCAAAGCCGTATTAAATATATTAAAAAATCTTTTACTGTTATCAACTTTTTCTAAAAATAGTGCTGTGGGGGAAGGGTTGCTATTTTATTGCAATGTTTTTCATTCCCTAGGTGTGTATACTGCAGTGTACACAAACCCTGATATCTCTTCCAGAGAACAAAAGCAATAGAAAGCCTTCAGATTGTATGAATGGAAAAAGCCTATGCCCTATGCTTGTTTGTCACCTCAATTTTTCTTAGTTTGATTTAGTTGCCTCTTTTCCTTTCTACAGATAGCATTTGCAAATTTTTTTTATTTATTGCTGTTGTACAGGTAAGGGGCTTATTATCAAGACCCCCCATTATCCATAGAGCTCAGAAAAAAAACACTGGAGCTTGATTAGAAAAAGAAAACAACAGTTTTACTTATCATATTGTCCTATTTAAATACACAATGCCTATTTTTATTGATTTGTTCTCTCTGTATTAATAAAACAGTACTTTGTACCTAATAATAACTAAGCTAGCATAAATCCATGTTAAAGGGAAAACAGTTCTGCTGGGTTTAATACTCAAATGTTATTAGGCAGCCTATGGGAACGGTGCTCTACAAAAAAAGACTCCATATCCAGAAAAATCCAGGTCAAGCATTCAGTCTGTCTAGCATTGAACTCTCATGAGCTACAGTAAGAGGTGTGTGGGGTAAATTTTTTGGAACCATTACCTGACCTGTGACCCGCAAACCCACAGAACCGCTGAGCCGCGTTAATAACCGCACCCGTAACTTCTACTTGCAGGGTACCGTGGGGTTTTTGTGGGTAACCCGTGGGTACCTGACCCTCTGCAGAGCTCTATTGTTTGTATGTGTGTCTGTGTGTACATGCATGTGTATGTGTGAATTTATAAAGAGTTGAACTTGATGATGAATTAATTAAATATAATTTCACACAGATCAGTGTTTCACATACAGTATGATGCTGCTTATTTTGCAGCTATTGCAGGTGGTTCGTCTGTTGTGAACAATGACATCTTCAAATGAACTAAATGTTCTAGCATTTTCCATTTGAAATCCGATTACACACAAAGGTGCACAACATAAAAGGGGTGGTTCAATTTAATATTAAATGTACTATGTTATAGAATCATTTCTAAGCAACATTTCAGTTGGTCTTCATTATTTATTTTTTATAGTTTTTTTTAAAATTATTTTCTTTCTTCTCATGGCTCTTTCCAGCTTTCAAATAGGCATCAATCTAAAAAAACAAACAAAAAAACAAATGCTCTGTAA
>CM044432.1:98381511-98398552 GCA_024363595.1 Xenopus borealis | reverse complement strand
AGTGTGTATATAGTATCCAAGAGCTTATCATTCATTACCAAATGATAGAAACATGAGGGATATGTAATGTTTGAGGGATACGTTGGTGAGAACTGATGCGTTGGAGTATGACAATGTGGTTCAGTTGAAACAGCAGCATCCACTAAAGACTAACAAAGAAAAACAGAAAGTAAGAGAGAAAGAAATACAGAACGTCTTACTCTGTATTATATATTGAGCAATGCTCTGTTCACGCAGAATCATCACACTTATAGTGCATATAAACTCTTCTCTTACTTTACCCCTACATTCTTTTAGAACTATAATATCCCCATTGTACAGTCTCTGGTTTGGCATCTTGAAGTATCAACTTTATTGCTTGTGCCCCCTTAGCGGGATGCAGTGATGTCACCTTAAGAAATTGCTGATATAAAAGAGGCATTTCCCAGTGTGTCACAATGACTTAGAGAGAAATTGCCGGATTGAAAGTGGCACTTGCCATTTTGTCACTAGGACAAGGGACCCCTTGGGGCATGTATACATGAGACTGCATTTCAGTGTTTATTTATTAAACAACTCCACCACCATGCAACTTTGCAGATATTGCTTCCTAACATATAACTAAAATCATTCCAATCATCGTCAAACTGTTTTTACCATAACTTACTTATTTAACCCTGTGATTGCATAAGGCTTTTCAGCAACTTACAGCTTCTGTATCTCATTACAGCCACTAGGAAAAGATGTGTATGTTTACCATGCTGACTCAATCATGGAAATACATAAAATACTATTCATCAGTACTATTCTATGTTTCTTATAAATTTAAATGGTACTTATAAGCAACAAACATTTGTTTATGTGTCTTTTTGGTACTATATTGTTTGTCAAAAGTTATGGACTTTGTTTTCTTTTTAGAAATTAATATTATAATAAAGCAAATAGGTTTTGAGAATACCAACCAATTGTCTGGCATCCAAAACAACCTGTAATTAAATTTCAGTTAAACTTATACTTTAGAAATCTGGGTTTGCTCTGGTTACATATAAATGTCCTTTTTTAAGAAGAAGAAGAGGGCTGCTGCTGCACAACAGACTGAACTGGGATACATGTGGTTCCATGTTTTCTTACATGAACAATCAGTTATAAATATTTTCCCATATGATGATGCTAAGTTTATTCAACACTGTACAATGATTATTAAAGTACAGCATACCTCTATGTCAAAAAGCTTAACATGCAAGTGGTATGTGCATGACATACCCTAGGCTTACATAGGAGTCATCACCAGGAGCTGAACATCCTACCTGAGTCCAAGTCAAGATATTTAAACACTAAAATCAACTTCCTCAATGTATATTCATGCACAGTTTACAAACACATTTCTATACCAGTTATATACCGAACCCTTTGACATTTGCATAGAGCCTGGTAAAGGGGAATTTTCTGCTTTGCCTAATGGATGCTTGCATATGACTTAGATACAAGGCCTAGATGTTACACTACAACACATAAGTAGAACATAACAAGAACACAGCATATTTACCTGTTTGGACCCCTATACCAATATTCATCATGTGTCTACCTATTTTTGTGATATAATGTACACCCCTAAGTAGAAAACATACGTAGAACACAGTCTGTTAATGTCCTATACCAAGGGTGATGCCAAGGCTGCAACTTATAAGATTCATTTGTGTTAACACAGTAAGGCTGATTTTATAGTGGGAAAGCAAATATATAAAAATAAAAAAATATATATACATATGCTCACAAACATAGAAATGTAGATACAGTCTTTATTGTCAGAATGTCAGGCTTTCAATATTGGCAGCTAAATAATTTTTTTCAGCAGGAATTGATACAGCAGGGATAATCTATCCTCAGATATCTAGTTGTTTCCGAACTACGGGATCCTCTTTTCAGACTTGGGAAGGTGCTAGGATTTTCAGCCCCCCCCCTCTTCCAAAAAAAATTAAACTCTGAAAGTATGTGATAAAGACAAATAAAGTTCAGGTCACCATTAAATTGCAGACACTGTATTGCATTCTTCAATGTTTAGAAAAACATATTGTCCTATTTTCTGCTGTTTATTTCCATGTATGTCAGGTAATGTTTAAACAGCAGTAAAGACACATATATTAATGGGTAAAAAGGGGTGCTGTGCCTTACCCTATACAAGTAAGTTTTTAATCAATAATGTAGATTATATATATAGAGAGAGAGAGAGAGAGAGAGAGTAAGAAGCATAAGTAAGTAAGCATACAGCTTGTAGCTACATGGAAAATACGTTGTGCATACAGATATGAATATAAAATACATATCTTAGCACCATAATAAATAAATACAGCGGACATAATAGAGACTTTACCTGATAAATGGCTTGGCTGTTCTGCACCGTGGCTGTTAAACGAATACAATAATATTTTAGTGCAGCCACACAAATAAAACACATTAAATCACCTGTAGCCTCTTGGGTTACAGGTGCTTTATCTATGTTAGTTTGAATATATGTATTTCTAGGCTGCGTTTTCTGTCCGTCAGTATAAATTGACAATGATAACCTGTAAAACAATTTCAACTTCATCCCCTTTTCACAAAGTAAAAGCAATTTATTTAAAACAAAAAACAAAAACAAAAAACAGTTTAAAATAAACCCACAAGCCCAGGGCTTTGTTTTGCTTCCAATTCAATCAGTTTTTTTCCTAACTGTTCTTGGGAGGTGTTATAGTTGTGCTTTGAAGTGTTTGTGAATCAATAGAGTGGAAATAGGAAGAAGGGAATCCATTCTGTGAGCTGTGCTCCAGGCCAGGTTTTTACACAAGCCAGTTCTTCTCTCCCAGCTGACTAACAGCTCTTGTTTACTGGTTGGATACTGACTGGGAAAAGGAGGGGGAAGAGACTTTGCGAAGAACTAGTAACATATATGTTCATGGTTATTTTTCAGCACAAATATCTCGTTTTGTATCCACTTTTTTTCCATTTATAATCCCCGGGGCGGGATTCGGAACGTTGTGCCAGGATTCCAGATCAAGATCCCACAGAATAAGGAGCTTCTTTTGGCAGTGTCTCGGGGGCTGAAGACACGGAGCGATCAAGTCTTTGAGGATCATGCACTGGGCCCCATAGAAGAATCCACACACGCACGCACGACCCAGCACAGCTTCGCATTGTCTATATTGCGGATACAGCCCAAATTAATCATCCTTAAAGGAAATATTCTCACCCCCTCCTCTTCCTGCTTATTTTGGGGGTGGAAACGCGGTTTATAAGAACACAGGAAAGGAAAATATTTTTTGTAATACCGATTTCCTTGTGAAAAAGTTTTTTTCCCCATAAACTGGGGGTTTTTTTAAACAAAAAACAGTTTTACAAGATTTGAAAAAGTTCAGTGGCTTGGGAAAAAATACAATACAAGAATATCTAAACACAATCCCCAGTTGGCCAGAGAGGATTTCCAAAGAAGAAATCTGGAGTGTTTCCAAATATAATAACATTGTATTTGGAGCGGAAATCTATATTTACATATACGTAAAGGATTTTTACCCCCCTCTGCAAGCTGCTTTTATAAACCATGTTTCCTCGGTATCTGAGCTGTCACAACAATCACATCATTAAATAGGACCTTACTTGGAAAGATTATTTTTGTGGTCTTATTTTGTTTTTATTTTTACCTTTTGTCCTTGCCTCTTTTGTTAAGCCAGGCTCCCCACTATATTTGCTGGGAAAATAGTAACTAGTAAGTGGGGGAGCTGAGCTTGAAACATTGGCATGGGACAGGGTGTATTGAGGGGTGAGGGGCACCCCAATAATAACCCCAACAGCAAGGTGGGCTGGAAGTCACTTGTGGGAATAATCACCATTTTTATGCTCCTTCTGTGTGACGAAAGCAACGGGAAAAGTGAGTATGATATCTGCTATCTCAATATTACACGTGACGTGCGCAATCATACTAGGGAGCTTCCACTTAAAATAACCACTTAGGTAATAGGGGGTTTGTTTCTCTACGTCAGACTACAGTCCCCACACAGCACCCCTTGTCAAAAGTTGTGTCTGGTAGTTGCATAACGCTTACTGGGCAGCAAGTTGGATTTCTATTTACAAAAACAGCAGTTGCGACATTTCTATATTGAAGTAAACAATATAGAAATGTCGCAACTGCTGTTTTTGTTTGGGGTGTTATTTGTTCGCATTGGACGTTTCAGGCCTATAAAACCGCGGGATTTAGTGTCCCGATCGGTGAAAGGAAGCACACTGCTAAAATGGAGGCGGCCGGCTCCGCGCGTTGAACTAGGCCTCCTCTTGGTTTCATTTGAGATTGTAAACATGCTGGGGGTGGGGTTGAGGCCTGCTACTAGGGCCACCGCCTACTTGGCCCTGAAGGACGGCAGATAATCGAATTAATAGTGACGTGCCATTCATATACTAATAAGAATCCCTCCTTTAGGGGAACTGTAAATTGTGAGAGACGTGATTACAACGTGGAATTGTTTAGTGTTGCCAACTCATCCCGCCCATCCTAATCCGGACACACAGACAATCCACATGGCGACTAGTAAATAAATAAGTACCAATTAATGTGGATGTGCGTGCTGTATATGGTAAATGAATTGTCCTACAAATTAACCCTTTGTCGTGGGTGTCAGGGCTTGGTAGACTTCCTAAGTAGGGTTGCCACATTTTCTTGAAAAAAATACCGGTCTTCCTATATGTTTATCTTTTTTATTTTCCTATTAATAACATTGCAATCAATCATCAAAAATATCGGCCAGGCCGGTAAAATACCGGCTAGGTGGCAACCCTAAAGTCTGGTCCTGGAGCCATGCTAACGGAGAACGTCAACGCTTGTGTACTAGGAATAATGCCATAAGCTGGAGACCCCACACTAATTTTTACCCACTGCGTTACATGTCTGTACAGTTACCAGAGACTTTCAAGTTCTTGTTGTTGTTGACCCAAATCACTGATTTTATCATTTCCTTTTGGTGAAGAACAAGCGTTCACACTGGGTGAAAGCCCAACCTGATTATGTCTGTTCTTTATGTCAGATATGCTTAGTATGGTTTACTGTTGCCCCCTTTATAGCATATCCTATTTGAGGCAGCTGCAAAGTGTTGCTGGCAATCATTTTCAGATGTTGGTAGCTAAGTATGGTCTGAGCCATATGTCTTCCTTTATTACAAGGTTATGATGTATCAGGAAACTTCTCACTCGGTTATGTTTGCTTGTTTTATGCCATATGTGTGGGTAGGTCAAATACATGCCAACAGACTGATGGCCACGGCTCCTAAAATCACCCAGGCTCTAAAATGGTTAGGTTATTCAGTATATGTTGATATCATGCTCCTCATATTAGCTGCCAAAAAAAGCTCCCTTATCTTCCAAAGTAGCCAATCTGGCTCCCTATCTTTATATAACATTGGCTACCTTGCTGCATAAACTTTTGTATACCATTGATGTAAATTGTTTTATGTTTGAATTTTATGGCAAATCATGGCGTAATATAAAATATGTATGATACAACTGATCATAACATTGTTACACGTGGCAGCAATTCATGATCAGTTAATAACATAGCTGGTTACTTTGATTACAATATGAAAGTTTATTTTTTTTTATTTTATGACTTATATAAAAAGTCATGGAACAAAACTGCTCCTATAATGCCATGTTTATTATTGCACTTTGAAACAAGATTTTTCATATTTCAGAGAGTTTATGAAGGTTTATTGTAGGTTAATAATAGCAACAACCACCTGTGTAATTGCCATGAATGTCCTCAAATGTGAACATAGAGCTGGCTGCTCAAATGTGATAAAGTGATGTTGCCCTATTCACCTAGTTCCTATTGATTTCTATGACTAAAACCGTAAATATCTCATTTTGCTCTTTAAACGTCTCCCATAAATTTTGCTGCTCAGTATGTCTCCCTATAATTTCCTTAGAGTGTTCATAAATCCACCATCATAATCCCAATAAATATCTCCCAATAATACAGAATATTATACCTTCTCTGCACATTTTAGTTTTCCTGCAACAGCCCTCCCTGTACCCACATTAAATGTTTTATATAACATTGTTCCAACAGTGCCTTGTTTATACTGAAGGTTATATAATCCTGTATCTCTTCCTAATGCTTTATATATCCTTTGATTGTTAAATTTACATTCATTTATATTCATGAATTTGAAAGTACAGTCATGTTTAATATAAGTAAGGACTATAATCCCATGGGGGTTTATTGTTGACCAGCTGGGTAAATACAAATGCTGAGTACTGTACAGTGTTTGCTTTGTCTTGAGTCTATTTTACCCTGATGCATTATATTTTTGTAAATGATATTGGATACCTGTATTGGAGACAATCGCAATATGAATGTGTTGGTATTCTGTAAAGGGTAGTAAAATTGAACTGAATGTTATTTTTAGGAGTCCCCATATAGACAGATGGTCATTCAGTTTGTACTTTATTGGTAAATTACATGAACGATGTATGTGTCCAGCCTGGGGATGCTACAAGTCCAAGATCTGTCCAAATGTCCACACTTTATTCAAATACTTGTCACTCAAAAAAAAAAATGCAAATCTGTACCCTTAAAAACATGGGATTGGCTGTTTTCAACTGAATGAGGCAGATATTTGTTCTCTGGTGACAAACTAAGATTTTGGATTTGGTATGCTGAATTAATGGTTTATGAATATGTTACACCTTTAGTCAGTCCGGAATTGTATATGGGATCCTTTTTTGATATAGGACAGGACTTACTGTCTTCCTTCTCTGCTTATTTGCAATTATACATTTAAACAAATCCAGTTCTATGATTTCACTCTTTTTTTATTAACCCATCCTGCAGGTGTGATATTCAGAAATGGAAGCAATGCTACACATTCACAAATAGTGATTGCTACATATGTATAAAAGGAAGCCCTTCCTTTTATTTCTGTGTCCTTTTTATTTCTCTTTAATACTCATCGAGGAATCACATGGCACCACCGCTTACACTATATACATATGACTCAGTGTTTTATGGAAAGTGTGAGCTTTGTTTTTAACAATAAGCATTTACATTTGGTTGAAAACAATGGTATTGACTTTCAGCTTGCTCACTTTACAGTGATTGTAGGTAGATTGTCAAACTGTACTGTAAATTGTTCTGAATTGCTTGAATTTTGTGTAGGGTTAGGCTATTTATGTAATTTATGTCTGTTGTGAAGAGCATTGTCCTTACAGTTTCAAGCTTTGTCCCTACAGTTTCCGATCACATAGTTTCAGCATAGTTGCCAAACATAGCACTTCCTTAAAGGAGAATTCAACCCCTGTGTTAAAAAAACCCTACCCCCCAACCCTACATAGACCCCCTCCCTCCTCCCCCAGGCAAATGCCCCTAAATTTATACCTCTGTATAGAGTTCATGGTAGCCATCTTCTTCTGTTTGTTGGTTTTTGTCTGTTTCTTAAGAATGAAAGCGGTGTTTCGCAAACAACTGAGCGTGCGCTGAAAGTCTCGGAAACTTTTGCATGCACAGTTGTTCGGGACCCGTAGACTGCTCCAACTGCGCATGCGCCGAAATGCCGCTTTCATTCAGAAGATTGTTAAAGAGCAGAAGATGCTGTGAACTCCGCTGGAAAGAATCTGCACGGAGGGGTAAGTAAAAAGTTAGGGGCATTTGCCCGGTGTAGCAGGTAGGCTGGAGGGGAAGAGGGAGGTAATCTATGTAGGGTTGGGGGTTAGGTTTTTTGTTTTTTTTTTTAACACGGGTTGAATTCTCCTTTAATACAAAAAATTAGTTTAACACTCACATAAGGTATTATGGATGGAGACCTGCAAATCACTCCTTTATGTCCCCCTGTGACCAACTATGCATCCAGAACCTCTGATTTTATAGCACAGATACAGTCTAATAGTTCAGATTCATATTTACAAGCTTGCATGCAGTCTGCTTCGATCTTGTTAGATCTTGCTGTGAACAAACTACATGCAGCCAAAGGAACTCTCCATGCAGGTGAAACAAGCCATCCTTAATCTGCAAAAACAGATAAAAACCCATGCAAGAATTTGCTACAATATTAGGAGTGGCAACATCTACAGTTTGGTACATCCTGAGAAAGAAAGCAAGCACTGGTGAACTCCGCAACGCAAAAAGACCTGGACGTCCACGGAAGAAAACAGTGGTGGATGATTGCAGAATCATTTCCATGGAGAAGAGAAACCCCTTCACAACAGCTAAACCAGTAAACAACACTCTCCAGGAGGTAGGCGTATTGATATCCAAGTCTACTGTAAAGAGAAGACTGCATAAAAATAAATACAGAGGGTGCACTGCAAGGTGCAAGCAACTCATAAGCATCAAGAATAGAAAGGCTAGATTGGATTTGCTAAAAAAAAAAAAAAAAATCTAAAAAAGCCAGAACAGTTCTGGAAAAACATTCTTTGGATAGATGAAACCAAGATCAACCTCTACCAGAATTATGGCAAGAACAAAGTATGGAGAAGGCGTGGAACCTCTCATGATCCAAATAATACCACATCATGTGTAAAACATTTGGGAGGCAGTGTGATGGCTTGGGCATGCATGGCTGCCACTGGCACTGGGACACTAGTGTTTACCCATAATGTGACACAGCACAGAAGTAGCCAAATGAATTCTGAGATGTTCAGAGACATACTGTCTGCTCAAATCCAGATAAATGCGGTCATATTGATTGGGAGACGTTTCATAATACAGATGGCCAATGACCCAAAACATAAAGCCAAAGCAACCAAGGAGTTTATTAAAGCAAAGAAGTGGAATATTCTTGAATGGCCAAGTTAGTCACCTGATGTGAACCCAAATGAGCACAAACAAACAGCAACTGAAAGCCGCTGCAGTAAAGTCCTGGTAGAGCATTAAAAAGGAGAAAACCCAGAATCTGGTGATTTCCATGAGTTCAACATTTCAGGCTGTCCTTGCCAGCAAAGGGGGTTCAACCAAATATTAGAAATTAAAAATTTATTTTAAGTTTTTTAATTTGACCAAGCACAGTCACATCCACAGCAATTACTCAGCACTCACAGGACTTGCTTAAAAAATGAAAAAAATCCTTTTTATTTTGCAACGTTTTTTTTTTTCGGTCACATATACTGTACAGACGTTTATCAAGAGGATAAAGTTTGAATATGTGACCGAAACATTGATTTATCACAATAATGCTTGTCATGTTTTGTAGGCTGTGTGTGCCAAAAATGTTCTTTTTCACCAATGAAACATTATTGAACAATTATTGTTTTACCACCAATACGGATTAATTAAATTTTAGTTTTGATCGAGTACAAGGTATTGTTTTATTACAGAGAAAGAGGAAGTAATTTTTAAAAATTGGAATTATTTGATGGGTAGACAGTACATAGTACAAGGCAGTTACTAGCAGAATAAATGTTGAAAAACAGTAATATTGTTTTGTAACCATGAAGTATATATACACTTACACAAGGTTTTTGCTTTTTTTTTTGTGATTAGTGAGCACACAGAATGTCCTTTCATGTTTGTGCCCATTCTAGTATGTAGCTTAGTAAATACAGCTTTAAATCTGCGAATATGTGCACCTTGGACACAAGTCAAAGAGTACTCTGGGTCACAAAAGTTAATATGTATTGTAAACAGATTGGAAATTGCCACCTTTTTTCACCCTGTGTCATTAACCCATAAATTGCATAAAATAAGTGAGTAATTTTATAATTTTTTTTTAAAGTGAGAATGTTTGGAGTGATTTTCTGGTTAGAAACAGAATCATGACTGTCTTTCTCAGCAAGAATTGTTGTGATATTGGATGAGGAAATATCAGATGGACTGAAACTGTGGGTTGCGAGCATAAATAAATGTGATTATCTGCTGGATTGTAGAACATGGGGTCCTGATGAACTTTGGCATGTTTGTAGGTGTATTCAACATGCAGCAAACATAGGACTTGGCTTGTTCATTGTGACTTGTGGGTTCATTAGCCTAGATCAGTGCTGTCCAACGTCTGTGGTACCGAGGGGCCGGATTTTTCTGGTCTACATGGTGGAGGGTTGATAATGGAAGCCAGTGTACTCCACTCCCAGATTTTAGACCACACCCACTTTAAATCACACCCATGTTACCCCATGTCCACATTAATAGCACACCAAAACACCAAATATTTGGTGCTCACTGCAGGGATATCACTCATGTGAAAAAAGTTTTCATATTAAGACATACCCTTAAATACATATGCCTCATCCTCCCCTGTGGATAACACCGCACCCCCAGCACATGATCAAACATCTTAGGGGCCCCTAACAATAATTTTCAAATGCTAACAAACACCGGAGCAAATACCAGGGTTATGTTCCACAGGCAGAGCAGGGCACACATGTGGAACACAGGGAAGGCAGAGTATGGCACACCCGTGCACAATAGGGCAGTCAGAGTATGGCACACCCAGGGAGCATGGGGCAGTCAGAGTATGGCACACCCAAGGTGCTTAGGGCAGGCAGAATATGGCACACACACAGGGAGCATAGGGCAGGCAGAGTGTGGCACACATGGAGCATAGGACTGGGCACTCTAAAGGTGGCCATACACAGATAGATCCGCTCGTTTGGTGATGTTGCCAAACGAGCGTATCTCTCCCTGATATGCCCACCTTGATATCTGGCTGATCCAATTGTGGTCCCTATGGCCCAACAATCGGATCAGAACGGAGCAGATATGGGCGGTCGGATCGCAGGACTGCATGAATGAACAGATGCAGCGACTGAATTTTTAGTCCCATTTTGGCCAAATATCGATCAGGGATGCCCCTCGGAGGGCCCAATACACGGGCCAATAAGCTGACTACTCAGTCTGTTGGCAGCTTTTATCGGCCCGAGTATCGCCACCTTAAGATGTACTAAATACAGTGACACAGTGATGGTGCCCCATTAGCATTTTGAATAAGGTGTGAACAATGTGGGCAGTTTTTAGTCTGAATCTCAGGTGTGAACAGTACAAGGCTTTAGGGTGTGAACAATAGAAGGGTATAAACAATACACGGGCCAGTAAATCTTGGATACCTTTTAAAGCTTACACATGGTAAGCAGACGCAGCAGGCAGACTTTCATGTGGAGGGCTGCATGGGGCCTGCGGGCCTCCAATTGAAAAGCCCTGGCCTAGATGATTCCACAGCTCAAGGCAGCTTCAAGAAACCCTGCTACAGCTTGGTGTGTATTTGCTTTTCAACTGTTCTGGTTTTTACCCACATCAACCAATTTGTATTTACATATCAACATTTTAAACTAGCAAAGAAAAAAAAGAAGCACTTCCAGAACCCTCTACCTGACTCCTAGAGCTGAAGCTAGAGTTTGTATGTATTGGTCATACCTGCTTTGCAAAGGTCAGTTGGGCAATTCTATAATTTTATCAAATAACTAATCCTACGCTGATATTTTTTCTGTAAGACACTGCCCATCAGGGTCTGTGTCATGCAGAGATGAAGTTGACCCAGTGAAAGGTGATGGTGGAAACAGCGTGCATTAACATGGCCTGTTGGGGCAATGACCGGGTGACTTGTCTGTGGGACATGGGTGCTACCCTTGGGTGACAACCTGAAATACCTTTTTGCCCATTGAAGATGGCTGTGGGTAAAATGGCAAAAGAGTAATTGCACAAACCCTCTGGGTACCCCAATATCCCATTATGCAATTACCCTTAAGGTATAAGGCAGAAATGATGGTGCAAGCTGGAAGGGAACCTTTTTCAATCTGCTTTTTTTCATGGGAAAAAGTAAATCTTTCAGCAACACCATTATAACAACCACAAGGCAAATTAACCTTACAATGACACAAATATAAATGCCCTACACTGATGTAGTCAATGTAGGTAACTACAAGAGTCATCCAAATAAAATGAATAACACAGAGCAAATCTGCACATAGCTGTATACACCCCCAAAGGTGTTATTAATTAAAAGGCAGTTTTACAAAATATGACAGTGTGGAAATCAAACTGCATATTTAAGATTTGTTTCTTACATTTTTTCCTCTAACATTTTTTATGTGACATTGTTTTAGTGCTTTGAAACAAAAATACCACAGAACAGAATTTCAGTGGAGGATTGTTTTCTGTTAAAACGAGAATTATCCGAGGGTCAGAATATTTCTCTTAGGCCCATGATATCAGATACTGACCTGGCACTTCACTGTATGCTAGTTGTGGAATTTCTGATAGGATCGTTTGTTATTTTATATGCCTAGTGAACCACACTGCTTATTTTATCACTGTGAGCTCAGCACAGTTATCTGACTTGACTGCAGAGGGGACATTATATACTAGTCTAGGTAAAGGGATGTGACACCGGATAGCAAGCTCAGTGAAAAAGTGCCCATACTTTATATTACGCCAACATGTGCATTATATGCTTATACCTCTAGTAAAATCAAGATGTTTGATTCCTTGTTAGAAAGGCAAGACCCCAATACAAACAAGCTGCATATCAAATGACACAATATATTGTTGCTGCTAGAAAGGTGCACAGTATAAAGGAGTGCAGTAGTATTAATGAATTTCAGGATTTAGATCCTTAGGGGTTTCTTAAGAAAAACCTCTTGCTTCCTACTATCTGTGCTCATTTGTGCCTGTGTAATCTTTATCATATTTAAACTCTTAATACTGTACTGTGGCCTTTTCAGTGCTGACTGTGTGGTAACCTGACCTGTGAATTTTCATTTTATAGCTAGTCTTTAAAGACTTGTGATTCATATTTCCCTAAGCTTGTAACTACAAAGGGTTACTTAAGCAAATGAAGGTGTTCTTTATCTGAACTTTTTTTTAGTCATGCCTATTTGGATTTTTTTCAAGGAGGGGGTCACTACCCAAAAAAACAAGTAAAGTTCAGTACACAGTTTGCAGTCCAAAGTTCTTCAGCATCCAGCTGTCAACAAACAGCCAGGAAATGCAGATTCACTGTACTGTACATAAGACAGGACAAAACTTTAGTACTGCATATAAAAAAATATTAACTGCTCATGCTGTGTTTTGTTTAACGGATTAAGAAGTGTCAATTAACACCTTTTGATTTATGACCTGTTGCGGTTTAATGTTTTAGTTCAGGTTGTTAGGAAGTTGGATGCATTGAAAGGTCGATGAGTTTTATTTTCCCCCAACCCCTTGCAAAGATTCAGATTAGAAATATTTATAGCGCTGAATGGTGTGTTTAAATTAATTTCCCTGTACAAATAAATGCTTCTGGTTTCAAACTGGAAACTGTCCACTTTGTTTCTCTAAGTACACTCTAGTGCTAGGAGGGGCCGACAAACAGTTGTTTGCTCTATGGTCCAAAGGAAAGATTCCTTAAATATGCCAGTGTCACTTGGAGAGGCAGACATCTGAAGTATTTCACAGTAGAGGTCAAGCCCTGATCCCCTGATCGATTTTAAATATTTAGGGGCATGTTTATGAAAGGATGAAAAAGCAATTATTCACAAAGGTGTCCAAAAATATTTCTATGCCCCCATAAAAACTAGTTTTTCAGCCACAGAGCAATATGTTTCTTAATACTGTTAGCTTATTTTTTGTATTCTTTTGTCCAATGGAAATGTTAAATACTTACACAATTCAATTTCTATAGTTTGTTTCTAAATTGTTTCAAGAAAGGACCCATTTTGCAGTTTTAGTGCCGAGACTCTTTATTGTGGCCATACACGTAGAGATCCGCTCGTTACTTGGGTTGTGTCTTCGAGGCCCAAAAGGCATGGTTTGGCATTGGTTGGCATAACTACTCAAAAGAAAATGTTTTGGCACCAAGTGTTTGATGGTGGTCAATCTATAAATGTATGTTTTTGTGAGATGTTTCACCTCCTCTGATGAGTTGTTTAGTTCCACAAAATGCGTCAGGAAGGAGTAACTAGTAAGGTTTCTGAAGAACCACTCTATTGTATTAGATATTCTATTTATAATTTGAACTTTGCCTTAAATAAACCATTTATTGGATGAGCCACTTAATTGTTGTTATTTGTAGCCTTTTGGTTTCCTATTTAGGCAACCGTTAGTTTATTACTTTTTTGCTTCATTCATAATTTAGAAAAATAAGGATTTGTGTCTTTTAAACCATTGAAAAAACTGGTATGCTAAATTAAAAAAGACCACCAGATGGCATTGGTTCTAGATATTGAAGACATTTTGAATTCCAGCATCAACCTCATCTTGTTACACTAATGCAATCTTCAGCATAGCATTTTCTGCAAATGCAATTAACAGAAAAGAAAATAATTTAGCTTTTATAGTCTAGTGCACAAGCATTGGATGTGCACAAGCATTGGATAACAGATGTTTGTAAGAAGAAAAATATTGAAGTTGCTGGATAGTAGTATGAGGGCTGAGTGTCTCCTCTTCTACCCTCCCTGTTGAAAGCCGGCCAGTAAGAAGATCCATTAGAGGTTATGTGTACACGAATCTCGTGTTCGATGTGTGATGAGGTCACAAATCTTTGCAACAGGGAATCTGATATTCATAGGAGAAATGAATATGGTGACTACTTCTCAGAGCCTTTTTAGGTCTATGAGTGGCTGTGTATGTTTGCAGATCAGTTTAATATTTATATGTATTTGTTGGTGCTAAAGAAGAGTTTCTTTTTTCAGGTTGAAATAATGATGCCTGTGCACAATCTAGCTTTATTCAGGTCCTGGCTGGATCTGAACATTTCATATAGTCATTGTGTCATTGGACACTTATTATTTAACCTTTTTTGCTGTTAAAGATGACGACCTATGTCACTGTCCTTGAGTTTTGAGACTGCATTCAGTGTCCTAATGATAATTGTTGCAAATGCCCATGGAAATCTGTGGAAGTAAATGGGTGATTTTATTTTTTAAATTAAGATTTTTAAATTAAAAATACAACTATAGGCACCCAAGGGCCGCCCCCAAAACCTGCTGCCCTAGGCACAGGCCCTCGGGTGTCTTAATATAAATACGGCCCTGCCTGGAGGTGTTTTGGTTACGGTGAAAAGTAGTATATTTCAGGAAGGAAACTTAGAACTGAATCCCAAAAATGATTCTGTTTTTTAAGTGCCTAAGCACTTAACTGTTATATTGTCACTATATTCTGCACTTGTTGCTTCTGAAACATGAAACTAAACAAACAAGCATCAAGTTTAAACGGGTTGTTCACCTTCCAAACACTTTTTTTGAGTTGTTTTCAGATTGTTCACTAGAAACAAAAACCTTTTTCAATTGCTTTCCATCTTTTATTTTTTAACGTTTAGCCAAAATTGAAGTTTTCCAAACCAAAATTTGATAAAGAAGCCCACTTAACAGAGAAACCCCTAATATACCCATCACAGTTACCTATTTCTTCAAAAAGTATGAATAAATGCCATATTCTGTGCTGAAATCCGGCTGTTTAATTGTTCTTTTCCTTCTGCATTATTTGGAATCCTGGCAGGGAAGGAGGGACTAAACACAACGATGTTACAAATTATAACAACTTCTCCATAGTTTACAGTCAGCATGCAGCAACTTCATAACCCATAATGCATTGTAATGTGATGTGATGTTCCGTTCCTTATTGAAATCACGTGTGCAGGGAATTGTGGGGTTTGGAGGTTAAGGATAGATGGCTGCTGATACAAAGTAGCAGTAGTCAGCCAGCACAGCAAAGTAGTCGGACAGATCAGAGAGCAGGAGGCTAGGCTTAGGGAACTGTTCCAAACCATTAAAAATCATGAAAAGTTTGCATATTTTTTAATTGATGCATATCACAAAGTTGCTTGGAATTATGTTTTAGCAAATATGTTTCAAATATGTTATGTTTGTGTGGAGCTCAACTTTAAGTTGAGCTGCCTTTAATTAAACTCAGGGATTCTGCTCAGCAGGGACAAAGATAACAAATGTATCAACTAAATAAATGTATACTTTAGAACAGTTAAAAAGTCGACAGCCCCCCCCCCCCCCGAGCTTCTTTAAAAGGTGAAAAATTAAAATGTGAGAAAAACAGTCACAAATAGAAAATAGAAAGTAATTGGAGAAAGTATTTATTTCTGGTGATCTGAAACCAACTGAACTGAAAAAAAATATTTTTGTACTTGCTGTCTATTTAACAGAACCCTCTTGTACCTTCCTTGCTATGGGAAAGCACAGCTTTGAAGGTGTGGAGTGTTGCCAATAGGCATCTTAGCTGTAGTTACTTGAAGATGAAATATGGACACAAAGGACATGAACACCTAACTGTTTATCATGCCAAAGCTACACAGCATTTTAGGGGTATGCGGCTTCTTCAAGTGATGACCATTTAGTAAGCAAAAATGTGCTTAAATACACCACCCCCTCATCAGTATACATAAGGACAATAAAATTGTTGAGAAAGGTCCCGGAAAGGACCGAAACGTCATGTTGGCTGTATATGCACTCATGAATACAATGTGTATTGTGAGAATAATATTCTGTTTATGCAGATTCCCCCAGGAAGCCCCCCCTGACTTGGATGGATTCTTTTCTCAAGCTAGCCTTGGTCGTTATCACCTTGACCTTGAGGAAGAACCATTGGTTATAGGGGCAGTTCTTTGTTTTTCTGTGCTGTGAATCAATATGTCTATGCTCTCACCATGGTAAAGCCCATTTATGCCTGTAAGTTATAAGTTCCACAGTTTACAAAAACTGTCATTTCTTTGCTTGGGGTTCTGAGTTCAGTGTCAAACTAACTTTTCACCTCAAGTGGTCTCCGATTCTTGAAGCTCCACAACAGTATTGAACTACATGCTCTCTTCTGAAAGAAGCAATGCCCTCTCCATTACTGAACCATGCAAGATGTACCACCATAACACACGGAACAAGAGTAGAAAATGTGTGTCATGTCATGCTTTTCGAGATTGTGATTCTTGTACCACCAATTACTGGCAGCTATATTGCCAGTAAATTTGTAATACTGGCCCCGGCAGGTATTTTACCGGCCGGTTGGCAACCCTACTTGCAGCACATTATTGTCAGTACAGACTTGGTAAATGTACAGTAAAACATAGCAATATTAAAAATTTTAAATTGATTTGAAAGCTTTAGATGTTTGTTACTGTGTGTATATATATATATATAT
>CM044432.1:98308391-98331913 GCA_024363595.1 Xenopus borealis | reverse complement strand
TTGGTGGTCAGGGCATCCCTACAAGTTAAAACAAAAAAACTATTTGTGGCCAGGCCCCCCTTCCACAAGTTATAAAAACATTGGTGGCCTGGGCCCCCCACAAGTTAAATAAAAGGTAATCAGACTCCCCCAAGTTATAAAATGTCATTGGTGGCCTGGGCCCTCCCACAAGTTAAAAAAAATGGTGTTCAGGCCCCCCCACATGTTCTAAAAAGCCATTGGTCACTAGGGTCCCCCATAAAAATAAAAAAATAAAAACATTGGTGGTCAGGGCTTAAAAAAAATGCCATTGGTGTTCAGTGGAACTTAACCTTAAAGGTCTCCTTCATTCTCTGCTCCCTGTACCCGCTATGCCCCATGATGGCAGCCCTGCTTGTGGGGATCTTGGGTCTATAAGAAAATGCTTGGAATGACTTTTTACCTTGCTGTTTACATCCTTTATTTGTGTATATGTTTGGTAAAATAATCAGTGACACTAAGGTACTTAAGAATGTGTGTGTATGTGTTCAGAACAATTGGTTTGTCACTTGCACAAGAGCCTTGGCACAAGAGACACCCCTGAAAAGTCACCACTTCTGCTGCCACCCTTTCTATTGTATAGGAAAAACCTGCTATAACTAGAAAATAAATGCCAATTTCTACATACTGAAAATAGTGTCTCTATATACACTTCTTCTTACAAACGTTCTCTGTTCTGTGCTTAGTGTGCCCTTCAGATTGCAAAGGAAGTGGTTGTTTGCCAGATGGACAGTGCTGCCACCCAGAGTGCCTAGGAAGCTGCCGAAAACCTAATGATCCATCGGAGTGTACCGCCTGCCGACATTTTCAGTATGAGGGTGTGTGTATCAATGCGTGTCCCAAAGGGTCTTACCAGTTCCAGGGTTGGCGGTGCATTGATTTCAACACCTGTCAAGAATTGCACAGCAGGTGCAAAAATCCAGTGGAAAAGTCTTGTCCTCCATATGTCATCCACAAGGGAGAGTGCATGCCAGATTGCCCATCCGGGTATATTGCCAACTCAACTACGTAAGTAGTGTTTTCTTTGTGGCAGTTTGTACATTGTTACCATCAAATTACATAGAAGTGCACAAGAATAACATGACAGTACAGGTATGGGACCTATTATCCAGAATGCTTGGGACCTGGGGTTTTCCAGATAAGGGGTCTTTCTGTAATTAGGATTGTCATACCTTAAGTCTACTAGAAAATCATGTAAACATTAAATAAACCCAATAGGATTGTTTAGCCTCCAAGGATTCATTATATCGCTGTTGGGATCAGGTACAAAGTACTTTTTTTATTATTACAGAGAAAAGGGAAATCCGTTTTAAAAACTTTAATTATTTGGAAAAAATTGAGTCTATGGGAGGTGGCTTTACATAATTTGGATCTTTCTGGATAACTGGTTTCTGGATAACGGATCCCATACCTGTATAACATTTTGGGATGGTTTAAATCGCTCCAATATTTTGAAGTTTCTCTGCGAAATTGACACCCATAGAATCTAATGGGTGAAAAAAAATTTGTCACGCGTCAAAAACAAATGTTGTCGTCCATAGACTTCAATGCATTTCCGTGAATTTCCTTTGAATTTTATGCAAAGCGAAATGGGTCAAATTCGCCCATCACTAACCAAGAAGTGTCATGGATGTTGAGAGGGCTATTGATTATATGGAAGCGTATTATAACAGGGGTCCCCCGCGCATCCGAATTTGATGCTGTTCGTCCGAATTTGACCATAATGGACACCGACCCCCCCTAACCCCCTTCTGACATTTCACTGTAGATTATAATGCATAATATACCCCTACTGAAATTTATAAAGATATAAGAAGTCACCTCGGAGTTATGTGATCTGTATAAAGCACTCAGCCTGCCGCTTCGTGCCTTTTATATGGTCTCATAACTCCTTGTGACTTATAATATCTTTATAAATTATAGTAGGGGGTACATTATCCACTATATATTATGCATGTATAAATATATTTGTATATAATGAAACAGTAGACCCCCAGTTTCCCTAGGAGCATCATCAAGACCATATCAGTTCCATGAAACGGTAAAATTCAGGAAGAAAAGGGGTACTGGCTTATATGGGACTTCAAATAAACACTGTCAATTCGGAGAAACTGTAAAATCAGGGTTCTACTGTGTGTGTGTGTATATTTATATAGGATAGTCATAATATGTGCACAGTTGTACTGGCCATTCTATCCTGCTGTTATGATTGTTATGCAAACCTCTCCTTTGCAGCCTAAGGTGCATTGAAATATTTACGGCAATTATCAAAACACACCATTATATGATATTTTATGGAAGTATGATATTTCTGATTTCTCAAATTAACTTCTCTCTACAGCCGTACTTGTACACCCTGCGCAGGACCTTGTCCAAAAGTTTGCCCCATCTACCAGAATGTCAAGACCATTGATTCAGTGACATCTGCTCAAGAATTAAGAGGTTGCACAGTGGTCAATGGTAGTCTAATCATCAACATACGTGGAGGCAGTGAGTATAACCCTATGTTACATGTGTTTTGTATAGAATTACTGACAAGCTCAACTACTGCCAGAACCACATGACAACATTTGTTGCAGGAATCAACATTATTTTTTTAAAGGTAAACGCTTTCTGCACTTTGTGCCTGGCCGGCCTGTTCAGATGAATTGACCTTAAGTGCTCCTATTGGCACAAAGTTCCCGCTAACAAAATGCACAAGTGTATTTGTTGAGTGCAGCTGCTACTAAATCTGCAAGTACATTGCAGTCCTGGAGAAAAATACTGTATTATGTGGAAAAACATGGCTACTCATGCCCCAAATTGCACTTTGCAAACTGCAAACTTTATCACATGGTCTCCTTTTACAAGGAGAAGGTAGTTATTTTTTTCAATATTATTAATGAAACTAATGTCTGTTATCAATTTGCTTGTATGCACTCATTTCGAAGCAAATATATTGGACCCGATTTATTTTTATATCAATGCCTGTTTTGTTTTTGTTTTTTAAACATATATTTAATGCTCACAACATTATTCTTACTAACAACTGAAAACAGTAACACTAAAAACTGAAAGTGTTTTAATGGAATTACTACATATTGGTGCCCAGCACTGGTAAAATGTAAAGTGTTTGTTTCAGAAACACAACTATGGTTTAAATAAACAAGCTACTGTATAACCATGGGGACAGCCATTCAAGCACAGGAGACATAGTAGATAACAGATACGTTCTGAAGAATCCCATTGTTTACTACACAGCTTATACATGTTGTCTGCTTTATATCCTGTGCCTTTATTCCTTTTTCCCCACAGCTACCCAGCAGCTTGTTTATATAAATGATGCCAAATTTCGGTGCACCAGTTGTAGCAATGTAGCATTGTTTTTAGTTATACATTATATATTCAGAACTGTAAAACACTTACATTTTTTGATGTTACTGTTCCTTTGTTATTTAAAGGGAAACTGTCATTTTCCAAAATGCATCAGTTAATAGTGCTGCTCCAGAAGAATTCTGCATTGAAATCCATTTTACAAAAGAGCAAACAGATTTTTTTATATTTCATTTTAAAATGTGACATGGGGCTAGACATTTTGTCAATTTCCCAGCTGCCCCAAATCATGTGACTTGTGCTCTGATAAACTTCAATCACTGCTGTACTGCAAATTGGAGTGATAGCACCCCCTCCTTTTCCCCCACCCAGCAGCATAACAACAGAACAATGGGAAGGTAACCAGAAAACAGCTCCCTAACACAAGATAACAGCTGCCTGGTAGATCTAAGAACAGCACTCAATAGTAAAACCCATGTCCCACTGCGTACTATTCAGTTACATTGAGAAGGAAAAACAACAGCCTGCCAGAAAGCAGTTTGCTCTTTTGAGAAATAGATTTCAGTGCAGAAGTCTACTGGAGCAGCACTATTAACTGATGCATTTTGAAAAAAAAACATGTTTTTTTGTGTGTTTTTCTGTGACCTTGTCTTACAGACCACCTGTTTGTGTGCTGGAATATATGAAATAATAATATAATAATATTATTCATATAAATGTGTGGGCAATAAATAAATATATTCATATAATATTCATTTTCTCAAGGAAGCTTCAGAAACACAAAGCACACATATGTTTTCCCACTGGCTATTTACATTGCTGGTAGGAAAGTATTTGGAGGAGATACAAAGGGGAGATTTATCGCAGATGACTAATCTCCTTGTCTGTCATTGCCCTTGAGGTTCTTGATCATAAGTGAACCAAGCTTTTTGTTCCAAGTTTTAAGTTCTGTGTTTAACCAAATGAGCCACTCCCTTTCTGATTCTAACAACCACCAGCTGTAAAGGTGGGTCAAAATGCATCCTATCAAGGAGAAAGTCCTGTTTTCTTTTGTAATTAACCTATGCAAGGATTGCGCCACCCCCAGTCCACATTACTGAAGCAATGCGGTAGATCTCTTAGTAGTGTTGGAGGGTTGGGTTAACGCAGCGTCAATGGGCTGGGGGCAGCTTTGAGGGGAAATATTGCGGGTGCAGCACCTACTTGATACTGACACACTCCTATGATTTTTATAGGAGTGTTTTGGTATCGCTTTAATGAAAGTAGGCTTAGGGCCTAGGTGGGCAACGTTAACATGGTTATTGTATTAATGACATTCTGTGGTCTTTTTTGGCAGGGAAATTTGGGTCCTTGGTATTCATTAACTTTAGAATACAATCATTTTTGCCTTACATTATCTGTCATTATAGTACTCTTTCTTTAATTATTAATCTAAGCTTTTCATTGGGTTGTTTGTCTAATATTTAACTTTTACTGTGGTCATAATGCTAAAGGTGGCCATACGCAGGCCAATAAAACTATTGACTTAGAGTCTGCAGCTTATTGGCCTGCCTGACCATTTTCTGGCTAGAAACCTGCCAGATATCCATTAAACAGCTTTGAAAATACCATCAGATGAGGATCATATTGGTACACTGATGTGGTCCTTGTCAGATGGGCCCCATATATCCCAGTGTATGGTGGGCCAACTTTCAGATGCCTGCTCGAATGGCCAAATCAGGCCAGATGGTGAGGTAGCCAAACAAGAAAATATAGCAGTTTATGGCCACCTTAAGACAAATTAACTAGTCTTTAAATATTTACAGTTTTTTTCGGCAGCTGTTAGGGTTTGAAACTGCTATTAGGGAGCAGAAATCACAACTGAAAATAAATAGCAGAATACCAAAAAAAGAAAAAAAATTATCCATACAGGAAATAAAAGCCAGAGTAGGATTGGCAACCAAAAACCACAAAACAAACTGAAAAGTTGCTTACAATAGGGACTACTTTCCCAGTGTTGAGGAGACAGCATGAAGGCAGATATACCTATAGAGAGAGCTGTTTCTTTGCCAGGAACCGTGACCCTTAAAACCACAGAAAGTGAAGTCTTATCAGTCAAGAAGCATCAAAAAATAAACGAAGATCAACCGAAAATGTGCTTTCGTTGAATAACTTATTTATTAGGAAATTTAAACTTCCATTTTGTTTTCAAATGATTCTCATAGACTTCAGTTTCAATTTTGTACTGGGGAAATATCTGTTCATTAACATTCTGCTTTCTTATACCAGACAATATTGCAACAGAATTAGAAGCCAACCTGGGACTCATTGAAGAGATTTCTGGATATCTTAAGATCAGAAGATCATATGCTTTGGTGTCTTTGTCATTCTTCCGCAAGCTGCGTTTAATTAGGGGAGAAGTGTTGGAAGCGGGGTAAGTGGGGTGAAATGGTGTTTAGATACGGTTTACAAATTAGTAAAGCATCAGATCTCCATTTCTTTTTGAGCACCCATAATATAGTACTGAAAACTATGTAATCTTTTCAAAGCCATTTAGCGGAAGCAACTACCTATGTGATGTTATTCTAGATGGCCCTTATAAATAGTAAGATATGATTCCATTATATATTGCACACAGCATGGATAAAAACACATGCTTGCCAATCAATCAGTAGTTTATACACATATAAGCGTAATGCGGCAAGTCCAGCTGTCTCCCAGGTGCCCCGTCCACGCACCAATATATCCTTGTAAAGTTCTTATAGGGGGACAAACGGACAGTATGCAGAATGACTGCAAATGTGCAATTTATTGCAATCCACACGACATGTTTCGGGCGTCGAAACATGTCGTGTGGATAGCAATAAATTGCACATTTGCAGTCATTCTGCATACTGTCCCCCTATTTGAACTTTACATGCTTGCCAATGGATAGCCTGGTATCAAAATAATGGCCCTTGCTGGGCCTCATGCATTTTATAATGAATTCATATTTTTATGTTGTTACTTGTTCAGTAGAACAACATGTGTTGGGTATGGTATGGAAATATGCACTGCAGAACATTTCCTAACGTATATTATTATTTTATTTTTCAGCAACTATTCCTTCTATGCTTTGGATAATCCCAGCCTACGCCAGCTGTGGGACTGGCATAAGCACAACCTGACCATTAAACAAGGCAAGCTCTTCTTTCATTACAATCCACGACTATGTCTATCTGAAATTCACCAAATGGAGGAGGTTACAGGAACAAAAGGCCGGCAAGATAAAACCGACATTGCAACGAAGACCAATGGAGATCAGGCATCATGTGAGTGCATCCCTCATAAATATTATCTTTTTCAAAGCACCAGAAATTCTGTATCTGTACAGGTTGTAAGAGTCCAATTAGTTCATTATGTCCTGCACCCTTCCCCATAGATTGCTTATTGGCCTTTTTTTTGTCCTTTGCCCAAAGCATATCTGTTTTCAAAACACAAGCATCAATGCTTGGAAGATTGTAGCTGCTTTATAAATGTAGATAACAAACACAGGGGCAAATTCAATAAAGAGCGAAACGTCTAACGGTAGCACTAATTCGCCAGCAGGACGCCATTTCGCAACTTCGGCAATTTACTAAGTGTCCCTGGTGAAAATTTGCTAGCGAAGTAGATAGAATAGAGCAATTTCGCACCCTTGCGCCAGGCGACATTGCGCAGTGACAAAAGGCCATAACTATGCTAATTCACTAAGATGACCATTTTACTGAACGTTACCTCTTGCGCTAGACTTTACTTCGCCAGGTCAGACCTGGCAAAGTTCAATACAATAGATAGGAGTTTGAAAAAAAAAAAACTGGCTGGCATCTTTTATTTTTTTTAGGGTGATAGTCTGAAAAATAGCGTAATTTTTTTGGGGGTTACCTTCCTTCCCACCCCCTACATTTCCTAACATATGGCAACTATACAGTGGGCACATGTTTTAGGGCAATTAATTTTATTTATTAAAGGTTTCCTGGGCTTGTGTAGTGTAATGTAGTGGCTGTAGCTTATACTTCTATTATACTTTCAACTTCACGCCATATACAAATTAGGCATCGCTAGCGTAAATGCGATTTGCCTGGCAAAGTAACGGTAGCGCAACTTCGCTAACGTTCGCCGCACTGAGCGCAAATTCGCATTTTTGTGAATTTGCATAGCACTGACAAAACTACATCTGGCGAAGTGCGGCGACCGCTAGCGAAGCCCTCGCTAGCGCAACTTCACAGGTTAGTGAATTTTCCCCACAGACTTTATAGACAAATTTGGGACAAGTGGAAATTTGAGACACTTCTTGCATTGTATGCTCAATAAATCTTAGTTTCAAGAAATTCTTCTTCTTAATGTATTTTTTTCAGCTGTATTTTTTAAGGTATTCTATAGGGTTACTATTGATCTTACCAGTTACCCCTGAAAACTGCAGCCAAATGGCAAGAGCTCTATGAAGCTTATACAGACTGACTGATGCCCCTATTCATCAGATGATGTGATCTTCAGTTGATTAAATTTGCCACCATATTCTGATATTTTCTCAGTCTTTGAACAGATTTTAATTCAGACAGTCTACAGCTTATCAGAAATCAACGGATGCTGATAAATGCTACAAGTCCCTTGCACACCCTGGCAAACATTGTGATTTTTTATTATATATGGGGGTTAGTGTCACAATTTACTGTACCCTGAGGCACAATTTCTAGAGGACTAAAGTGGGTGAGTGCATGCCCCGTAGTGGTCACTACCTGGGTAAATAGTGCTTTGCTCCCATCTCTGGATTTTTTTCAGAGAGCAGCATCAGGAGGCACAACTAGCCCTTTCCTTAACACCTGCCTTTGCCTTACACTCCCTAACATAGTCATTGCTGCTATAAGGAGATACATTAATAATGGTGTATTATTGATGAATTAATAAGGGTGTATTATTGATTGTGGCCTTTGATAATTACAATTTTTACCTTACAGGCGAGGACAATTTGCTGAATTTTAACTTTATAAAGACATCACATGATATGGTGCTGTTAAAGTGGGATCCGTATTGGCCCCCTGATTATAGAGACCTCTTGGGCTTCATGCTGCATTATAAGGAAGCGTAAGTATACAGCTTTCAAAAGGATAACTAAAGCAAATAGTTGCACTTGCGGGGTCATTTTTTTACCATTTATTTCAAACCAATGTCACTTTAATGATGCCCTTTCAAATAATCTCTATAAACTAAACTAACCTGGTTTAACAACGCCCACAAAACACTCATCAGCAGGTTTACAGAACATTTATTCTTAATTAATAAAAAAATTACAGATATTAATACAGTAAGGCATATTTTATATTTCCAACTAAACTATGCCTATCTGTGACTTCATTTCAAAAGCTAGTGTTTAGCCCTAACCCTGCTGCTCTGATATAAACTCATTGGCAGGTTTTGGGTTGAAACTTGCATGTGTATTCATCACAAATATTTTTATACATTTTGAGAATTTAAAGGGGTACTCCATTTAAAAACTGTTTTTTTTTTCTTAATGAAAGAAAATGGAGTTCTAAGCAAATTTCCAATATTAATTACCAATTAATTAATTGCACATTTTCAAAAATTTTAACATAATTCAGAGATGTTATTACCACTGAAAACAGTCATCTGGACACACATGGTAAGATCCACTCGTTTTACCCACTTGCCACCAATACGGTTCTCGTCCCAAAGGGATTTTCAAACCTGTCCAATCGATATCTTGCCAAAATTCCACCACATATTAATCATGTGATTTGTGAAAGGCTACTCTGAAACAAGGAAGATTGTTTAATTGCTTTTTAATTTACACAACATTTTGTTTTCTTATCCTAGCCCCTACCAGAATATCACTGAATTTGATGGTCAGGATGCTTGTGGCTCCAATAGTTGGACAGTGGTAGATATGGATGCCCCAGAAAGAAGTGCTGATGGCAAGACTCTATCTCCAGGATGTTTGCTCCGTAACCTGAAACCATGGACTCAGTATGCAGTATTTGTTAAAACCCTGGTGTCCGGATCAGACGAAGGGCGAACGTATGGTGCAAAAAGCAAAATTATCTACATTCGTACTAATGAAACCAGTGAGTATTTAAAGGGGAATTTTATATGAGGCTGAGCAATAAAATGCAAGCAGATGCTAGTGTTTGTGTAATGCTTCTGTTTCCCTGTCATACCTTATAATATTTCCTTACACAGTCCCCTCCGTCCCTCTGGATCCTTTCACTGTGTCCAACTCAACCTCTCAGATTATTTTGAAATGGAAACCGCCTTCTGAGCCCAATGGAAATGTCACCCACTACCTTGTGTACTGGCAAGAGCAGCCTGAGGACAGTGATCTTTATGAAGTGGATTACTGCAATAAAGGTAAATCATCTGCACCAATCTCCTTCTATCTCAGCCTTTAGTAATGGGAACATTTTACTCTACAGCATGTATTGGAGGTATGCATTCTGCTGCGAATGCATAAGCTCTACAGTAACAGAAGGCGGATTATACCAATCTAATTATCAGTAATGTAAGGATGTTTAATGAGTGACAATCCGTTACAACCCTTATGCAAATCTGCTAACTAAACGCAACTCTGCAGGGTGGAGCTGTTGTGTCAAAGGCTAGTGTCAGATTTAGTGGATCTTGTCCTGTGGAGAAACGCAGAAACATTGCCTCGGATCAGGTGCAGGTAGATGTGGCAGATTTTGGTCCTGAAACGTGACAGTTTGCATTTTGACGCCAAAATCCACCACAGCTGTCTGCACCCAAGCCAAGACTATATGCCTGTGTGCAGGCACATCAAGTAGTGAAGGAATGGATTCTCTGTATGCATTTCTCCCCAGGCCGAGATCTGGTGCATCTGGCACAAGCATAAGATCTCTGGTTACACATTCTAATCATGGATTGCCTAAGAAGCTCATTTGCTTATCTCTTTCTGTAGGTCTTAAGTTGCCTTCCAGAACATGGACTCCTCCCACGGAGAATGATGAAAATGGAAATGAAAATCAGACAGAACCCACTTCAGCCAACAAGTGCTGTCCATGTCCCAAAACTGATTTCCAGATTCAGAAAGAACAGGACGAGTCAGCATTCAGAAAAACATTTGAAAATTATCTACACAATGAAGTTTTTATTCCTAGGTGAGACAAACAATTCGTGTATAGATAAAGAGATAACGACACCAGAAATTAAACTTTTTTATATTTATAATAATATTGCCTTTGAAAGCTACTTTGCCATGTCTTTGTCTTGTTCCTCTATGAGAAGGCTGCCATATTTGTGCAGCAGGAGTCTGTTCGTATTAGAAACTCTAACTGACAGGCTGAGATGGGACAGTCAGGTTGGTAAAACAGTCAGGTTTAGAAACATCAACGAACAATTACTTACACAAATAAAACTCTCAGCAGAAAACAATCAAAATGGCCTTTAGGTAACTTTTAATGTACATTCATATTTTAAAAAGTATTTTTTTAGTATCACATTAAGAGAAACCTAGAGATCATAGCCACCAGCAAAGGAAAATAGTAATAATGTGCATGGCACATGGCACTTCTCATAATAATGCTGCATAGTGATCCAGAGGAAAGAAGACCAAATTCTTAGCAGTCCTAGTCATCCTCAGAGGAAGAGCATGGAGTATTATTTCCTTCCCTAAAATGATCTTAAAGGGGAAACCCTTAAAATAAAATGGCTAGAAAAACCATCGAAGTTCAATAACTGACAGCAGCACAGAGCCTATGCAGTAAATCAGCAGAACTAAAATGGGAGCTACTGCGACATATTTGGAGGCACAGCTGTGTACTGCTAAAGATCTGTACTGCTAAAGATCTGTGGTTCTCTTGGGCTGGTATAGAAGTTCAACAGATAATGTACAACATTCTGCCCTATTTCTTTAGTTAAGCTTTAGTTCTCCTTTAAGATAGAGCCACATCAGCCTTTGCATCAGACAGGTACAATTTAATGCAGATCTGTAATGTACAGGAAACCAAGAATAGTTATTTTATTCTATGTGTGTCTATCCCTTTTTCATGCGCATTTTTAACTCAGATCGATGTGTTTTGCAGACCTGTTAGAAAACGGCGTGACCTCTTTGGAGTAGCCAACGGAACTCTGCCAGAACCCGTGACCGCCCCTTCTCTCTTCAATGCCACCCGTGCTCCTGATAACACAGAGCCCAAGATATACTCAAAGAAAGTTTGGTTCAAGGAATCTATGTTGATCTCTGGCTTAAAGCATTTTACTGGTTACCGCATTGAGATCCATGCGTGCAATGACGAACTCTCTATGGGATGCAGCGTGGCAGCATATGTTAATGCAAGGACAATGCCACAGGGTAAGCCCTTTCTTTGCTCAGTTCACAATTTTATCTACTGTTGCAGTTTCTAAAACTGTGTAAGTCTTGTAAATTTCTGTATGTAAATTAATAGATATGTATCAGAACTCTCACAGATATGTTTCTGTCTACAGCCACGGCTGACAATGTTGTGGGCCCCATCACCTATGAGTATATTGAACCTAATATAATCCACTTAAAATGGCAAGAACCAAAAGATCCAAATGGGCTGATAGTCTTGTATGAGGTGCATTACTCCAAAGTTGGGGAGACAGAGGTAAGACTTCTGGGCCTTTTACCAGACATGAATTTATTTGTAGAATGATTTCTTTACTTACAGTATGTCCCTACAATAGTCAGACTTTCTTTTGTATTCTCAACTGCAGGAAATGATTACCTGTGTGTCACAGAAGCAGTATAACACAGACAGAGGGGCAAAACTCATGGTATTAGCTCCTGGGAATTACAGTGTTAAGATCCGTGCAACCTCCCTGGCAGGCAATGGATCATGGACGGAACAGGCCTACTTCCAAGTGCCAGACCACCGTAAGTAAAATCAGTTTTCATGTTTTTTCTGACAATTTTCTTATGTTTGTGACTTTACCAGTTTATTCTGGTCTTATTTCCCTTGTTATTCTGGAGCATTATTTTGCTCTTAGAGAGGTAGAGAAAAAATATTTGTCAGATTTTATTAGGCATAATCAAACATGCAATAAAATAAAATTGCCAATATTGTGTTTGGTTTTTAAGAACTTTTGGTACCCAAAATATGCATTTTGGTTTTTAACTCTTCCTTTTCATCCCTAACGTTACATTCTCTTGCAGTAAAGCTATCCACAGGAACAACATCATCATCGTTTGTATATATTGCACCAGAAAGTCATGGAGAACTTTACAATGCTCAGTGTACAGTAAAGGAACAGCAGAAGCCTTCGTTGTCAGGACTCTAGTGCCACCTACTAACGTTACTGGAACAGTTGCATTGTTTCTCTAGCACGTATTGCTTTTCTTCTTTAGGCTATTGCCACACAAGGCTGTTTCTCTGCCTGCATGTGAACACAGGTGAAGAAACGGATGATCTGCTCTCATCTGCTCCTTCCTTTATCTGCACTGATAGACACATGGAACAGATTTCAACATTGCCAATTGTGTGTGTGTGTGTGTGTACACATATATTTATGCACAGGTGGAGAAACAGCCTCCTGTGGCCAGGTTTGGACTGAGAATCAAAATTGGCCCTGGTATTTCAGGTACACAGAGGCCCAAACAGCCCCCCCCCCAGCCCACTAAATAGTGATTGTCTATTGCAACTAACAGCATCCCCTCTGGCTTTTACCAGAACTCACAGATTGCCTGTCCAGGCTTGCCTGTGGCTGTAGCTTTAGACATTGTTTGTCCACCATAAGGTGACAGTGTCAGGTATTCAGATGACACAAGTTTTAGAGAATAAGAGAATTTTTCAATACATACATCAATGCAACACAGAAGAAGGCTGCACAGGTGTCTGCGGTCACCCCACAGATTAAATCATATTCGACTGGTTACCTCTGCAGGGTAACCTTTTGGAAGGTTGAGAATCTTGTGTGTCTTGAGTCTGATAGCTATGTGTTTCCCAATTCTTCTATCATACCAGTATGTGCATTGTTTCACTGGATATTGAGCATATGAGTGTCACAGACACAATCCAAGATGGTGACACCTGAGACAATTTTGAAGTCCGCGTGGATTATTGCTGCTGTTAAAAGCTGAAACTTCAGGCTGGTGCAATAAATTCAGAATATAAAATATGACAATTTTAGCCATATTAATTTTTAGGGTTCTCCTTTAACTGTATCCTGGTCTCCTTTTACTGCTGTATGGTATTTATACACATTCATTATTAGTGTTAGATGTGAGTGTTCTTTTTGTTAAATACTATTCTATCTGTGACATTCTATGTCTTTCTTAGCTCACAGCAGCATAGTGAAGATTGTCACCGGTCCAGTAATTGCAGTCATTCTTCTCCTTTTCGTCCTGGCGTACTGCGTTATTCAGAAGAAAAAGTAAGTGATTAATTGCAAGTGTTCAGTTCACCCTGCAGTGCTGTTAGCTTCCCTATAACAGTCTGTAACCGTTTTCAGGGTTTCAATTAGGGTTGCCACCTATTCAGTTTTGAACCGAACAGTTCAGGGGTTTTTAAGGCATGTTAGGGTTTTGAGTTTTAGCCTTGTGAAAACCAAACAATAATCTGGCCAATATAGGAATTGTCAAGTGAGGTTAATTTCTTATTACATAAACAAAAAAAATAGCATTTCTGTATTTCAGAGCTTTCTGGATAACTGATTTCTGTATAATAGATCTCAGACCTGCAATTAAAGGATTGGGGTTACTCACCAGGCAGAATATAGACAAATGATAGGGTTGCCACCAGTGTGGTTTTGAACTGGCCATCAAACCTTTCTGCCCAGTTTACAACATTGAGAAAACTGTATGGAAACCAGCTAGTTGCATCTAAAAGTGATGTGATATAAGCTGATTTCTGCAATATTGTTTCATGAATCAGAACCAGAAAAGAATAAGCGATCATCTTTTAAGACGCAAATGTGCGCTTATTTTTAAAATACTGGCGCTAATAAGTGTATTGCAGGAATTAACCAGATCTCACCCAAAAAGATATTTTTTAAATGTTTCCTAAATTCTGCTGTAAAAATGAGTGTAATTAAATAAATTAGAATACTTTGCACACCTGGATACATACAGAAGAGATCAGATTAATACAATTGGTCTTTATGATCTGGATGTTAACAAATTTGTCTTGGTAAAATATTTGCTTGAGGCAAGTACTTATCCTTTGTAATGAGCTTTTATTTCTTCTATAGAGATGCAGAAGGCCCAGCTGGCCCACTGTACACCTCCTCTAACCCTGAATATCTAAGTGCGAGTGAAGGTGAGTACATAAACTTTTTTTTACTTTTTTTTAAGTGTTCGCATAACAGGTCAAGACCTTGTCAACACCAAAGAAACGTAAAAACCTTCTGCTGGTACAAATCCTGAAAAACACGTTTATAGAGGGCCAAGTTTCATTATAAAAAAAGCCAAATATTTTGATACTAATAAGACTTTGATGTTTGAAATGGAACAAACTATCTTCGAGGTGGCAAAATGTCTGGAAGAGTTCTGGAGCATATAATTCTTCCCACTCAGCTATCCAATTAAAAAAATTAGCAACTAAATTTGTAATTTTGTAAGAAATTTTTGTAAGAAACTGTATATATGTAATAGCAGAGCCAACCCAAGATGCTTTTGCACCCAAAGCAAGGTAGACAATCTCTGCACCTTTCTTATTACTACCACGCCATTACCTGATGTTTGTTGTAATTGGCAGTGCAAGCTTAGAAAAGCCCTGGATTTTACCCCCCATGCTATGCATGCAGTGGGGTGGGGAGTAGTGCCTAGCTAATGTGTTGTAAAAATTTCAGGGGCTGTCAGGGCCAAGGCGTTGGGCAAACATCTCTTCCAAGAGGTGTTTGCCCAACGCTTGTCCTCACCACTGCACCTGCACCTTGCACCCTAGGCACATGCCTCTTCTGCCTACTGCTAGTTTTGGCCCTCTAAATAACACAAGGAGAGGACAGACATTAATTCTCCCTTCCACAAAATGGCTACACTCTGCTAAGGAGCCAGGGTTACAAACCAAGTGGGATTATAGTAATTTAACTTGAAAATATTAATTAATCTTTGTTTTGCGCATATTAATGAAAGTTTTCATCAATCCAAGACCCTCACCAGGCTTCCCTTCCATCTGCACCCTCCCAGCAACCATGGGGGTTGCTATTTCTGTTGTTATATCCATACTGAGTGAAGTGCACAAAAATGTGCACTTATGGAATTATAGCACAGAGAATATTTTCTGCTGTAACATTATGTAAATCATTTACAGTTCACATCAGCCTTTATGTAATCTCATTGAGAACTCTTAATTTACTACAGTCTACATCCCTGATGAATGGGAGGTACCACGCGATAAGATCAACTTACTGCGAGAATTGGGCCAAGGCTCATTTGGAATGGTGTACGAGGGAATCGCCAAAAATATTATCAAGGGAGAACCGGAAGTTCATGTAGCTGTGAAAACTGTGAACGAGTCTGCAAGCCTCAGAGAGAGGATAGAATTCCTAAATGAGGCTTCTGTCATGAAGGCATTCAGTTGCCAACACGTGGTAAGGAAATCATTAAAAGTAATTAGGTCTTTTTTTTTTTTTTAAATAGTTGATATCAGGATTCACCTCAGATCTGGCATTATTACCCATTCAAGTCAATGGGAAAAATTCAGGCAACAGGACAATTTCAGTGTAAGAATCTTTGTGAAAAACTGCAGTAGAGATGCAGGTTTTTATATAGTAAAAAAAAGAACACTGCTTTTTATGCTAGTACTGTACACTGGAGTTTGAAGCTGCCTAAAATCAATACATACATGTATAAATATGCTGGAAATTTGCTGTTTTTACACAGCTTGATAAATAGACCCCATAATGTTATAAACTTTAATAACGTGTGTATCCGTTTTCAGAGTATAAATAAAGAAACTTGTGTAAACCCAGTTATACTTTTCATAGCTTTAGATGTCACTATGGAGTCTTTACTGTTGTTATTCTTTGCAGGTCCGTCTGATTGGTGTGGTGTCCAAGGGACAGCCAACACTTGTCATTATGGAGTTAATGACACATGGGGATCTCAAGAGCTACTTGCGCTCACTTCGACCTGATGCAGAGGTGAATAGGCTATACTAAACCTTATAATTGGTTGTGGTGGTGGTGTACATTCAAGGGCTTAAAAGATGAAGAGGTGTAGGCTTACAGGTGAAAAAAATGGTAAACAAATATTGAAACAGTAATATAGGTATTGCTGCTAACTAGCTGTTCTCCTCTCACCCCAATCTTTAGAATAACCCAGGACGTCCTGCCCCCACCCTTAAGGAAATGATCCAGATGGCAGCAGAGATTTCAGATGGCATGGCATATCTCAATGCTAAAAAGTTTGTACACCGGGATCTGGCTGCTAGGAACTGCATGGTTGCTGAAGATTATACTGTGAAAATTGGTGGTAAGTAAAATGTGTGCTTTATGAACTAATCTCTGTAGAAGAACCCAAAACAAATCTCCAAATAACAAGCTTGCATTAACATAAAGGGAAAATGTTGCAGGGACATGGCGACATATTTTTGCGAATCTAGGGAATGGCCGCACACCTTACTTTCCTCCTGGTGCTCAAAGGTGGGGGAATCGGCAACCTCCTCTCTCCAGTATTTGCAAAAAATCCTTGGCACACAGGAATGAATTCAGCAGGGCAAAGCCCTTGCGGTTTTATTGAATGCAAAGTGCAATGTGCAACGTTTCGGGGAACCTCCCCTTGACAAATGCTTGACAAAGGGGAGGTTCCCCGAAACGTTGCCCATTGCAGTTTGCATTCAATAAAACCGCAAGGGCTTTGCCCTGCTGAATTCATTCCTGTGTGCCAAGGACACATTTTTGCAAAACTACTAGTAAGCTTTGATCTGCCTAGAAGACCTTTGAATCAGAACTGAGACAAACAATTCTGTTCAAATTAATGTTTGGTGGCAGTCTAACACAATCTATAAACAAAATTCCTTGCATCCTTTTAATTGCCGGGTTCATAATTCCATGTTCTTCCTTTAAGATTTTGGAATGACACGAGATATCTATGAGACTGATTATTACCGAAAAGGAGGAAAAGGACTCCTGCCTGTTAGGTGGATGTCCCCAGAGTCACTGAAAGATGGGGTGTTCACAACTTTCTCAGATGTCTGGTATGTCCTCTGCATTATCATTTATGATCAGTTAAGAAAAAAAGCTCATGCAAAACCATTTTTGCCTTTTTATAAAACCATTCCAAAGCATATTACATATTTGTATAGATATAACAGTAGACACATCTACTTTATTGTTTTGTGCACAATACTTATTGTCTTAAATTTGCATTTTTGACCTTTCTCCCATTTTAGGTCATTTGGAGTTGTGTTATGGGAGATAACGAGTTTGGCGGAACAGCCCTATCAGGGACTTTCTAATGAGCAGGTCCTGAAATTTGTCATGGACGGAGGTTCACTTGAACATCCAGAGAATTGCCCGCCAAGGCTGTATGTATTAATGATAGCAGGGAAAATATGCTATTACATTTATTGTATTAATGTTGCAGCCCATGCTTTAGAGGAATTGCCAGTACCTGATTTGCCTCTGCTTTTCCTAATGTTGAGCCAACTAGAGTTTCATTCACCTTTCTATTTCTGTTGACATGGCTCTTCATGGACTTGCTTTTCAAGAATGTTTCAAGATTATTAGCTGCATTTAATTGCTAACAGAATCCTTAGGATATTTAGAAAATACTGACAAGACAATATACAACATATGTGTACAATGTATAGCAGGGCAGAGACAATAAAGACCAAAGCTTTAATAGCTGCTGGTGACTTATTGATATAGAGGGCCCAAGTTAATCCTTCAGTCGTTTTTTTTTTACCATTTTCCCAAAATGAACATTTAAAGTTTAATGTTCCTGTTCCATTACCATTTGCTACATTTAGTTGATACAATTAGTTGACACATTTCTCAGCAGCATCTGTGGGAATATTTGCAACTTTTGCAAATCTTTGCATTTTCTAGCAGATGATGTTAATGAAATGTGAGGATTCCACTCTACAGGGTGAATTATAAGTAAAATATCAACTTATGTATCAATTTAGAAAAAGTCAACAACCTCCTCCCCCAGCTGCATCAAACTTCAATATTAAAAAATTAGTCACAAACAGAAAGTGACTGAAAAAAATCTTTATTTCTGGTGGATGATCTGAAAACAACTAAACTGAAGAAAATTTGGCCTATCTCAGTGATGATGTGATATAGTGGCTTGAGGTTTATTGAATGTGCATGTGGTGTCTCGAGTGTGATGCCTTTTTGCATACTGCTCTTTGTTCCCTGGAAATTTTAGAGCTGTACTTATCGTGTGATGTGGCCATACCCCTTTAGTGGTATGTCTGTGGCTCTGCCCCTTGTTGCATCACAGTCCACCCCTTTAGTTCCTACCTCCACCACTTGCCAGTAAATTTTTTTTTTCTGAAAAGGTGGCAACCCTAGCCACACGGCAAGAGCAGTTTCTTACAGGCAAATACAATTTTCTAAGTCCATCACTTGAACGATCAACTAAATGGACTAAATGTTGGGTTATGCCAGCAATCTGGCGTCAATCCATTGCTATGACTCAATTACCTTAAGTAAAACTGCTTTTTACAATGTGAGTTAGACATTAGGGCTGTAAGCATTAGTTTATACTGAAGAAAAACACTTATACACAAATATAAAAAAATCTATTGCAAAACACTCAGAAAAACATATACCCATTTTTATAGTTATTGAAAGCTATTTTGCATCATGCAATGAATCAGACTCTCACATACAGTACATATTTATTTTTCTCTTCACACTCCTTTACCATATTCTTTTTCTGTTGTTCTACATACAGCACATACATATTTCTTCATTGATTTGTGTTTTGCAGGCATAGCTTGATGCATATGTGCTGGCAGTATAACCCCAAGATGCGCCCTACTTTCTTGGAGATTATTGACATGCTAAAAGATGACCTTCATCCTAGTTTTCAGGAAGTCTCCTTCTACTATAGTGATGAAAACAAGCCACCTGAAACAGATGATTTGGAGATTGATTTTGAGAATATGGAGAGCACACCCCTGGACCCTTCTTCCTGTTCATTACGGGATCAGTCGAACCGGGCGAACGTCTATGAAGAACACATACCCTACACCCACATGAATGGTGGCAGAAAAAATGGACGTGTGTTGTCTTTGCCACGGTCCAGCCCATCCTAACATATAGTGCTCTAAGATTCTAAGCATCTTAACCCCCGTCAAATCTCAGGACAGAACAGTTGCCCATGGCTAGAACATCAAACCAACAACACCCTCTTCAGGTTTTGAATGTTTCATTGTCTAACTGGGTTCATGATTTTATTGTCATGTTTATTTGTTTTGTTTTCTGACAGTTTTGACAGGCTGACTATAGGGCAAAACTGTGAATGGACAAACAGGAGAATAGTCTCCAAACTACACTAGAATGCCTATTTATTTTCAGTGGCTGTTAACCAGCAGTTTCTCAGTGTGGCAATGATATGGCAGGAGGAAGAGGAAATGTATCCATATCCAAATTGCCATAAAGCACATGTGCGCACACCAAAAGAAGAAAAAGTCCCTGCTGGTTCATCAAGATGTTTTTTTTATCTGTGGCGGATTAGCCTTTGATGATCTTGGCCTCCTCCTATGGGTTGACCAAGCCAAAGTGAAGTTTGGATATTCATTGACCTCGGAGTATTTTAATCCTGCTGCTTTCTCTGAGAATAGGTGGAAACAATTTTAAGACTAGACTTGTTTAATAAGAGAGTCTGGGAATCGAGGACAAGCCAGATGTACCTCACAGGGGGAATATCTTAACTCTGTGATAATCAGAAGCTTTCTCTGTCCCATTCACCTTTTCATTAACATGACCTGCTGAGAAGTTTTACCTACAGTAAAGAAGCCTCTGCTAAAAAAAAAAAAAAGAATGGGCTTTTGATTTCGACCCCTCGCGCACTTCACTGAAAGGTGTGGCTTTCCAACTTTGTGTGAGACATGGAGGCCATAAAGGACATGAAAATTAGCTGTCCTGAAGGCTAACTAAGATTTGGGGGGGTCAGTTTTATGTTTGTTTGTCAGGTATGTTATTGATCAGACCAAAAATGGAGGAATTTCTCAACATTCTCCTCCCACTTATTCAGTCTAAATATCACTGTGTATGATTTTAACTTTTTTTTTCCTTTCATATTGTACCTTTATGGAGTCACTGGGTTGTTTTAGGTTAACTACATTTAGAGGCAGTCGTCGTGCAATTACCTGACAGTCTCTTTTACAAAACTCCACCAAACAATGGACCTCTGCAATATGCAGAGGGTTACGTAGGTAAGCTAAATCCTTCATTAACAAAGACCATGCTGCAAACTTCTCTGGCAGAAATAGGGTTAACCTGTTCTGTGGTTAATACAAAAACTTGTTTCTGAGATCAGGATTCCTGCCTGGTGTGCATAATACTACAACTAAATATATAGCAGTTGCTTCTTTGCTATATATATAAATATATGTATGTTTTGTTTTTTTACTGTTTAGGTTTTGTCTTAAGATATAGTATTGGTCAGAATTCCTCTTATGTAAGGTTTAGATTTATACACAGCTCTGTCAGGTTAATCATTTTTCCCCAATAACATTATTTTAAAATTCAGAATCTTGACAAAGCCATTTTCGATTATCAGAAAAATAAAGTATGCTAGGCCATGCTTTGCTTGCTGTCGATTTGCTGTAAAACTGGTTTCGGTCAGATTAGACTCTTTGCTAGATGCATGCTGGCATTTATAGTTCCGTAACTGCCAGCATTAATTGTTTTGCTTTCATGTAATACTCTTCATGATCACAGAAGTAGGAGGTGGAAACATTGGCATCAATGCTTTATATAGATGTGACTGCACAAAAGCACAGAAATATATTGTTTCACAGAACTCTTGACCAACTGTAAATAACTGTCTTATTGCTCTTTATAATCCAGGGCTTTAGTCCCGCAACCCTTCATCTGTTTGTTGTGCTCTGTTTCCCAGCACCCTTAGCCATCTGTCTGATAGTTGCAGTTACAGCTTGAGTGCAACAAGCTTAATATGCAAACTCTGGAAAATAACAACAATGTGCCACATTTTAAAACCCCATAGTAACGTCTTCTCCTTGTGCCAGACTATCAAATCCACTTTAACCGATTTTGATAACCTGGGACTTTTTACTAGGCAGTTTGCTTTTAACTGAGATTTGCATATTTACAGCCTTGGATTATCTGACTAAACTGGTCAGTTTATGGTAAAAATGTAATGGGTAGAATTAATGAGTAGTTTATGATAAATCCCAACCCATTTATACACATGTTGGGAGGCTTCTAAGCAGCCACCCTGAATCATTTGTGTCTCTAATTATACCTGAGGTGCAGCATTTTGTATGCACACATACTTTAACTGTGAAAGGAAGCAGGACTGCAGCCTGGTATGTCCGAAATGATCTATATTTATAAGTGTGTGTGTGTGTGTATGTATTTATTTGTTCATGTCTTTTTTTCCCCTTAAATCTAGATGCCCGGAAATGAATAACCTTACTGCCATTCACTTTTTAGTACAGCTGTTTTCATTCTATAAGTAAGTTTCTGTTCTTTACAAACCCTCTTTTTATCCCACTTACTAGCCTTGAAAACGTTCTATAATATCATTTTAACCCTTCCCTATAGCACCACAGAACTCCCTACAAAATTCAATTTAACTTCTTCATAAACCTTCTCCTGCATCTACATTTTTGTTATTGATGCCTTCTATATATATTCCCTACTATTATGTGCTGCTTGGCACTCACATCTTATGCTGACAGCATACTGAAAGTTTTTTTAATGTAGATCATTCATCTTGATCTTAGTATTATGAGGGTCAGCACCTGTGTTTTGAACAAGCCAAATAAGTAGCGCCTAATATATATATATATATATATATATATATATATATATATTAGTGTTTTATTTCATAATTTATTTGGTTGATGTTGAATACAGATGTATCTTGCAGCGCTTTAATAGTGGCCACATAGAAAATGCCCATGCTGTAATGCTGTAGGGCTGATGGGGAATCAGCTGAGATGCACAGAGAATCTAGCATAGTCTACTCTACACCATGGATCATTGCAGATGACTAATCAAGCATTAACCTGTGGCAATAAGAACAAGGGTAATAAAAAGGTGCTTATGGGCTGCTATTTCAAGCTTCGGAATAGTATAATGTCTTGTTTTCGAATCATTTGTCGTTTTTTACAACATGTGCAATTCAATTTAAGGCAGTTTGCCTGATGCAAGTTCTCTCGGGCCACATGAAAGACTTGAAAGTAAATATGATTTCATCACTGCCCAAGGGGCTAGCTGAAACCTTGTTTTTTTCTTCTTTTTGGTGTAAAGGTTAACATTGTACCGCTCTAAATGTAGCTTCTGTAAAAGAAACCCAGAGAAAAGGATATTTGTGTTGCCAAATTCCTGCAAGGGAGACAAATCCCCAGTGAATATAACTGTCCCGCCTTGTTAATAGTGGCAGCAGTGCATTAGCCAAGCAGTATACCGAGCATGGCGCCAAATGACATGGTTTCCATTTTTATTTAAAAAAAAATGATATATGTACTAGTAGGATGCTAATGTAGGGCCTGTCCAAAAAGGTCCACAGTTTCTGGGATAAAGCCCCCAGTTCAAAGGTTACATAAATTCAAAACCATAAAGATCATCCCATAACTCTCTATTATTAAAAATATGTCTCTATTCCAATAATAATTTCAAAAATATAGGCATACAGACCACATGGTGTTCTGCCTTATGCATTTCATACCCTATAGTACTTAATTATAGGTCTATAGGGCCAATTACCAGAGGCTATGAAACGTGTAAGGTGGAATACCATGTGGTCTGTATGCCTATTTCTTTAAAATGATTTTTGGAATGAAGCCATATTTTTAATAATATAGAGTTATGGGATAATCTCTTTGATTTTTAATCCATTGTTATTTAGTCAAAAATTACAGAAATTGTTTTACCTTCATGTCAACCGATTGAATTAACAAGCAGTTCAATTTTCAATCATGCTGGACACCCCTTGATCTAAACTTTCTATTTTAAATATTGTAGTCTGACCATATAGCCAATTTCTTTACACCAGTCGAATTAGAAAAAAAAAGTTATATTCATTCATTTATATATATATATATATATATATATAT
>CM044432.1:98275200-98294718 GCA_024363595.1 Xenopus borealis | reverse complement strand
GACAGTGATGTTGTGGAATGCACTGCCGGGTGATGTTGTGATGGCTCATTCTGTTGATGCATTTAAGAGAGGTTTGGATGATGTTTTGGACAGCCATAATATCAAAGGCTATTTTGATACTAAACTCTACAGTTAGTATAGCTATGGGCATATATGGTTTGTGTGAAAGAGTGGAGATGTGTGTGTGTATTAATGCTGGGTTTTTAATTTGGAGGGGTTGAACTTGATGAACTCGGTCTTTTTTCAACCCAATTTAACAATGTAACTATGTAATGACCGTTTGTATGTGCCATAGACACACACAACTGTTGGGATTAGCCACTAGCCAAAGAGAATGTGGTGAACATGGATAGTGTCACTGTTTGACACCCTGTAGGCATAAAAATTAAACTTCCATTGTAAATTATATATGTTTTTATAAAACACAAAAGCCTGTAAATTATATATATATATATATATAGAGAGAGCGATCTCTTTGTAACATAATCAGTTATAAACGAGCTTAATGATGTAATTTCTGTCACATGACTCACTAAAACTTGTTTATCATAATAAATGAAGTACCCCTTGTTGGAAAATATGAGGAGATTAGAAGTAACCTGGGAGTTCCATAACCTGTATTAACATGGTCATGGAACACCTCAATGACGTATAATATCTTTATATTTTACAATAGGGGGTACTTTATTTACTATATCAATTGGTAGGCCACCCCAATGTTGAAAGTTTGCAGGCCCAGCTCATACAGGCTGCTTTTCATGATACTGTATATCAGTATTGTCCAACTTCTGTGGGCCAGAATTTTACTGGCATATGTAGTGGAGGGCTGATAATGAAAGCCAGTGTTGACCATGCTCCCTTTAAATCACACTCATGTTACCACAAGAACTTTTAAGACCATGTCCACACACAGGGAGCATAGAGTAGTCAGAATAGAGCAGGAGACAGGGAAACCTATCAGGACTATAAGATGAACAGTACATACTGTACTACATACAGTCATACAATGTTGGTGACCCTCCAGCAGGTGTGAACAGATGAATAATATGGCTCCTTTCAGTCTGGGTGTGAGATGTGAATTGAGGTGTTGCAGGTGTGAACAATACAGGAGTTTACAGTCTGAAGTTGAGGTGTAAACAATACATGGTCCAGTTAATCTCAGTACTGATATCTTTTAAATCTTGCACAAGGTAAACAGTCACAGCAGGCAGACTTATGTGTGGGATCACACAAGGGAGTCGCGGGCTGACAGTTGGACAGTCCTGCTGTAAATCATGTGTGGGAGGGCATTGGAAAGACCATCTTCAATTTCTAAATACATTGTACTACTTTATATTCCAACTGGGCCAGCAAAGCAGTTTGAGGGATACACAGATCCTGCATCCTATTAACTGCAATTAAAACTATACCCCCAAGTACCCCCTCCTCCCGGGCAAAGGCAAATTGTGGGGGACAATGGAATACTATGTAAATCAGTTTCATCTTTCCTTTTATTTAACAAAACCATAAGCACACTACTATATACATGGCATGAGTTTGAGGGATGAAATATTGAGCTTTTTTATTTATTGGGGCATATCCCTTCCTTCAAACAGTCACTTCGCTCTCAGGACTCTCCTCCTCCTCTTCCAGTAGGCTGTAGGCTGCATGACTCTGGAATGGTCTCTGGAGTGGGTGAGCAAGAAGCCGGGCCATACAATTATGGAGTTCCACAGCAGGACCTGTTATAGAGACTTCATATTTATAGCTGGTCCCTTTGGAATCCAGGCTGCTGAAGAAACCGAAAATATCCTGCGAAAGAACAAATGATGTAATGGATATCAGTGCTTTGCCAGCTATATAATGCAACATATTGTGGTGTATGGGAAGGCTGCTGAAGCTGCTTGTAAAGAATTACAACTAAAAGCAATCCCCTATACATTTATCTTAGACTATTACATTCTTTTGTTCAACTGTTAGGGTAAGGACACACGAGGCGTTTTGTCGCCAGCGTTTTTAAAAAGCAAATTGCGGCGACAAGGCGATCGTCTTTTTCGAACAGGCGATTCCCAGCGACAATTTGCGATTTGTATCCCATTGCTCTGTGCGGTACGTGCTCCACCCACGTGCTCTCGGTGTTCCTCAACCAGCTCAATTAGCCTGTCTATCAAAAAAGTGCTTCAAAAAAGGCATTTTCCAGCGTGTTTTCGTCCGAGTTTTGTTCGGCGTGTTGTCTCGGCGTCTCTCCTCGAGCGTTTGTGCTTCCCGCTGTAACCTAGCGTCTTTGTATTCCTGCGCCTTTACGTTCTTGCGTCATTGCGCAGTGTAATTTGAATACAATCGCTGCTACTTATCTGTATGTGTGCGCGTGTCTAGGAGATTTCAGTGCTTTTCTAAGTACATGCTATTTCTGATGAATCGCTCGGAAAAGGGTCTCAGTGCGTTTTGGAGCTACAGGCGATTCACAAACGCGCTGTGTGCACAGTAGCTGGCGTCTTTCATATGGTTTTGTGCTGAGACAAAACGAGCGACATGTCGCCACGATTTGCTTTTTAAAAACGCTGGCGATAAATCGCCTCGTGTGTCCTTACCCTGAGATGTCTGCGTTATACCCCCTTCCCTCCTCATGTTCTATAGCTTATGCATAAATGATATTTCAGACCTTAAACATCCTATGTATCTCTACACTCGGACAAAAGTCAAGCCCATCCGAAAAAGTGTGCTTGAGAAGCCCAGAAAAACACTTATTCTGTGATAGGCCCTGTTAGTAGGTGAGATACATACAGCTGTCCTGTTGGATCAAATAAAGTAGAGCTGGTCCCAGTTGAGTCTGTATTGTAAAAGATACTTGGTACGAGCAGCAAACACCAATTCTTTGAGCAATCCATGGTTTTACAAAGGCCTCAGGTGAGGGAGCTCATCTCCTAGATCAGTTTGATAAGAGGAGCTGGGTATAGCTGGGCAGAGGTTGTCGTTTGCATTACAAATTAATTGGCCATGAGCAACATCAGGAGGGGGGATTTGGAACAGAGGGGCTGCTATCATAGAAAGGGCAGACATCTCCTACACGGGGAAAGAGGGAACAATAAATCCCAGAGGTGTCCGAAGAGGGATTTAATGGCAACAAAAACAAATTCCAAACATCCACAAAATTTCAGTTTAATGGCCTGGAGGTGGAGATGAGGAACCCAAAGGAGTATGAAAAGCCAGATTCTGAAATAAGTAATGCCAGAAGAGAGAATACACCTGCCAAATAAAATAAAGTCTGGGGTTGTTTTTACTCCTGGGCATCCCAGAGACACCACAGTCCTCTATATATGAACCAATGGAAAACATTGCTCTTGGCTTTTAACTATAAAAAACTATAGTTTTCTAGTTAAAATTACTTCAACCAGACCAACCACTGAATTCCAGGCCCTGTTTACAAATGCCTCTAATTTCCATAAACAGAATGTGGTTCTTAGGCCTTTACTAATTTTTCAGCCAAAAGTATTTGCTAAATTGCACGATAATTAACCAATTGTGGTTTCAAGGAGGGAAAATTGTCCTGGAAATCAAAAGATGTCTGGAAATCTTCATATATAAACTGATGGATTTAGGAAATCCATGCTGTTCATCATTCCATCAGAAAAGACTTTCCCCCAAATGTAATAAAAAGCACTAAGTTTGCCCAAGGGCAGTAACCCATAGCAACCAATAAGATGCTTGCTTTTAAACATGTGACTGCTATAATCTACCTGCTGATTGGTTGCTATCGGTTATTGCTCCTGGGCAAATTTAGTGCCTTTTATTACATAACCCCGTAAAAGTGTAAACTGGGTCCCAGACTACGTTAAATTCCTGGACTGTTTGATCCATGAGAGCTTTTAAAAAACAGGGAGTAAAGGCTTCTTCAACTTGTTTATTAATGACCTGGATGTGGGCATTGAAAGTACAGTTTCTATTTTTGCAGATGATACAAAATTGTGCAGAATTATAGATTACATGCAGGATGCTGAGTGATTTGATGAAGTTGGAAAAATGAGGTTTAATGTTGATAAATGCAAGGTTATGCACTTTGGCAAAAATAATATAAATGCAAGTTATACACTAAATGGCAGTGTGTTGGGAGTTTCCTTAAGTGAGAAGGATCTTGGGGTTTTTATAGATAACAAGTTGTCTAATTCTGGGCAGTGTCATTCTGTAGCTACTAAAGCAAATAGGGTTCTGTCCTGCATAAAAAAGGCATAAACTCAAGGGATTAAAAAACAATTATGCCTCTTTATAAGTCCCTAGTAGGGATGCACGGAATCCACTATTTTGGATTCGGTTGAACCCCCGAATCCTTTGCAAAAGATTTGTCCGAATACCGAACAGAATCCATATTGCATATGCAAATTAGGCATGCGAAGGGGAAAACATTTTTACTTCCTTGTTTTGTAACAAAAAGTCATGTGATTTCCCTCCCCGACCCTAATTTGCATATGCAAATTAGAATTCTGTGCGGCCGGGAAGAAAGATTCGGCTGAATCCTGGCCGAATCCAGAACCGAATCCTTGATTCGGTGCATCCCTAGTCCCTAGTAAGGCCTCATCTGGAGTATGCAGTGCAGTTTTGGACTCCAGTCCTTAGGAGGGATGTAAATGAGCTGGAGAGAGTGCAGAGACGTGCAACTAAACTGGTTAGAGGGATGGAAGACTTAAATTATGAGTGGAGACTGTCCAGGTTGGGGTTGTTTTCTCTGGAAAAAAGGCGCTTGGGAGGGGACATGATTACACTTTACAAATATATTCGAGGGCATTATAGACAAATATCAGGGGACCTTTTTACCCATAAAGAGGATCACCGCACCAGAGGCCACCCCTTCAGACTAGAAGAAAAGGACTTTCATTTGAAGCAGCGTAGGTGGTTCTTCACAGTGAGGACAGTGAGGTTGTGGATGTTGTTGTGATGGCTGATTCTGTTAATGCCTTTAAGAGTGGCTTGGATGATTTCTTGAACAAGCATAATATCCAAGGCTATCGAGATACCAACATCTATAGTTATGAGTATATATAATTTATGATAGCGTATGGAAGGGTCAGTGTGTGTATGTATGGATGCTGGGTTTCATATGATGGGGTTAAACTTGATGGACTTTGGTCCAGTTAACTATGTAATTCTGCATGTGACATAGTACAGCCTTTATGGACAGAGATGCAGGATAACCTACACAAAATATTTGTAAAGCAGCAACTTGCGTTCCATCCCTATAAAACGCTTTAGATTGGTAAATCAAATATTGTGTCCCATTCTCAAGCCCGGTTGGGCAATCAGTTATTAAGTAACCACTTTGGAAAAAGCTATAGCATCATTTTGATGTCTGTTTCTTTTCCAGCCCTCTCAATAGCATTTCTTGGGTAATTACCCATTAGTGTTTTGTATTCATGTTGTCAGGAAAAGAGCTCTATCCATTATCATAAATATATATTTGTTTTTATGTTCTTCCTGTATCTGCATGGTTTTCCTCCAGCTTCCACCCAAAAACTGCAGGTTATTGACGCCTGATAAAATCTGCCCAGTGTGTGTATGTGATTGGGACCTTTAATTGTAATGTCCGATGGGGAAGGGACTAATGTGAATGATATTGAATCTTTGTTAAGTACATAAATGTGTCCGAACTATATCAATAACAAAAACAAACATTGTATTTTCCTGGGAAACCTCTGCATCAACGTCCTTTGTATTTTACTACAGCCTTCTAACCAGTAATGAAGATAGGAAAGTCTTATAGGCTCTAAATGTTACTAGGCTGAAAGAGAATGAGAAATACCAAGTAGGGTTGTTCATTCATGAAGAACATTCATAGTCCTGCCCTTTTCCGCATTTACTATGGTGTGATTGTGGAACAGACAATTCGGTTGTAGCTCTGTGCTGCTGTGAGGGTTCTAGACCATGATTTTATCTGAAATATCTTAGGTTTCCAGACTTTAAAAAAAATGGATTTAAAAACATTTAGCCTCATGTTACCTTCCACTGTAGCTCTTCTTCCTCAGACCCATTGTGGATATAAATGACGTCAAAGAAGAAATAGGGGCACTGCAGCATTTTCTGACAAAGAAAATACAGATGGAGATCATACAGGCAACGGAAACAAAAAAAATGTGATCCAGGCTTATATGGACATTATTCTCATTTTATTAGGAGTTCTGCAACCGGTAGACTAGAGTCTCCTCTAGGTGGAGAGAGTGCAGCTGTTGGGGACTTCCAGCATTCCACAAAATCTTTAACATGCTTTTAGTCCACAAGATTCTGATATATCTGAATTAGTCCTTATTGCTAATGACGTTTCATCATACTTTCTGACATTGCCCCAACTGGAAATTAGTACAGGTATAGGATCCGTAATCCAGAAACCTGTTCTCAAAAAAGCTCCGAATTACAGAAAGGTTGTCTACCATAAACTCCATTGTAATTAAATAATTCCTTTTTTTTAAAAAATGATTTCTTTTTTCTCTGTTGTGATGAAACAGTAACTTGTACTTGATCACGAACGAAGATATAGTAATTAATATTTATTGGATGCAAAACCAGCCGATTGGGTTTTATTCATGTATAAAGGACAAGGAAAATTAAACTAAAGAATTGGCTAGAAATGTTATACATTTTGTGTCAGGTTTCTGTACCAGCCCCAGACAACCACAGCCCTTTAGCAGTAAAGATCTGTGTCTCCAAAGATGCCCCAGTAGCTCCCCATCATAGGTGTATATTTTTCAAAGAGTGAGGTTAAGAGTGAAGTTCCGCCACTAGACTGAAATTCCGCCGCTCTCCATTCATTTCTATGGGATTTTTAAAGGCGTATTTATTTAAAGGGTGAATTTTCACTTCACCCATTGATAAATAGGCCTTTCAAAATCCCATAGAAATGAATGGAGAGCGGCGGAATTTCAGTCTAGTGGCAGAACTTCACTCTTTGATAAATGTACCCCTTCTTTTCTGCTGATTCACTGCACATACTCTGTGCTGCTGTCACTTACTGAGCTTAGGGACCCACTCACAATATACAGTGCATATAGACTAGAAATGTCACAGTTAAAGGCTGATTAGTCATTAATATGGATAATTACTACATGGCAGCACAGAAACCAGTGCAACTACAACAGCATTTAATATTCCACCCCATAGCATCAATCAGCTTTTTACTACAGACAGACCTAATTTTCTGCTAGATAATTAATGACGACCCCTAAGCTTAGCTTCTCAACAGCTGCTCAGAACCCATGAGCATATGAGTGTCGCAGACACTTTCCAAGATGGTGACCCCCTGTGACAAGTTTGAAGTCCTGGATCATTGCTGCTGTTGAGAAGCTGAAATTTTTGGCTGGTGCAATAAGTTCAGTATATAAAACATAGCATTTTTAGCCCAATTAATTTTTAGGGTTTAAATGATTTTCTAGTAGGCTTAAGGCATGGAGATCCAAATTACACAAAGATCCCTTATCCGGAAAACCGCAGGTCTCAAGCATTCTGGATAACAGGTCCCATACCTGTATTAGAAAAGATAGGAGCATTCCAAGAGCAGAAAAATAGAACATTCTTTTATTAAAGAAGAATCATCACTCTTTCCTATACTGGATTCTCATCCTTATTGCCCCCTACTTTCATACTTATCTCTTGTGAGTGATGTGTCGTTTTATATTTACCTTCATATTGTCTGTAAGTGTAAGTGTAGGCTGAGTGGCCGGGCGGCTGTAAATCAGGATAATTCTCACCACATAGGGAGGCGGAATAGTCTGCACATTCTCTGTGACCGGAAATTCTGTTCTCTGTTGTCTACCATAGGGGAAAAAGAAAGAATTAGGAAGTAAAGAGCATAAGGCACAGTAACACCACCTTCATAAAACATATTGCACCCAATTTATAATCAATGCAAAATATATATTCTTGGTCAGTAATTCATTGTGCTCTGCAGTTTAAAGGGAAACTATAACTTCAATTTTTGACATGAGCTCATTCATTTCGGGTCATAAATATAAATGTATTATTTTACATATCTTATTCTACACTAATTGAAAGGAAACCATGAAAGTCTTCCTTACACGGTTATATTCGCCTTACTTGGACAAAATAAAAGTATTTTACATGGAGGTAAACAAATACTTTTAGGCACTTAATTGTCCACGGGAGAGGAGATTAACTGCAGACAATAAAGTGCCCTCTCTGTCATTCCCCTTAGACTTATTTGTGAGGTGTTATGCAACCCTTTCCTGACCTTGTTATGCTGACCTCCATGTTGAAGTGTCATATTCTAGTACTTGAAGTCCCTCTACTATTCATAGTGGGTAGAGAATAGATTATTTGGAAAGCAGAAGGACTACAAGTCCCAGAATGCATCACTTCACAGTGGAGCAGGGTCTGGTAAGGGTTGGTTTACTTTCAGTCTGTGGTATATCTGTATAAAATCTGGAAGAGCAATGTTTCTGCACCTTTCCCTCATAGGCTCAAATAAATAAGATCAAGTCAAAAAGGAGGTATATGTTTCAACCATCATCAAAAATCAGGGCCGGAACTAGGAGTAGGCAGAAGAGGCACCTGCCTAGGGTGCAACGAAAAGGGGGCACTGGGCAGGTACCTGTCTTCTGCCTACTCCTAGTCCATGTTTGCTGATTTCGCCTCCCTCTCCATTCCCTTCCATCGCTCTCCCCTCCGGCGATCTCCCCTGCCATCCCCTCCCTCTACCTTCCCTGCTGGTGCTCTCTTTTTTGTTTTTTCCCTCCCCTCTGGCAATCTCCCCTCCTTTGCTTTGGGCATAGGTGCACACGCACGGAGGGGAACACACACGCACAAGAGCATGGAGGGGAGTGCGGCGGCGGCGGCCGGGTCACCTAGGGCGTCCAGTCTGCATGGCCCGTTACTGTCAAAAATAACAAATAAAAAACAAATACAAAAAGTATATATACATTTCTAGATTTCATTTATATTTTTACCTCCTTTTTGTATGTGTTTGTTTTTTTATTTGTTACTTTTGCTACTGGCTAACACGGTACCACAGTTTTTGTTTTGTGCTATACCATCATCAAAAAATTGTTTCCCCCACCACAGATATGAGCTAATAGAGCCAAGACTCTGGTAGCGGTATTTTTTAAACAAGAATGTCCCGATTCTCCCCTAATACAGGTAGTCATGTCTGGGCACTTTTCACTATTGAGCATGCATGTAATGTGCATGCCAGGAGACACACTGTTGGTCGTCACTTAACATGACCTCCCAGTGCAGGTGTTAAGTGCTCGCAGGGCGCAATTTTTTTTAATAAAAATGTTGTTTTCCCCAGGTGGACATTATTTCCAGTGGGAAAACATTTTTTTAAATTTTTAAATGAATATTGCATTAACACTCCTGAAGAGTTGACAAAGCGCTCAGCATTAAGCATTTACATTAAGCATTTACATTAAGCATAATGCAGAAAAGGTACATGTTTAATCCAACATTGCAATGTCATCATGCCTGTGTTTTGCTATGATCAGACGCTGGTGAAACTGTGGCCAGAATTGAATATAATGTCACAGTACTGTTTTAGTTACTTACATAAGGTTGAACAGCCCTTCTAAATCTGAAAATTATAGTTAAGGAAATCTTACATAGTTTATATGGAGTAAACAACAATGCTGGGAAACAAATATGGATACAAGATGATGGCTCAATTCAACTGGATGTGCTCAGGTCAGAACTGGAGATACAAAAAAAATAACATACAATAGTCTTGATTTTCAGCAATAATGTATTTTATGAGGTTAGTACAGTCTTCACATATTGTGCAATTAGCCTCCCAAGTTTAATTAACTCACCTTGATAAAGACTATGAGAATGCTGTGCTCTGTAATAATAAAACAGTAGCTTATACTGGATCCAAACTAAGATATAATTAATGTTTACATGATTTTTATTAGTAGAATTAAGGTATGAAGATCCAAATTACAGAAAGATCTGTTTGTTATCCAGGAAACCCCAGGGCATTGTGGATAAAAGATCCCATACCTTTATTACAGTTTCCAGGTATATGCCAGTATACTTACTTTAGTTGCCAGTATGTTTTGCATACAGGAAATATCAGAATGATAAAACACGTAAAGCAATTACACACGACATACAATATCACGTGTCACAAAGCTGTGCATTGCCCCTGTAAACTGTTCTGGGAATGATGGGGCTTTTATAATATTCTCTATTATCAACTGGATAAGAAACACTACACAAAATACAAACAGCTCTGTACCTGGGTTTAGTATCCAAGTCTAATGAAATTGGGAAAAGGTTTCATCCCAAATTAAGACCTGGTATGGGAACCTTGTTCACTGGATTCTGGAAAATACATGAACAACTTTATGTGGTCATGTAATCTTTGTGCTTAGAAACTGTCCAATATCAGACAGATTTTGCTGTTCAGTACAAGTCCAGATTCTGTCCTGTCTGATATGATACAAGTACAGTAGCCTTTCAACCAATCGATGTTATGAAAAACAACAATCATATTTGTAATGTTTTGGTCTGTGTGTATTATCAGCTGGTTATTAGTCTGAAAAGACAAATCGTGCCTTTAAAAGGATGAAATCTCATGGTGCATGGCTACCTTGAATCACAAAAAAATAGCTATGGGCCCTGTGGTCAGCTTAACTATTTTGTTAGATAAGAAGAGTTTTTCTAAATGTGATGTTACCAGTTAAATGACAGAACAAGTACTGCATGCAGTGAATAAACAATTTTCTCAGCCATAAGGATACTGAAGGATTCACAGACATTAGTCTCCAGGTCATACAGGCAGCTGCAAACTTCACGAGGGTCTGAAGTAAATCCAGACAGCTGAAAGAAAGATCAAATCTAGACAATATGGATGGCACAGATGTGTACTTTTTTTAGGATTATAGCTGCACCATGTTTCTAATTAAACCTACTGTATAAGCAAATATGGTCAAATAAATGGACCACCTATCTATCTATATATCTGTCTAGCCAAATATCGGCACTCACCAAACAGAAGGTATAAGCTGGGTGCTAACAAATAAAGAAATACTTAATAATGGCCAAAATAATAGGGATGCACTGAATCCACTATTTTGGATTCAGCCGAACCCCCCCCGAATCCTTCCTGAGAGATCCGGCCGAATACCGAACCGAATCCGAACAATAATTTGCATATGCAAATTAGGGGTGGGAAGGGGAAAACATTCTTTACTTCCTTGTTTTGTGCCAAAAAGTCACATGATTTCCCTCCCAGGCCCTAATTTGCATATGCAAATTAGGATTTGGTTTGCCTGGCTGAAGGATTCAGCCGAATCTGAATCCTGGATTCGGTGCATCCCTACAAAATAAAAAAAAGTCCACCAGTTTTATTGCACCATACGCACAGCTATGCGTTTAAATCCACTGGAGATACCACTGATGACAATCCCGGATGGAATGAAACGCGTAGATGTGAGCATGGTGTAATAAAGACTAGTGGCTTTCTATGGTGCATACACAAAGGCACACACAAAAGCGATTACTCTCTGACTCTCTTTCTATCGATATTGCAGTAGAGTAGACAATTATGTACTGATATACATATATTTTTCAAACACAGCTACAAGCTACTATGAATAGGCAAACTAGAGAATAGGGAGTATCTGCTCTTTGCTATTATATCCAGTCTCAGCTGGTTAGTCCATCAGGTCTGTTGCTTACCACCACCTGCACTGCTCTTCCCTTTACTTACCCACATGGCCTCATTGTTGGCAACCACAAGGGCAAATTCATGTCTCTTGTCAATCTTGTGCTTGGTTCTGACAAACATCTCAATCATTTTTTGGGATGAATTTAGGGCATTTGCTTTAGATCTGGAAAGAAGTGAGGTTGAAATTCATGCCAGTATAAAACTAATGACCATAATGCATCCATGCACGAACATACAACCAAAAGTTAAAAGATAATGCCGTTGAAGGTCCTTCCCCTCTAAAGGTGGCCATTGATGTAACATTTACGATCCTTCCTGCGACCAAAATTGTTGAAATTTAGAGCTGAATCTTCAGGTACACAGATAGAAACAGCTCAGAGGGTCCGATGTTTGGGTGCCCTCAAAGTTGTGTGATCAAAATTTTCCCACAAGCCCAATTGACGAGCCGAACGATATCCAAGTCTTCTGCCAATATCGGTCAGCGTGTCTTCCACCATACACACACTGAATACCATACTAAACTGTGCCTCTATGGCTACTGTTACAGTAAAGTCTTGAGTTGCACCAATAAAATCTACTTTGAATACACTTATTGCTCTTAAAAAGCACAGGGCATAAACCTGAAACTAGGGATGCACCGAATCCCCTATTTGGGATTTGGCTGAATCCCCAAATCCTTTGTGAAAGATTCGGCCAAATACTGAACCCAAATCCTAATTTGCATATGCATATTGGGGGGGAGGAAAGTGTGAACATTTTTTCACTTCCTTGTTTTTTGATGAAAAATCACATGATTTTCCCTCCCTGCCCCTAATTTACATATGCAAATTAGGATTCGGATTTGGTTTGGCCAGACACAAGGATTCAGCCGAATCCTGCTGAAAAAAGCCAAATCCTGGCTGATTCCCGAACCGAATCCTGGATTTGGTGCAGCCCTACCTGAAACAAAACACACTGTTCTACTTACAAAAAGTATCATTCATCTCAACTCTCAGCAAAGTCAGGCTCTCTCTCACTGTCCCAATACGTTGAATCCAGACATATATTTTTGAATTGACACTTATGGCAAACAGATAATGATGCCATATTTGCCATTTACATAGCTCTCTGCAAAAACAAAAAAACAATATTTGTCTGGCTCCCAGTGACCTCTGGATTGTTGACATACAGATTCTTTATTTAGCATATTTTGCTTTTATTATTTATAGCGGCCAGTGGCTGCTGTCAGCTAAAAAACATACTTTTAATAATCTTGCCATCGCTTCTCAACAAATGGTCTGACTGCTCTGACGAATACAGAGGAAGGCAGAAAATCATTGTTTGCTGCCTTCATCTGTATTACTTAGAGCAGGCAGACCATTTGTGGAGAAGAGATGGAAAACAAACATGGTTACAAGAAGATGGCAAAATCCAACTGGATGTGCTCAGTACAGAACTGGAGGTTAAAAAATAAAATAAAAACAGAATATTCTTGATTTTCAGTAAGAATATATTTTATGCTATTGGTAGTTCTGTTCACATATTGTGCCATGAGTGTCACATGTTTCATTAATTCACCATAAAGACTATGATAATATATATATATATATATATGCTTAAAAATAATTTTTTCATCAACACTAAAAAGCCAGCACCTGTGATTAAACTATTTCTTGGCATTTAATGTCCTGTATATAGGAGTATGTATATAATCTGTATATAGAGTTTTCATTCTCCAGCCCTAAAGAAAGCCATGAATGCTACTTGACCCATGTTTATCTGGCTGTGTAAATTAATTTTTTTATTCTTAGTGTTCCTTTAATTATAAGGCATTAAAGGGCAAGGAAAGGCAAAGAAATAAAATCCCATTTTTACTTTTCTTTAATGAAAAAGAAATATATCTCCATTATACTTTAATTAAAAATGTGTACCGTTTTTATAAGAAACCTGACTGTATGCAATGAAATTAGGAAAAAATAGGAATTGTTAGACAGTCCCTAACTTCTGACAGGGAAACAATCATACGTATGAACTGCAGGGGGAGCCCCTGCCTTACTTACCAGCCATGCAGAACTCAAACAGCTTCGTTTTTTGATCATTTATGACGATCCCTAAGCAGCACAGATCACACTGAGCATGTGCAGGGCCAGAGGCAGGCAAATATTTTTAACAAAGTTACAAGATGGCAGCCCCCTGTGGCCAACTTTGAAAGCATAAATAATTTGCTTGATTATGATTGTGGTGCAGTAAGTTCATGTTTATGTTTAGTATACAAAATACAGAATTTCTAGCCTTATTCTATTTTACACTTTCCTTGCCCTTTAATGAACTACACCCATTTACGTAGCTTTTCATGATATGTTCTTGCATAAATATGCCTAATTAAAAACTGTAGTTAAAAATTAATTCAGTGAGGGGTTATCAGATTATCTCTACAACAGAGGACACAAAAATAATGCAAGACTGATGTACAGTATGTGATTTTGTTGCTAATAATACACACAGCATGACTTATACAATTATCTTTAGGAAAGGTATAAACTAGATACTAGACAAAAATCAATTGAGAAATATAAATTGGGGATACTGGGATATTAAAGAGACATGTAGTAGGTTTCCTTTGGAGTGAATTTGTAATCATTCTAGCCTAGTTAAGCTCTAGCTTCCATAGAAACACCAGAGGCTTACCTGGTCACACAGATACAGATGTGCCAGCATTTATTGTATGCATGCATTTAGCAGAGGATCTGGTGAGCCTATGACACTTCTATACCTGTTTCTGCTTACTGTATATTACAATTCTCATATTAAGGCATTATCAGCCTATAATGTTTGAGAGATCATCAGTGGTGCAGTTGTTTAAACGTTTTTTTTTTCAGGAGCCCTAAACAATGCACTGCATGTACTTGTCAGCAGCATGATCATAATAGAAATGGACTTACCCATTAAAAGATTCCAACTTCTGCGTGGACATTTCTTCTGATAAATCCAAGCAAATAATCTGAATTAGAATAGAAGAGTAAAAAAAAATATTGAATACCAAAGGCTTTGTCCATGACTTAAACCATTGAGATACAATTTTGTATTTCGTTTTCTCTGTAATAAAAATAGTACCTTGAACTTGATCCAAACTATGATAAAATGAATTCTTATTTTAGGTAAAACATTCCAGTTGGGTTCAACTCCTGTTTACCTCATTTTTGTAGTAGACTTAAAGAGATCCAAATTAGATCCCTTATCTGGAAAACCCCAGGTCCATACTTTATATCACAGACTACCATGAATTTTTTTTAATAAGTCAAATGTGATGTGATGAATTCACATCAGTGGCTCTGCATTTGCCCCAACACCTAGATTTTAGAAATGTAGCTGATGTAGTTGAGATAAGGAACCTGCGCAAGGGGGCTACAGTTTTAAAAAAGGGTGGGCAATTATTTCCCTTTGAAGAGGTAGGGTACCTTAAAATTTAATTTAGGAAGTATTATTATTTATATATTTTTGCTGCATTGCTAGAGCTTGTTTAACAAATAGGCAGCATTTTCGACTTTGGAATGGAAGATAAATAGGAGGGGTCCTGAAGAATAGTTATCAAACATAACAATAACAACAATTCAACACTGGCCAATCTGGTTCACCCTGCAACTGATTAGCCTATGTACCGTACTCGTACTGACAGAGCATGAGGGACCACAGACAGCATGGCCACATAAATTTTCTTAAATCTGCCCAATCCCCAAAACCAATATCCAAAGTACATGTATATCTGTCAGCATTAAAATATAACAATATAGTGTACTCAGATTGTGATTGAGAATTAACTATAGTGGCTTGTTCACACTACAGGCTTTTGTTGACAGCAGGTGGCTGGGTGCAAATTTTATTGACATTACAGGGATATCTAACCTGTATATTTACCTCTCAAGGGATGTTAGAAGTTCCAGATCAAAAAGCAGAATACATTTACAGCTTGGTTACAAACACCTGTATTCTTGATTTTTAGGTGGAACAGAAAGAAAGGAAAGAATTCACTTACCACTTTTTCTGGGCAGTTCACTCTGGGGGTCTTGAACTGGAATTCCAGGGTTGGAGGTGGGGTACTGTTTGTGGGAACAGTGGTGGAAGTAGGCAATGGATCCTCTACTTGGGCCGCCTCACCCTCTCCCTCACTTCGACTACCGACTCCTGCTTGGTGGAGAGCACCTCTGTCCTCTGCTCCTTCTGGATTGGATCGGGTGCGAGGCCGTTGCTCATTTATTTGCTCCTCTTCCTCCAGGGGCTCTGAAGTATCCATGCTGAAAGTCTCTTCTGTTGAGTTATCCAGCTTTGTGGAGTGTTTTTTTTCCCTAGACAGAGATTATGTTGTTTTAATGACAGCAAAGGATTGACAAAGCTATAGGCTCTGGTAGGATCTAAAAAGAATACAAACAAAAGTGAATTTTGGACTGTATCTTGCCTAAAAAACACAAGATCATGCTCAAAGGTATTTGTGATTTAATGAAAACCATCTCAATTTGCCAAAATTTTTAAGATTAAAGGTTTAACATTCAATAGTAAGAATGCCATTAGACAGCAGATAGGCAATGTATCACCTGCAGAAAAAGCCTTTGCTCGCACATCCAATTGATACATGCTATAGTCCTGCAGCGGATTAGATAAAAAAAGCAGGTACCCTGCGAAATGAGGGTAGGCTTTTCAGGTGCAGGTATCGATGCAAATCTGTGGGGGGCTGTGGGACACGGGTTGGGTTGCAGGTCTCTTCCTGCTGCAGTTCTCTCCCTGCAGCTTTCCCTCCTCTCGTCTCCTCCTCCCATCTGACTTCAGGCACAGCTCTCTTACATCACACGGCACACTTCTGTCACTCTCCCTCTCAGCTTTCGGGCACTTTTGATGATATCACTTCCGGTCTGCAGCAACATCACTACCGGTTTGATGGTGGTCGGTGGGTTGCGGGTCGAGTCACAGATAAGGCAATTTCGGGTCGGGTAATGGATCAAAGTGGGTAACAGGCTATGGGCAAAACTCTAATGCATGCAATAAAACACTTGATATGGGTAATAGTGGGTAAATGTAAAAAAAGTATTCTTTCTATTGTAGATAGGGATTGAAAGTATCATTAGAAAAGAAATGCTTCAACCTAATGCCACAGTCCTGCTATTTATGCCCAGGTTCAATACATGCAATAGGACCTAAAGAGCTCATGTAATTTCCATGAAATTATAGCTACAGTATGGGCACGACTCACTTTTAGTCAGCACAGAAAAAAATTAATATACAGGTATAGGATCCTTTATCTAAAAAGCTCCAAATTATGGGAAGGCTATCTCCCATAGGTTCCATTTTATCCAAATAATTAAAATTTTTAAATATTTCCTTCTTCACTGAAATAATAGATCAGAACTTTGAACTTGATTCAAAATGCAGATATAATTAATCCTTATTGGAGGCAAAATAATCCTGTTGGGTTTATGTAATGTTTAATTGATTTGTTTTTGTAGATTTGGTGTTCCGTTTATCCAGAGAAGCATTCTGAATAACAGGTCCAATACCTGTATTTCCTTTACTTCAGGTTCAGGAAAAAAAAGCTAAATAATTCCCATTTATAGTGTGAAACAGTGTGGATATGCAGACTCAAAATCCAGTGTGATTCCGTTTGAAAGTAAAAATATGCCTACATACATATATGAACTATATTCGTACAAATAAACACACACATAACAGAAATTTTCAGTGTTAACTCACCAATAAATCTGTCTGAAATGTCCCTGTATGGTCTCAGTGCAGTTTCTTAAAAACAAAAAAATGAAGGGCAGTAAATAAATGCAGATTTTATCCCCCTGTTTGTAACTACTCACAGTAGATCCATAAACTACAGGGACTTAGATACAATCCAGGCAGTTCACCCTCCCCTCCCTTTCTCTCGCTCTCTCTCCCTGCTACACTGCTCTGTACGGGCACTCTGACTTCCTGGTTAGCTGGTCACATGCTCCTTCTATGGAATGGAAGCCTTACTGGGACAAACCTTTCAGAAATGCACAATACCAGGGACAGAGGGTATCAGGATCAGTGAAGCAAAGCATGTAGCCCAAAAGGAATTATTAATCACTTATTACAAAGTAAACAAATGAAAACATATCTTACTTACACATTGGTAAGAAGCCTAACAGCTATTTCTTAGACTCGTAATCTGCTCCCTATTACCATCTAGTGGCAACTGTGGCATATGTTTCTGTTTCGGGTGCCCGATCAATCTCCAGTATATGCTTACAGGCACAGCTGGCCATAGATGTAAAGATTTTTAAAAGATCCAATGGTTTTCGTGAGACTTCGATTGTCTCAAAATGATCATTTAAATCAGGGATCCCAAAACTTTTTTACCCATGAGCAACATTTAGATGTAAAAAGATTTGGGGAGCGACACACAGCATGAAAATAGTCCATTGGGATGCCAAATAAGTGCAGCGATTGGCCATTTGGTAGCCCATCTGTGGACTGACAGACTACAGGAGGCTCTGTTTGGCAGTAGACCTGTTTTTATGCAACTAAAACTTGCCTCCAAGCCAGGAATTCAAAATTAAACTCCTGCTTTGAGGCTACTGTGAGCAACATCCAAGGGGATGGTGAGCAGTGTGTTGCTCACAAGCCATTGGTTGGGGATCACTGGTTTAAATGTACGAGGTGTCCATCAACTAAAAAGACCATTTCAGGCAATATTGCCAGCAAAACTGAAGAGTAGCTGCAGCTTGGCCCTGCAAACATAGGTAGATTGCATGGGGACCGAAAAAGATTTTCTAACCTGGCCGATCAATTTTCAGACCGATGTCGGACGAAAAATCGAAAGATATACGATTGCTCGAATCCCACTAACTGCAAAATAACTTGACAGATTGGTCAGACTTCGCTAAGATCGGTCGTTCCTCAGAGAAAGATCTTTGCGTCTATGGGGAGCTTAAGATGGCCATAGACACAAAGATCCGATCATTCCAATAAGTGGCGGGCCAAACCATATGGGCTCCCTAGGCAGCCCTGCTGGATATGTCACCTCTCCTGCCGGGCATGCGTGTGAACAAGCGCATACACGTTCGCATGCACAGAACAGCGGATGAACGAGCGCATGCACAGAAAAGCACGGAGAAGCGCATTCACATGGCAATCATCAAGAGAGAAATAGGACATGTTGGCCGAGGTGGACAACACTGGGTCCCAAACTAGGAGAAGGAGGCAGAAGAGGTGTCTGGTGCCCCTCCACCGTTGCGCCCTAGGCACGTGCCTCTTCTGCCTACCCCTAGTTCCGGCCCTGATTGGAATCATTGAACGATTAGACGTCCCATCCCTGACCTACCACTAACCTTCAGATCAAAAAAGTAGTAAAAGAACAGATCAGAACCTAACAGCAATTGTATGAAAGTTTATGTCCGACAAAGCTGATGAAGTCTCCCACTGAAAACTGTCAGATCAGCAATACATGCAGAGATATGATCAGCAGCTGACAGAAATCTTCCAGTCCAATCAACTGAGCAAACGACCGGCATGGCAAGAAAATTGTCGGGACACTCCACACACAATCCGAAAATCATATGAATCAAGGTTCGTACGATCGGATCTTTGCGTCTATGGCCAGCTTTGGAATGATTTATTCCTGGATCAGCACTCCCATTTTTTGTGATATAATTTTCTTTTATTTATACACACATTTTATAGTGTTCCAACGTTTTGGCCACATTAGGACCTTTCAAGGATAACATATACTGTGTTAAAGTGCAATTAGATATATAACCACTGAGTGTCCTCATTGTGTCAATAAATACTCTAAAGAGGAAACGTGCAGGAAGATTTTATGACATGACATTTTTATTGACACACTGATACACTATTGTACTTTAAAGGAAAATGTCCTT
>CM044432.1:98251234-98274965 GCA_024363595.1 Xenopus borealis | reverse complement strand
TACTTTTGTAATCATGAACAATCTATGCTTTTATTATGAAATAATAAATGATTACAAAAGTACGTCTTAAAAGTCAAGTTACCTCTGGAATTCCATCCCTAGATTTCTGTGTAAGGAACATTCTCTAAACCATATTAAAAATAAATCTATGCTTCTTTTTATTTGTTTGCTAATTAGGAAAACTGATGCAACTCCATGATAACATATACTGTGCAAATTAGCCTTAAATAATTAAAAAGAAAAAAAAATGCCAAATTGACATCATACTGCATGTGATTCATGGCCAATCAAACCTGTTTTCATTTAAATATATTTACATAGTCAAACAAGCTGCTTGGTATTCGATTGCCAATGCACACATTAAGCACCTGCATAATGATTTCCTCCTATACAGATTCAGGCAGCACACACTTCTCTGCGCTCTTGATGAATTGGGTGCACCTAATGTACTTCCACATGTGGATGATAAATAATCCCACCTTTTTGCAGTAACAATTACAATACAAATTGAGAGAGTAAACAATTTGTTTACTCTCTTTCCCTGGACCAAAAACTGCATTTACTAGCATTAAACTAATAGTTTGTTCTCTTCTATAAGACATGACAGGTGGATCTTGAAATGCTGGTATTTCTCCTAGATTCAATTTTACAGTATTCCAGTGTTTTTTCATGATCTTATTAATTCGAACACTGAACACTGAAATAAAAGGGATCCTGGAACCTTTTCAACCTGCCTCCTCATTCATTCATGATGAACATACAATAATCCCACTGCAATATTACCTCAAGGCAACTCAATACAAAATTATTTTGTGCCCCATTCACAAAAATGTCCTTCTGCTCCAGACAAAGACAGACTGCCTCTATGCCCCCATCATGAGAGGCTCTCCACATCCATTGTTACCAACCAAACCTCTCCATCTGGTACAATAAAAAAAAATCACTGGTATCCTGAACATAGGATTATTGTGAGATCACATAAGGTCTAATAATTGTATCAACAAATCTTTTCACATGAAGTGAATACCAAATTGATGCCATCCACTATAGGACTCCCAAGGGATTATTTTTGGCAGGATATAGAACACAAGGGTCACAGGGTTCCCCTGTGTCAAATATCCCACCAAATTCTCATCAATCACAGTTTTCTGGCATCATTAACCAACATCAGGATTTTCTTTTTTACATCAATCAGAGGATCCCTGGTTAGCTTCTAATAAGTTGTGCTATCAGCTTAACGATCTCTGAAAGTCCCCAACATAATACTCTCTTGATAATACAACAACTGCACCCACTTTGTCAGCAGCCTTGAAAATGAAATCCTTTCTTACTATCCATGTCTACAGGGCTGAATTCTGCTCAGGGTGTCTTCCATCGTCCCCTCCCCTTGGATCGCACACATGCATATACTTTTTATCTACAGCCAGAGCAAGAGGACAGGGCACATTGTCCCTGTGCTCCGGGTAAGTGCAAATTGAAGTGCAGATGGGCAGCATGCCGACCCTAAGTTTGTGCCACCCTAGGCCCGGGCCTTTGCGGCCTTGCTGCAGATCTGGGCCTGCATGTCTATATGCTACTTCAAGCTCTTTCATATCAGCAGTAACCATTTTAATGCATGTTTCAACAGGGGGTTGCCACCGTGCTGGAATTTTACCGGCCTGGCCGGTAAAAGTGATGCTTGATCTCAAACATCAATCTCAAACATCAATATATAGGAAGGCTGGTATTTTTTTCAGAAAAGGTAGCAACCCTAGTTGTCAGGCATATATTCACTTGATGATTTCAAAACCAATGTTTTAGCACAAAATTAATTGACGACTAAACATTCCTCATGTTAGCAAACTGTGCTTTCAGTCTTAAATTACTGAAAAAACTAAATAAAGCCAAATCAAGTTTAAAAATGTCTGGACCAGAAACCAGTACATATGAAAAACCCTTGCTGAAATGGGTTGTTCACATTCTAAACATTTTTTTCAGTTCAGTTGTTTTCATATTCTTCACCATAAGCAAAGACTTTTTTCATTACAGTTTCCATTTTCTATTTTTAACGGTTTTCCGAAAATTGCAGTTTAAACTTAAATGTTCCAGTCTCTAGTGTCTCAGTCTGCCTGCTCAACGATCCAGGAGCAGATTCTAAACAATTTGCTACATTTAGTTGATACAATAAATGTACACATTTCTCAGCAGTATCTGTGAGATATTATCAACTATTGTATCAATTCTAACAACTGCTTTTAATGAAACTCAGGGATTCTGCTCAGAAGGGTTAGAAATAAAATCAACTAAATGTATCAATTTAGAACACTTACAGAGTGAGTGGCCAACCCAGAGCTGATTTAGAAGACGAAAAATGTAACTTTATACTTCAATATTAGAAAAACGGTCACAAGTAAATAGAAAATAATTGGAAAAAAAATCTTTATTTCTGGTGAAATATCTGAAACCAAATGAACTAGAAAAAGTGTTTGAAGGTGAACAACCCCTTTAATATCTTCAGTTCATCGCAGCCTGTGTATCTTCACATCGAAAAACAAAGATTGGAATGCTGCCCATTTTGGATCTTTAATGGTTTCAGTGGCAACAACAACAATAATAAAAGTAACAGAGCATAAAGGGAGGGTTCAATTCTGGGAATATAATTAACTACCTCACAAAGATCAAACATGGCGTAGCTTCCAGTTTCAATGTATAGCTAAAAAAATAACAAAAACAATTGTTTTTTTTTTTGGTTAAAACAATATGTAAACGTAAATCCAACACAAGCCCTATTCTTTGCGTTCATGTTGAACAAAGGTTTTATAAGCAGAGGAGTGAGAGCTTTTATTGTTAGCAGAGGTTTGGGTGGAATGACAATGAGTTCAGTTCTAGTTATTTTCAGTTCAAGATGGTGATAGCCAGGAGATAGCCAGGAGACATTTAAAAAGCTGGGTCTGAATTTCAGAGATTAAGGTGTCTAATAGTAATGTGTGGGCAAGCCCAAAACCTGTGGGTCAAACAGGATTGGGCTGGCTCATCAAACCTTTAGTAGGTCATCAGTGGGTGGCAGGCTGATCCCATGGCCCACTCTACCCCTGACTGTGCTATGCACCAAACTACCTTAGCGGCCACCTGCTGTTGGCTTAAATATAATTGCATCTGCCTGCCCATTCCCCCCATGTAATATCAAAGATTGGTGGGTTGAGTGTGGATATATAAATAATGACAACACACTTTGTCAGGTAGGGTTTGGAGCAGATGGTTTAGCGTCAGCTTTTTGCAGTGGGCTGGATACAGAACCCTGAGGCAGCCCACACTAATCTGAATTTATGGCGAGCCTTTCCTAACAAAAGCAACAGAAAAATAGAGATTAGGAAGGTTTTAGGAGAACCAAGGTGCAGCTTGATAAAGAATAACATGATAACATAAAAATACAATAACAAGCTTATACTGCTCCATACTCAGTAGTTTTCAAAAAATAAGTGCAAAGTGTTGTACTTAAGCAAGAATTATTATTTCCGTTCGTTAAATTTACTAAGAGATGTGAAATAAAGAAAATAACATATTATCCAAGTGTCTTGACTTTAATTCACTTGTATCTGCACTGATGACATCAGTTTTATTGGCAGATCTGTCTTTGCCAGTTCATAACCTAGGCCATTGTTTTGTGCTATATCAGGAAATTGCTCTAATCTTCCTGTTTTTCCTCCTTGGTCACCACTCCCAGTAAAACCTCGAGTTCCTGCTGGCTCTCTGTGCAAAGGCTTAGTGAGGATTATAGATATAACTGTTTCATATGCAGTTTTATAATTATGCATAATTGCTGGTAGTGGTCAGCTCTCATTTTTGACTCGAACCCTTCTTGCATCAGTACTGTGCTTGCCTGGTCTCAGGCATCTCTAGCGCACAACGTGATGGATGAATCTCAAAAGAAAGATCAAGTCTCTGACACATTACTGTTAAGAGATGCTGGCAATGGAGGTACACTTTCTTTTCTTTTAATATTCCAAAATTTTCAGCACATTATGTTAATTATGTCTCTCTGCTATTTCTATATGCATTATTTTGTCTAAGAAACTGCCCTTTTGTTTCTCTAATGACATTAAGCATAAACTTCTTTTTATGCGCCTTTATCTTGTCTTGACATGGAGATTTCAAAAGGAATACTTGGTGCATAGTAAAAAGAATGTATTTCTAAGCCACATTCTAATATATATTATTTAAAAATCTTCAGCTGTTTTAATGTTATTTTAAATGTAATTGCTTTAAAAGAAGTATCTGGCTATCCCCTGCTATCCTCTGTATTTATGGTCCTTACTATTTTTAACACTGTAGCAAAAGTCACCTCTCCTCCAACCAGTAATCATTCAGCTGGCAGAGAAAAGCTAGATGCTACTGCTGCAACTGCCTATTCACTTAAATGGGAAAGTGTGACAGTGATAATTCCCTTTTGTGGAAAAGCAACAGTACTGGCACTATTAAATATTCCCTATTCAAGTGCAATGGTACTTCTCTCCCAGCTGAAATATTCCAACAAAGAGTATGCCTAATTTTTAAGAGCTAAAGTTCCTCTCCACCAGCAGAGAAAAAGACAGCAAATTGCATTGTGTGTTAAAGTGGTTCTGGAGTTGGGGTGAGGTCCGTTCCTGTGTTACTAATGTGTGGTCTTGGAAATAAGCACTCTAGATCAGTGCTGTCCAACTTCTGTGGTATGTTTCTGAGCAACGTGGTGGAGGGACGATAATGGAAGTCAGTGTTTTTAAACACACCCACTTTATACTATGACCATGTTATCACAAGAACTGTTAAGCCATATGCACATTAATTGTGGTAGCCCACCAAAAATCCAAATGGTTGGTACTGACTGCAGGGATACTACTCATCACTCATATGTGAAAAAAGTCTAGTCATATTGAGACATACCCTTAAATCCATATGCCTCCTCTTACCCTGTGGATAACACAGCACCCCCAGCACATGATTAAACACCTTAGGGCCATTAACAACAATTTTCAAATGTTAACTAATGCTAACTTCCAGAACTTATGTTCCACAAGCAAAGCAGGGCACACTTGGACAGAATATGGCATACACAAGGAACACAAACATGGTGTGGCACACACAGGCAGAATATGGCACACCCAAGGAGAATAGGGCAGGCATAGTATGGCACACCCATGGAGCATAGGGCTGACAGAGTACAGCACACAAAGGGAGAATTGGACAGGTAGAGTATGGTAAACACAGGTAGCATGGTGCAGACAGAGTATGACACACAAGCAGAGTAGGAGCATTTAGAAGGTAGAATTGGACAGGTAAAGTATGGCATACAAAGGGAGCATCGTGCAGCCAGAGTATGGCACACACAAAAAATAGGGCAGGCAAAGTATGGAACACACAGAAAGCATAGGGCAGGCAGAGTATGAGACACATAGGGAGTATAGGGTGGGCAGAGTACAGCACACACAGGGAGAATAGGAAAGGCAGAGTATGGCAGCAAGGGGCAGACAGAGTATGTCACACAAGCAGAGTAGTACAGGCACACAGGGAGTATAGCATAGGCAGAGTATGGCACACACGGAGAATAGGACAGACAAAGTATTGCACACACAGGGAGCACAGAGCAGGCAGAGTACATCACACTCAGGCAGCATAGGACAGACAGAGTATGGTACACACATGCACAATAGGACAGGCAGGGTATGGTACACATTGGCAAAGTAGGGCAGGCAGAGAATGGCACAAATGAGAATGAAAGGGAGGAATACTATGGCACAAGCATGCAGGAAAGGGAGGCTGAGTATGGCATACACAGGCAACATAGGGAAGAAAGATTAGAGAGGTGTGAACAGATGAACAATTCTGATATGCTCACGGGCCACCAGTTGAATATCACTGCTCTAGATTATGGTAGAATGTTGGATAATGTTTTGATTTTACTTGGAAAGCCATATGCATGCACCATTTTGTCAGCACATGGAATATGTTCTCCCTATACGTGGTTTTACTGTAGAATGTTATATATTGCTTCTTCTTCTGACTCTTTCCAGCTTTCAAATGGAGGTCACTGACCCCATCTAAATACAAATGCTGTGTAAGTCTACAAATGTATTGTTATTGCTACTTTTTATTACTCATCCTTCTATTCAGGCCCTCTGCTATTCATATTCCAGTTGCTTATACAAATCAGTTGCGTGGTTGCTAGGGTAATTTCGACCCTAGTGACCAGATTGCTGAAACTGAAAACTGGAGAGCTGCTGCCATTTGCATTTACTTTGTTTATGATACTATTGAAACAATAAGCTTCCTGTTGAAAAGTGAATCTGACCCCGTAAAAAAGCTCCAAAGGGTAAAAAATTCTAATCAGTACTTTTTTTTTTATATATTGCAGATACTCAATGTGACCTGTTTCTAAAATTGCATGAAGTAATTTCCTCTCTGGAATCTTATGCATTATCCTGGAGGAGTCCATCTGGAAGTGGGTCTGTAGATGAAAGCAACACCCCCTCAGGGAACACAACACCCTGTGGTGCCATCATGACTTTTCCTCTCTTAGCAGGGTTAACTGAGGTACAGTTTATATTAGAATATTACTTGTGGTAGATTATTTACTGTGCAAACAAAACTGAAGGGCATGCCTGGGAGGCAGGGTGCAATTAAAGATCAAACTAGTACTGTATTAAGAAGTGCAATATGAATAAACCAATTTGAGGACAATCCTGTTATAATTTTTGAAGTGGGCTTTAAAGCAAATAAAAGTACAAGCATGCTAAGAGTTGTTTTGCTAGGATGAGCAGAGTATAACAGTATTTTATTAGCAGGTTCATGCAGCCATTACTCTTCAACAACAACTCTAACCCTTTTAAGCAGTGTATTCACAGTATACTCTTGAGCACAGTGACACCCATAGGCACCTTGCACAAACACCACAAGAGGCACAACTGTCTGTTGCACAGGGTTCTGTACCTTGTGTCTTTGATGGCAGATCCAGTGCAAGGCACAGTACACAGCACAAAGGAACACATGACATGTGCATTCATTACTGATCTGTGGTTGCACCTTTTAATTTAAATATAGTTATGAGTGTAAGGGGATACCCAGTGCCATTTGCAAAACGTTCCATAGTGGCTTTACTAACTACAATTTCTCTTGTATTTCTCTCTGTCCATCATTATTGCATGTGTTGTACTTTATTTCTTCGATTTGGACACTCATTCTTTTGTATTACAGTTAATATGGTTGTTAAAGCTATATGTTCAGCATGATTTTAAACTTTTCTGTGGCAAGAGTAAACATACAGTATATTGGGTTTCCATTCTAGGAGCTTCAGAAGGTTTTTCCGCACGATGACAAATGGTTACAGTCTGAAATCTCAAGATATCGCCAGGAGAATGCAGCCCTAAGGGTCATACTAAGGGTTACAGATAGTGAGCTGGACAACTCAAAGCTCACTTTTAAGGAAATGATGGATGAGAAGGACACACTGCAAGTACAGGTCAGGATGTATGTATGTCTACTATATACAGTTGTACAAGCACTTATACAGCAATATAATTAATTATTTTTGTCTTTTTTTTTTGCTATTCAGAAACATTCATCATAAGAGGGGTTAGAAACCTAAATGTAAAAGTGAACAATAACAAAAAAAGTAATTTCCCAACATATATTAACTAAAATGCATTATTTAAAATGTTGCTGAAAGCAGTATATGTATGTCCTTTACTATTTTCTGCTCTGCAGGTTCTGACTACATGTACATTTGAGTAATGCCAGTTCTCCTCCACCTTAGACTTCATTTGCCATATACTGTACTGTCACCTGCAGCTTTTCCTTTCTATTTCTGAGAATATTACACTTGATTTTGAGAATTGAAAATCTTGTATTCACCACTACTTTCTCAAATTATAGAAAAAACTGTGATTGTACCCTTAGGGGCAAATTTACTATTATTCACCAACTGGAGGGGTAAAAGCCTCGATTAAATCTTACGATCGAATAACGATCGTTCGACTTCCCGAAAAAAATCTTAAAATTTCCCACGATCGCACGAAATATTTCAAACGATTGAGGCGTTCGATCATACGAATGGTATTCGAGCAGGTGATAGAAAAAAAAACCTATGGGGGGTTTCCCATAGGCTTCTATTACAATTTTGTAGGTTCAATCTGGCGAAGTAGGCAGTCGAATAAAATTTTAACGTTAAAGTACTTCGATCATCGAATGGTCGAATTATCGAATATCTGATCATTCGATCTATTCGATACGGTCGAATTTTCGTTATTCGATGATCGAAGTGGCCAAATTTGCATATTCGATTATCCAATAAAATCGTACGATCGGAATTCGATTGAATATGATCGAACTTCGATCTATTCACGTGAATTTCATAAATCTGCCCTCTAGTGTTGGCACATATTCAATGTCAATTTAAAAGTCAATTGGTTTATCCAAAGATTACCAGAATTCCCCTTCTTTTTGCCAAATCTAAAAACACTCATTCTCCTCCGATTGCACCGGACCTTCCTTCAGTAATAGTTGAATCAGCGCTAAAAAGCAGTACAGAAAATAGTAATATATAGCGTAGTGAGCTTATACTTCTTTTTTTAGGTAACAGCCCACTTTCCAGACTCTCATTTACACAGAGTTAACATGCATAGCAGAACCGTGTGACTCACATGCGCTGTAGTTTCAAATCACCAACAGTGGTTCTTATGGGTACTCACAAGTGTTTAATTGAATACTGTGCCCATCAATTAGACCAATCCTCATCTGTAATTCCTCCATTGTAGCTTAAAAATGGATCAGATATATAGTGTAAAGAACCACAGTTGGTGATTTGAACTACCATGCATGTGAGTGACACGAGTCTGCTAACTAATGTATGCTAACTCTGTGTAAACAGGAGTCTGGAAAGCGGGTTGTTACCTAAAAACAGAAGTATAAGCTTACTACACTATTTATTACTATTTTCTGTACATATTCCATGTCAGTTTGTAACCCTGCTGACTATATACAGTAGGTCACTGGTTGCCTTAATTTTTAATTTTATAAATGCTCTGTCTGCATTTACTGTCCTATCTCTGACTTGTTCCTTTAGCCATTTTTATTAGATGTTTTTTTATTCTCCTTTTCGCCTAAAATGTTTTCCACACTTCCCTCAGATAAGCAAGCTACAGGGATATCTGCAAGAGGAGGCAGTTTTTTCTCCATCCACCTCAGTGTCTTCAAGTCCTGATTCTGCTGAATTATGCAGTCCAACTAAAGAATCTACCCTTGCATTGGACCCACTTTTCAGGAAGGTAGGTGAAACACTTATGGTGGCCATAGATGTTTTAAAGATTTTTTATCTTAAGACCAAGCTTATCTTGAATCTATTGTCCATCAGTTAAAAAGACCATTTCAACCAAGTTGAAGATAGGAAAACTGTGGTTAGCTGCATGCTTGGCCCTGCAAACAATTGGACAATGGATAGATTTCACTGTGACTAAAGAAAATTTTCTGACCTGGCTGATCTTTTTTCTGACCAGTATCAGACAAAAAACCATTAGATGCATGATAGTTTCATGCCCACTAATCACACAACAATTGGCTGTTCGGAAGAGAAAAATCTTAGGTGCAAATTCACTAAAGTGCGTAAATGCGCTAGCAAGGGCTTCGCCGGGATTCACTGCACTTCGCCAGGTGAAGATGCAAATTTGCACTCAGGGAGGCGAACGGTAGCGAAATAGCGCTACTGTTACTTCACCAGGCAAATCGCATTTACGCTAGCAATGCCTAATTTGCATACAGCGCAAACTTAAGCATATAATAGAGTATAATAATAATAGACTGATATATAATAGATAATATGATATAATAATATATAATATAATAATATGATAATAGATATAATATAATATAATATAATAATAATAATATAATAATATAATATAATATAATAATATGATAATAGATATAATATAATAGACTGGATGTCTAATATAATAGCCAGAATCCAACTTCCTGCTTTTCAGCTCTTTAACTTTGAGTAAGTCAGCGACTTGAAGGGGGACCACATGGGACATAACTGTTCAGTGAGTTTGCAATTGATCCTCAGCATTCAGCTCAGATTCAAAATCAACAGTTATGGCCCATGTGGCCCTCCCTCAAGTCACTGATTGGTTACTGCCTGGTCACCAGGGTAACAGAAAACAAGAGAGCTGAAAAGCAGGAGGTTGGATTCTGGCTATTATGTTACACATCCAGTCACTTCAGCCTTTATACATTACATTTATGGCTAACTAACTATATTAGAAACATTTTTTATTTTGCACAGATCTATTTAAACAATTTTTATTGTTTTATTTTATTTTTATACTGAACAAATCCTTTAAGGAACAAGTTAATATAAGGGCTAAGTTAAATTACTTCCCACATTTATGTATATAATTTTGCACATGCACCCTCGCTCTTTTAGACACAAATGTCACATGCTTCCTTTAGCAGGCTCCCATTTCCACACTGCAAAATATGATTCAGTATCTTCAGGACCTCTCTGGAATCCAGCCTTCATTGCCATGCACGCCTGAGCTTCAACCTAGCAACTTGGAAACAGAGATAGAATGGCTGAAAGGGTAAGAGAACCTATGTCTGCATACTACTTGGTTTTCATAGCATACGTTCAGTTGTAACTGGAGTTAGATGTAGCTGAGGAGGCAGCGAGCTGAGAGCTCCTAAGATACAATACAATGGCTTTACATATTTTTTTAAAAATATATGTTTTATAAATAACAGATTCTTTAAGTTTTTTCTAATTTGTGATGACGCAATGTTGCAGTTTGTGCTGTTTATTACAAACAATATCCGTTACATATACTATATAGGCAACAAAGTGTGTGATAGTTTTGGACACCATGAACAAATAGGGGCAGATTTACTATTGCCCAAATTTCGAATAAAAAAAAAATTCGAAATTCGACCATGGGAATAGTGGGGAAGTAAAATCCTTTGAATTCGATTTTACCGCAATTCGATCAATCGAATATAAAAAATTTGATGGATTAGAATATTCGATTGATCGATTCAAACTATTTTAATCGATCAATCACATTTTTTTTATTCGATCTCAGCTAATGATTCCCAATTAGTTAGCTTGATCCTGGCAAAGTAGGTGGTCGAATAAAAATTTAAAGGGGAAGTTATTCGACCATCGAATATTCGAATAAAATTTAATTCAAATCATTCGAATTCAAATATTCGATGGTCGAATTTGCCTAATTTGCATATTCAAAGATTTAAATTTATATTAAATTCGATCGAACTTCGAATCATTCACGTGAATTTTGTAAATCTGCCCCTTAGTATTTGTTAAAAATAACACAGGTGTGTAGCTCAACTAAGTTTATACATCTAATTTGCACAACAACTTCTATTTTATCTTCAGGATGGAATGCAGTACAATAAAAAAAACTCACTGCATGGTTCACTGTGGCCAAATGAACTGCAATGAAAACAGTCAAATCTGTAAACTAAAATCTGATTAGACAGTTTAAAAAATTAGATTGGTCTTTAGTATAGAACTATGACTATATCATTTTTGCTCTCCCTAATCTGGTTGTTCAGAGATGTGGGCAATTAAAGATTCTTTACTATATAGTAAGTTTCAATGTTCTGCCTCCTGCACCAATACATAACAAATCCTCATGCTTTCACTGAAAATGTGCAATTTTCCAGGAGTGACTGGAAATGGCTACTGAGAGAATAGATGCTTGGAAAAAGCCATGCTGGTTGGGCAAGTACTGTTGATATTCCTGGCCACACATAGTAAAGTATTTCATACAGTCTGGATAGTTTCAAACTATAAAATGATCCTTGGTACCTACGTATGTTTGCCACCCTACAAGTCATACTCTGGTATATTTGGGGTCATGAGTTGCAAATAGGTCATTTTTGTGTCAAACTGCACTTTTGCCCATTTGCCTGGTTGAATAACTGGTAGTTTGGCCCTTGAGTGGCAACTGTAATAAATAAATATTAGTGATGGCATTTTAATAGTAAAGCCACACACATTTTACCATTGTGTTTCAGAAAACTTGACTGCTTGAAGGGGCTAAATGCCCAGCTCTGTGTAACCCTGGAAGAATGTAAGAGTGACTCTGGGAAACTCAGCATGCATCTTGGAAAACTGGAGTCCACTTGCACTGCTTTTCGTCTTGCCCTTCAATCTAGGTAAAACGAATGAATCTCTGTGTAATCACTGCCTCCCCACAACTTTATGTCACAGGCAGGAGCCAGTTCAGACTCAAGAGCACAATATATGTTATTTTAATTTTCATTAAAATGTTACCGTTGTGCAGTTTCTATGCACTTCACAGATGTACTAATTTATTTTAGAAAATAATATAAATTCTATGATCGTTCATGCTTTGCAGTAATGTGATGATTTTTTCCTGACATCCCTAAGTGCCTCCCCACTTTTGCCCCTCATGAACGAAGAGCCACAGAACACAGAGAGTGCTGTATTCAGCACCCACAAGTCTCAGTGCTCTGAAATGAGTGCAGAGGCTTGCTATAATTTATTACCAGATGAAGGCAGTGTGCAAAATGGAAACAAGCTGGAGTATTGCAGCTTTTTGTTGGCATTTGTACACTGCCTTAGAAAAAGTAAATGAGCCTTTATGTCAGTTTTACTAGTGCCAAGTAAATTGCCTCCTAAATTGCAGTGAGAAGTGTCTGAAGGCATACAGTGTGATGCTAGCTCTCACCGAAGCAAAAGGAGACATTATCCTAGGACAAATGGCAGATGGGGACCTCTTAACCTCAGGTACGATTCCACGCAAACTGTCAAATTTCAATGCCCTAACACAAGCAATGATTCTTCACATTGATATTTTGAATCTTCTGATAGAACAGTTTGACTCTAATTATCTCATGATCTGTGAGCAAATACATTTCTTTAGTGTACACTTTTCAAAAACTGTGCATAGCTGGTGAATTGGTCTGAGCAAATATAATGTGTACATACAGAATATGCAGTGCTGTATCAGTTGTTTTTGTGGCCTTTTGTCATAACCTGTGTAGGCCTATGGCGCATAGGGCCAGATTCAAATCAATGAGATCTTTGTTGAACTGTATCAGGCTCTATGGGAAATTTTAATTACAACATACACTTTTCTCATCAAACTGAGTCTGGCCCTATGCAGATAAACAGTAATGGATTGCACCTAGCTCATAAGGGTAGTTACAGACAGAAAAAGTCTTATACCAGTATATTCTTGTCCAAAACCAACCAGGATTACAATAAAGTCACAACTGGGTGTACATTTAGGAAGTAAACATTTTAATATCTTAATTTATTTTGGCATGCCTCTGAAAAGAACACATTTACAACACGGCCAACTACAGCAGTAGTGAATTAGTGACTTGAAAAGAGGTTCCTGCCATTCTTTTCCATTTTAGTCCTTTATTTACTTAGGATGGAGTTCGCTGCCGAAGGATTTAGAGATTAAAACCAAACTATTCATGATGGAGGTGAAGAAAACATTCAAGCAAGACAGAACCAAATTGGAAGCAGACAAGGGAGACCCCAGAAGCCCAGCATTGCCTAGGTAATATGGGTAATATGTTCCTATATCACAGTGCATAGAAATCAAAATATGTGTGTATATGGTATTATTTCAATGGAAGAGAGGAACAACAATAACAAAATATATGAGTGTCCATATATGTGCATAGTAGCCTTACAAAATACAAATTATTACAAGTTGCTTAGTCAGTGTTTTTGGTATCGGTTATTGATATGTCTGACTTTCTCACAGATTTTATTCACCTTGGCTTAGTGAAGAAGATGAGCAAATGTTAAAAAACTATGTTCAGCACCTAAAGCAAGATTTTGCATCCATCACTGTTATGGAAAATTTGCAGACGGGGAAAGGTGTCCATTCAGATATTGCTCATCTTGCTGACATTATTAAAACAAAGGCAGACAACGCCATTAAGGTGTCATCAGAAACTGCAACAAGATGCCCTGAGCAACTACAAAGAGCCCAAATTGTACAGGATCTGTTGGACACCAAAGTGAGTTCATGTATTTTGCTATTGTATTTTTCTTTTAAAGTCTACTGTTTGCCCCATACCACGATTATGAGGCCTTTTTTGTAAGATAACACTTTCTCACAATCAAGTAAGTCTGATATTAAGACATTGTTATATTTGTTAAATAGTTTTTATGTAACAGGGCAAAGTATTATCTTGTGAAGTAATGTAGAGAACCAAGCATAAGTCTGCAAATATTGACACGAGGTGCTTTTTTTATTCAGTCTTTGTAGAAACATTGTTGCAACATAATGTGTTTTCCTTTTATTTCATGGTACACTGTTGCAGAATATGATGTTGTTTTGTAAATGTATGGTATAAACAATAAAACATAGGCATAATTTATAACTTTCCTAGGAAGGGTTAGCTGAACTTAAAGCAAGCATTCAGTTGCTACAGACAGAGAAGAGAGCACTTGAGCTGCAGAGCTTGTCTTATCTGGAAGAGGAGAAAGCCTACATGCTCATTAGAGATCAGCTGCAGCAAGAACTGAGCGACTGGACAGAGAAAACGAAAAAGGATGATTCTGGGTTGGTGAGTATAAAGATAAATGCAAAAGAAGAATTATGTAAAAAAAAAAAACAGGAATATTACAGGGAGAAGTTACTGTATGTGAATAATAGAGTTTCCCGTATCAATCAAACTCAGTTAAATAAGCAATGAATTACAGTGTTGAAAGTTACAAGAGGGGCAGCAAACGTATATAGTTACTGTTATCCAAAACACTATTTTGTTAAACAATTACAATGTCATCATAAGTCAAAGGTAAGAAAATACCTAAATACAACTGTCTCAACCACAAGAAGCCTATTGTATACAGTTTATATTTATAACATCTACTGTCATTTTTTAAAAGGAGAACTAAACCCTAAAAATTAACATGTCTAAAACTGCCATGTGTTATATACTGAACTTACTGCACCAGTCTTTAGTTTCAGCTTGTCAATAGCAGCAGTGATGCAGAAATTCAAACTTGTCACAGGGGGTCACCATCTTGGAAAGTGTTTGTGACTCTCACATGCTCAGTGGGCTCTGAGCAGCTGTTGAAAAGCTTAGGGGTTGTCACAACTTATCCATCAGAAAATGAGATTGGTCTGTAATATAAGCTGATGCTACATAACTTTTATTAAATTCTGATGCTAGTTGCACTGGTTTCAGTGCTGCCATGTAGTAATTATCTGTATTAATGACTAATCAGCCTTATATTGTGACGTTTCTATTCTATATGTACTGTATATTGTGAGTGGATCCCTAAGCTCAGTAAGTGACAGCAGCACAGAGCATGTGAAACAGTGAATCAGCAGAAAAGAAGATGGGGAGCTACTGGGGCATCATTGGAGACACAGATCTTCCTGCTAAAGGGCTGTGTTTGCCTTTGGCTGGTACATAAGCTCAAAACATAATGTACAACGTTTAGTTTAACTTTCCTTGTCCTTTAAAGGCCAGTAATGCTTGCAATGCTTATCTGGAGTGTGTTTCAACCATCAGCTTAGCCATAAATTTGTTTGAAACTTGCATTGCATGAATGAACCCGTGTTATGTTTAGCTTCCAAAACAGAAGCATCCAGGTTATGGAAGAGCAGCCTTGGGTCACTGTGAGCAGTCAGTTCCTCACACTGATATGCAGCGTCTATTGGAGTCTTTATCAAGGTAACATAAGCATGCATCTGCATTCATATGCCTGTGTATACCTTAGAATGGCATGATTAATGAAATGATCTATATTTATTTATTCATTTCTTACACATCGGTTATCATAATCCATTTTAAAAAATCGGAGCCACCAGTCTTAAAGATCAAGTTATGCAAATAAAATAAATATATGTAAATAAAATTTAAAATACATTTTTGTACACATCATACACATTCGAGAAGCTTTCTTGATATGTAACTCTTTGAAATGTGTCTGATTTAGTGGTTAGTGTAGATGATAGACTCAGCATATACTGTAGATCCCTAAATGCATATCAACAATGTTTAAAGAAGGAAAAGGACTGTCTTTATATCTCTGAAAGCAGCAGTTCAGGACCACAATGAAGCTGTCTTACCATATGCTATGGTAACCATATACTTTACATTTTACTGAAACTATCCCCACTTCCAAACCCAGTAATGCTAACTTTTGCATCTCTACTAGAAATCATCAGAGGACCCTGGAATTAACTATCATTGCAGCTTGTGCTTTTGCAATACACTTGAAAATAATTCCTTTTGTTATATTCAAATTGAAAGCATCCATCCCTGTGGTCACAACTTTTGTTGAACAGTCTGTACCCATCCATTGTTTGCAGTACATACAGAATTTTTCTGTACTCATACCATTATTCCAGGAGCAGTGAAATGAAGGTTCGTGTGGAAGGTCTCAGCAAAGAATTGGATGAGCTAACATGCCGTGTCCATGCTCAGAAGGCTCAGGCTGCTAAAATTATTATAGATTTCTTCAAAGCTCACAGGTATTTTGATAAAGATTGGTAAAAAAAAGACCCATAGTTTGTAGATTCATTAGTGTTTCCAGGACATGTCAAGATATAAGAGCCATTGCGCATAAGTGAGATGATACACAGGTGAACAGGTGTCTGTGTGTTAAAGGAAAAGTAAATGTTTTTCTTTTTCTTTCTGTAAATTTGCTCTAAACAGCCCCCCAGATTAATGTACCCTAGTCCCTGCTGCAAGTCTGCTCTGGTTTCTGTGTTATCAGCAGCTTGTTTCCCTTCTTCCTGGTGCAGAGTGAAGCCCAGCCCCTTAGTTTACTGAGCAGTCCATTTGCTGCTGTTCCACAATAGAGAGGAAGAGGGAGCCAGTGTTTCATTAGTAAGCTAGTTTCCCCAAGCAAAAGCTGCTACACACACTGCTCTCTGCTATGTCATAGTATGCAAATGATCTCCTGGACTAGTCCAAGATATAAGGTCAGCTCAGAAAGCTAAGGGGCTGGGCTTCACTCTGCACCAGGAAGAAGGTGAAACAAGCTGCTGATAACACAGAAACCAGAGCAGACTTGCAGCAGGGACTAAGGTACATTAATTTGAGGGGCTGTTTAGAGCAAATTTAGAGATAGAAAAAAAAAATGTTTACTTGTTCTTTAAAGATGTGTTAAAGAGTGCATTGACTCTTAGCACATGGTATAAGAGTTTTAGTCCATTTGAGAAGCAAATACACAGGTGTCTGTATAATTGTTACGTGGCCAAGGTAGGCACATTTACACTATAAGATATGTAAAAAGAGAGAACTATGGACTCATGGGATTTGTACTTGAAAAGATAATGTGACTGGTGTGTCAGGAAGAGATCAGCACTCAAATTAAAAGGAGAAGGTTGATATTGTGTATAAATTATATTAGGGTGGGTAGTGAAAGATGACTATTTGCATGGGTAGATCAGTAAGGCAGAACCCATATGAGGCATTAACTTGCTGTTTTCTAATTACAGGAATCTGTTCATTACATACCAAAATGCTCAAAGAAAGTACCACGAACAGCAACGCAGGCTGGAATCTCAGGCACATATGATGTCACAGTGTCATATTCAACAGCTACATGATCTAATGCAAAATATCCTAAGCTTGCAAGCACAGCAAACTGCTAGAGAAACAGGCGAGACATCCCTCTAAGCTGCAGTAGATTTCCTCCTAGCAATCTGCAAGGTGAAGGATGCCCTGAACCCAGGCCTGGACTGGCAATCTGTGGGTTCGGGCAAATGCCTGATTAGCCGATTTCTTTAAAATGTAAATGGACTGCTCACCTAAAAAATGCAAATTAGGTCTGTATTTAATATGTAAATGAGCCAATCACTTTAGAAATATAAATGAGCTGTCCATAAAAGCCAACCACAGCTAAGCTGATGCCTGCATTTGTTAGTGCTCATACCTGTACTGGCATATGGGAGGAACCACGAATTTTGACCAACTTCAGATAGTAATAGAGTTGCTTGCTATATACCCAATGCCTTATACTTATGATAGGTATGTTGGCAACAGGTGGATTTGTGATCAGAACAATCACCTCAGCCTGTATATGGAACACTGTGATATGTAGCATTAATTGCATGAGACAATTAATTCAAGTATGACACACTTTGGCCATGTGACACACCTTGTAATTAAAGTCCTCTTATCTGCCAGGGTACATGGTCTAGCTGGGGGCACACAAAGGAAAATTTAGAATATACTGTAAGTGTAGGGCCAATAATCCTTCAGATAGAATAGTTGTGATAGAAACTAGGGGGAGATATTTGTTGCAAGGGCCAGTTCCAGCACATAGGGTGTATAATATTGCTGGGGGTTATATAATAACTGGCTCTTAAAATATCTATTAATTAACACTAGTTCTAGTAAACCTTGGTTGGAAATATATATCATGCGTTGCATGGCCGTGAATACATGGGCTGCTTTGATACTTTTGCCAGGGCTGCTTTTTCCTCCCAGTCCAGCCCTGCCTGAACCTATTTTACATATACTGAAGAAAATTGTAGTAAAGTCATTATTATGTCTTTCCAAAAGTATTTACAGAATTATTTTCCACAATGATCTATTGCAACACCAGTTATGAATACACCCCCAAGCAACAGAGGCATAACAGGTCATTTCTGCCTCACACAGTATATTATACAGTTGATGCCAATTGGATTTGTGTGTTAACTGTGTCATGACTTGGGATTAACTAAAGAAACTGTGTTATTTAAAGTCAATTTAATGCATTTAACCTTTTCATTAGCATACCAAAGCACAATTTAATTAGATGTGATGCTATGACACAATTTTCTGTGTTAAGTGGGATAAGTGGGTTTAGTTATTCTGTGTCAAATACACAAACCAAAGTGGCTTCATCTGTAGCTCAATGGTTTCCATTTTTTGTCCTGCTTGGTGGGATAGGGAACCAATGTACAATATGCATGGGGTCAGGCTATAGTACAAATTTTATGAAGTGTGTCAGATGTGTACAGCCTAATAATTTCTACTGATTACTTGATTTAAGGTGGACGATTTTGTTATTCAATGTTATGCCCATACAGTCAGAATTTCTGTGTAACCCATAATAAGTATGCAGGCAGCATTCAAAAAGCGAGTTTCCTAGGAAGGAGCTCAGAGGAACTGTAGACAAAACCCTTGCTGCTTTTTGAGCAGATATCCCTGCTGTAGGCATACCTTAAAGGGGTTGTTCACCTTTAAATTAACTTTTAGTATGATGTAGAGAGTGATATTTTGAGACAATTTGCAATTGGTTTTAATTTTTTATTATTTCTGGTTTGAGTTATTTAGCTTTTTATTCTAGGAGGCATCCATTGATTTGAACAAGAGACTGGAAAATGAGTAGGAGAGGGGCTGAATTGGAAAGATGAGTAATACAAAGTAATACAAAGTAGCAATAACAATACATGTTTTTAAACTGTAAAGTCAAATTAAGGCCAATTGAGAAGTTGCTTAGAATTAGCAATTCTATAATATACTAATGGGGTTATGTAATAAAAGGCACTAAGTTTGCCCAAGGGCAGTAACCTATAGCAACCAATCAGCAGGTAGCATTCACTAGTCACCTGTTTAAATGCAAGCATCTTATTGGTTGCCATGTGTTACTGCCCCTGGGCAAACTTAGTGCCTTATATTACATATAGGGGTAAATGTACTAAACCACTAAAAAACTACAAAAACAGTTGCTCATTTTACTAATGTTACTAAAAGAGTATGTTCTGGCAATTTTACAGAATAATTGTCATTTTATCCTTTGCTAAATATGCCCCTGTGTGTAAATAAAAACAGGGTACCTTTTTATCCTAATGGCTGCATTGTGATTTGAATCCAGCAGGGGGACTCAAGATAGTAAATCTAAAGGTTAGGAACAAATATGTCATTTAAGTTGTACATTGCAGTGCTTTAACATGCAAATGACAAATGTGTTTCTGGCACCGTAATAATACAAAATGGACCAGTATGCAAGGAAAAAGAAAAACAGGATACGTTATTATTAAAGTTGTATAAAAACAATGAAACATGATTGTAAGCTCTTGTGAGTGTGGTTCTCCAATCCTTATTTTTTCAAGTTTTAATGCATTTGCAAACATATTAAGATAATTTTTAACAACCCAAAAGACAACATTATTAGATTTATTATAAAGCCAATAGAATAACACCAATAAATGCTGTGCACAAATAGAAAAATGTGATACCAGCAACAGCCTCAGGTGGAACTACAGGGGTGGAACTACCGGGTGAGCAGAGGGTGCTCCAGGATTGCTTCCAGGGGCCCTGCTTCATGGCCTGCACCTAGTCCCAATGCTGCTTAGTTATGTTACTGCTGAAAGATAAACTCACCTTTAATCTAATGCATTGTAAATCAAATGTCTTGCAAATAGATACTTTGGCAGATATTTAAAGGGTACAGTAATAACAATGTAGTCAAAGTCAAAATACACACTTATTGCAGATAGTGTCCTGGCTGGACATGAACCATGAACTGAGCAGGTGCTTTCATAAAATATGAACAATGTACTTAAATGTCAAATAGTACCATCAGGGCTGGACTAGGAGGAAAAAGCAGCTCTGGCAAAAGTATCAAAGCAGCCCATGTATTCACACACATGCAGGGCCCTATTAGAAATCATGGGGCCCCATCCCATCCCCCAAGCCCCGCTCCAGATCCCACCCACTCCACACCACAGTTAAAAAACCACACAGACATCAGCGCTAAAAAAGGTAACCCCCCCCCACACACACACCCAATTTATAAAAAGCTATTGATGGTCAGGGCTCCATTATAAGTTAAAAAAAAATTGGGGCCCCAAAGAATATTTTTTTTAAAAATCATTGGCGGCAGGGCCCCCCTTACAAGTAAAAAAAAATAGTGGCCCCATAAAATATTTTTCTTAAAAATCATTGGTGGCAGGGCCCCCCTTACAAGTTAAAAAAATAGGGGCCCCATAAAAATATATTTTTTTTAATTGGTGGCAGGGGCCTATAGAGTATTAAAATAAAACACTGGTGGCCAGGGGATTAAAAAAAAACCCATATTTGTGTCAGAAGAATTGAACTTGTGGCTTCAGGACTTCCATTATAGCTGTTTTCGTGACAACGGGTATTTTCGCCCGTTCAGGACTTCAGTGTTGGCTCCTTCGTGACTTCGGTCTTTCCGCTTCAGGACTTTGACTGTTCGGCACTTCCGCATTGACATCGGAAGGAGCAGCACAGCTTCGGCGGCGGCGCTTGTAAGGGGGGCCCAGCTCTTTGAAAAGTGCAGCACTGCCGGGCCCCCCCTTCAGGCCCGGGCCACTTGTCCCCCATGATGGCGGCCCTGCACGCATGCAAAGCATGATATACATTTCCAACCCCAAGAACTAGTGTTAATTAATAGATATTTTAAGAATCCATTACCATATAATCCCCCAGCAATATTATATACCCTATGTGCTGGTACTGGCCCATGCAACAAATATCTCCCCCTAGTTTCTATCACAACTATTCTATCAGATGGATTAGTGGCCCTATAGTTACAGTATATTCTACATTTTCCTTTGTGTCCCCAGCTAGACCATGTACCCTGGCAGATAATAGGACTTTAATTACCATGTGTATCACAGGGCCAAAGTGTGACATACTTGTAGAGACTAGTCTGTCTCATGCAATTAATGCTACATATCACAGTGTTCCATATACAGGCTGACTGTTCTGAGCATGGATCCTCCTGTTGCCAACATACCTATCATAAGTATAAGGCATTGGGTATATAGCAAGCAACTCTAAAATTACTAACTGAAGTTGGTCAGAATTCCTGGTTCTTCCCATTTGCCAGTACAGGTATGAGCACTAACAAATGCAGGCATCAGGTTAGCTGTGACTGGGTATCATGGACAGCTCATTTACATTTCTAAAGTGATTGGCTCATTTAGATATACATTTTAAAGCAAGCAGCCCATCAGGCATTTGCCAGAACCCACAGATTGCCAGTCTGGGTCTGAGCACCATCCTTGTCTAATACACACTCACAATATCTCATTTAGCAGCAGGGCTCATTTATGACCGCAGTGCTATTTGTAAACTGCAGAATTTGTGTTTACTTACCTGGTGCAGTGTCAAAGTACAATTCTCCAATGAAAATTACCAGGTTTTTGGCCATAATGCAGCATTTTTTTTTTACAGAACTATAGCATTTTTATAGTTAGTGTAGATGTTGATTTGTTCTCAGAGTGGGTATTACTGTAAATATATGAATAAAGTAATCTTTTTAAAGCTGTACTTTAAATCGTTTATTTTGATGATTCTGTGAAAAGAGAACCTGTAATAAACCAAAAGGAGAATCAAAGCCGGGACCACTGGCAGCATCCCTCATGAGGAGACACCAGACACCGGAAGTAAAATAAGGAGCCGAATCTAATAACCCGTGCACCACTGCGAGCGCAACTGCTGTATGCTGAAGTCAAAATCTTCCTGATACACAGTGACAACGAACCAGGGGATTCAACGTGCAATGAGCAGATCCTGAGATCTGTAACAGCAGTTCTGCACACCTCGCATGCAGAGCCGAATTGCTAATCATTCCACCTTCCCTTGATTTTGTTTTTATACATGTAGACAAGTGGGTCTACACCCAAACATTGGTGCTGCTCATCATCGGACTCAGCGCATCTTTTAATATTTTCAGATCGGGGAGATTGTCGCCCAGAAGAAGAGGTGATTAGTTGCCAGGCGACCAAATATCCCCAAATCTTGCCATGTGCCCTTACCCTTTAACAACAAAGGCATGTTAGGCATTCAGTCTTAAACTCTACTTGTAATATCACTGTATGTGTTGTATTCAACTAAATTGAGCTGATTTTTATTTATTATTGGAGGTGCAAAACTGGGCCCCCTTATATATTAGTAATACATATAGCTTGACATCCGCAATTTATAGGCTTAGCTATATTCCTTCTATAGCACTGATGTATCATTAAGCACTAGCCTAGAGATTTAATGAAACACAAGCATTTGCAGCTACCCTCTTTAATTTACCTATTCCCAAACATTATCTGCTGGGGTGGCCTCTCTGAGGTCAAGTGTTATACCCCTTGGGTCACTGAGCAGCTGACCAAGGTCACAGACCTGTCACAGGGGCAGGGTGGGGCTCAGCTGGACACATGGGTGACGTATGACAGCTAGCGTGGACCCTTTGTGTCTCCTATTAAACAGTACAGATTTATCTGGAGGCGGATGTGCCAGCTGATGTGATACCAGAACAGCTGAAAGTTCACTGAGGTATTTGTCCTGCCAAGTGCATTGCCAGTTGTGCCTGCCAGATACCATTCTATTATGGCACCACAGAATTAAGAGAACAATGTTGGTAAACGTTAAAATAAAATGACCTTCTGCAGGAGAATACAGGACAGGATCACACAGTGCTGAATGTGTGTTAGTTATCAGGGTAGGGTCCTATAAGTAAAGTTTTATATTTAATAGAGGGCACCAATGTGATTTCAGGGCATAACAACAATCAGCCCACACAGAGGCCCAAACAGCCCCCACCAGTCCACTATATACTGACCTTCTATGGCACCTTATAGCATCCCCTCTGGCATTTGTCAGAACCCATAGATTGCCAGTCCAGGCCTGCTGCTATATACTGGGCATGTATATGCAATTTTTTTCTAAATGCAGAAGTGATCACCAGGGCTGCCATTAGAAATCACGGGGCCCCGTACAACAAAATTGTTGGGGCCCT
>CM044432.1:98173798-98244790 GCA_024363595.1 Xenopus borealis | reverse complement strand
AATTACCCATATTTTTTCAGCTGCAAAGCAAACAATTGACAGTTAAAACTAAACTGGACAACTAACAAGTCACACAGGGAAAGAGAAACGATATAACAGGATTTGGAACCCATGGATTCACTAAAACCACTTCGGTAGGTTGAATCTGGCGAACTAGGCAGTCGAATAAAATTTTTTAAAGGGGAAGTTATTCGACTGTCGAATATTCTAATAGATTTTTATTCAAATCATTCGATTCAATCGAATTTTCAAAATTCACTGGTGGAAGTGGTCTTCAAAAACCTGCGAAAATTCGAATCTTTTTGAACATCCGATCGAACTTCGAATCCCTCATGTGAATTTAATAAATATGCCCCCTAACCTTTATAAAACCCGATCTTGCCTCAATTGAAACTGGTAAATACTTAACCAATGTCTGCCACAGGATAGCCTCTACAGTTATCATAACTTGAATTGATTGCATCCATACATATTATTTCCCCCTCCCCCTTTATTTTTATTTCTTTTCATTTTTTATGTGAGATTGTTCATTGTTTTTTACTATAAGAACAATGTCATTGCATGTAACACAGGAATAAGAGGTAAAATTTAAACTTTATTAATGCCCAAGTGGGCTGGGGAATGTTCTTGTGAAAAGCAATGTCATTTTATCTTTTGAAAATAAAATATATGAAAAAAAAACTGATCATCAGGTGGAGAACTTTTGGAGGCAGCAGAGCAGAGCATGGCAATGTGGGTGGAGAGCCTGGTGCAACATGTAGCCTTACATTGAATGGGGACCACCAGCGGTGTAACTACTGCATATGTTACTGGGCCCCACTGCTTTACCAATATATATTGAAAATTAATTAATGACCAGTGGGGACTGCTTCATTTACCCACTGACCTTAAACTGTTAAAGATGTTTATAAGTGGCTACTCTTTGTATAAAGATAAACGTGTGGCATTAGGGTTATGTCACACAAGAAATTATCTCTGCTGCCAAAGAAAATAGTATTAAACTGCCCTGGGCCTATTAGCAGTTGGCTGAATAAAATAAGCCTGACAGTGATTTTGGGCTTAAAATTAACATCTGTAGTATTATTGGGCTGAAAATCTGCTGCTGTATGTGACAAAGTTAAGTTAAATTATCTTACGTGACTCACTAAATACATTGCTCTATTTTCATTCGCTGTCCTTGAAAAGCAAAGTAAAACTGCACATTGGAACGAGGCACTGATATTTTGTGTAGACACAGCAACAAAGAAAAGGAGATACGCAGTAATAATATGTAAACAAAAAACTTCCAAATGGAGTGTGATCAAAGGCAAGCAATTTGGGACTTTTCATTAGAAGAAGGGTGTGAGAAGTCTGTAAGTCTACTTTCTAATTAATTACCTCACTTGAAGAGGCATAAGTGAAAGAGCCAGCTACACTGTAATTATGCAGTTTGGTACAAGTACTTCCTCTGCAGAAAAGATGTATGGACTTGGCTCACACCCTTTATGTTTCTGAGGTAGTATAATGTGCCTTTTCTTAGTTGGGGCAGAGGTTGTTTGAAGCTGGCTATACATATATACCAGTATAGAAAACTTGACAATGTGGCCATACACATAACGATAATATTCTGCTAGCTATCTGTGACAAATTTGACAATAAAAGAGGGTTGGCCTTAAAGGAACAGTTCAGTGTAAAAATAAAAACTGGGTAAATGGATACAGTAGCCTGTGCAAAAAAAAAATGTTTCTAATGTAGTTAGTTAGTTAGCTTTTTAGCTCTCTAACTCTGAGTTAAGGTGGCCATACACAGGGAGATCCACTCATTTGGCAATCTCTCCCCGATATGCCCACATTGAGGTCGGCAATATCGAGCTGATCCGATCGTAGGCCCTAGGGTCCAACGATTGGATCAGAATGCAGGAAAACAGACGGTCAGATCGCGGGACCGCATCAACGGACAGCGGCAAAAAGACCTGAAGCGGCAAAAAGACTTGAAGTCGTGAAAACAGCCAAAATTTAAGTCCTGAAACAGAGAAAAAACCCAAAGTCATGACAACAGCCGAGATTGATGTCCTGAAGTGGTGAAAAGACCCGAAGTCACAAAAGGAGGTGAAGTTGAAGTCCTGAAGCCACAACCAACAGTAGCTTTTTATAACTTGTGTGGGGGGTTGCCTTTTTAGTGTTGATGTCTGTGTGGTGTTTTAACTGTGGTGTGGAGTGGGGGGGGTCTGGGTTGGCGCTGAGGTGGGTGAAGATTTTGTTGTACGGGTCCCCATGATTTCTAATGGCAGCCCTGATCCCTTCTGTCACTCTCCCCTACCTACAGCGCATGCATGAGCACACTTTGTGGCTGGGGGTGTGCACCCATTCGCAGTCAGGCCGTTCGATTTCAGGGGCCTATGGTGCCTGGCCCGATGCTGCTAATTAATATAAATAATTGAAAAGGTCTATAGTCTTGACATCACTATGTTAGAATAGAGGAAATTAGGGAAGACTCTCTAGTGCCAGGGATGCATTTACCTTTAATTCCTGCCTGAGGCTGGTTCTGTTGTGATAACGCTATTCCTTGACTACTGAGATGACCTGTCACCCGCCCTTGTGTATTAATAAGTTAAAAGAAATTAATACATCATCTACTTCTTTAATTGCAGGTTATTAATCTTCAAGCTAAATATATGGGCACAGCATTTAAAAAAGAAAAAATAAATCTGCTGGGTTGAGCATTCAACCCTGCAAAAAAATATCTCTAGGTCACATCTTTTCTACAGATCCAACAGTTGTTGGATTGTCTCCATAAATCCAACTGTTATTGGAATGTTGGACTGTTTTCACAGATACATCTGTTGTTGTACTACAGCTGTCAGATTTTGGCTGTAGTAAGGATGCTGCACACTACAGGTCAACAACTATAGCTGGGCTGTTAGTTGGACAGAGCACACTAACAGAAAATTGAACCCCAAAATGTAAGGATAGATTAAGGGTAGGGACAGACAGGGAGATTCGGGGAGATTCTGTCGCCTGGCGTTTTTAGCAGGCGACAATCTCCCCGAATTTCCTTCTCCCTGTCTGCCGCTAGTATAAGTGATAAAGCGCCTGTGCACACGCTGCGTGGCGATTTCCGGAATCGCCTGAAGTTTCCTCACGAAGTATCTTCGGGCGATTCCGGAAATCGCCGTGCAGCGTGTGCACAGGCGCTGGCGCTTTATCACTTATACTAGCGGCAGACAGGGAGAAGGAAATTCGGGGAGATTGTCGCCTGCTGAAAACGCCAGGCGACAGAATCTCCCCGAATCTCCCTGTCTGTCCCTACCCTAAAGAGTTCTGTGACCATATAAAAGTAAGTACTTTTATACAGGCCATGGAGCTCTGAAGTGACTTCTAATATCCTCATATTCTTCAAATATATACAAAGGGTACATTACTTTTTATAATGCACAAGTTTCAGTGAGTCATTTGGTGCACTAAGCTCCAATTACAACTAACTCATTATATTACTAAGCTCTGTTTATAAGTATAAAATGTGCAGGAAATTAATTTGAAGCACACACACACATATATATATAGTGAAAGTAACAACTTTTGCCTTTACCTCCACCCCCAACAAAAAGAAAACACAGTGATTGAGTATGTCAGCACACTCTTATGACAACTAAAGGGTTAGCAAAAGGGAGCAAGCTTGTATTTATAAGAAGGGTCAGAGTTCAGCCAGTATCTGCAGGGTAGGGGGTGAAATATCAAAACAAACTGGCCTTTCCTTCTGAAAAAGGAGGAGTGCTGGGGGAGATCATGTTACAAAGATGTGAATTGCATTATATAGGGCAGCCAAGGATAGGACTTCATTCTAGGGGGGAAATTCACTAAGTTGCGAAAATTCGCTAGCGTTGCCTTCTCTAACGTTCGCCCCACTTCGCCAGGCGAATTTTCGCCATAGTTACGCAAATTCACAAGTCAGAAGTTACGCTAAGGTCGGCGAACGGTAGGGTAGTTGCGCTAGTGTTACTTCGCCAGACAAAGCGCATTTACGCAAGCGATGCCTAATTTGCATACGCCGCAAATTTCAAAGTCTAATAGAAGTATATGTTACAGCCACTACATTACACTACACAAGCCCAGGAAACCTTTAATAAAAAAAATAAAGTTGTCCTATTGCCCTACATGTGCCCCCTGTATAGTTGAGTTGCCAGATGTTAGGAAATGTAGGTGGGAAGGAGGGTACCCCCCAGATCTTTTTCAGACTATCACCCTAGAATGGTAAAACATGCCATAGTTTTTTTGGGACTTAGAAAAAAAAATTTTTTTTTCAAACTCCTATCTATTGTATTGAACTTCACCAGGTCTGACCTGGTGAAGGAAAGTCTAGCGTAAGTGGTAACATTCAGTAAAATGGTCATCTTAGTGAATTTGCGTAATTACGATCCTTCGTGCACAACTTCGCCTGGCTTAAGGGTGCGAAGTTGCGCTAGTCTATCTACTTCGCTAGCGAAAATTCGCTAGACTCGTTGTTAGTAAATTACGAATTGACATCACGCTGGCGAATTAGCGCTAGCGTTAGACTGAACAAGATATCCACAAAATCTGTTCAAGTTTAAACTACTGCAAATAACATTTAATGATCTATTACCAGCAGTGATTAGAGCATAAGGGCCCTTACACACGGGCGTTTTTACCTGCGCTCCCCTGCGTTCCGTTTTGCTGCGTTCAGCCGCAGGGGAGCGCAGGTATAGACGCACTCAATTATTTTCAATGGGGCTGTACTCACACGAACGCATGTAGGCGCCAAACGCAGGAAAAATGCAGCATGTTGCGTCTGAATCTGCGCTCTGCGCTTACACGCGTCTCGTGGGTACAACCTCATTGAACAAAATGAGGTGCGTCTAGACCTGCGCTCCCCTGCGGCTGAGCCCAGCCAAACGCAACGCAGGGGAGCGCAGGTCCAAAACGCCCGTGTGTACCGGCCCTAAGAAGTTATTTTGATCATATTCCTGCATCTCATCTTTATATTAAGCAGGGTTTGACTGAGCTGGCTGGTCACCAGGAAAAAACCCGGTAGGCCCCGGCCCTCATGGCCCCCCGCTGGCCCAGACCTGCTCCAACAGCTGCCACATAAAGATCCGTTGTGCTGTGGTGGTGTTCGTGCATGCACACAGCCTGCCTTTCAAGCATGCGCACACCAAGGCCTGGAGTATTGATGTCAGGAGGGGGCCCCATGGACTGCCAGGAGGGTCTTTCACTTTGCAGCCCTAGTGGGCCCCCAAGGTCACGTGTTCTTGTGCAGCACATTGTAAGAAGTCATCCTTGCAACATCAAAATATTCAGTTTGCGGGCACAGTCATATGTTTTTGTAGTTGCGTCTGCGGCTCTTAGGTATAAATCTTTATCATGCACTACTTACGCAATACAGCATGGGTGGCCAGGACGTTTGTCTCCTGAATTGTCATTTCTGATTGGGTTCTTTATGGGGTGTAATTTTGTAACCCTCTACTGCTCAATCACTTGTGCCCTATGGAATCTTTTGAACTCTTGGTATTTACTTTTCTGGCATGAATTTTCTCTACCCAGAGCAGTAAATAAGAATTCATCCCAATTTATGCTCAAGCATAGTTCCCCAACCAGCCTCACAGTTTGGGAACAACTGGAATTAAGCAGGAGGATAGATCCCAATCTTACCCTTTGTGAAGTTATGTTATAGGTAGGGGCAGTTTATGTGGGTTATGTTTGATTCACCTGGAAAATGCTTCCCTTATTTAAAATTATTATATCCATAAATAAGTAAATAGAGTATGTCGTGACTTTTTACCCATCTTTAGTGTAACCTTTTTTTACAATGTTTTGCTGTTTAAACCATTTTTTCTTACTGCACCCCAGCCCGCCACTGATAAGAATGGATAACCTCTGGACATGTGCAGGAACAGGCTCACTAAGGTGAGTGGTAAAACAACTGGAAAGGTTGTTGCCAAATTTAATCATTGATAATGCTAGCATTGCCAGAAGTTCTCCTTTGAAATTATTCCTATGAAGTTAACTTACATTTGAGGAGACAGCAGACTTCCTACCGTTCTTCTTCTGTTTCCTGTGTGGGTGGAGAATATAGCATGTTGTATTATGGGAAGAAATCTTGTCTTGCAGAAAGACGATCAACTTGTTGCCGAAATTCTCTTTTTAAAAATTGCGGAGGATAAATCTTCCCATGTGCCACTACCTTGAGCCTATGGTGGACCCCATCTGCAGAAGTAACCATGGGGGGGGGGGGCAAGAGGGGAGTAGTATGTTTTATTAGTGTTAATGGCTAATTCTAAGCATCTTTTCTATTGCCCATTATGTCTTCTGTTTTGCAGTGTTTGCATTATTTGTTACCTTCTGTCTCTTTCCAGCTTTCAAATTGCCACTGACCCCATCTAAAAAAACTATTTGTAAGGCTACATATGTAATGTACTGATATGACACTTTTAATTACTCATCATTCAATTCAGTTTCTCTCATATTAATATTCAAAGTCTCTTATTCAAATGAATGCATGATTGCTAGGGTAATTTATAGGGATGCACCGAATCCACTATTTTGGATTCGGCCGAACCCCCGAATCCTTCCCGAAAGATTTGGCCGAATACCGAACCGAATCCGAACCCTAATTTGCATATGCAAATTATGGGTGGGAAGGGGAAAACATTTTTTACTTCCTTGTTTTGTGACAAAAAGTCACGTGATTTAGCTCCCTGGCCCTAATTTGCATATGCAAATTAGGATTCGGATTCGGTTCGGCCAGGCAGAAGGATTCGGCCGAATCCGAATCCTGCTGATAAAGGCCGAATCCTGGCCGAATCCCGAACCGAATCCTGGATTCGGTGCATCCCTAGTAATTTAGCTGTATAAGGAGCTAAATAATTCCAAAACATAAAAACTACAAATTGGAGAGCTACTGAATAAAGAGCTAAACAACCCTTCAAACCACAAATGTAAACCAATTGCAAATTCTCTCAAATTACCACTCCACATCCTAATAAAAGTTAAATAAAATGGGGGAAAAAACCCTTTAAAGAACATGTAAACCCCCTCCACAAAAATGTAATCAGTGATCAGTATATTTGAAATCTTTAAATAACTGCCACTCTGGTTGTTAAAAGATTTACAGTAAGGCTGCAGCATCCCCTTAATCACTTAGAAATCCTTCTCGTCCTCTAATCCACTATGCCCCCTGCCTCAGGAAATAGCTTTGGCTGTGCGCATGGTCAGTTCTTCTCAACTCAGATTACTAAACACACCCTCCAGTCTAACAGCCAATGAATAGATAGCATTGCTGGTTCCCATAGAAACTCCACTCCAGCTGTCTGATCCTATTTTCTTCTCTTAACCACTTCTCCTGAGCTCATCTTAACCATTACAGCGCTCAACCCCAGCAGAACGGTTTATCAAAGTATCTTGTGCCTATGTTAAAGGAAAACTAAACCCCCCCTGAACAATGTAGGTCTCTATAAAAAGATATTGCATAAAACAGCTCATATGTAAAACCCTGCTTCATGTAAATAAACCATTTTCATAATAATATACTTTTTTAGTAGCATGTGCCATTGGGTCATCATAAATAGAAAATTGCCATTTTAAAAAATAAGGACAGCCTCCTGTGATCGTATGATTCAACGGTGCACACAAACATACTAAACAAACTAGACTTGTTAGGTCACATGAGCCAATTAAGAGACAGAGTTATGGCTTTTCTTCCTGTTACAGTTAGAGCTGTAGTATTTCTGGTCAGGTGATCTCTGAGGCAGCGCACAGACCATCATGAAATGGTGGATCAAGGCAAGAGATGTGAAAGGGCAATATTTACTTAAATATATATACCAGTTTGATAAAATTCTTGAATATGCCATTTAATTTGATATAAACCATCTGTTGTTTATGTTTTCATTTTGGGGGTATAGTTTTCCTTTAACCTGAATTCTGCATTGCATGAACTTTACAGCATACATGTCCTATTTGCAGATGTCAATGTTACTGATCATGTGTCAGAGGGAAAATGGTCGTTGGGTGAAAGCTGCTATTTGTTTAAGGAAAATGTTATGGTGCTGGCTAATGGAGGGGGTATATGCAATATAAAAGATGTGGCTTGGGTGGAGAAGATATTCCCAACTTATATACATGGTAGGAAAATGTAGGCTTTACATATCCTTTAATCAGTTATTGGTAATGTATAGTGTGTTGACCTGATGTGCCAGTGGCTCACAAGCACCTCACCTTGTCATGGCCAACTACCAGCTCATTTTTCATCTCTCTTCAATCTCCTGCTTCCTATACGTTCTTCCCTGTTTTTATTTTTAACATTTTTGTATGTCACTTTATTTTTTTTTTATCTACTCTGACATTTTTATCCCCCTCTTCACTTTTACCCACAGTGTCGGACTGGGCCGGCGGGAAACCGGGAAAAACCCCGGTGGGCCCCAGCCCTCATGGGCCCCGCAAGCCCAGACACGGTGCTCCTGAACTACGCTCCCCCTGCGCGATCGTGCAGGTTCAGGCGTTTCCTCCGGCAACCAGCTGCACTCTCCTCTCTCTCTTTAAAGGGCAAGGAAAGGCAAAGAAATAAAATCCCATTTTTACTTTCTTTAATTTAAAAGGAATCTATCTCCAATATACTTTAATTAAAAAATGTGTACTGTTTTTATAAGAAACCTGACTGTATGCAGTGAAATTCTCCCTTCATTTAGTGCTGGGGATAGGAATTGTCAGACAGTCCCTAACTTCTGGCAGGGAAACAATCACTTATGAACAGCAGGGGGAGCCCCTGCCTTACTTACCAGCCATGAAGAACTCCAGCAGCTTTGTTTTTTGATCATTTATGGCGATCCCTAAGCAGCACAGACCATACTGAGCATGTGCAGTGCCAGTGTCAGACAAAGATGTATAACAAAGTTACAAGATGACAGCCCCCTGTGGCCAACTTTGAAAGCATAAATCATTTGTTTGATTAGGCTTGTGGTGCAGTAAGTTCATGTTTATGTTTAGTATACAAAATACACCATTTCTACCCTTATTCTATTTTACACTTTCCTTGCCCTTTAAGGGTAGGGACAGACAGGGAGATTCTGTTGCCTGGCGTTTTTAGCAGGCGACAAAATCTCCCCGAATCTCCCTGTCTGTCCCTACCCTAAGGGATTAAATACGCATTAGATATGCGTAGCAGAGGGAGCCCTGTCCGGCAACTGGGGCAGCGGGGCCCTGCTACTAGGGGGGAGCCGTGGGGGGCCCTGCTGCTAGGGAGGGGCGGGGCCCTGATGTGTCAGCTCTGGTGGGCCCTGACCCCACCAGTCTGACCCCGTTTACCCATCCTTTCTTTCGGTGCAATACCCATAAGTACACGCGCTTTCAGATCAAATTTTGCAAAAATACTGGAATGTATCTTTGGTTTAATTCGGTGTTGATCACTTCAATGAAGTTAACATAAATTATACCCCAGACTTTCGTTGGTACACAGGATGTGGGTCAGCTCCTTCTTTACATCTTTCTCCCCAGATGGAGAAACATTTGGGAAGGGTGGAAGGAATAACATTGTTTAATTGGAAGCATATTGATTTAACAAGTGCCAAAAAAACCACTGTTGCTTCTAGTAGGCTATCCTGCCTAATAATGCTTGTTCATTCCAACGGTTTGCAAAGCACATGTTGGTCATACTAGGTTTCAGGTGACAGTGACTAAGTACACGTGGAATGTTGTCACCAGCTGGCTTGTGTTTCCATTCAGGCCTAAAAGTTTTCAGAGCCATTACGCACAAAAATATTTGAAGTAATTGACCAAAATGTGCGCACCCCACCCTGTGGCGCAAACGAGCGCGGACAGGCCCGAGTCATCACCGTTTTACATGAGATTACACCCGCTTAACCTTTAGGGGTAGGCTGCTTGTGAGGCGCCTGCATTTTCTGCCTACTTCTAGTTCGTAGGGGGAAATGGGCAGCAGCCACTTGTACAAGGCTTCACGGAACAGGAAGCAGCCGACAAATAAGTACAAGTCGCAGTTCAGCAACAGTTGGAGCACTGCGTATTTGCTTTTGCAAGTTGTCCTAACATCACTTAGATCTACAGCAGCAGGCCCTACTATAATAATGATAATATAATGTGCTGCTAACCACGGCACACCCTGCACCCTTGCCACATTTCCCAAACGTCTTTCTTAGCTGATGGCTTCAGACTCCCCTCCCTTCCCTTGGTTAGGATACTCCTCCTCGGCGATGTCAGAAGCTGAGGAGGGGCCTGCAACTCTCCGCCCTCTATGCTTCTGTCGGCCGCACTCCGGACCGGGCGCTGGACGTGGGGCGATCGAAGATGGGCTTCGCCGGGTAACTGCAGCCTTTGGGACAGGCTGACGAGCAGCCGATCCTGCTGCCAGTGGCCATAGGTATCTCTCCTGCACAGCAGGGCTCACTATGCACATCTCTCCTAATTCGTTCTCTGCACAATCCTATGCTCGGCAACTAGCATGCACAGCACACCTCTGAACTAGAGCGATTAATCACACGAGCTTTGCAACTCGCCTCCTACAGAGCCGCCTCACTCTACACATCGCCTGGACCAGTTCTTGGTCCCCCATAGGGGACACCGCAATCACTACTGGCTTAATAACTCTCTAGTTACTATACAGTCCCTCTTACAGACCCCTCATACTGTCTGCAGCAGTCGCATGCCTGGCAACTCGGCCCTCCAGTCATCTGCCTTACCCTTCAAGTCTTTTCACTCTTATTTTCCCTCCTTCGTCTCCCTCCTAGGCCTTGCACATAGGCTGCTTGCCTGCAGATGACCCTCACACCACATAACCTGACAATAGTATGCCCTAGTATGTCAAACACTGGAATTCTCCTGAAATTCATACTTAAAAAGAAAAAGCAACTTTTATTCCCCCTGGAGACACCCTGGCCTTTTATACTAAGCCTGCTCAGTCGTTTCTCAAAACATCCCTCAGGGCTGCTCTATTCCATTCCATCTTGTTTGAGCTCACTGAACCAGTCTTTCTTGTTTCTGTAACCCAGGCAGTCCAAACAAAGAAGGGCATGGGACCTATAACTTCCATGACCTCTCTCCAGTGTCACTTTCTTTTAGCACAACAGCTTCATAACACAAGTCGTAAACATCTTTCTCCAACCTGTCAACACTGCATATCTATCATACATGTGCCATGAGAATCTAAAGAGTATTTTCTTTGCATGTACACTCACATTCTGCTATAAACCTTACATTAGTATCATAGATATTCCTCTTGTGATAGGGTTGATTCAAATATTTTGGTACAGTTTTTAAAATATCTTCTGTTTTCCTCTTCTCAGTTTTCAGATTTTTATTTTTACTATTTTTTATTTTGTTAATTTGGTGCTGGTATGGCCATGGTGTCTGGGGGCTGGGGAGACCCCAACGGAGACACTAATGGTGTGGGGAAGGGATACCCCAGGAATTCTGAGGAAGAAGAGGCCTCACCTCAGGGAGGAATGAGTGACCCCGAGCAGGGTGACGAAGAACGCCCAGGGATCCAAGTGGACTGTGTGGTGTGTGGAGATAAATCCAGCGGGAAGCATTATGGGGTTTTCACCTGTGAGGGATGCAAAAGTTTCTTTAAAAGGAGTATCCGCAGGAACCTCAGTTACACGTGTAGGTAAGTATCCTTATGAATTATTATATAAAATTTTCTTGCCAGTGTATCACTACTTTTCCATTACCAGTGCTGTTGAACATGTTAGCCCTTTATTTTTAAATTATACACCCCAAAAAAAAAATTAAAAATCCTATTTTATCACATTAGTCATGCAAAATGAACATTAATTACACTATATAAATAATTTTAATCTTGTTTTCTTCAGTCTGGGAATTCATAATTATAGCAAGTAGGCAGGAGCCATTTTGTGGTCACAAGCCTTGCATCATCTCAGAATCTTGTTTGTGCACCAGAATGGGGGACCCGATGTCTATCCCCATGTCCTGGCTACACAATTAAATGGTTAAGAGAACTGGGGGAATGTGTGGGGAGCAGTGGCATCTAGGAAGTGCTGAATGGAAAGTGAAAGTAATTATCTGCCCTGCCTCTATGCCTAAGGCATAGAGGAGGGGCAGACAATATTTGATTGACAGCTGGGATTTTTAAATGAGCTTAAAACAGCTATGAATGCTTTAATAAAAATTTGAAATTGGATTTCATGTTTAATTTGAAAAGGACTTTTATTATACAGATTTTTGTGTCTGGGTGACGAGTCCACTTTAAGAGTAAAAGTTGAATAGATACTGTACCATGCTATCTACCTTAGAATGTATAATGGATGGTGGGGATGCATAATTCTACATTAGTACTAGTCTGGGTGCCATTCCATAAGCCTGTTTCTGTTATGAGGTCATTGGCTCAATATGGGGACTTTCCCATAAATCTCACAAACTTGCTTTTTTTTCTACAGGGTGCAAAAATAATGTGCAATAATTTTAACGAATTATTTAATAATATTATTGTTTCTCTCTTAAGCGGCAAGAATGTAACATATTTTTTTGAAAATTGTAGAAAGGTCGTTATTGCAGTGTAGAAAAGGGCTCCCCAAAATTAATATAACATATTTAAAACCTTTCCATATTTGCAAATGTGAACTGTATTAATGTAATTGCATGGTTGAGAGACATAGGAGATGAAGTGGTTTCAATGGCTGCACTGAGGGTTGTGTCATCACTCAAAAATATCCTAGAGTTCACAGTAATTGAAACCTTCCTGTGGAAAAATACAACTTTATACATGAATTTTAGATATCCACGAAGCCATGTGTTTGCAGGCCAAACTATCATAAATTAATGATATCATGCAAAGAAGTTTGTTATGGCTAAGGGCCTTATCTGGCCACATTTAGTCTTGTCCTAGACTGTAAACTGTTGTGCTAAGGACTTTGTCTGTATCATTAAGGGACCACTTGCCATAGAGAGTTTGTGCTATATGACTGTGGTTTTGATATTTCACTTGAATTTTGCTTTGTATTATGAGCAGGAGAAATAAAGTTACATGATTGTATTGTAGCTTTATACAGGATTTTAAAAATCCCACAAGTTATTTGTAGTGATGAACACATGGTATATGAAACAATAGATTGTACAAGCCTCAAGGACTTGGCAAGAGACAGCAAGTCCAGGCCTCTCTGAATCATAGGCCAGTGACCACCACTTTATTTCCATAACAGGTCTTGAAGATCAGGAAAAGTTAGTTGTCCTCTGTGATAGGAAAAATAAAAAGGTGATAAAAGGGTAATTTTTAGGCCTAAAACATTGCTGTGATGCCCAGAATCTGCAATAAAGACACTTTTTATGGTGCTGTTCAATTTTTATTTTTGCCACTATTGCTGGTGGAGAGTGGCCACTAGGAACTTGCACCACAATACAAGCAAGAGAAAGCATAAGAATTGGTGCTGATATCAAATTTCTACTGTCCTCTGTGATAGGGCCGGATTAACATACATCCTGCAGAGGTGAATGATGGTCATTGATCAAAGTCTGTTGAGCCTTTTTTGAGTGAAAGTATACAGAGTACTGTCATTTTTATATATCTAGCCCCAAACATGCATTGAAAGTTAACGCAATGTATTTACGTTTGGTCCGTGTGTTTCAGTGAGGCAGTGAATGAAAAGAACACTGTAAATGTATACTGCTTTAAAATTGTGTGTGGCACCCATTGCACACAAGTAAAGTTAAAAAAAGAAAAAAGTGGAAACTTATGTCAACTGGATGTCCTTCAAGGTCATTTTATGGCCCATAGCATGACACCATCTTTCATCTAGGGCTGGCCAAGTGACGTCTAGATCTCGATAAATGGACCACTGATGGAAAAGGTTGGACAGCAGTGTCATAGTTGTGAGGCCAGTATTGTAGAACATAGTACACCATGTAATGAGAGAGTGACTAATCTCTGCTCTCTCTTTGTCATTTGCTTTATTTATATGAGATTTAATAACCTCAAAACAATGGAACATCCCAAATCAATCTCTTCAAGAGTATTTCAGCCTGATAGCTGGGCATTGATATTTGTTCGTTGATCTTTTTGTGTGTGGCCTGTGGTAGTTGCATCTCTTTACACAGCTTTGTAGAATTTTTTTGCCTTCAAATATAGATGCTAACATCGGTAAAATGTCAAAGGAACAGGAAAAGTTGTCTGACAAGGATGTTGCAGAACTCTTCCAAGGGCCTGCCCTTTCTGAGGCAAAATTATTTTATTTGTATGTCAGTCATATTTTAAAACAAGTTTGGTAAAGATGAACTATGCTTTGTTGAGCTTATTTTTTATCATTTGAAAGATAAGCAATCTCTGTAATACACTGGGGGAAAAGATGGCGCTATATGAGGCATAATAATCTTCTCTCTGCTAATTACAGCTGAATCCTGTAGTGATCTAAATAATGGGTTTCAGATATGATAACTGGGGTTTGCATGTTTTCTTTTTAATAAGGACAATAATAATAGAGCTTTACTAGTTAGCCGTAAAGCATGACCGAACTCCAGTTTCATGAATGTAAGGAAGGGGCTAATTGGATGACTGTAAACGTAAAGGCCCCCATACATGGAGTGATAAAAGCTGCAGACAGACCGAGTCGGCAGCTTATTGGCCTGCGTGAGGGGCGATCCGACGGGCTTCCCCGATCGATATCTGGCCGAAAGTCTCGATCGGATAGGTTTTAAAATCCCGTCGGATCACGGCCGTGCGTAGATGCAGTGCCGTGATCCAGCCTCCCATATCTCCTCCATTTTTATCTGATTGTTGGGCCCTAGGGCCCTTTCATGTTGAACTCATATATTCTGGGACTTAAAGTCCCTCTGTATTCCATGGTGGGCAGCGTAAAGCATAGGGTCTTCAATTATTTTTTATTTATTCCTGCAATGTATATAAACTGTGCTAATTTGCAAACCTATTCCAGTTGTAAGCTTTGGAACTTCATGGTGAACCTCATACAATGACAATGCTAGAAAATCTCTAACGACCAGGTTGCACCTATAGATGCAAGTCCAATGCCTTTGCCTGTATTGACACATATCCACTGGTCATCACAGCCTGCATTCAACTCATGAAAGTATGCTAAATTTGCCTGTATTTGTACACACAGGTTTGCCACATTCTACTTAGCAGGTGCCTGCAATTTAGTTGGAATTCTAGGAAAAATAGAATTCTTGGTAAAAAGAAACGTGGTGATTCCTGTTCAATTAATATACTTTGGACTTTGTAAACTTAGCAGCTGTAACACCTAGAGGTGGAAAATAATAAATAGATGTAAAGATGGGATGTAAAAAAGGGACAGTTAACCATAAAGAGAAGTTGTGAAAAAGAAATAAAACCACATGTTAAAAACAAGCAGCCTTAGAGAGTCAGCGGGCGTAAATCAAAGCTAGTGGGCACATTCCTATTGAGGAAGTTGGAGACTCAAATGGGCACATTTGCCATCCATGAATGTCTTTCTGACACAGGAAGTGCTGATTGGAAGAGTAATCGTTATAATAATTACATGTTGATGGAGTTTGGCAGGCAAGCTACTTTAATGTAGACAAGTACTCCTATTTTGCAGGCAACATATTTTAATTTCCAAATATCCTTTATTATATATATATATATATATATATATATATATATATATATATATAAAACATTTTTTAACCAGGGTTATACAGTATACATTCTTGCATCACATTTTTTTCCTCCAAACTTTCCTATTATACCATTAGGAAAAGATAGGGGTGTTAGTATAGGTAAAATTAAGGGTAAGGTGGTAAACGGAAAAGGCACTTCTTGCAGGCAACATATTTTAAAGTAGACAAGTACTCCTATTTTGGAAATAATAGCAGCCTCAATCCTGGGGGTTGTCAAGCGTTTGTTCTGCGTTATGCCAACAGTCCCTATGTCCTTTACTGAATCTCTACCTGAACCTCTAATGGAATCCTCTGAGCAAAAGTAACCTTTAGGCTGGGGACAGACAGAAATTAGTGGGCATAGTTTAATGACTATGCATGCATTTGGAACTATCTTGCTCATGCTGTACTTTTCCAAGAACAAAAATCACCTTGCTTTCCTATCTGCAGTGATGTAACTGGGGTTCCATACTACTGCCTGTACATTATTTGATGCTAAGACGCTAAATAAAAATACCTATTCAACAATATGGCAGCTTACACATACATGCAGATATGCAAAAACGTGTGTTATGTTTTGGTAGCCAAGGATGAGTATAGTATAAGTGCTTTATTAGCAGGTACTGTGAAAGTACTGTGCATGCACTGTATAACAATCCTGCACAGTGCCACCTAAAGGCCATTTGTATAAACACCACAGTGTACAGTGTCCACCGTAAGCTATTGTACTTTTTAGGTTAGGGAATGTAAAGGTATTTCAAGTCTGCTTGAAAATTATATTTTGGAGTGACTTTTAGCTCAGTGGGGTGATTCCCAGGTCAGGTTAATCCCTAGCTAGTTGCTGTAAATTTTACACTTTGACAACTTATTGAGCTTCCAGGATCATACACACAACATTTGGCATCGGCAATTTACTTATCACCTTTACTGTTGTTTAGAATAAACAAGATTTTCTCTTACAAACAAGGGTTGCAGAATAAAAATAGGACCAGAGAGCCCTGCTCACAAGAGCTTATGAGTAAAAGGACTGATGAGTTACTGCCAAGATGATGATTATGCTTGGAACATATTTATTCCGACTGAAACAGTCATTCCCAAGGACACGTTTGGTGTCATTTTATTGTGGAATACTATATGCACTTGATAACCTTTGATTTGACACATGGCACAGAAGCATACCTCAGTATAGATGTCTGCTAAGCACACACACAATTGTAGGAATCTTCTCTGTGATATATGCATGTTGCTTGACATACAGGTATTGACATAGAGGTGCCTGGGACCCTCGGGGACATCCCTATGGCCCTTCAACGCCAGGACTAGCCAATTGCTTATCACCAGGGCTGTCCAGTGTTATGGCCACCATAATTGTTTTGTGTAATTATTCAAGCTTTAAGCATGGTCCAGAAATAAAAAAATAGGACTTTCAGAGTGTTCCTGTGACTGCAGCTAGATGAGCAAGAATGTCAGCTGAGACTCTGGCAGGAATGCCAAAGTTGGCGTTCCCAGGAAAATACTTGCTGACCTATGGCTTACTCACCCATGTGTGGCTGTGGCCTTTGTGCGAATTCTTGTTAGGGCCACAGTTTGACTTTACCAGTACTCTCATGTCCTTGGGGTTTTTTTTTTTTTTTTTGGATAACATTATCTCTAATTATTTAAAGGAGAACTTCTCATATGTTTTGTACATATTAAAAGCATGCTATGGGCCAATAGAACACATTAATCTCAACTGGAGTGCCCTGTTCAGTGGCTGAACCCACAAGTCTGGCAACTATTACCAAAAGCTGGCCATAGACACAAAGATAAAAAGACAAAATTTGTTAATTATTAACTGATATAAGAAGTTTTTCTGGGGTCTTTCATCACCACATGCCTATATTTTATCTTGTTCAACAGGAACAAATTGATGCGTCTCATGTGCCCTTTACATACTCCCTGTTTGTTTCTTAATTGTTAAATGAATATGTGCCTTTTTGCATTTTTGAATACACCACCTCAGCTTGTTCTCTGCTCTGTGAACCTACCACTTATTTGTACAGCTTGTTTGAATTCTTGGCCAGGAGTTCATTACTTTTGACCTTTGCGCCCTTTCCCAAGTTTCATAAACATACTGTTTTATTTAACTTAACCCCATATGGATGAAGAGATTAACTTTTTTTTATCTGACGTGACTTTTTTTTTGTTAAAGGAAAACTATACCCCCAAAATGAATACTTGAGCAGCAAATTGTTTATTTCAAGTATTTCAAAACATGTGCCATAATGCTTGCATTTAGAAAGCTCGGTGTTCTTGGGGTCCTTTAAATATGGTTTTATGTCTGTATAGGTCAAATCGGGATTGTCAGATTGATCAGCATCACCGAAACCAGTGTCAGTACTGTCGACTGAAGAAGTGCTTCAGAGTGGGCATGAGGAAAGAAGGTAAGTTGTAGTTCAACTACATTGCCATCAAAAGGTATTTATATACACCATATAGCCCTCCTGTCTGGATGCAACCCATATATGCTAAGACCAGGTTACCAGGCTGGACAGCCACACATAAACTAGGCCAAACTAGACTTCTTGGTGTTACAGTTTTCATACCCCTGAATGGATAGCAGGAGGCCATTTGTATTTCATTTGGACAGTTACCATAGGCTGGGGGCATGAGTTGAAACCCCAAATGGAGCAGTTTTTTTTTAACTAATAAATTGGTAGATTATATACCACCGTACATAGACAGCTGAACACAGGAAACCCCAGTCTCTCTTTTGTGGAACTACCTTTCGAAATGTGTCCATAAAGCAACTGCGGGAGAGCTGCAGTCTGATCTGAATTGTCAGTTTCCATTCAGGTAGATCTGTATCCCTTGACTTGAATTTACCTATGAATTCACCAGTTGTAATCTAGTGGTATTATGGTGCAGTCTGCCAAAGTGTCCATTCCAAGGTTGCCATTAAGTATAGCTGGTTGCACAGTAAGGCTGACATTGACCAAATAACCTGACCTTATCTGTACATGTACATCCTTCTTTTAAAGGGATATGTTTTAAGGCTAGTGCCACACAAGGGCAGAAATCGGCCTGCTGAAAAACTTGGGTAGAAGATCAACCGCTATGCCTGCAGTAGTCTCCTCTTCTGTTCAAATCCGGAACCATTACATCTGCTCCAGCACAATCACACTTGACTGATTTTGGAAAAATACATCAAACTTTACATTTTTGCTCAAATCAGCCGAGAGCCAACACAAAGGTTCCTTATGCTAGACAAGAACAGAGAAGGCTGCTGCCCCCATAAGGGCTGATATTTAGATTGTGTATTTCAGCAGGCCGATTTCATCCCCCGTGCAGCACTAGACTGAAAACTGAACAATTCATTGGGACGTTAGGGGGCAGATATATTAAGGGTCTAATTGAAAATTCTAATTAGAATTTTCTATTTATTTATATATATTTTTTTAATAGTCAAGACTTTCAAATTAAAATAGTGAATAATCCAAACTCGATTCCAGTTTTAATTTGAATTCAGATTTGAAACCATGGCCATTTAAAAATTAGAATTCGATAAATTCCCATCTTAAACCAGCTGAGTTCATGTATAAGTCAATGGGAGAGGTCCAGTGACCATTTTTAAGCAGTAAGTAGCCTTCCTGACATTTGAGTTTTTTTTTCAGAGAAAAAACTCGATTCGAGTTTAGTCAAATTTGATTCAAATTAGATTTCAGTATATTCGAATTTATTACAGTTAAACTCGCATGAATTCAAAATTCAACCTTTGATAAATGTTCCTCTAGGTGCTTCTGCTTATTTTCTAATTGGCAAGGCATGAAGGGTTAAAACGGAGATTTAGCAGGATTTGCCGCCAGGGACAGGGTGTGTATGAGAAGAATGGTCGGGTGACAACTGGGAACACCTTGTCATGTGATCTTGTGACCTCCTTCCAGATAAAGGTCACAGCTATGAATCACATGTTGAATGAATGTTGTGCATGTAACCACATTTTTTATTCCTGATCGTAGGGAGAATGGGAATTGGGGTGGGGTGAAGATAAGAGGTGAGTTGAATGGTGGTTCTTTTATGACAGTCTTTTGTGACAAATGTACACTTCCAGGTTAACCTTTTACCATGTTTCCTTTTCGCCAATCTCAACAAAATTTGCCTCCACGGCATTCCCCCTCCCCAGTTACTTTCTAGGGAATATCTGTTTTTCTCACCTTCTTTTTGCCTGTTAATTTTCTGTCCTGTTTGTAACCCCCAACACAAATACCCAGGTGCCTTTCCCATCTGCTTTTCCTCCTCATCTACACTTATTTGGTAAGCATTGACTGTGCCATTTTTTCCTGCTTGAGTGAATCATAAGCACTCACCCAGGTATCAAAAAGTAAATAAAGCCCCCCCTCCCTTACTGTTGCCACTTCCTTAGTTCAGCACATTCCAACCAGGCATGGATTGAACCAAGTTCAGGGTGAGGAGAACCACCACTGACCTAAAGCTGGGTAGATTTTGCAGATTTTAAACTTTGTACAACGAATGATCAGTCGGTTGTCTGCCGATCTACTACCATTCAGGTTAAATAAGTAGGAAAAATAAATGACATGATGTTATGGCCATTAATTGACTGACCGCAATCGTACAAAAGTTATGTCCGACAAATAATAGTGAAAGTCACCCATTGATATCATCAGATAAGCAATACACGCAGGTAGGTAGCCGACAAATCTAATGCGTTAACTAAATTCGTTATACAACGAATGGTCAGTCGTTTGTCTGCCGATCTACTACTAACCATTCAGGTTAAATAAGTAGGAAAAATAAATGACATGATATTATGGCCATTAATTGACTGACCTCAATCATACAAAAGTTATGTCCGACAAATAGCAATGAAAGTCGCCCATTGGTATCATCAGATAAGCAATATTTTTAACACATTAACTAAACGACCAATGGCCATGACACGAAAAATGTGAGGACAGTCCACGTACAATTCAAAAATCATACGAACCTTCGTTTCATACAATTGCATCTTTGTACCCATGGCCAACTTTAGTGCATTGAGGTGGACTGAGATAATGAGTGGAGGGAGGTATTATACCACTGCTATTATACCACTGCTTAGGTACACGAGGATAAATTGATGTGCAGATGAGCCAAGAGATAGTTTGACACAGGGAAGTTACAAGTTATATCGGGGCCCCATTATTATCCTTGAACAACAAAAGCTGTAATTTAACAACTCGTTGCATTTCTGCTTCACTTTTAGACTGGCACTGAATAATTTATTTTAAGAATGGGTGCCATTGTGTGATAATCCAGCTATTTCTGACATACATGACACAACTTCTCCAGCCAGCTACAACAAAGAGGCTCTTAGAGGAGTCTGGGAAAATAGAAATACACTGGCTAGAAAGTTGTATCAGTGTTAACCCTGGCTAAGATTCCTGTGCCTTTACATTGCACAGTGGAGTTGCTGAATTGAGAATGGACGCATCAACACTTCAGCCTGTTGTGGGGTCTTGGTCACTACTAGTTTTGTTCAGAGACAACAGATGCCAGCATGGGGGAGTGCATTAATGAAGAGGATCTTGAAAAGCTAATGCAGTGATTGCGTTGAGTATGTGCGGCTGACCAGCCTGGTGTGAGTTAGTGCTTGCACAAATACAGAAGGAGACTGAAAGAGAAATAAGCACTGCATATCTGGATACAAATAGAAGAGATCTGTTTGTGTGGGTTAGAGGGAACATGGGGGAGGGAGACCGGCACTACCAACCCTGTTGTTTAGCGTGAAGAGGTGGAGGCTAAGGGGGACGGACCAGTGCTATGTGTGTTAAGGGTCAGAGAGAGACTAACATTGCCTGAATAGGTTCAGAGAGGTGGAAAAAATCTGTAGGGTGGAGAGGGGCCATCAATTCTTTAGTATATAGGAAAACACTTTATACATACAGAAATATAAACAGGCCAGAAATGATTCAGTGCAGAACAGGTGAGAGAAAAATTATGGAGGATGCAGCATAGAAACGAACAGGGCATGTACGTGAAAGAGACTACTTACTGCAGGACAAAGGAGATTATACCATTGTCACATCACAATGAATGTCTGGGTAGCCACAATAATTACATTGATAGCCCAAAGAGAAAGTGTGGTCAAAGCAGCTTGGTTGAAAAAAACAGCAAAGCTGAGGAAAAGATGGAAAGTCTGCACATGTTTTATATAAATGAGTTTTGGGGTGGTAGTCAATCCAAATTTACTCCAGCATTTTATTTGCTTGTGATGTATCCCAGGAATTCATTTAAAAAGGGGCAAATTAAGGCTGCTAGACTAGAGTTTTCACAGCAATCAGGGATGTTTCCTAGGAAACAAAGATGAAAAGTAACCACTCTGGAACTGGCGATCAACTGTGCATCTTTAATTCCTTAAACAAAAAAGAAAAGTCCATTTAAATGTTAACGGATGTAAAAGCATACAAAATCTGTATAGAAGAGTTGTGCAAAGGAATACTTTAACTAGGACATTAAGAAATACATGCATGTTTATATTTATATGGCATTATTGTGTAAGCTTCCCTTTACATTTTTAAAGTACAAAAACCACACAAACGGGGGCAATAGAATAAATATACATTTCTTCTGTGAGAGTGCATATGCTGCACTTCGTTCCATATTTTGCATAAGGCAACTGAATTGTCACCCAAAATAATGGGGCACGTGCATTTTATCCATTCTGAATTTATTTTATAAGATTGTTTTTCTATGATGCAACATAAGGGTTTACTGAAGCAGACTTTGTAACTGTGGGAATTTTTCACCTTCAGCTAGCCCTGGCTATAATATAATTTGCTAAACTGTAAGTGGTTAATCTAGTTGAGCAGATATGCCACCAACACTAAGGGGTAGATTTATAAAAATGTATGATTAGAACTCACCACAGAAAAACTCACCCACGTTCTATTCATTCCTATGGGATTTTTTTGAATGATATAATTCAGAAATGGCTTTTGAATTTTACACAATTCAAATGTTTTAATGTAAATTGACTTCTATACAAAGCTATGGCTTGATGTTTTTGTAACTGTAGGATTTTTATAGTGGGTGGCAAAACCTACTTTGTGCCATTACCTTAAAGGGGAATACACCATTTGTAGTATGCAGGACAGGGCAGCAACCTTTAGGGCAGGGATCCCCAACCTTTGGAACTTATGAGCAACATTCAGAAGTAAAAGGAGTTGGGGAGCAACACTAGCATGAAAAGTGTTCTTGGGGTGCCAAATAAGTGCTGTGATTGACCATTTGGTAGCCTCTATGTGAATTGTCAACGTACATTGAGGCTCTGTTTGACAGTGCACCTGGTTTTTATACAACCAAAACTTGCCTCCAAGCCTGCAATTAAAAAATAAGTTCCTGCTTTGAGGCCACTGGGAGCAACATCCAAGGGGTTGGAGAGCAACATGTTGCTCACGGGCTACTGCTTGGGGATCACTGCTTTAGGGTATGGATGTATATTCAAGCACAGTCGGTGTCGTCCTCAATTACATTAAAATACTTTTGAGGATTGATATGCCTTCTCTGCTTCATAAATAAAAGAAACATGCAGAGAGCTGTGTTTTTCTGAATATTTTGCCTTCTTGTCAGTTTAGTAGTTGCCATTGTAGACACCAAACTATCTTAATAATAAACAACTTCCACTTTCCCCTGTCAACCCATAAGGAGACTGATTGTGATGATGGATTTCTATATTGATACATTTAGCTTTGCTTCTACATGTATTGCAATCTTTTTTATAAACCACATATTTTATACCTAGTAACCTGGTAAATTGCAAACAAGTTAAATAAATAATAATCATTTGAAAAACTGCTTTATCATCCCCCATGCTCTCTGGATACCTTTATGGCATTTTATCAGTTTTTATTTTGTATTATTAGTGCTGCATAGTGTTTTATGTGGTTTCAATGGGCTTTCTGAAAGAAAGCAGTGCCACTGTTGTAAATTCTAAAACCAAACGATTTTTTTTTCCTGCAGCTGTCCAGCGAGGTCGCATTCCACCTTCACATTCTAGTGCCAGTCCCACTTCTGCTCCAGGAACAGGCGAGTACTTCAATGGACAGCCAGTCTCTGAACTAATCTCCCAACTTCTGCGAGCTGAACCATATCCTGCTTCCCGCTATGGGTCCCAGTACGCCCAACAGGGTAGTGTGATGGGCATTGATAATATCTGTGAGCTGGCAGCACGGCTTCTCTTCAGCACTGTTGAGTGGTCAAGGAGCATCCCCTATTTCCCAGAACTTGCAATGGCTGATCAGGTCTCCTTGCTTCGACTGAGCTGGAGTGAACTGTTTGTACTAAATGCTGCACAGTCTGCCCTTCCACTTCACATGGCTCCTCTTTTGGCTGCTGCTGGATTCCATTCCTCTCCAATGTCTGCTGACCGAGTCGTCTCATTTATGGATCAGATTCGTCTCTTCCAGGACCAGGTTGAGAAGCTTAACCGCCTGCAGGTTGACTCGGCTGAATATGCTTGCTTAAAAGCCATTGCACTTTTCACTCCAGGTGGGGGTTGATTCAATAACATCTGTATGAATATTTGGTACTTTTAATATTTTCCATTTTTAAATCTATATATTTATTCACAGCTCACTTCTAGATCTAAAATATTTTTTTTTTCATAATCTTAGATGCCTGTGGTCTCACAGATCCAGCTCACGTGGAAAGCTTACAAGAGAAAGCCCAGGTAGCCCTCACAGAGTATGTCCGAGCCCAGTATCCCTCTCAGCCACAGCGCTTTGGGCGTCTTCTCTTAAGGCTGCCTGCACTCCGAGCTGTTCCTGCATCACTCATATCTCAGCTCTTCTTCATGAGGCTCGTTGGCAAGACCCCGATAGAAACACTTATTAGGGACATGCTTCTCTCTGGGAGCAGTTTTAATTGGCCATACTCCTCTGGTCAATAGCATCACCGGATGCTTGAGTGCAATAATATTGACTTGGTCCCCACCATGGACACTTGGCGAAGGCCTTTGCCTCTTTCTGGAGTTCTGGCTCAACCTCTTTTGCAAGTCACAAGGGCACTTCCAAATTTCATGAGGAGACAACATGTCTTCAGACCCACAAATTTTATCTCTGCTGGTAATGTGTTTGGGTTATGTCAGGGCTAAGAAACTGTTACTGGCAAAATGCCAACTACATTTCCTCCTTACCTGTGTTGATAGAGTACTGTAGAATATTCTAAAGGTGCTCTAAAATATATATTATTTTTAATATTAAGCACCAAGAAATTTAGATCACCACAACAACTCTGTATGCATCTGAAAAGATTTTTCTGCTTCTGAGGATACATCTTAGTCCACACCTTGTCTACCTCTTGAATGAACACTAATTTCCCAGAAGACAGCTGATTTGTTCTTTTGAATACAGCTTCCATGATTTTTTTCCACAATATGGAGAGATGCAGATTTGTTGGTATTGAACATATTTTATGGTCATTTAACTCTGTTAAATCCAGTGTCGGAGAAGTCAATTTCTGGTTTTGGAAGGACTAAATGAATCTGTGTATCAGGGGCATGATTGTCTTGTAATATCATTAAGAAATCAACTGCCTTTTTTTTAAATGCACATCCTAATCCATTTTTTTTAAATGTTTGAAACACTGAAATAATACTTATAGAGTTTATCTTTTTATCTTTACTCTGAAATTGTTTATTCTGAAATATTTTTCTTTTACTAGCTCTAACCAAATTGTTTCCTTAACACCATTTTTTATACCTGTTCGTGCAAGGTAAGTTACTGTCCTTAAATACCCTGCATTTTCTCCAAGTGATCAAAAAAAAATGTTGTCTTCTCCTTTTTTCTAAAAAAAAAAAAACGAAGGCTCTAAAGTTCCTTCGTATGAAGTCTTTTTATAACCATGTAGTACAAAATCTTTGTGAGCAAATCAACCATGTAAGTTGAAATTGAAACAGTTCTTGTTGTGCAGTAGATGGTGCATCACACGGGTCAGTGCAGGGTTGGCGTTTTGTCAAACAACCAAAATAGAGTTCTGTCTGACCTTGCATCAACACCTCAAAAAAATCTTCAGGTCATAAATTATTGCTTATGGCCCATAGTTCTTAAAATAATTTGTAGTATGTGCTGTCATATTGTAATTGTCTGTTTTCAATCAAGAAACCAGAGTAAGATAAAAAGAATAAATACCCTTTAAGGTGGTCTTACACGGGCACATAAAACTGCCGATATTGGTTGTTTAGACCAATTTGACTTATTTGCCCGTTTATGGTGGCTTCCGACGGGTCTTCCTAATCGATATCTGGCCACGATATTGATCAGGAAGGCTTGATTTTCTTCCCACCGACCCGTCTGAGCCCGTTGGCGTAATCTGATCATTCGACCATATGGCCGAACGTTCAGATTACCCCCGATATGCCACTAACAGCATGGAAAGATCTGCTTGTTTGGCGTTGTTGCCAAACGAACGGATCTTTGAGTCTATGACCAGCTTTAGACCTAAGAAATTACAATTTTTGGTGAGGGTTGATCAATAATGGGGCAAATTCACTAAAGTGCAAAAATGCACTAGCGTCCGCTTCGCCAGCGTTCGCCCATGAATTTTGGTCAGCGCTAAGCTAATTTGCGCATCAGGGCAATGAACGGTAGCCAAGTTGCGCTACTGTTACTTTGCCAGGCAAAGCGCATTTACGCTAACGATGCCTAATTTGCATATGGCGCAAACTTAAACGTATAATAGAAGTATATGTTACAGCCAATACATTACACTACACAAGCTCAGGAAACCTTTATTAAATAAAATAAAGTGTTTCTATTGCCCTAAACATGTGCCTGAATGTAAACAAACAACAATGGCACGCTTGGTTCAATTTTCGCAGGGTTACCCCTTGCTCTTTATTGTGGTGCAGACGTGCAACGTTTCGGGGTTACCACCTTTATCAAGCATGAAAAAGGGGGTAACCCCGAAACGCTGCACGTCTGCACCACAATAAAGAGCAAGGGGTAACCCTGCAAAAATTCTACCTAGCGTGCCATTGTTGTCCATTTACATTCAAGTAGAGGAGGGCTGCCGTACCCTTGAACAATTGAGCACCAGCTGAGCTTAATACTTATCTAACAGGGAGTGTGCGCAGCTTCCACTTATTGTTTGTATCCTAAACATGTGCCCCCTGTATAGTTGATTTGCCATATGTTAGGAAATGTAGGGGGGGGAAGGAGGGTAACCCCCAAAAAATTTTTCACTATTTTTCAGACTATCACCCTACAAAAGGTAAAAGACGCCAGCGTTTTTTGGGACTTAGAAAAAAAATTAAATTTTGACTTGGTGAAGTAACATCTAGTGCAAGAGGTAACGTTCAGTAAAATGGTCATCTTAGTGAATTAGCGTAGTTACGTCCCTTCGTCCACGCTTTAGTGAATTTGCCCCTTGGTGAGGCCCCTTTCAAGGATTATTATGACTGTGTCTATAATGGTACTTAAAATGCATACCTTTATGTGTATAAACTGTATTGCTCTCTTTTATCTATATTAACTTTTTTAAGAAGCTTTAAATCTTCAGTTTAAACTGTGTGTGAAACAAAATTCAAAGAAATAAGCTTTGAAGTGTTAAAAGTCCCATATATAGGTTTAACATTTGAAATAATCACATTTTAAGGATATATCCATATATATAGGGATTATTTACCTGTAGGAATAGGTGGATATTCATTGGTTTAGATAGAGTTCTTCATAAAACAGTTACATACACAATGTTTTTATTTAGTTCAAAGTCTGTTTCTGTCACCACATAGTTTTCTCTATTGAGCATTTCAAGATCAGCATGAGACTGACAGGAAACCTACAAAATCAGGTATCTTCATTTGAACTCATTAGAACACACTACTAGCAAATAACACACTGTTATATGATGGAGCCTTGTCTAATTATATGTGCTTTTTAAACTAATGGATAGCCAGTTATTCTGCACAGAAGTCTCTCTCTTAAATTTGGTCGAGCAAAATGTCTCTCCTCTCTCGTGTATATATATGTATTTAGAAGTCTTGTTTTCTGTTTCCACTCTTGCAAATTTGTATGTCAAAATATTCTGCTAATGCCAAAAACGGGTGGAAGGGAAAATTGCCAAAGAAGGATGTAGAAATAAAACGAAAATACACTGAAAAAAAAGAATTTTCCTGTCATGTTTTTCAAATAATTACATGTACAACACTGTAGCTTTAGATTAAATATGAGAAGCCCTGTCTAGCATTACAGCTGCTGTAGTGGATCTCTGCTTGTAGAGAAATGCAGGCAGACCATCCCCTCCTTAACTTATTTTCATATGTAGAGGCTCACACAATGGATTTCGGTTCTAAAGGAAAAGGAGTTTGATTGCAGACGTTTGCTGTTACAGACTCATACAGGTAATGTTTTGCACACCAGATGTTACAAAACTACAATTCAGTTCCTTAACAGATTGGGAGTTGTTAACTGAATATTGGGGGGGGGCGCAATTTTTTTTCAATCCTTCATTGGTGGTCCTTCAGTAGTGCATTTGTAGTAGTTAAAGAAAAAGAATTGACCTATTACTTTGCACCTTCCCATCCCTCTTAGTCCAAAACTTCAGTCATATGAAAACCCCGCAGCATGTGTTTACAACATAACTTTTAATAAACATCATTAAAAAAAAAAAAAAGAGGTCCGGCTTAACAACGCGATTTTAATTGTGGTAAGATACCTAAACAAATTGGTTAATTGTCACCAATGGGAGGTTGTTACGTTGTGGGTGAAGGGGTTGGCTTGTCTGTGGTGCTGGGATCGGCTTCTCTGAAAACTTCTAAGACAATTAGGGGCCAATTTACAAAATTCACGTGAAGGATTCGAAGTTCGATCAAATTTGATCGAATACTGATCGTACGAATTCGAATATGCAAATTTGGCCTCTTCAATCATCGAATTATTGTATATTCGATCATTCAATGATTGAAGGATTTAAAATTTTAAAAACCTTTGAATGCCTACTTCGTCAGATTGAACCTACCGAATACCAATAGAAGCCTATTGGAACCCCCCCATAGGCTTATTTTGCGAAGTCCTGCTCGAATACCATTCGTACTATCGAACGCCTCGATCGTTCGAATCGTACGAATTTTTCGGAGGCTTGAAGCAAAAGTACGATTTTTTTTGTGAAATTGAACGATCAGTATCCGATTCGGGAAACCGAATATCGAGCAAAAAGATAGCCTTAAACTATTCCATAAGCATTCGATAGTCGAATGCTTATCTAATTTCAAATGGATTCGTAGGATTTTTTTGTGAATTATAGTAAATTTGCCCCTTAGTGTCCTTACAATCGAGGTGTACTTTTGCTCCTAGGAAAGTCTAAAAATGCCATGTTTTATATACTGAACATATTGCACCCACCTAAAGTTTCATCTTGTCAATAGCAGCAATGATTCATAACTTCAAACTTGTCACAGGGGGTCACCATCTTCAAAAGTGTCTGTGACACTCACATGCTCAGTGGGCTCTGAGCAGCTAAGCTTAGGGATCGTCGCAAATTATCAAACAGAAAATGAGGTTGGCCTGTAATATAAGCTGATGCTACAGAGATTATTATTAAATTCTGGTTCTAATTGCATTGGTTTCTGAGCTGCCATGTAGTAATTATCTGTATTGATGACTAATCAGCCTTACATTGTGACATTTCTATTCTATGTGTTCTGTATATTTTGAGACCGTCCCTAAGCTCAGTAAGTGACAGCAGCATGTGCAGTGAATCAGCAGAAAAGAAGATGGGGAGCTACTGGGGCATCTACTGGAGAGACACAGATCTTTACTGCTAAAGGGTTGTGGGTGCCTTGGGCTGGTACAGAAGCCAAAAATATAATGTACAACATTTCTAGCCTACTTCTTTAGTTTCACTTTCCTTGTCCTTTAATGATCGTGAGGGTGGTTACTGTGAGAGAAGGAGTTGGGTAAATGGAATTATAAATTTATTGCCGCAGCAAGCTTAGAGCTGCAGTTAATTACTACCTCTTTCATTGCCTGGGAGGGTTTACACTGTGGGTGAAGGGGTTGGTTTGGAATGGTTGGGGAACGGAAGCTACCGCCGCTATTAATCTAAGAGTCTCATCTAGATAGCACTGCAGCAAGCTTAGAGCTGCAGTTATTTACTACCTCTTTTAGTGCCTGGGAGGGTTTACATTGTGTGTAAAGGGGTTGGTTTGGAATGGTTGGGAAACTGAACCCACTTCTACTACTGCCGCAATGAATTTGAGTCGCATCTAGATGGTGCCTTTTATTGTTTAAACGCAGTAGTCTGCTACGATTTTTAATATCATATGCTGCGGTAATTTCATTCTATATGTATAACATGTTTTGTATGGTGGATTACCATTTCCTATATACATAAGACTGATACTAGTACACAATTACATGCCACCACAGTACTTTGTGGGATTATTTGGCATATACACTGAGCTTTATCTTACGCCCACTTTCCTTTGGTATCTTGCCTCCCTGTACCTAATGTATTTTAATGGTGTTAATTCAAACCTCTTTTTGCTTTTTAAATGATATTTATTAAAAGTTATGTTTTAAACAGATGCTGTGGAGTATTCTTATGACGTAGATGTAGTTTTGGACTAAGAAGGATGGGTCAATTCTATTTCTTTCTCTATATTGGTTAATTATTTGACCTTGCACACCATCTATTTTTGATCATTTGATGGGAGGTGCTCCCCAATACTCCTCACTTATTGATTCAGTTGTAGTAGTTGCAGTGTTGTAGTTTTTCTTTTGCTTTTTCACCCAGAGGAACAGAAACTCCCAAGCAGGGTCTTGACATGGGAAAGCACACTATTGAACAGTGTTCCCCAACCAGTGACTTGTAAGCAAAATGTTGCTCTCCTACCTCTTGGATGTTGCTCCCAGTGACCCTAAAGCAGGTGTTTCTTTTTGAATTCCTTGGTTGCAGGCAAGCTTTAGTTACATAAAAAGCACATGTACTGCCAAATAGATTTTTGAGATTAGGTTTCTGATACTGTATAAATATACTATTCTATAATGTATGGCAGGAACATACAGTGTATATATGCATATATGGATATATTTCCAGCTTCCTTGCAAATTATATCTCCCATAAGGGAAAAATTAAAGGCAAAATGTACTCTCTTATAGTGACTTGCTTAAAACATATATATGTACATAACAAGCTCTTAAACCAGTAAAACCAGTTCTTAAAAATGCTAAAATAGCATGCTACGTTACATAGCATGTGACCAATATATTAACTTAATGTTCAGTTTGGTGCTCATGGGCAAATATAAGGACTATAAATGATTATCCTGTGAGGAGAGCATTGCATGGAAAATACCTTTAGAACTTCAACTTTTATTGCTAGAATGTTCATGACAACAAAAGAACAAATAAAAAATGAACAACTTTATTTAATATGCAAGTGCAAACAGATGAATGCTATCATATAATAGGGCTCTGTTTGTTAATTACTTCAGATTCTGCTTATGCCTCATTGCTTCCCCCCCCCCCCTTTATTGTAGATTACTGCTGTGCTCAAGAGCTGCTGTCTGGTGCAACCAGTGGGATAACTTGTAAGAACTGGGACCTCTGTGCAGAAAAAGGTTTCTTTCTTCCAGTTGCCTGCCTGCAAACTTCACTGCATCCATGCTCATTTGCTGCAGGGGGGTAAAATTTAACATAGGCAGACCTTTGGAGAGCCATATCCAGACCACAAGCCTTCAGTTGGACAGCCTTGTACTAGGGTTGTTTTTATCCTTTAATTTTGTTATTACTGTTGCAGAGTGGTTATTAGCACCATCTTTATTTTATAATCAATGTTCTTTATTATAGCAAAAGGGAACCTGAAAAGCTCAGTCTGAGTCCAATAAACTGTTATTCCCCAGTAGGAAAGTCTGGGAATAATTAACAGTGAGTAAAAAGTGCTAGAAGTTTATCAGTGCACAAGTCACATGACTTGAGGCAGCTGGGAAATTGACAATATGTCTAGCCCCATGTCAGATTTCAAAATGAAATGTAAAAAAAATCTGTTTGCTCTTTTGAGAAATGGATTTCAATGCAGAATTCGGCACTATTAACTGATGCATTTTGGAAAAAAAAAAGTTTTCCCATAACAATATCCCTTTACAGGGCCCCCATTAGAAATTACTAGGCCCGTTCAACAAAATTTTCGGGGCCCCCCTGGGCCCTGCTAACCCCAAGCCCCACCTCAGATCCTGCCCACACCACAGTTAAAAAAGTTAACCCCCACACACACGTTATAAAAAAACTGTGGAGCCAGGGCCCCCCATTAAAGTTTTTTTAAATTGGTGACCAAGGCCCCCTATAAGTTTAAAAAAAAACTTGGTTCCAGGGCCCCCCATAACAACAGAACAATGGGAAAATAACCAGATAACAGCTCCCTAACACAAGATAACAGTTGCCTGGTAGGTCTAAGAACAGCACTCAATAGTAAAAATGGATTTCAGTGCAGAAGTCTACTGGAGCAGCACTATTAACTGATGTGTTTTGAAAAAAACATGTTTTCCCATGAAAGTATCCCTTTAACTTAGCAGGTGTTGGTGAAATATGTGCTGCATTGCAATTGGTGTAATCACTTTGATTCTCACTCACCAAAGCCCTCCATAGCTAGTATGTAAAAACTATAATTTTGTGCAAGAAAGAAGCCCACACATCAGCAAGCAAGGCTGTGAAATAAGATGATGATGAGTTGACCAAAATATGTAATCCATGTAGTTATGTTCTTATGTATATATTGGTCATGCTGCCCTCTTGTGGGTGCCTGTTGTTCTGCTATCCCTACCCCCTTGACTTGTCATAGTCATTCACCATCCTTTTTATGTGAAACAGCTTGTTCCGAAGTTGTTTTGTCTCCATTTTCTTGGTTTGATAATCAGGGGTCTAGAAGAATAAATTAAAATTTAGGATATATGAATTGGTAACTGCACTACAGAAATACAGACTGTATTAATGCATCTCTTGTAGATATGGGGAGCTATTCACAATAATCCTTTACTCCAGGAAAAGCATTCTTTCCCTCAAAGATACAAAATCATGCTCCTACAACTGCCCTAAAAATGTCACCCTAAAACTCGCATTATCTCACTAGCTATCAGTTACTCTCAGTTCACTAAGTTCACAAAACATTCCTTACTCTAAAGGTGGCCATACTTTGAAAGATTCCTTTGTTTGGCCCAGTGTGACAGGGATGCAGGCTGTTGGGGTGAGGATTGATCAATGAGGTCCTCTGCCCGATCAACATCTGGACGATTTAAGCCGGATATCTGTTGAGTAGGCCTGTTGGGGATCCACATACACTGGCTGATAAGTTGCCAACTTGGTCTTTTGGCAGCTTTTATCGGCCTGTGTATGGTTAGCTGTAGTCACACCCTAATGCACAAATTTGCACAATCACTCCAACACAACTCACATCCTCACACACCCAATTGTAGTCACTAAATCTCCCACATGAGCAGAGATACCCCTTTACACACAGTCACTCACTCACCACTTTATAATCACAAACTCACACAATTCTTTATACAAACATTATTCATAAAGAATATTGTTATGAATATATTTATCTTTTTTCCCTATTAATAACATTGGGATCAACCATCATTTATGCTGGCCAGGCCGGTAAAATATCAGCCAGGTGCCAACCCTAGTAATGTTGCGAGTATAAATTTAAACTGCAGATGCTGAATTAGAGAAACCAGGCAGAATTACCTGAGACTGATGCGGTGATGTGTCAATAAGTGATTTCTATGTCCTAGCCCTGCCTCTCACATCAGCATCACCCCTTGAGCGTCAGCTCCCCTTTCCTGCCATGTTTTGCCCCTTGATATCAATGACCCACCCTCAGACCAGAGTTACCGGCAGCAAAAGGTGACAACCCTAGGCACTTTATAAGTCAGATTTAAGCTCAAGATTAAGTCCACCAAACTCAATAGGATCCTAAAATGAAAAAATAAATCTGATGCCTGATTTACTACATATGGTACTAATTGCATCAAATCAATAACCCACAGCAACTGTTCAGCACTTTTCAGATCAACTGAGCTTATGTTTTTGTCCAGTCTGTGTTAACTTTTACACATGGGGAACTTCTTTACTTATTAATGTTCCTCATACACTATTTAATTAATACCTTTTTGGTCTGCATTTAGAGACTGGTTGAGAAGATCATAACTAAGACTTGACAAGTTGCTACTTGTAACTGCAATTTAGCACCCACAGTGCAGATAACCATGGACACTTCTGGTCCGCTGCCACTTGAGGCCTAATTCCAGCACTTACCCATGTGAGGGCTTCAGTTAAAAAACTAGTTACCAGGGCCAGGTTTTTGCCACCCCTAATAAAGAGCTGTCAAGGCAAGGTTCCCTCCTTACCTTATGTCACAAATGGTGCAATCGACAAGGGGAGCACCAATAAATTTATAAAAAAGAACTTACAAAATCCAGGCCCCTAATACAGTATATTCTGTTGGAGAACCTGAACCACTATTATTATTCTTTTTTTATTTATACAGTGCTGACATATTCCATAGTGAGTCAAGAAAATAGGCCTTTTAAGGTTCAAAATCACAAATAACTCACTCTTTTAAGATCCTTCAGTCTGTTGTACTCCTCAGCAACCCCCTGTAATAAAAAACAAAAAATGTTATATTACTGCCAGAAAGCCATCAAATTTTCCAACAGCAAGTGAGATAGCATATGGAAAGGGGTATAAGTGCACAGTGGGGAGGTACCTGGTACTGTGTGGTACCCTCTGTGAGTCCGTCCAACTGTTTGCTGAGTTGCTGCAACTGATTGTTGATATCATCCATCTCCGCACACATCACTTTGTAATGACGCAAATCAGAGGCAAACTCTTGTTTATACTCCTGACGTTGATTGTCTGACTCAATTGGAGGGTATAGACTAAAAGCAGTAAGAGAAACGTAGTTAATTTAGATTGTTACTGAATATTAATACTTTTCTCCAATATGTCCATGAAACCTATAAAAACTAACTTCTGTGCAACTGTTGAGCTCAGCTTTTGTTATCATTTACCCATCAAACTGTAACCTTACCTGTCCCATTCTCCAAGATCTGTGTCATCACCAGATTCTACAGCTGTAGTATAATCTGTCTCATACTGAGATTCATCCAGCTCTGGGTTACGCCTCCTTCTTCTGCCCCTGCAGACTGGAGGCCTACTTCTGCACTGCTCCTGGGGCTCACTGTCTGACACAGGAGAGCTGCTAGCAACATAGCCCATTAGTGCTATTATTGGCACAATCATGCTGATACTGTATAAGCCAGGAAAAAGTCTGAATTATTTAGAGTCTTTTTATAACCTGTTTTTAGAGTTAGTGGCACTCTTGTTTCACTGTCTTTTTAGGGCAAAAGGAATCGAATATTACTTATTATCTTTGTGCAACTGAGGCTCACTTACAATAAACACCTGCAGAAATTAATATTTTGAAAAATTTCCAATACAAGAAAGGCTAGAAAGCACACATAGTTATCCTGTCCACTGCAACGCAGTCTGATGACAGCTCCCTTTAATTACAAATTAGCAGAGCACTTCATATCAGATAGATCTTAAGAGAATACTCCCTGCGATGTAGTGGTTAAGAGATCACTTTAGGAGTTTTAGTTCTAAGGACATCATTCCCTGACTCTTAGATTGACCAAGACATCACCCCCTGAATTTAACAGTTTTGAATTGCCTTTTGCACATCTCCCCCAGTATACAATATGTACCTGCTCATTGGTGGTGATTCTCTTGCTTCAAAAGTTTCTACCTGTGGTTTGTAGATACTGTTGTTGCTCACTGGACTTTGGGGTTTCTCTGAATAAATAAGAGTGGCTGTGTCATCTGGAGGCCCATCTGGAACATTCTTAACCTGCGATTGAGAGTAAGAATAGAGCTATATGTACAAAGATGTCAAGTTCACCTTTAAAGTAACAAATGCTTTTCTAAATATTTGCTGCATGGATAGCATGAACATTGTTATATCTACTTCACTGCTTGAACAATGTTTCTTACGTAGCGACAAAGTCTGAAACATGGATATACATCATGGATATCATATTTTCAGTCTCCACCCACTAATAAAAATACATCTTTATTTGAAATGTTTCAATACAACTATTTTGGCTTGCTTTGCTGTACATTAAAAGGACTTTGCCAGACTAAATTGATCACTCGGGGGATACCATTGTTTCCTATGGAAGAAAGTTGAACTTCTATTTGGTAAAGTGATAGATGAAGTAGAAACGATTGCTCCTAATGCATTTTGTCAATTCGTGTTTTTCAAAGGATTGCTCTTAAACTGGGTTGGGAGCACTTATTGTAATAATCTTTTTGTCTGTGTGCATTTAGCTTTGAAGTTCAAAAAGCTAGGGAATTATACAGGTAATAGGATTTATGAAGTGCAAGGAAGGAAGGTGTCCCTTGTGTCATGCTTTGGGTCTGGCACTGGATGTATTATTACAGTCTCATCAGGCACAATGCTGCAAAGGGCAACTTCGTTTTACATACAGGACAATACCAAACCCATTGGTATTGCACAGTATGTAAAACTAAGTACACTTAATAAAACAATAATAAATAAATAAAAAACAAGCAAAAAAAAAACCATTGGCTTACATGTAAATAAATGTACCAACTAAGTATCCAAAAAAAAACATTGTGTATAGGATCCGTTTCCGAAGGCAACCAATTGAAGAGTGGAAACAACATCAACCCAAGGGATGCTATTGGGCAGAAAGGATGCTTAGGAGTAGAGGAAGATCCCAATGGTGGCCCCTAATAGACTACATTGTAAAAGAAAAACCATGTAATTCAAGGATGGCCAATCCCTAATCATTGGACAGTTGGTATTACTTTAGCTTCCTTAATTCAAAACTCCAAGAATCATTGGTACAGTGCTCTGCCACAGGTTGAGCAATTCATGCTGAATTTATTTGCAACGTGTCCAGTTTGAAATCTGTCCATATTGAGAAATTTAGGCTCACATACAAGCAGGTTAGTAAAGTTGGATCAAAATGGTAAAGATAAGTCATTTGTCTGACTGTTCCTCCCAAATTAAATTAACATGATCTCATAAACTTCAACTAGCTAATAATATGGGGGCCTTGAAAAACTGACAAGGTCACAGACTGAATCAACAACCCTACACAAGCCTAGTCAAAGGGATCATTTATCCAGCCTCATGTTTATTGGGGTAAACTCCAACAACATGATGTTCATGAAGGCAATCATTCCGGGCCCATGACAGCTATTGTTTAACCATATAAAGGCACCTTTTCCTACAGAGCAGGGTTGAAGTTTGAGATTGAACTGATGTACATAAACTCTATAATTATGCATTTCTGTAAAAAACCTACAAGGAGTGCAGTGTAGAGTCCTGCAGAGGGTCGGGTACCTGGCTGCGGGTTACCTGCAAAAACCTGAGGTACCCTGCGGGTTGCAGGTAGAATTTCCCGGTGCAGGTATAGATGTGGGTCGGCGGTTCTGTGGGTTTGTGGGCCGCAGGTCTTTACTAATTTTTCTGACCGTGCCTACTTCCAATGATGTCACTTCCAGTTACAATGACAGCACATTCTGATTCTTGATTGGCAGCATGACAGCACTTCCTGATTCTTGATTGGCAGCATGACAGCACATCCTGATTCTTGATGGTCACAGGGTTCGGGTTGCGGATAAGGTACTTGCGGGTCAGGTAGAGGATCCAGGTGGTTAAGAATGTGTGGTCACGGGTCCGGGTTGTGGATTGCAGGTCACAAAAAATTTAAAACTATAATAATGTGTTACATGCTACATATTTAAAAAAATAGGCTGTTAAAGGAAATGATGAGCAGACTGTACTGGAACATTTATTTCCTAACAGAACCAAATGACCCATTTAGCAACCCTCAGCTGCCAGTGTGACCAAACCTGGAGGCAACTCCACCTCTCTTCTACTAGACTCTAGTTTCTTTTATTTAATCTCTATAAAAGTATATAGATACACCCACACACAAGAAGATTAGGTATAGGTAAAGAAATTTAGAATATAATTCTATATATTCTTCATGTGTTTACCTGTAGCTAATCTGTGTGTGTATTTTGCATACATACAAAAACCTTTTTACCTCGTTATAAGATAATCACATGGTCAGATGAAAACTGGATTGGGGTAAAACCTTTGGCTTTAATGCCCGACAAAGATTTATAATAAGAAGCACAATAAGGGAAGCTAGATGGAGGCATATGAACATAGGAAATCTATTAAAAAGGGCTACCAAAAAGACCATGGAAAGAATCAGCCTATACTTGCCCAATCTTTGCCTGCCTGGGCACTAAGAAGGTTACACCCTGCCACACTGATATGAGAGTGAGGTGTGTGTTCACTGATACCGTTGGGAAGTATGTTAATAAGTCACTAGACAGAAACCAACCATATCAGAGAGCAAATATTAACATAGAGTTGCTTTGGCAGCAATACAGAGATCAGAGCACCTGCATACGCTTTTTCACACCTTACCAAAGAAACACCAACCATTCATGTGCACGTCATGCACATTTACCTTATATAAAGGAGCACATAGCTACTTTATACAGTTTTGTAGTTATTCTAAGAAACAACCCTAAATTAGGATGCAGCACTGTATGTCATTCACACTGAATCCAAGCTTCTTCTAAAGCAGGGGTCCCCAACCTTTTTTACTCAAGAGCCACATTTAAATGTAAAAAGACTTGGAGAGCAACACAAGCATGAAAAAGTCCATGGGGATGCCAAAAAATACTGTGATTGGATGTTTGGTAGCCTCTATATGGACTTGTAGCCTACAGGGAGGCTCTGTTCGGCAGAACTACTGGTTTTTATGCAACTAAAATGTGCCTCCAAACCTGGAATTCATAAATAAGCACCGGCTTTTGAGGCCAATGGAAGCATCCAAGGGGTGGGTGAGCAACATGTTGCTCGCAAGCTACTGGTTGGGGACCACTGTTCTAAAGCATGCTTTGTAATGAGACATTTTTACTAGTGGTAGACTTCAAACTCTGTGCAAATTATTCAACCTTAGCTTTGTGGAAAATGGACAGATAATCATCTATGGAACAGTAGATTATGTTGAGATGTATATGTAGAGATGTAGAGAAAACGTGTTTAAAGGTGGCCATAGACGTTTCCAATGACGTTTCCAATGACCAATTTTAGTGGGATCCGACAAATCTGTCAAATTCTCATGAGGTTAGTTGGCACCAAACGATCATGCATCAGAAAATCATTCGGTCAGGTTAGACGTTTTTCATAGCTCACAGTGAAATCTATCCATTGACAATTGTTTAGTGGGCCAAGCAGGCAGCTAGCCACAGCTTTCCTGGCTTCAACTACATGATATCATTTGATATAGTCATTTTTGTTGATGGACAAATCAAATGTTTCAAGATAAGCTTGGTTTTACAATAACGAATTTTTAAAAAAATTAATATCAACATCTACAGCCACCTTAAAGTATAATTCAACCCTTACTTAAAAAAAAACATACCCCCTACCCTACATAGACCTCCTCCCTCCCCCCCAGCCTAGATATGAACAGGAAGATTGCTGCAACTGCGCTGTAATGCTGTTCACTTCCTGAAGATTTCAGAAGAGAAGAAGATTGCACCTGTGAACTCTGATGCCTAAATCTGCACCGATTGGTTAGTAAAATGTTAGGGACATTTGCCTGGGGTAGCAGCTAGACTGGAGGGAGTCTATTTAGGGTAAGGGGGTAGGGTTGAATTCTCCTTTAAAAGAGAAAGAGAGAAGTACAAAGATTGAGTGAGTATGTGTGTTTATATAACATATTACCTATGTAACTAATAGGGTAGGTATAATAATGTTTTGGGTGCCCGGGAGTAATTCATGACTGACCTGTTGTGCAAACCAAAAAGGGACCCTTACTTACAATTTCTATTATGGTGTTCCATATTAGCATAAAATGTAATCCCTTGAAATATAGTTAGACATCTTAGAGTAAGTGGAACTCCTTTTTTTTGCTTTTAAAATGTTTGAGTTTCACAAAAATACCTTCCCAAAACAGTTTCCACCTACTGTTTCACAATAACATTTTTAAATGGTTGTATGTTGACTGGAAACTTGCTATGACTATATTACTAAAAAATATTCGATCGATCGATTCGAAAGATTTATCAATCGAATATTTCCTATTCGATCATTCGACCAATCGAATTGCAGTAAAATCCTTCGAATTTGATATTCAAATTCGAAGGATTTTACTTCCCTAACTATTCACATGGTCGAATTTTGATTTTTTTTTCTATTCGACATTTGACCAATGATAAATCTGCCCCTTACAATTTCTATTGTTAAAGGAAATTGCCCTTATGGAAGTCATCTGTGCCTTCTACTATCCATATATTTTACAAAAAATGTATACAAAACCTTATAAACAGGACATATGTTTTCTTTAGCATGTAGTGTCACATGTTCAAAGTAAAACTCTATTTATCATATTAGCATATTAGTCATTTAGTACTACAATATACTACCTTAACTACAATATAATACCACACTCCAAACTTAAATTAAGGAAAATAAATCACAGGCATAAACAACGTCAGAGAGTATGATCTTTAAAATGTATAAGCACACTTAGTTCTAAGATACAATACGTTACAACAGATATTGTTGTATGGTTTAAAGCAGCCCAGTCCATCAGGAGGCTGGGAATAATTAGGCTTCTTTTATGACACTGTTATGGCCACAAAAATTTAAAAGCTCAACTGATGTCTATGTATGACATCATCAGTTCTGTATAATCAGACCGCGAACATGTGCCGTATTGGATAATTGGTTATAAACATGGAAGTATCAAATAAAATATAGTACCGCATTGAATGCCTTTAATTGCATCCCTTACCCATTCCTCCACGTTGGGTCCTTCCTGAAAAGCAGTAACTGGTTTATCCCAGTTAATGTTTGGTTGTCCATACTGCCAGATTTTGCTCCTTGTCTTTGAAGCGTAGAAGGATGTAACACACAGCAAAATTACTATGATAAAACCACAGACAATCGCAATGGCCTTAGGAGAAGATAAAGGTAGATCAATAACAGGTACAGAGACATAAATATAAAATAAATGTTAAGCTAAATTGTTAAAAAGTTTGGCTTAATTTGTCTCACCTCCTGTGGATCCACCATGCAGTAGTGATAAAGATACTGATTGGTAAAGCCTACTCCAGAAGTAGAGTAAATCTCGTTACACATTGTCATCATTTGACTGTAATAGCTGCCACCCATCTGGGCCCGTGGATTAACCCCAACTACATAAACTATTGTGGCAATGAGCTCCATTATGGCTAGAACAGCACTTAACACTAGTATAATCATAAAGAACTTTCGTGATCTGGACCCACTTGTTTTGGATACACTTGCTATAAATAGCCCAAGGTTAGCAATGAAAGTCAACACAGCCATGGCCATCATAAAGCCACTTGCAGCTTGAGGATTCGTCATTCCATAGTTGTAGCCATAACCATAGCCATTACCATAACCATACCCTCCATAACCTCCATAATAGCCCCCCATCCCTCCTAGAGTACCCAAGCCACCATAGTTGTATTCCCAAGCCAAAGTGGAAGCCACACAGGCAAATATTGCCACACAGAGAAAAACTATAGTTCCCTGTAGGATTCGTACTATCCCAGGTGGTGAGTTCCATTTGTAGAAGTTTTGTGGTGGTATATCCTCCTGGTAGAATGAATGGGGTTGGGGAGATTGGATGGGGTAAGCACGAGATCCAGGAGCATAGCTGTTTTGGTGATGATAATAATTTGGGGGACTGTAGACTGGAGGGCTGTTGTTACGGCTGTGATTGTACATTGTTGCAGTTGGACCCTGTAGGAGAGATACAAAATTAACAAATTTGCTTCTATAAGTTTTTCCTTTCCTTGCTCACACTAGAATCCTTCTCATTCTCTCACACCTTCTCCATTCATTCTTTAGATCTTTGTACATTTCAATAATGTTTTAGTACAAACCCTGACTAATATTTGCTCTTTGAATCTTTCCCTGCAGTGTACTCCTTATGATTCCCCTAACACTTGCACTGCTCCTTTTCTCCGTTCCTCTCTTTCTCCTTTTATAAGAGATGCACAGGGCAGCAACAATAACCATGTCCAAATATATCCACTTTCTTCCTACATACATTTTTTTTCAAATATCCAACAGCAAACAGTATGACCTTCCACTCAATTATAAAGGGCCTGATAAAGGGAAACGTATCTGTCCAGATCCTGAAGCTTAAATATGTGCCAATAAAGGCTTTTTAATTGCAATTTTTTGGGTGCTTTCTGCTACATTTTGCTTCCACTCAATTATGTCATGTTACTCTTTAAGCCCACCCCAACCGATCCATACCTGTGTCTATGAACTAAATATTCCTTCTGTTTTTCAGTATCTATGCATCACACTTTCTAATCCATATAAAGCTTTTTACAGTTTCCTCTTGAATTGTGAGTAAGTGAAATTAAGCTAAATTTGACCTACCTGTCAAACCATACCGTCTTCTCACTATTCAGTCTGGATTCTGATGATGGAAAGCAGTAGCTGTTAGTATTATGAACTGTTATCTGGCAATCTCCTCCTCCCTTTTTTCACACTGGCTGTCGTCCCCTGCTCCACCTCTTTATGCTGACTATTTTTTACGTTGCTGTCCCACTCTGTGTTTTGTTGTTTTACCACAAAATTATAAGTTATATCTCGTTCTACACCTGTTCCCTTTCCTTTTTTTCCCAAAACACTTTTTGTCTGTTGAAGCTGCACCTGCTTCTCTCACCTCCTCTCTCATGTCTACATGCTTTCACACTACTCATGCTTTTTAATTCTGTTAATTCTTATATAAGACATTCTTGTTCTTTTTTACTTTCACTCTGTTCTCCCTTTCTGTCTGCTTTCCCTCCCTGCCTGTTTTTACTCTTTCCTCCCTCCCTCTGACTTTACCAACTTTCTTTGTTGTCCAGGAATGGCGTTCATAGTAATAATGAGAATCCAGCTCTGCCCACAGTCACACTGTAAAATCCTCCCCTTAGGGAACAGCTACAATTAAGAAGTTCAGGACTGCAGAATTCACAGTGTGTTTGCACAGGGGTCCCTGATAAACATACTTTTCATTTCTTCCCTGCCAACAGAAAGTTTCTCTGCTTCAAGAACTAAAATAGTGCAAAATGAGTTTAGAGCCAAAGCAGCCAATAGAAGTTCTGTAATGTTTAATGTTTAATTACCTGTGGAGGACATCAGACTCCACCTCTCTCCTAGATGTTTAGTTTAAAAAGATCAACTACCATGTAAGGGTTGTGTATCAGGGCAGTTGGCACAGTTAAAACTTGCAAAAGGAAGAAATAAAGCCCCCTGCTGTATATTTAGAAGAGAGCACAAGGGAGGACTCTGTATATCAAAGAGGAAATTCACCTTAAACTAAAGATAAACTTTAGTTTGATATAGATTGTTTTATTTACCATTTGCATTTGGTATTTATTTAAAATTTTTGTGGTTATCAACTTTTTTTAACATTTTTTATGAAACTAAAATCAGGATGGTAGTTCTTAAAGGAAAACTATACCCTCTGGACAATAGGCCTCTATAAACAGATATTGCATAAAACAATTCATATGTAAACCCCTGCTTCATGTAAATAAACCATTTTCATAATAATGTACTTTTTTAGTAGTATGTGCCATTGGGTCATCATAAATAGAAAATTGCCATTTTAAAAAATAAGGACAGCCTCCTGGGATCCTAGGATTCAACGGTGCACACAAACATACCAAACAAACTATAAAGTTAGGTCACATGAGCCAATTAACAGACAGAGTTCTGCAGGGTCGGACTGGGGGGCCCGGGGCCCACCGGGACTACTGTCCAGGGCCCCCTCCGACCCCCCTGCCCCCCTACCGTGATGAGCAGCTGCCGAGCCTGCCTTCTGGGAGGAAGGAGCTGCGCGTGCCTGCTGGTAAGGCGCTGTGCGCGCCTGCAGAAGTGGCGCTGCGCACGGTGCCAATTGGAAAATGGGTCTGCCTTCTGGAAAGGCGCCTCTCACGCCTGCTGGTAAGGAGCCTGTACAAGTGGCGCTGTGCATCGCGCCAATCGGAGAGGGGTCTGGCTCAGCGGGGGCCCATTAAGGGTCGGGGCCCACCGGGTATTTTCCCGGTTTCCCGCCGGGCCAGTCCAACACTGGAGCCTTTTGCTTCCACACTTCTTCCTGTTACAGTTGGAGTTGAAATATTTCTGGTCAGGTGATCTCTGAGGCAGCACACAGACCATCACCAAATGGTGGTTTAAGGCAAGAGATGTAAAAGGGCAATATTTACTTAAATATATATTCCAGTTTGGGAAGACAATTTAATCTGCCACTTTATATGATATAATCTACCTGTTGCTCAAGTATTAATTTGGGGGGTATAGTTTTCCTTTAACCAAGCAACCCTGACCACTAGATAGCTTTTTTATTTTGCAGACCTGAAAAGGAAGAAAATTAACACATGAAACAAAAATTTCAAGTTTAAACAGTTGCTTAAAACAGGTTAAACATTGCTTAAAATATATCCACGTACAATACAATAAAAAGTTTTTTTTAAAGGGGCAGAATATACTTTTTTTTAGCATGAGTTGGAAGAATAGGGATTTTGCCTATTTTTAAAAATTTTAAGTTTATCTTTTTTGTTATTTCTTTAGCTAAACTCGTCAAGCAGGGAAATTGAAGCTACTCTATGTTTATTCATCAAAAGGAAAAAAATTAGATTCCCAGTACACAGATAATCTTCCTTCTAACAACACAGTCAGGGAATCTTATGGTGTTATCTACTGGAAATCTAATTATCTATCTTGCAAGGACCATACAGAGAGCAGGTTCAAATGCTCTGTTTAGCTCAATAAATAATAATTAAAAAATTGTTATTGAGATTAAAATAATAGGCAAGAAGTATGTTCGGTACAAGCCCTATTTATTGAACTAATTTAACAAAGAGGCATTCTGCACATTTAATGTAGAACTGTAAAACAATAGGACATTTTTTTCTCTTATTTACTTACATTGATATTTATCTTAAAACAGCATTTTGTTTATTTCAAATAATGAATGCTCAGTTCCTCACTGTCTACTTTAGTGAAACACAGAATTCTGGTAGCTCCTTATAAAAGAAACTTAAATACATTTAAATTAAATGCATAATGTTTTTTTTTTTGTTTTCAATTTTAGCATTTAGGCAAAACACTGCCCACATTCTATAGACTGCTGAGGACTACTAAGAAGATAAGCCCATACATATAATATTATCATATTGTGTGTTTGTGTAGGTATAGTTCCACAACTATAAGTTACAATCTGAATCTCCTTCCATTAACATGATCCCTCAGAATATTGTCCTTCACACACATATTTGAGACCAACAAACTATGGTGTGATCTAATGGTTAGTTTCAAACAAGGCCAGTAAATTCTGCATCCGAATTGGCTGGTATGGGTTGCTAATATTTTAATCTTTGATAACATTATCCTGCAGGACTATTAAATTCAACAGGACTTGAAACTGAAGATTCCTGATATTAGGTACACCACTAATAATAGGAAATCTACTGTACTAATTTGGTTGCCACTTTATAGTGCACATATTCTTAGGCGTTTTCTGCTTATTCTTTTAATTTCAAGGTAGAGCTCAGTCAACTCATTACTTGTAACTCAATTCCCAACAATCTTGATATCCAGTTTACCATTGGCTGTTGGTCGTGCACTACATCCTGTGCCTTTTACCGTATCACTATACTCATCATGACTCTGTTCTGAATTCTTCTGTATTTGAATGTTGCTTCTTATGGGACATCAGAATTGTTCACATTAGGTGCAAACGGATAGGTCGTCTAAGGAATATTTGGGCATATAGCACCTTGTTAGAATGTACCTGATACTATCACATGCAGGTCATGCTACCATAAAGCAAGGATACGTTGAAGTGAAAGCTTGCACCAGAACAGTAACACCAAAACATGAAAGTGTCTTAAAGTAATTAAGTACTGTTAAAACGGATTTGTTTGCAACAGATGCACTACTACTGTGTAAGTAAACAAGCTGCTGTGCAGCAATGGGATTGAAATAGAAGATAATGGATAAGCTCTGTAGAACATGAGTATATTCTACACAGCCTTGCTACACAGCAACTTATTTATATACTACATGACACTAATATTGACACTTGATAAAGGGCCTAGCCCGATACTATATGATTATAGTATTTGTGATACAAACACACCAGTACCAGTGCAGGACAGCAGTACATTATCTTTTATTTACTTTAAAACACTTTCAATTGGGTGCCATTACTTTATTCTTTGAGCTTACTCAGCACAACTAAAAGACCTGCTAAAACTTAGAAGATGCTAAATGTCATGTTTGGCCAAATCAACAATAGACTGTACTGATCAAGTCAATTGGGCACCCTAGACAACCCGGCGGCCACCACACTGCCTCCCTGTGATAGCTGAGGGGAAGGGCAGGGGAAGGAAGTAAGGCCAGCAACAAAGGGCAGGGAGGCAAGAGCAGCAGAGGGAGCATGGCAACCTGGACTAGGGCTAGACAGATAACAGGTACCTGCCCAGTGCCGCTAGGGTTGCCACCTGGCTGGTATTTTACTGGCCTGGCCGGTATTTTTGATGGTTGATCCCAATGTTATTAATAGGGAAAAAACGTAAATATATTTGTCCGTATTTTTTTCTAGAAAAGGTGGCAACCCTAAGTGCCGCCCATTGTTGCACCTTAGGCAGGAGCCTCTTCCTCCTACCCCTAGTTCGGACCTGGTAATGATTGCTGGATTTTTTAATTAAATTATATAGCTGTGACTGCTTGGGTTCTCAGGAAGTGTTGGGGCCCAGTGGGACACTGACCAATACGCAATATTTCAATATATAGGGAGAATAACAGGGACTGTGTTCAGTCTGGGGGAACCAGTGAAGGTGAAGGTAGTTATTTAGTCACTACCTGGAAAAAAGGTTAGTGACTAAGTGGGAGCACTCTTTTTAGGAAACATGCTTGCGTGCTTATGAAGATCAAAAACTGAGCAAAGTCTAGATATGTTATCTTTGTTCTAGAATAAATAAAGTTAAAGGGGTAGTTCGCCCTCAAGTTACTTATTGTATGTTATTGTATGGACAATTCTTAGCAACTTTTTAAATGGTAATTTTAAAATATTTTCATAGCTTTTTAATTATTTGAGTTCTGACACTTTTCAGCTTACAGATGGGGGCCACTGACACCAACGGCCCATAAATGATTGTTCTCTGAGGCCAACATTGTATTATTATTGTTATATTTTACTGCTTATCTTTATATTTAGGCTCTCTCCTATTTATATTTCAGTTTCTCATTCAAACCACTGCCTGGTTGCTAGGGTAATTTAGACCCTAGCAACCATATAGCTGCTGAAATTCCAAGCTGGAAAGCTACTGAACCAAATGCTGCATAATTCACAAAACAAATCAATAATAATAATAATAGCAAAGCTTGATTGCAAAATTGTCTACTTCATATTATACATTAAATTAAATTAAAGGTGTGCAACCCCTTTAATAATGCCACAAGAAAGTCTAGGGTATAAAGTCTGCCCAGTTTGTTCCTGTATAGGAAAATGATGACATTTTATATCTTTGTTTAATATGTTGTATGCTGTTGAAAGCAGTCTAATGTTACCTGCTGTGAATAAAACACAAGATACATTGGGTTAATAATACATTGCATTATTAATTCTCTATTAACGTAGGGCCCAAAACCAAAAATAAATCCAAGGTTCTGGTCACAGTCCGCTCTTTGGAGCTCTCCGCTACTCAGATGCTGTGACTGTAACGTACGGTGTCCCAAACCCAAAACTAACTCCAAGGTTCCAGTCACAGCTTGCTCTTTGGCCTATAGCATATACAGTATATATCTGGCTTCGGGTGGAGCCCTCCGCTACTCCGAAGCCGCCCATGTCTTATTGCTTGAGAACCAGGGAGAGAGTTCTAGGCAAGTAAGGGAACCTAATGCAACGCATTTGATTGGGGGAACAGTTAGTGTAGTCTATAACAGGATGGGTCAAACCAAATGGGCAATACGGTTCACAGCGGTATACAGAAGCAAAGTTGAGGTTCACAAACCAAAGTCAAATACAGGGATATGTGCAGTACCGAATCAGGATCCATAGAATAGCTAAGACAGCCAGGGGTCAGTTCAGGCAGAAGTGACTATTCTTCTGGATCAGGGGTGTCCAAACTGTGGCCTGAGGGCTTCATGCTGCCCAAGATGTATATAAATGTGTCCCAGCTTGAAATGATCAGTTCCCGAGGAAACGTCATGCCACATAGGATATAGGAGGAGGGGCGACTCTGCCCATTCCTCAGTTAGTAATAATAATATAATAATAAGTCTATCTAAACGGGACATTTGCATAACATTTTTCTTTAGTTTTAGATAAAATGCCGTATTAAAACAGTATTTGTCTCAAACTAGATATATTAATTTGCCAGTATTGTTTTCCCTCATTAATTACGATTGAGGTAAACACGAGGTGATAAGGGCAAATATACCATACCCTCCATAGCCCCACAATGCTGATTAACAGCAGCATGCCAATGAAATAATAATGCTTCAAAGAATGTCCGGCTAAGGGCTGAACTCCACGGACGCATGTGTTTTTGCTCAGTGCGTCGTATTGCGTGCAAATTGTCCATGGAATTCAACCCTGAATGGTCGGCCCCCACACATTTTCACCTCACCAAATCCGACCCACTGTTCTGGATCCTGATTCTGTACTGTGCTGACTGATTATTGATCCTGGCCTGTTCCATGACTATGCTTATTCTTTCCCTGTTCCTCCTTTCACATGTCAGCCCCCCCTTGCCTGCCCAGAACCCTTGCCTTGGTTCTCTCTCTTTAAGACCTGGCATCATCCAATTAGAAAAGGGGTCCTCCCAACGTGAAAGGCAAATTTTATATGCAGAAGTGTGAGCTGTGGTCGGAACCTTACTGTTTGTTTTTGGATACGGAGTGTGACAGTTCCCTAGGGAAACCGTATTCCCTACGACCGTATCCCTAGAAGATTTAGTCCTCGCTGTAGTGCTGTGCAATGCAATTGGCAGATGAACTGGATCAGCCAAAAATATGTTTTTATAGCAACTTTGCAAAAATGAGAGGCTATTATGTGTGTGCTGCTTATGATATGCTGCATAGATTATTTGAATCTTGTTTCCTTCCATCTGGGAATTCATAATTATAGCAAGCAGGTAGGAGCCATTTTGTAGACACTGTTAAGACAAGCCTTGTATCATCTCAGAATCTTGTTTGTGCACCAGAATCGGGGACCTGATGTCCTTACGAATGCACTGGTTACATGGAATGGAAAGTGAAAGTAATTGCCTGCCCTGCCTCTATGTAAGACAATATTTGATTGACAGCTGGGATTTGTAAATGAGTTTACAACAAGTATGAATGCTTAAATAAAAAAAATAAAAAAATTGGATTTCATGTTTAATTTAAAAAGGACTTTTATTATACAGCTTTTTATGTCTCGGTGACAGGTCCACTTTAAGGGGCGTATTTATCATACTGTATGAAATATTGGAGAAAACATCACTGGCACACCTCCCAACATTAGATAAATGGAAAGAGGGACAATAAAGATCTGCATCACAGAGAACACGCTTGTTTTATGGCTACATCCCCTAATTTCCATGTTTATTTTATCAAATTTGGCAGGTTATGAAAGTGTGAACACATTAGAATTCTGTGTTTGCTTATCTTAAATTGATAAAAATGTATCAAAGTACAGGCAATGAGTGTTCTGCACGTTCTGCCAAAAAGCCTCTTATTTCAACTACGTTTCAGAAACTCTGTATCGTTTTCTGTTATCAGTGCTGGAGATCAAAGAGAAACTTGGGACTTCTTAATAAAAATTCAGGACTTCCGGTTGAGCTGTCAAAATTGGGACTGCCGTGCATTAAATGGGAAAGTTGGGAGGAATGCACCGGTGATTTTGCCCTTAGCAACCAATGCTATTGGCAACATCACTGGTGATGTTTTCTTCCAGTGTTTTATACAGCATGATAAACATGCCCCAAATTGTATGATTTTGTCACAGTATATATGGGAACTGTTCCTTTTACCCACCTAACAATATGTAAATCAAAAGTTCCTTTTGGGTCACCCTAGAAGTTGCCATATTGTCACTTATTTTACCTAAGGTCAGCTATTTAGCTACCCAGCATTTAGTTAATCACCTGTAAAACTGTAATGTTTTGGGTATTTGTTGTGCTAAAGATGTAGCACAACATACTGTAGGTCCTGTTTCATAAATATATAAATGACAAAGGTTACCTTCAAAGAGTGCTTCATATCATGAATGAGTTTTCAGCTTATAAAAGGGCCTTCTTAAAGAAGGACTAAAAATTAATATGTATAAAGAGACCGTCCCTAAGCTCAGTAAGTGACAGCAGCACAGAGCATGTGCAGTGAATCAGCAGAAAAGAAGATGAGGAGCTACTGGGGTATCTTTGGAGACACAGATCTTTACTGGTAAAAAGCTTTGGTTGCCTTGGTCTGGTACAGAAGCAAAAAACATAATGTACAACATTCCTACCTACTTCTTTAGTTTAACTTTCCTTGTCCTTTAATGAATGCAAAGAATTAGCACAACTGTGCCAAATGTTGTGTGAACACAAAAGTGGTTTACATTTTAAGTGAAGATTTTTTGTGTGTAGTTCCAACTTTCCTCACAAGATGGCAATAACATGTTACCTAACCAAATCAGTTTACTGTAGCAAGAACTGACTCCCATTATTTTACGTGCAGCTGCACAGGGAGAACAGTAGGCCCCGCACGCACTTTGTATTAGATATTTTATTTAATTTCCAAATCATAGATGCTGTTTCATGTTGATTCTTACTTCCCTCTCCTGCTCTCTGGTCAAGTAATGGAGGAAAGGGTCAGTGCCCCCCTTCTTCAGAGGCAGACACCCATAGAGTAAGTAGAGGCACAATTCCACTAATAAGATCATTTAAACAATTTTTCTAAAGTTTCCGAAAAAAAAATTATTTTGGATGCGCTAAATTTGAACCATTTTTAGGGGGTTTCACATTTGGCTGAACCCAAGAACCTGGCAGAACTGAATCCAAACCCTATATAATGGATTAAATCTGCCATGTGTCAATTTGGATTTAGTTTGGTATTCTCTATCCCCTTCGTGAAAGAATCCGAACCTCAATTTGCATATGCAAATTAGGGGCGGGAAAGGAAATGGTGGGAAAAAATGTTTTTTACTTACTAAAAGTCACGTAATTTCCCTTCCCACACTTTATTTACATATGAAAATTAGGATATGGATTCAGTTCAGCCATGCACAAGGATTTGGCTGAATCTGAATCCTGCTGAAAAAGCCTGAATCCTGGGCAAATCCTGGATTTGGTGCATCCCTATTCCAGAGTACACGTATAGTACACCTAGGGCCAGATTTATAATTTAAAAAAATTCAAAATTCAACCTTGTGAATAAAAGGGAAGTAAAATCAATATTCGAATTCGAAGGATTTTACCGCTATTCAATTGGTCGAACGATTTATTGAATCGTTTGAATATATCCATTCGAAATATTTTAACCGATTTTTTACTATTTGATCCAAATTCGAATAGAATGTAGGAACCGGAGAGCTTTTCAGTGCAGTAAAAACTTCTTTTATTGCAGCACTACATGTTTCAAACAACACATGTCCTTCCTCGGGTGCATATTACAAACCACTTAATTCTGTGACCTTTTTAAACCCAAATGACCTCCCAACATTCCAAAGTGCATTCTCAGCTCCATCTTGTGGCCAGAGATAAAAATTATTTTACTTATGGATACTATTGCAACATTTAACAATCTATCCACTGAATTACACCACAATGTAGCAATTGCTATTTTGCTTGTTAAAATTGTATCAATAAATAGTTAAATAAATGGTTACTTATTACTATACATTGTGTCTTTCCACTTCTTGCTTTCAACCCAGATTTCATAGTTGAAAGATTTATATCATTTTCTTTTTCATACTATAAAAGTCAGCACTAGAATACAGTTTTATATGTCACTGAACCTACACATTTTCACAGTATCTCTTTATAAGAAACATTTAAGGCTCCAAGCTTCGTTCATGCCTCTGGGTTCTATTGAATCTAACTTATCTATCCATTTTGCTTCGCATCTGAGTAAAAGATTTTTCCTATCACCACCTCTTAATTGTTTTGGTATCTGCTCAAGAACCATCCATCTTAGACTGGCTGCAGTGTGTTTGGCTGTATAAAAATGTCTACCTACTGGGGTATGTGTTTTCTTTTCAGTGGGTTTATAAGTTCCTATAGATCTTTTATGTTCGCCCAAACAACTTCTGTAGATTGAAACTGGCGAACTAGGCAGTCGAATAAAAATTTAAAGGGGAAGTTATTCGATAGTCGAGTATTCGAATATTCAAATAGATTTTTATTCGAATTATTTGAATCATTCAAATCGATCGAATTTGCTAAATTCACTGGTCCCATTTACCTAATTTGCATATACAAATTCGAATCTAATTGAAATTCATGTGAATTCAATGTGAATTTAGTAAATCTGAGTAAAGTGAAGGTTCTCCATAATATGTGGAGGGTGATAATTGTGTTTGGGGAAGCTAAATAAATACATATCCAAGGCCAAGTCCATGTATAACCCATGGCAGGATAAATGCAGTGGTGATTTCATGTATAACACTTCCACACTTCGCCATCTGCAAATTGATGCTGAGACAAAAAAGTCACCACAAGAAAAATGCCCACTGACTTTGATGCATTTGAAGTGAGACAAAATTAGTCGCCTATTGACTTGAATGCGTTTTGCACATCTTTCGCCATTTCATGATTTTTTTCTCAGATTCGGTCATCACTAATGATGCTTTATAGCGCGTGACAAGTTATGGCAGCCATTTAATGAATAATATATCCTAGAAAATCTGGAAGGATAAACACAGTGTCGGTTATGTGTGTTAAGGGTTGGATAAATGCCTTGCAAATTTTCTGTAAAATACATCCCAGGACACCAGTAACGGAACTAGGTGGGGGCAGGGCCCTGCAGGACACATGGAGGAATACGTTATTTCAGTATGGGGCAGATTTACTAAATTCACATGAAATTCACATGAAGAATCGAAGTTCGATTGAATTTGTATTAAATTCAAATTCAAATCTTCGAATATGCAAATTAGGCAAATTCGACCTTCGAATATTCAATGGTCGAATACTTCCCCTTTAAATTTTAATTCGACCACCTACTTCGCCAGATGAAAGCTACCGAATTGGGCATCATTATCTTTGATCAAATATAAAAAATCCGTTCAAATATTCGATTTGAATTCGATTAGAATATTCGATCAAATTTTTTATATTCGATCGTTCGTATGATGGATTTTACTTCCCCATTATTCTCTTGGTCGAATTTCAAATTTTTTTATATTTGAAATTCGACCAATAGTAAATCTGCCCCTATGTGTCTGCTGAATTCTGCCTTACAGCAGGGATGGCTAATGTATATTCAAATTCTAGATAACTATAATTTTCTAAATGTTTGGAATTCTGTATCTTAAAGGAGAAGGAAAGTTCTGTTATACTTTGGAGTGCCAAAATTTAGGCATTACCTGACACCCTGGGACATTGCTTCTATCAGCAGAAAACTGCACCGGTTCAGGGGTTATTCCAGCGAGCACCACCGAGTGATCAGCTTCTTTCTTCTCGCAGTTGCGCATGCACAGATGCACGAATGTCCAAACTTTAATGAAAATGACGGCTATTTCGTTCTACTGCACATGCAGCTGCCCCAGGAAATTTGAAGAAACAAGAAGCTGGAACAGAATCGTGGTGCTCGCTGGAATAACTCCAGGGTGGTGCAGTTTTCTCCTAATAGGAGCACCGGCCCAGGGTGTCAGATAAGTAAATGCAATCATTTGGGGTGCCTACGTTTTGGCACCCACAAATAAAAATTACTTTCCTTCTCCTTTAAATAATTGAGAAGGAATATCTACATCTTACTCCATTTTTTTTTTTTGTGTGTTCTACCGCCCTTCTAAGAGCCAAGTGTATGTGGTAGGGATGCATTTAATACACAGTAAGCATTTATACTAAGAGGAATATTTTTAATGAAACAACCTCAAACTTATAATGTAGAAAAAACAAATCATAATTCTATTGTAATACTATTCCTGCACAGGACAACTAGTCAGTATATGTCCACCATGTAAAGAAAGATATACTTAATTGATCCTTGCAGCTCTGAATGTTGAGCTGATGACTGCAAACTATAAGTTTAGAACTTACAAGGGTTATGGCTTCTTCTATATATATTCTAGAATGGTAAGCATTACTGACCTGTCCGTATCTGAGTATGTGTGAAAAAAATATATTTTTTAATAAAAGAGATCAATATAATTATAGGTTATTGGGGGGTGGGTTAGACATGAAGAGGGCAATCATTTTGCCCTGGGACTTCTAATGAAATTACTGAATGAAGTCCATTAACCTTAACTTATTTTTGCACCAAACTGGACTTCTGGGCTTCTGCAGACTGCCCAAAGCATCCTTATACACTTTCACTGGGTGTTTGTGTGAGGCTACATCTATTTCTCAGTGACCATTGTCTATCTACAACACACAGTACAAGCCTGGTGCGGTGAAACCTGCGAATGAAGTTCATCAGTAAATAAAGACACACAAGCTATATTCTCTTGAACAGTATTTATTTTTTTTTCCTAGATCTGTGGCATTCAGACATTTTCTAGAAAACCGATTATAGGTTCTACGTGTCAGTTTATTTATTTATTTTTAAGTTTGTTTAAAATAAAAATCTAGAAATTAGATATTACTAATGAGGGCCAAACACCAAATGGTGCCAGCCATCTCTAAGAGGCAGGGCTGCCTTACCCCTCCCATGCAACAGGGCCCCCAAGCACACTGCACAGCACAGAAGGGGTAGATGTTTTGCAATAAGAGTCCCAGCATTGGAGTGAAACTGGAAGCGGACTAGATTCTGGAAGGGATCTCATGCCCTCAATGAGATACTTTCTAAACATGAAATACCCACTTACTCTTTAAATAGCAGGGCTACCCTTTTAGCAACATGCGTGCTTTATACTATTGCCTTTGTGCAGCTATTAAACCCCATTTTTTTCTGGTACCTTTTGGTTACAATCACTGGCAGTAACAAATCTATTCTCTCCTTTTCCAGTATTATCTTTTTTTTTATTCCAATAAGAACTCCAGCGTTACTTTTAAAGTCAAAACGTTTGTTTTCCTTCCTTGTCTTTTAAAGAATAGGTAGTATAGCACTTTTTATTGTCCCCCAATTTGATTGAAGGTATGTTATCCATCAAAGTAAATTTCTCCTTGTAAAATTAACCTTTGGTTTTTCAAGATTGTAAATGAAATCAAATGTGAACTGTTTTTACATTCTGTTTATGTCCATTAACATCTGTAAAATACTCATACATCATGAGTAAAATAAGTTGCATGGCAATCATTACCACAATGCAGAACACAGCAGATCCCCTACTAGTGATGGCATATACATTGATCCAATAAAAGGTGTCATATTACCTATTTAATAAAATGAACGTATTACATTGAAATAGTCATCAAATGAAATAGTCATCAAATTACAACCCTTTGCATTTACTTTGTAAGCATACTCTTGTACCTTATATTAGCTGTGTCCCATAATAGAATGTCAACATCTCTTGTACTAATGACACTTTCCTCTGCCACCAAGGTGCCCCTACATATTCAGTATTTTTAAAAACACTCTCCTTATTTGGCAGTGAGGGTATTTTTCATGCATCACCAGCACCCTGACTCCATTCATGCTAATTAAAAAAAAGAAACTACCATCCCCAACACTTCCTCCAGTAGCATTAGAAGTTCATTGTATTATAAAACGTCTCTCATGTGAGTATAGCTGCTAATAACATCTGCATGGTTCTTTTCCCAACGTTCTCCCCCTGCCAACCATTTGCCACTGGAATGTTCTGTACCAATTGGATAGAAATTACATTATTTCTATTTAAACCACTCAACAGTTAAATTTGGCATTCTTCCTTTGCACTTCATTCTTCCTTTAAATACTATATTCCCACAGTTTAAGGTACTGTCCCAGTATAGGACTAGAGCATTATTTTAGCCGAACATGTCCTTGGGAAGACCTTAGCCTTCCAAAGGGGGCATCACAGAGCCCTACACTGCCCTATGGGTGCAATAGGGAATCCATGGGCAGGGTGGGTGCTAGATTAAGAACCAGTCTCCAGAACAAAAGGACAGCCATATAAAGTCATCTATAGCTTTTTTTTTTTTTAAACTCATGCTAATTGCAATAGCATTTCTGAGTAACAACTACCTGGCTGTCAAATGTGCACACTACAGTTAGTTCGGAGCAATTTTATTTTGTCTTGCACTGTGTGCCATTGTTGTAAAGCCCACCGAAAAACATTTTACATAGGCTCACAAAGTCATTTTAGGATGGGACACTTTAAAATACAAACTGGCTTTGAAATTTAAGTATGGCTGGCTTCTTCAGATTAGAGTTAGTAGTATTTAATAGAGTAGTTAGTAGATTATCAGGTCAATTGTTACTGGTGAAAAGGTTGTGTTGCATAAATTTTGGAACCTACACGTCTTTTCTGAAATATGACCAAACATTATTGTTGAACTCACAGTTTTTTTTTTTCATTGCTCAAGCAAGGCTAGATGTTGATATTCATCATTAGATGGATGCACTGGCAATCGTTTACTGTATGCGAGCAACCTGAAAACGAATGTACCATATTGTTCAGCGTAAACAAGGGACCCTAAATGTTCCTGATGCATAGATTCTTCAAGGGAAAAGTGGGGTTTTGAAAGTGGCTTTACATTAACTTAAAAGATAAGCAAAGGATGGATTTGGAGGATTTATTTGTGCTCGTCTATTAAATAGATAAGCTTTAACCAACCCATCTCGTTTCCATTTTGGCTAAATAATATTGATAACATTCCGGTCCATGTTTTTTTTAACCTTATAACAATTGGCAAGAAATTTTCGATGGCCAGAAATATGATAAAGAAATGAATACACACACACATTACATTCAGAAACCCACTCTTCCTTTGGGGACCCCATGATATTCAGGAAATAATTTAATATTGTTTTGTAGGGAATCTGCAACGCTGAGGTACCCTACACATATGCCAGCTGTACTTACCTGATGGCTTACCGAGCACAGGCTTATGCTTTATTTTTTTGGGCCTGAACATTCAGAAGCACCAGGAATTTAACCACTATCCTTTTGAAGAAGATGTATATACTTGCCAGTTTTTTTTAAGCCTCCCATATTAAATTGGCAGGTTTTTTTTTTGTTTTTTTTAAATAAATTAGAAACAGATTCTAACAAAAGCCACCCACCCTGGCCTCTCTACATAAATACATGTCACCCAGTAGGGCAGTACACTTGTTTATGTCATATTACACCACTACAGGCTGTTAGATTAAAAAAATACAGTTCTGATCTTTTTTAATCGCTATATTATCTATATATAAATATATGCATGTATATTTATATATACATATTTATGTATGTAAACACACACACGTACAGTCCAAAACCTTACTTAAGGACCATATTCACCATAACCCCTTACTACCAGGTGGGCATACCAGGCTTTTCTGGTAGCAATGGGGCTAAAAAGGACCCTGCCTTCTAGGCGTTTATTAAAATATACGCAAAAACATTCTTTCTTCTTTATAATGGGAGTTATGAAAAATATGGCCAATAACTTACCACTGGAAGGCTCCTGAAAAGGAAATATGCATCGAAGACATCCTTAAAAATCAGACTTTAAGAAAATAAATACTTTTTTTCCTTTAAAGATTTGGGGAGATTAATAAATCTCAAATTACTGTTCATGGTAAGCCCTGAAGCAAGGAGGAGGTTAATCGCGCCACTGCGCGTACACACGTGTGCGTGTTTACACAAACATTTTGTTGTTGTTGTTTTTAATAGAACTTTCACTCCAGCATTTTCAAAGAACCCGCAGGGGTTAACAAATATCCAAGGCTTTTAAGAAAAAAAGCTGACATAATCAAACCACACAGTGGCTATGAATAATTAGTAATAATTAGTGAACTCATTTAAGTCTTCACTCCTCCACTCCCACCCAGACTGTTTTCTCTTTCCTGGCACTCATTCAGCCGCTGTCTGAAGAGGTGTGGGGAGCGGTGGAAGGAGAAGTACGTCGACGTGGTGGACTCCATGAATTGTCTGAACTGTTTGAAGGGGGAAATGGGCGATGAGAGCGTAGAAGGAAGAGCTCTCCCTGCTCTCGGAGCAGGGCGTGAGCAATCAGCCCTGGCAGAGACTGAAGGGAGCTGTTTAAGGAGTCTACCTTTGTCTCCAAGGTTATAATTCTCTTCTCAAGGTCTTCATTGCGTTCTTGTAGCTCAGACATGAGGTCATACATTACATTCTGGGTCTGAACAGGAATACATAAACAACAGTTAACATTCATGACACTATGGGATCAGATTTATCACATTTGTTTTCAATATGTATATGTATCTCAAATGTATAATTTTTTTTCTAGCATTATGCGCAGAATGAAAGACATGGAAAAATATATACAGAAGTCACCTATAGACATATAACAAAAACATGGTTCACCTTGTCCATAAAATTTTGGGGGGAGGTAACTTTAGAGAAAAGTCATGAAAAGCTTTCACAAATGAAAAAATGAACCTGTGGGGAAAAATATGTGTTATGTGTAAATGTGAAAAATATTTTGGTCTGTTCCCAATTTGTTTCAGAATGAACTCCATTGATAACTAATAAGTGTAAGAGAGAAGGCAATGTCAAAAAGTGACAGCTGAACTATTTGAAATCTTTTAAAGCAGCTATAGATGGGAGCCACCATGAAAATATCAAACAAATATCATATATACAGTATTTTAGCATTATGATACAGCCCTTGCCAACAAGTTATCTCTATCTAAAACAATAATGTTATTTTAATTTTGTGTAACAGTTTACGGAACTAGGGTATGTGGTGGCACAAAGCAACAGACCTTTTGAAGTCTGAGTAACTGGACTGACTAGTGGAGAGTCAAACTATATTCTAGGGGATGCTTCAATGAGAAATAAACCCTAAAAATGGATATGGCTAGAAATGCCAGATTTTATTGAACCAGCCTAAAGGTTCATTATCTCTATAGCAAAAATCATCCAGACCTTCAAATTTGTCACAGGAGTTCCATATCTTTGATTATGTTAGAAGTTTCAGTAAAAAGCCCATATATATATATATATATATATATATATATATATATAGTGATGGACGAATTTATTCGCCAGGGGCGAATTCGCGGCGAATTCCCGCGAATAAATTCGCGAAACGCCAGCGAAAATTCGCCTGCCAAAAATTCGCAAAAAAAAGTCACGCAACGACGCGACAAAAATGTGCCTTGGTCCCTAAGCTCAGTGCAGCACAGAGCATGTGCAGTGAATCACCAGAAAAGAAGATGGGGAGCTACTGGGGCATCTTTGGAGTCAAAGATCTATACTTACAGCCAAAGACATGTGGTTGCCTTGGGCTGGTACAGAAGCCCAAAACATAATGCCCTACCAGAGGAAGCAGACCCTGCTACTGCAGGGGGGGCATAGGAATCCCATGATGCCCAAATTCATCTACTATTTCAAGAAATATTTGTAAAACAGGTCAACCTCCATACATTTTGTGGGACCTGAAAAATAATTTGCTTTGAGGCCCAGTAATATCTAGTTACACCGATGTGCCCTACTTTAGTTAAGATTTAGTTCTCCTATAAAATGAAAATAGTTCTTACATCTGCAGTATGTCTATTGTTGCAACCCACACAGTATGTTTCAGTCTAGCATTTGGAAGATGAGGTGAGCTCACTTTGTCATTAACCATCAGTAATAACTTTATTCACTCAGTTTTTTTCTAGTTACCAGTGCCACATTAATGAGTGGCACTGGTTAACCAATTCACTCATGTTATTTTCTTATATTGGATCTCCCAAACCTAAATGGTAATAAATGTGCCCCTAAGAGTTATTTACAGTTGTGCTCATAAGTTTACATACCCTGGCAGAATTTATATCTCAATCATTTTTCAGAGAAAGAAAACTTTTCTTTCATTCATGGTTAGCGGTTGGCTGAAGCCATTTACTGTCAAGCTGCTGTGCTTACTCTTTTTATATCATAATCATTACACAAACTACCCAAAATATTTACATACCCTTGTGATTTGGCCTGATAACATGCACACAACTTGACACAAAAGGGTTAGAATGGCTATTAAAGGTAACCATCTTCACCTCTGATCTGTTTGCTTGTAATTAGTGGGTGTGTATCTTTCATCCAGTGCTGCACTGATGGTTTTTGGATTCTAAGTCACGGGGAAAGCAAAAGAGTTGTCAAAGGATCTGCGGAAAAAGGTAGTGAACTCTATAAAACAGGAAAGGGATATAAGAAAATATCAAAGGAATTGAGAATGCCAATCAGCAGTGTTCAAACTATACTTAAGAAGTGGAAAATTAGGGGTTTTGTTGAAACCAAACCAAATAAAACTAAAATTTCAGCCACAACTGCCAGAAAAATTGTTTGGGATGAAAGGAAAAACCCATGAATAACCTCAGGGGGAATACAGGACTCTGAAAAAATGTGGTGTGGCTGTCTCAAGATGCACAATAAGGAGGCACTTGAAGAAACATGGGCTGCATGGTCGAGTTGCCAGAAGAATGCCATTACTATGTAAATGCCAAAAGTATCCCACTTACAATATGCCAAACAGCACAGAGACAAGCCTCAAACCTTCTGGCACAAAGTCATTTGGAGTGATGAGACTAAAATTTTACTATTTGGCCACAACCATAAACGCTACATTTGGAGAGGAGTCAACAAGGCCTATGATGAAAGTTACATTCCTACTGTGAAACATGGTGGTGGATCGCTGATGTTTTGGGGATGTGTGAGCTAAGGACAGGAAATTTGGTCAGAATTGATGGCAACATTAATGCAGTAAGTTATCAAAAAATACTGGAGGAAAATTTGCACTCATCAGCCCGGAAGCTGCTCATGGGACGTACTTGGAAATTCCAGCATGACAATGATCCAAAACACAAGGTCAAGTTGACAGGTTATTGGCTACAGCAAAACAAAGTGATGGTTCTGGAGTGGCCATCTCTGTCTCCTGACCTCAATATCATTGAGCCACTCTGGGGAGACCTTAAACCTGCAGTTCAAGCAAGATTTACCAATTTACTGTCTAATAAGATAAAGAGCCTCATCCACAACCACCACAAAATACTTCAAGCTGTCATTGATGTTAAAGGGAGCAATACACGGTATTAAGAACTGGGGTGTGTAAACTTTTGATCAGGGTCATTTGGGTAGTTTGTGATTATAATTTAAAAAGAGTAAACACAGTTGTTTGACTATAAATGGCTTCAGCCAACCACTAACCGTGAGTGAAAGAAAAGTTTTTGTGTTATTGATATTCTCTGAAAAATGGTTAAGAAATCATAAACTCTGCCAGGGTATGTAAATTTATGAACACAACTGTAACTTTTGGACAAACAGATTCCTGTGTTTTAAAATTGAAGTTGTATTTACTTTTGGGAAAAAGTCTGTATTATTCTCAATCCAAAAATTACTGAACGACCAAAATGTTGATCAGTTTTGTCACATCAGTCATTGAGCTTTTTTAAAACGTTCCTCACAAAAAAAGCAATGAATTCATTTTGTATAGACCCCATGTGATACATGATGTGGTCACATTCAATTAGTGATTGCCCTTTACGGAAAGTTTCCTTGCCCAAGGACTGCATTGGGCAGAATTCCATGTAAAAAAATAGAGAGGTAATGTGTAAAATTGTTAAATACTTCTTTTTAAAATGAATTAGAGGGAGGAGATTGAACAGCAAGGAATAAAGTTCTACCCTGCTGTTTGACATCCCTCTGTGAATTTTTCTAGTTAGGTATTTCAGCCTCACAGGAGAAAAACTTAGTGACAAAAGCAGAAAACTGCTCTGATGTTCATACTTATCCTCAAAAGAAAGCACCTAATGATCAAAATGCATGATAATGTTTTTATTGATATCCAGATTTTAGAACAATGTGGCACTTTTAGTTTAGCCATTTCAGCCTTTTAGATTTCAAAAAATATTTTAAAGGCAATAGGTAACGTGCTAATGAATGCACTGTGGACCTACCATAACATCTTAGACTGTGGACCTACCAGAAAACCTTAGACTGTGGGCCCACCAGAAAACCTTAGACTATGGACCAACCAGAAAACCTTTTAAACCGTGGGCTCAGCAGAAAACCTTAGATTGTGGGCCCAACAAAAAAACCTTAGACTGTGGACCTACCAGAAAACCTTAGACTATGGGCCCACCAGAAAACCTTTTAAACTGTGGGCCCACCAGAAAACCTTAGATTATGGGTCCAACAAAAAAACCTTAGACTGTGGACCTACCAGAAATCCTTAGACTGTGTACCCACTTTCCAAACTTTTATTCCTCCTCTCCTCATTCAACCTCTTTATTCTCCTGTTCTTTGATATTTACTTACTATAGTCTGTTCTTCCAATATCAAGTCTCTTTTTTTCTCATAAAGAAATAGAGAATGACCATGAAATTGGCCAAATAGTTAGAAGCAAAAGGGCCATTGAAACCGGGCCCACCAGGAGTTTTTCTGGTATCCCAATGGGCCAGTCTGACACTGTCTCTGTAGCTTAATTTCCAGTCTGGTCATTGCAGGGATATTTGCTCATCCATGTGGATGGTTACATTGGATGGTTGTGTAAAATCAGTTTGGTCAGGAATTCCAATTTGGAGATGTAGAATCCAGAACAGGGGATTTAAAATGTATATCCTTTTGGGCACATTTTGTTAGGCATGTACCTTGTGTAACAGTACCCAAGTACTTGACAATAGCAAAGATCAGGGCCGGGCCAAGCCAACCGAGCAGCTTGGCAATTTAGCTGGCCATCATGCTAACCCCTCGTGCAGACAGTCACATGCACCATAACAGATGGGAGTGAAGAGGAAGGAGAGAGCAGCTGAGGGAAATGGCAGGGGAGGGAGGGCAGTATGGGTGAGCAACTGAGGGGAGGGAGGAAAGAGTGGTAGAGGGCGCAAGGCAACTTGGACTAGGGGTAGGCATAAAATCCTTCAACAGGTATCTGCAGGGCCAGAACTAGGGGTAGGCAGAAGAGGCACCTGCCTAAGGCACAATGAAAGGGGGTGCTGGGCAGCTACCTGTCTTCAACCTAGTTTGTGGTCACTGCCCTCCCCTGTGTCGCTCTCCCTCCCCTCTGTCATTCTTCCCTGCCTACAGTGCATGTGTGCGGGAACCCACAACTGCAAAGTGTGCATACACATGCACTTTAGGCAGGGGAAATAATTGGAGGGGTGGGTGGGGGGAGCACAGTGATCGGTTGGGTCGCCTAGGGGGCCTGGTCTGCTTGATCCAGTGCTGTAGAGGGGACCGTGACCACCAATCATTTTTTTAACTTGTAGAGGGGGCCCTGACCACCAATATTTTTTTTAACTTGTAGAGGGGGCCCTGGCCACCAATATTTTTTTTAACTTGTAGAGGGGGCCCTGACCACCAATATTTTTTTTAACTTGACGATGGGACCATTACCACCAATCATTTTTTTTACTTGATGGGAGTGCACAAGAGTCTGGGGTGAGGCCTGAGTTGAGCGAGCTGGATGTGGGCTCTGCAGTGTATGCTGCTATAAATACACAGAAAATGCAGAGGCCTTGCTGTGCAGTTCTCTTGCCATTATATTTTCCCTTCCAGCTAAATATTAGATTCAGCTAATAAAATTAGCTGAAGTAACAGAAGCATGTAGCATGTGGTTAGTCTCCAGGACATTCTGGGGCCCTGGATTGGTTAAGCAAGAAGGTGATTCATTGAACCAAGTCTTGTCAACCCTCATTTAGCTTTAACTGAATTGACAGTGCCACAATCTAACTGCTGCTTTCCCCTTCAAGATGGGATTGTGCCAGCATTTTCTGCAGGTCACATAGTGAAGGCAAATAAAGGGCATACCACTTTAAGAAACACTGCAGGGACACCTTTTTAATTTTTCCTGTTGTCTTTACCTCTGTAGAAAAGTAAAACCTATATATCCACACAAAAAAACAAAATGTTGCCCACTCTATTTGGAGGCCCAGCTCCAAGACCAAACCCCAACCACATCAAGTTGTCAACCAGAAATCTTAAAACACTAGCTCAGTGGCAATGGTCAATTCCTGGAACTGGGAACTAATTTCTTACCTGAATTAGGGATGCACTCAATCCACTGTTTTGGATTCGGCCGAATCCCTGAATCCTTCCAGAAAGATTTAGCCGAATACCAAACCGAATCCGAACCCTAATTTGCATATACAAATTATAAGTGGGAAGGGGAAAACATTTTTTACTTCCTTGTTTTGTACCAAAAAGTCATGTGATTTCCCTCACTGGCATATGCAAATTAGGATTCAGATTCAGTTTGGCCAGGCAGAAGGATCTGGCTGAATCTGAATCCTGCTGAAAAAGGCCGAATCCCGAACGGAATCCTGGGCGTTTAGCACTTTAGTACACTTTGCTATTTTGTTTTAATTAGTCTTACAAAGACGTAATAGGAACAATGACCCCTACAAAAGGTATTCTTTACCTGTGGCAGCCCATGGGGTTTAGAATGGACCAGACAGATCCAGATGCTACAAAAAAAAGAACTGCATTTGCATACATCACAATTTTTGCAAGGGCTAATATATTCACAGGGGTTTAGTTTCAAGTTCAGGGGCAGGGCTGTACCTATAGGTAGTGAGCAGAGAAATGCCCAATGCAATTCATTTATTTATTGCACTTTTATTGTCCATAGCCAATTAACTATCAAGTGCTACACAGTACTCGTCTATAATTGTTCTAGACAGCGTGTAATAGTGTAGTGGGACCGTGGAAGTGGGGGCTCATTTGCACTTTTACCTTGGGCACCAAAGCTTTCTAGCCCAGCTCTGATCCAGGTAAACTCCATTTCATCGCACATACTTTTTTCATAAACAAAATATTCTGTGCTATTCACAATTTCAATTGTGCACTGATGCCATAACATGTTATATTGTACAGCTGGAAGGATATTGTCAGAAGTTAAAGATAAGGCAAAAGTATGTGGGGTTTTACAGTATGGCAGTATCAGCAGACTAAAAATCCCTGTTTCCTAAAACGTGGACAAAGAATGAATGGGGCCAGGAAATGTGCATTGATTAATGCTCTTTTCGTAGTTGCACAGAGGGAGTTATGAAATAGAATAATCAGAGCAAAAGGAATATTACTGCTGCTTTGATTAGCTATTCATTTAGTTCTACAGTACCCCCAGAAATGTATTTATTTATAAGGCCATGATCCTTTTTTTACATTTATTTATAGATCTGACATCTGCTTTTTCTCCTTTATTTATAAAGGAGAAAAAGCAGATGTCAGATCTGCAGTCCTTTAGCTTTACTGTAGCTAGCAACCTCCTCCCAACAGGGAATGGCTATAAGAGGTACAGTTCAGCAAAGCAGAAGGGCCACAGTTGGACATCATTAGACTAAACGGTTTCCTTGAAAAATGTTTTTATAAATAGCCCAAACCCCTGCTCCTCCCATCAGTGGGTCTAGTAGCAACATCCTCTGCAAAGGGTACAGTCACCCAGGTCTCTCATATAAGCAGGACTGTCAGCTGGCTGACTCTCACCAATAAGTGAATCACAGAGGGGGGTCCAAGCATCACAAGTGCCTTGTTACTATGGAGCAGCTGCTGTACATTCATGAAATCTGTCAGCTGTGTTTGAGTTGAGCGAGCTGGATGTGGGCTCTGCAGTGTATGCTGCTATAAATACACAGAAAATGCAGAGGCCTTGCTGTGCAGTTCTCTTGCCATTATATTTTCCCTTCCAGCTAAATATTAGATTCAGCTAATAAAATTAGCTGAAGTAACAGAAGCATGTAGCATGTGGTTAGTCTCCAGGACATTCTGGGGCCCTGGATTGGTTAAGCAAGAAGGTGATTCATTGAACCAAGTCTTGTCAACCCTCATTTAGCTTTAACTGAATTGACAGTGCCACAATCTAACTGCTGCTTTCCCCTTCAAGATGGGATTGTGCAAGCATTTTCTGCAGGTCACATAGTGAAGGCAAATAAAGGGCATACCACTTTAAGAAACACTGCAGGGACACCTTTTTAATTTTTCCTGTTGTCTTTACCTCTGTTGAACAATAAAAAAACGTATATATCCACACCAACACCAAAAAAACTAAATGTTGCCCATTCTATTTGGGGACCCAGCTCCAAGACCAAACCCAAACCACATATCAAGTTGGCAACCAGAAATCTTAAAACACTAGCTCAATGGCAATGGTCAATTCCTGGAACTGGGAACTAATTTCTTACCTCAATGGAACTGAGCATTTAGCACTAACACCCTCTTCCTCTGGTATGAAAATAAGTCATACTGTGATATATTGGCATACTGCTGCTTAGTTGCTGTACCCACTGCTTGAGGTTGTGTATAATCTCCATCCCTGGTAGGTTGAGCAACAGATCAACACACAGACTTTTCCAGGTAAAAAGCTAGGAATAACAGATTCTGCCTCTTTAAGGAGCGTAAACTATGTGATTGTATGCTCAGACCACATCTTCAACATGACAAGACCATACCTTCTGATATTCCTCCCCCAGGGTGCTGATACAATTTAAATTATAAGGAAAAGATAAAGTAACGTCAGTAATGTTAATCAATGAAAAAAAATCACCTGGCCCTGGATAGTATTCCCTAGGGCACGCATTTGCCATCTTTTCTCTTCTTTCCAGACATACCTTTTTTATGGTAAGGCCTGTCGCATTCACAATTTCAGACTTTGCAGAAAAGCAAAGGAAAGATGGGCTTGTTATAAAGCAAGAGATTAAAGTCAGGCATGGCTACCTAATAAATTACCACCCCAGTGACTCAACAAGGGGCAGTAAAATCACTCCAATGCATGATTTCAATGTGGGTGTATTTATCATAGAATAAAAACGGTGATTGTCACAGTTCACCAGAGTATTCACTTGCATAAGGAATTTTAGGGGCATATTTATTAGATTCTTCACCATTTGATACATAAGATAAATGAATGCATATGTGAATATAAATTTGTAAGATTTCTTTCTCTCTGTAAACTGGGGAAAGCTGTGTGTTTACTCTTTGATAGATATCCCACTAAGGATATTGAATGGTTTGGTACTTTCCTGACTACATGCATGCAAAATAACTCAGATTAAAGTTAGGACTCAAAATTCATCTTAATGCAAAAGGGATTTTCATTGTACGACTAAAGACAGTCCACATACATCTGCATAAATCCAGTTAGTGGACAATGCCATCTGGCCATCGGTGGATTTGATAATATCAAATGTGTAATGAAGGCCAGAGAGCACTTCCTGAATAGTAGCAAAGTTTGTCTGCCAGCCAAATGGCAAATGATTAGGGCACTGTCCTTTCAGTTGCCCTTATGATGCATCACATTGCTATCTTAATTAAAGCAAAATAAGTTTTTTGCTTGTCTTGTCTGCATTCAAATTGCCACTTGTACTGTGTACGCCAGTAACCTTCTGCACAAACACTGTCAACTTCCAGAGATCGAATGATCCCTTTCCTCTAAGTGATCTTACTTCCGCACCACCATCGGTGGCCAAGGAGTCACCTAGACAAGATCCCAGATGGAGGGCTTCTATCCACATTGCAGGAATTGCCTATATGTTCTAGGTATTTATATCTTGCTGCTCCAACATGACCCACTTTAATTTGGAGTAAATGGTCAGTTAATCTGCCCCACTGACACTGTATAGGATGCATAAGTAGCTCAAAGGACATCTGCTACTTGTCCCTTAAAATTACCCCACTCCAGGCTTCCAGCCATGCCTTCCAGTGTTGCATCATATAAAAAAGAACTTACTACACCAATAATTATTTGATGCCATCCTGACTTAAGACCTACATGACTATATTTCTTATAGAGCTTTCAGAGCTGTGCTCCAAGCAATTTAGTGGAGCCACAAGACATCTGTACTGACACTGATACTTCTGAGATGATACAATGGCTTCAAACATGGTTAAATATACAGCATATGCCAAAGGTAACTCATACAAGCCTGGCACCTAATGAAATAGCTTCAAATAAGGCACTAATTGGTTCAAAGCATAGCTTTTGTTGATCGGGCCTCTGAATTCTGCCATTATAACATTAGAGATGGCAACCTCCCAGGGGTAACACCTGCCCAAGCACAACTCTCGCTCCAATTCCAAACAAAGTCAAAGCGTCAGTTCAGATCAGTTGGCCCTTGTAAATTTCTGGCAGCAATGGCCCCTACCTACTGAATGTTAATGTTAAAAAGTGATGCACAATATATACAAATTTCTGGTGTTTTAAGAAATAACCTCACTAAATTCCTTTTAGCATATGTACAAATTAATAAGGATATACCAATTACATTGCTGCCTAATTATTGAATATGTACTTGGGGAAATTAATGATAATTGAGGATTTTAATTACCCAGATACTGACTGGAGCAACAGTACTGTCAGGTCAGTTCATGGGAACAAGTTTATAAACTTGTTGCAAGACAATTTTATGGCACAGGTTGTAGAGGAGCCAACCAGAAAAAATGCTATACTGGATCTAGGGTTGCCACCTTTTAGTAAACTTTTTACCTGCCAGCAGTGAGGGCGGGAGTGAAAGGGGCGTGGTGTGATGACAAAGGGGCATGGTATGACATCACAGGGGCGGAGCCAAAGCAAGCAATCTGCTGAAGACGCGAGAAAGGTAAGTTTTAATTGGAGTTTTAATTGGATTGGAGGCAGGGCAAGGGCCTTTTTTAAGGGGTATTACAAATTTACTGGGAGCTACATTGCCGGTAAATTTGTAATACCGGCCCCGGCCTTGGTGGGTGTTTTACCGGCCGGGTGGCAACCCTAACTGGATCGAGTGATCTCTAATGACCCAGAACTTATAGCAAATGTGCAAGTCATTGAACCCCTGAGTAATAGTGGCCATAATGTTATATCATTTAATGTCTGGTGCAAAAAACAAATATATATTGGGACAACAAAAACCCTGAATTTCAGAAAAGTTAATTTTAGTGCCTTGAGGGCTGTCCTTCAGAGTATTGATTGGGGCATTATGTTTTCAACTAAAAACACAGCATATGAAAGGTTGTAATTTAAAATGTTATTAAATCAGTACTGTTCTCAATTTATTCCCTTAAGGATTAAATGTAGAAGCACTTAGAATAACCCTATGTGGCTTAATATAAAAGTAAAGAAGTTAATAGGAAGAAGAGAAAGGCATTTAAAACATGTACAAGTTTGTTGGGACAGAAGCTGCATTTAATGAATATAGACACTATAATAAATGTTGTAAAACAGCAATCCGGAAGGCAAAGAAAGGAAGTGAAGAGTGCATTGTGACTGAGGCTAAGACTAAGACATCCCAAGAAATATGGCCTGCGGGAGAAAAACAAAGGACGGAAGTTCTAAACCTATCTACGCGTACACTTAACAGAGAATGAACTGAAGGTATTGGCCAAAGGCCTGTCTTTCTGTACAACAAAGAACTTTTTCAAACCATCATTGATATTAATTCTTTTGTTCAAAAAATAGTTCTCAGAAAGCATTTTCGAAATGATACTCTTGATAATGATTTATTAACTATACAAGTCAGCAGAGCTGATGATAATGTAGTTGAATTTCCTGATGTATGCAGCCTTAACATCTTGGAATCTCTCCAATGTGAGGCTGATAATGAAGTTGGTAGAACTGGTATTCCGGTCCCTCTATCTTGCCTAAATCAGTTTAAACCTAGATCTTACTTTTATCCTGTCCATCAAAGGACTTCAGCAGTTGATCTTTTTTTAAAAAAAAAAAGATGGAAAGGTACTTAAGTTCCCTATATGAAAAAAACTAAAGAATCTTATAATCTTACTCATGGTGAGAAAGAAGCATTGGTTACATTAGAGAAAGATAGATCTATTGTCATCCGTTCTGCTGATAAGGGAGGCATGGTGGTTGTACTTGATTATGAGGACTACAATCATGAGGCAATGCGGCAATTATCAGATACTGATTCATATACTCTCCTCCGTAACTATACGCAACTATACAGTTTCAACAAATTCTATATATTTTGATAGACAAAGCAAAACAAATAGATTTCTTGAATGAGAATCAGGTAGGTAGACCTATCATCGAGAACCATTGGCACAACTAGTTGACACTTATCTACAACCACTAATTCTATGTTTACGTAGTTACATTAGAGAAAGCCAACACACCTTGGAACAATTATCCGTAATTACCTGGAAATAAGTTTTTATGTGGAATTCTTTAGATGTTGTGTCACTATATACCTGTATCTCCCATGAGGTTGGTCTTGGGGCGATTAAATATCACCTCACCAACTACTGTATAGTAAGTACCCACTGAACTTCTTGATGCAATAGAATATCTCAACACATAATTACTTTAATATTATACTATTTTTATATACTACCTACAGCAACGTAGCACAGCGATGGGGGCAAAATTTGCCCCCTTGTATGCCAATCTCACTATTGGTTGGTGGGAGAAGTATATCTATAACATGGACAATCCTTTTTAAAAAGCACATTGTATTTTTCAGCCATTACATCGACAACCTAATTGTTGTTTGGCAAGGTACACATGCAGACTTCTTACTGGCAACCTCTTGCCACCCTAAACATGTCATTAAAGCAGTACCAACAGGGCAATTTATGAGACTACATAGATTATGTACTAACACACAGGAGTTTGTAGTCCAGTCAGACAGAGATTTCGTGCTAGAGGGTATTTAGATACTCATCTAGATGTCGCCTATAACAAGGTTCTTAACTCTCATCCAAGTATAAGACAAGATATGATGCATTTGAGGACAGAAAACAACAACAGAAAGTTACTACACAACAAGGTCAAATGGACAATCCAGTCTATTTTGTAACAGAATCTGCCCGTGCGTGGGGTCCTCCGACGGGCTTAAGTGATCGATAAAGTCGGCCAGATGTCGATCGGACATCTAGATGTGGTCCGACCGCCTGTATCCCCACCTCAAGGTGGACATATTGGGGAGAGATCCACTCATTTGATGACATCACCAAATGAGCGGATCTCACCATATATGGCCACCTTAATTGGGGGTCCCTCGGGGCTTGGTATTGGGTGCACTTTTATTTAATTTGTTCATTAATGACTTAGGAAAGGGTATTGTAAGTAATGTATCAGTG
>CM044432.1:98137472-98167198 GCA_024363595.1 Xenopus borealis | reverse complement strand
TTGGCTCTTGGCTGAGAGCCCAGAGTAGATACTTAATACATTTGTATCAGTTTTGTCCCTTGGTAGAAGAAGAGTCAAAACTTAAAGGGCAATTCACCTTCATTAGTAAAACTGTAATAAAACATACAAACTAGAGAAATGTGTTCAAACTTTCAGACCCTGGAAAATTTTGTAAAATGGGCATAGTAATTAGGGGGTGTGGTCACGAAAATGGGCATGGTCAAACCTTTTTTTCCCTCTTTCCATATCCAAAATGTTGGGAGGTATGTCTTAACTTGTGTCCAGTGCTGGAAAAAAAGCAAGCAGAAACTCATACTTTTACATGGGACTCCACAAGTATACTGCTCAGCTAAAAATGTTATTTTTTTATGTTTTTTTTTTTTTTACAAGAAACATCCCTTAGGAATAAAAGTTCCAATAAAAGCTTGAGTGTGGTGACAGTAACATGCAGCTCATTCAGTTCTTTGGCTCTTACAGCCACTGGCAGTTTGTACAACTATAGGTCCCAAAGCTTTTTTTTCTCAGATCAATAGTCCAATATTAAAAACCATGTATGTTTGCTTTGTATATATATATATATAAACTTTGCCACCCTTACTACACAACAGGGATTGTTTATAAAAATCCCCTGCCGTAAGCTCTCACTCCCACTAGTTCTCATCTACAGATTTATTGGATTTCAGCCCAACATGCACCACATGCTGAATGCAGCTTAAGGTGCAAGGCCCAGCACTACCAGGAAATAGAAACAATGTACTTACCACCTGCCATAGAGAGCTTTGTAGCAGATGTTTGCACTTCCTTTCTACCTGTGTCTAAATGAGGCTTAGATAAATTTGCTACTGTCAACCCCTCTCTGCATATTATTGTAGATATTATTTATCTAGCAGTGAATCTTAAACTGGAAATCTGTCTGTTCCCAAGTCCTGCTTGTTTCTTGGAAAAATGGGTTGGCACTGGGCAGGATGCAAAGCATAGCAACATCATAGCAAGCCCTAGGACAGTTCTTCAATACTCAAACACTTTTAAAGGAATTGTTCAGTAGAATAGTAGAAACTGGTTAAATAGATAGGCTGTGCAAAATAAAACATGTTTTCAATATAGTTAGTTAGGCAAAAATGCAATATATAAAGGCTGGCGTGACTGTAAGTCTTACATAACAGAACAGAACACTACTTTTTGCTTTTCAGTTCTCTTGGTTTACACTGACTGGTTACCCTGGTTACCAGGCAGTAACCAATCAGTGACTTGAGGGAGGGCCACATTGGTCATAACTGTTGCTTTTGAATCAGAGCTCAATGCGGAGGATCAATTGCAAACTCCCTGAACAGTTATGTTCCACGTGGCCCCCCTTCAAGTCATTGACTAACTCAGATTTAGGGAGCTGAAAAGCAGGAAGTTGGATTCTGGCTATTATATTAGACATAAAGTCACTCCAACTTTTATAGTTTGCATTTTGCCCTGACTAACTATATTAGAAACATTTTTTTTATTTTGCACAGCCTATCTATTTACCCAGTTTTTAATTTTACCCTGAACTGTTCCTTTAAGGGATCAGTAACATCAAAAAATGTAAATGTTTTGAAAATAATTAAAATACAATATAGTATTACCTTGCACTGATAAATCAGGTGTATTTGCTTCAGATACACTTTTATAGTTGCAGTGTAAATATAGGGGCAGAAGTGGAATTACATTATCTCTTTAAAGTTTTTTTGTACCCATAACTATAGACGATCAGACCATCTGCCTATAGTTTCAAATGGATGTGATTGATCTGATTAATGGTTTCTCTACAGTTATATACACATCTCAAATGTGTGAAACAGCAGAATTTAATATGACCAGTTCTACCAAAGCTCAGCCATGAAGTCTGGTGTTTCCCACTAAAGCAGATCCCACTGCAGAATCACACAAATGGGACTCGCATCTGATATCTGTACAAATATAGAATCCATTATCCAGGCACCTGTTATACAGAAATCTCAAGTTTACTGAAATAATTCACATTTGTAATACATTTCCCCCCCTTTTTATTATTGATCCTTATTGGAGGCAAACAATCCTATCAGGTTTATTTTATATTTAATTTTTTCAGCAGAGTTAGGTCAGAACTACATGGATGATTTTGGTCCGTTTTCTGCTCATCTGACGCTGGGAGTCAAAATGCATGCAACAAAAACAAGGCAATTAATAGACAGTCAGAGGGTGTCACAACATTGATCCAACAAAACTGTCGGATGAAAATGCTGCAAGCTGTGTCTTCATCCGACAGTCGTGTCAACCCTGCGACACTATCAGACTTTCTATTACTTGCCTTACTTACCAGCATCGAATGCAAAGAAAACAGACCAAAATCGTCCGTGTAGTTTTGCCCTAAAGGTATGGTGAGCCAAATTACAGAGAAACCCCTTAACTGGAAAACCCCCAGGTCCTCAGCATTCTGGATAATAGACCTCATAACTGTAGCATGAAGAAGGGAGTACAGAAAAACATCTGCTTTGGAGTGTGGGGAAGTACCACAAAGTTGCCAGCAGGGGGAGACATTTACATGTTGATAGGTGTGTGTGACTCTCCTGAGGATGTAATTAGAGATGTAATTAGGATGACGGGAATCCTAGTGATATCATTGCCAGCGAGAGATGCCTTTTAAATTATTGAAAACATGAAAAATGCAAAAGGCAACTTTAAACACAAACAGACACAGAGTTTGCCCTGAATATTATACAATGTAAACAGAGACCATGGCTTTATCATCAGCCACATTGACATTTCTCCTGCCACACGGATAATGACAGAGCATTGGAGCTGTAATTTGCTCACCTTTGCTAGATCCACCAAGGTGTTAGCCTGATCATTGAGCTTCCTCTGCTCCATTTTCACGCTGCGTAGCCTGGGGGGGACAGGACAATGAGAATGACTTGGCAGAGCCACATCCCGGTTGGCCAATCACATGACACATGCAAAGCCACTGCCAACTTCCCTTCACTCATAAAAAAAATAGCTTATACATATTAACCCCTCCAGAATTCATGAGATTATTCCTGTAGACATCACCGGCACTGGCAGGGTTAATAATCCGCTCGATGTATTGTATGCATTTGGTCATGCGATATTAATTGTTAAAAAAGCACGGATATGGAGAGGGGCCACATTCTTGCAAGAGAGGCCTGCAGAGCATTGCAACCCTATTGTAAGGACAGAAACTGCAAATACATTAAACATCTTTGCATGCGTCATTATGCATTGTTTTGTTCATGAGCACTGCCACTGGCATTGTGTAGTGGAAATTAAACGTCTGTAAGAAGACCAAGCAGCCACTGCAACCCTTCCTAATAATGAGCATGCTGCTTTATGCAATGATGCATTCACCTCATGCACTGACGTGGGATTGCCAAGGGAGAGCTCTGGGAGTTAGTGCTTTGTGGTCTACAGGCTTGAAATCAGTTCCAGTGTCTATCCTATGTAGTTATGTATGTGGGCAAATCAATCTAGTTTAAAAAAATAAAAAAAAATTTAAAAAATAATATATATATATATATATATATAAAGGAGAGACACAGTAAAAAAGTACCGCACTCACAGGTCCACAAACATACGTGGCTTTATGGAAAATACAATGTATTGATCACCTAGAGTGACCTTCCTCTGGGACAAGAAAGGTTACTTTATGTGACCAAAACGTTGACTTTTCAATAAAAAAAATCCTTTTGTTTTGTTTCTGAAAAACACAAATAACTCTTAAAACATATTTTATAAAACACAAGAGCCCGGAATGTCCTGTAAATGATATTCTTATAAATGGTGTTTAGTGATGTCATCAGTTATAATCAGTGCTTAGTGATGTTATTTCTATCACACGATTCACTGATATTTCAGTATTATAATAAATAAAGTAATTTCTCAGTTCCAAGACCTGAGTTGTGTATACTTCACAATAGGGGAAACTTTATTCACTATATTAAGGTAATTTGTAATAGCATCAATTCTAATCAGTGCTTAGTGATGTCCTAAAATAGGAGGATATTAGAAGTTAAATTGTAGTTCACCAACCTAAAAAAAATGTATGATCATACAACTTCTCAGAAGGGCTTATTTATGTCTGCAAGCACAGTGAGTAGTGCAGTTTCAAGCAACATGTTGTTTTCTAGCATTGCTGTGGTCACAAGGGGGAGTTGCTCTGAAAATATTTGTATTAGTCTGGTTGTCATAATTTTTGGAGCGAATGATGAGTGCATTAATACGCCATCCATGGATTTATGGTGAATTTTTGACCATTAGTCACCATCAGAAAAAAACACCCATTAACTTTAATGCATAAGGAGAAAAAAGTTGCCATAAGAAAAAACGGCCATTGACTTCATTGGGCATTAATACACCCATGTGTTTCGCCGTTTCCCAAAATTTTTGACAAATCAAAACTGGACAGATTCGCTCATTACTAGTGAGCGCAACTATACAGAGCTACAAGTCCCTTGGTGTGAATGCAACTGAGTTTGCAGTCATAAATTAGCCCTAGTGACTTATAATATCCTTATATTTTACATCAAGGGGCCCATTATTCCATATTTAATTTAGGCTTGTTCACTCAAGATCAGAGAAGGCCCATAACATATTACGTTAATGTTTAGCAAAACTGGGTAAACCTCTGTGATGGATGCTGAGTTGTAGCCAGACAGGCATAGTTTACAGCCAAGCACCATAGTAGATAAACTGAGAAATATTTTATCTTGTGCATGAAGTCTAAACAGGAATGCAAAATTTCAATTCAATTCCATTAACTTTAATAATTAGAAAAGACTATATTCTGTGCAACACACAACACCGTACTAGGAAGTTACATGGTATAGTCCAGCACTAGAGTCCTCCACTGCAATTCTGGCTACTTTCTTCCTACACAAATACTGTTGCAGTCACCTGTGTCTTGTGTGAACTGCCACAGAAGGAATAATGAAAACTAAGTTTGGCAACCAAAATATTAATAGTTATGACACTTTTCTAGTCAAAGTGTTGTGACTTTATCAAGACATGCTTACATAGTGTTGTGTATCTGCCTCATATGAGTTGACCCTCATTGTGTAATTTCATGTAAAGCTATTTAGTTAAGGCCAGTACTAGGCTTAGAACTATTGTAGTGATGCTGGTTTTTGCCTTATAGTGTACAGTGAATCATTTCATTCATCAGTCCTCCTTGGCATACTGGACTCTAAAACCAGTCAGCATTGCTATATAAAGCAGCATACTCTTCATAAAGAAAGCAGGAACACCATAAAGAAAGATAACAGGATTTCTCATTCATCGTTGAATGAAAAACCACAGAATGATCTTAGAGATGAAGACCAGAATTATACAGTTAGTTGAAGTCCCATGCAGGCAAGCACTGATACATACACCTGAGGAGAGTATTTGTAAAGGATGAAAGGGTTTTAGAGGGATAGAGGAACTTACTTCTGAGCCCTGGTGGGGAGGATTTAGCAAAACAAAGACAAAACACAACAGAATTCTATTTTTTGTTGCTGTTAACAGACAGGACAAAAACACACATTATAACACAGCTATTAAAGGATTTGGAATTACATAATTCATTCCAAGGATTTACAGCAATAGTTGTTCAAGCTCCCCTTGCAAGTCCAGGTTTTGGAAATGAACCCCCCCATAGATCCAACCTTTGGTCGTAGCCCCACAGATATGGTAAATATATTGGCGTGTCAGTCATTTGGTCATAATTACAAGAATTGCTAGTCCAGTAAACACAGTCACCCCAAATCTCAACCTAAATATTCTTCAGCTTTCAGCTGTATCTACATGAGAAAATGGCCATGCTTTTTAAATCCCCCTTGGTTCCAAGCTTCCTAGGGAGGCCAACTCCACAGTTTGGGAACCACTGATTTATAGGCATCGGCATTCTCAACCTAATTCTTTAACAAATTTGAAAAAGTCCTTTCACCCTGGTAAGTGCTCTAAATAGTTACTGTTCTGATCTATATATGATGGGTTGGGGTTCAGATATTGGGGGTCATAGGAGAATCCTTGGGAAATCATTGCATTGGGGCCTTTGGAGCAGTTTGTCAGTTCTCATTCATTTTTACATTGGGCATGTCCCTCTTTATCTGTTGTATTAGTGATTGGGGTTTTTTTTTGCATGTAAACTCTATGTTCTATGTATAAACCCTTCTATTAAACAACACTGTGGCCAATTAGAAATGACTTTGGTACTCTGGCATGCCAATCTGACCCTGGCCACAAGCAACAGTCACCTGTGTGAATAACTCAGTTTCATGGCTGGAATTTCAATAAAATGAAATTGTGAAAATGATCAACAGGTGTATACATTTTGGTGAGATATCTGATGATGTTTTTTTTTAATAAAAGCATGTGATATAGATTATATAGATAATTTACTATGTCATGGCGAATGGTGGGCCATAAAATGATTTTGCCCAGTAGCTTCTAGTTCCCCCGCTGTTTAATTTGAAATATTATGTGAGCAATGCAGCAGAAGACCCTTTTCACTTGACCAGTAGAAACACATGGAACCAGTTTTGGAAAGACAAGAAGAAGACTTGATGATCTGCTGTGCATTGTTTAAGTTAAGTGAGTGAATAGAGGAGTGACGTTTAATTGGGAAGGTCAAGCATGAAAGTGAGGGGGTCTAATGGTCCACGTACAATCTGGTGTGGGTCTAATGGCTGATGTGTAGTCTGGAGCAGGCAGGTCTAATGACTTATGTGGGTAGGACTAAGGTGTGTTGAGTGATGGAGGAAGAATTAGGACTAATGGTTTAGGGTTGACAGAAAAGGGCTGTCAGTTGTCTATTCCCTTTCTATTTCTTATTATGATCACCTCATTCAATGATTATACTTTGTGAACAATAAAAGATGTCTTCAATATCTTCTTTTTCTCATACAGGTATGGGATCTGTTATTCGGAAACCGATTATTCAGAAAGCTTCAAATTGTTGGATGGCCTTCTCCTGTATAATCAATTTTATCCAAATAATCAAAAAACATTTTAAGAATGATTTCCATTTTCTCTGTAATAATAAAACAGTACCTTGTATTTGAGCCAAACTAAGATATAATTGACCCTTATTGGAAGCAAAACCAGCCTAATTGGTTTATATAATTTTTAAATGATTGATGTTTAAATAATTAAAAGATCAATTATCTGGATTGCCACAGTTCCCGGCCATTCTGGATAACCATTTAACCCCTATTTAAAGCTAATGCTCTAATGCTTCTGTCTTATTAGATATCTCTCTCTTTTTCTTCCTCAACTCTAATTCTTTGTGTCATTCGTTTGGTTATTATGATTTTTGCCTGCGTTGCTGCTGTATTTTAGTGCTGCCATAGCAACCATTTTAAGCATTAGCGAAGCAATAAAGATCAGGGACATAGTACTAGAAGTTTTAAGGTAGACAACAGATATTCGTATCTGTACTTGTATCTGTGAAACTGAGTGGTTACTATGGACAGAGGAGCTAGATGTCCACAGTACTCAGATGTGTCTCATCTGTGCATAGAAACCACACAGTCTCACAGATACAGTAAAGGCTGAATAGTTATCTCCCAAACTGGCAAGGAAGGCGTTAAGGGTGACTGACAGTTCATAGGGAACTCTGCTTCTCCTCTCATTGTAGCTTATACATATATATTAGTAATGTCCTAACGTGATGCCCATATATAATCCATTAAATCTCAGGTGCAGGACAGGGAAGAAAAAAATGGCTTGAAACAATCAGCACTCTTATTCTAGCCTTAAATCATCATATGTCCGACACTCCTAACTGCATCCACCCTTTGGTTATATTTAGGGCCTAGTGTGCAATGGGAAGAATGGAGCTGCAGTCTAATGATCATGGTAGATGAGTTCATTAGTTGTGTTGCAATGCAGGAAAATATGTGACTAAACAAAAACAAAGCAACATATTGGTATGTTGTCCACTAGGGTGAGCAGCAATTACACTTTTCCTTGTGAAAGGAGGCAGGGCTTAAGGATCTGCAGTACACAGGGTCAGTAAATAATGAAGATAAATCAGTAATTGAAGATGAATCTACTGCATGCAGACCCAGAGTAGCTAAAAGACTGATTACACAGTTCTATAGTGCAGACCTGGAATAGTGTACTTTTTTAACAGATGCTTCTTATAGAACCACTTTCATTTCCCCCCTGCATACTTTTAGGTTATAAACACAGCACTTTTTCAGTTCATTAGTACTATTTAAATTAAATTATTACAGCTGGAATGTATGTAACATGAACTAGCTACACTGGCTAGACTGGCTATTGTTTTTTTTTTGCTAAGACATATATGACTGTAACATGCCTGCCACCTTGGTGTTTCAGTGGTATTTTATGGATTCCCATAGACGCCCTAATACATTTTCCAATTATAACTAGCTTTACGTCTAAAGTAGCTTATTAGATTTCTTAACAAGACTACAGCTTATTAAAACAAAAACTATAAAACAAAAACATTTACAGTCCTATAGAGCAGGCTTCTTGCATTTCCTAAAATAGGTACCAATACAAAAGCAGATAGTCATAGCAATCAGTCACATCTGTATTGTATTTTGTAGTTTGTGGTCAGCCTCATTGCTGATTGGTTGCTATAGGGAACTGCAGTGGTGTAGCATTGGTGCTTGTACATGAGACATAAGGTGTTAATAAAGGATGTGAAAATAAACGTTTGTTTATAGAAACATATGTACATCAATTCAAACAGCTATTTAATCTGAAATTACTGATAATCCTACCAAGCAGTGTCACATTACTATGAACCCCATCCTTCCTTACATGCTTACCTTTCACTTATCTTTTGATAACAAACATCTGATTAGGTTACTAGATTTTGCACTCTGTGAACCTTTTATTACATTACCATAATGAAAGGGTGTTGGGGGGAGAGGGAAGATGGAGAGAATGAGAGAGAGAGAGAGAGAGACACACACAGAGCATATGTAGAAAGTAATGTAGAGTTGAAACTTGCCAGGGAACTTGAGTTAAATTGGAGGAGAATTAACAAGTTTGAGGATAAACAGCCAGAGCAGAGTAGGAGATAGGTATGTACGAGGGCATCAAAGGTTCTATGTCCTACACAACAACAAAAACATAGGGGCAAATTTACAAAATTCATGTGAAGAGATCGAAGTTCGATCAAAGTTCAATCGAAGTTCAATCGAATTCCAATCATACGATTTTTTCGGAGGATCGAATATGCAAATTTGGCCACTTCGATCATCGAATACCAAAAATTCGAATGATCAAATAGATCGAATAATCAAATATTCGATCATTCGATGATTGAAGGATTTTAACTTTAAAATTTATTTGACTGCTTACTTCGCTAGATTGAACCTACTGAATACCAATAGAAGCCTATGAGAATCCCCCTATAGGCTTATTTTACAAACACCTGCTTGAATACCATTCGTACGATCGAACACCTCGATCGTTCGAATCGTACAAATTTTTCGAGCGCTCGAAGGAAAAAGTATGATTTTTTTCGTGAAATCAAACGATTGGTATTCGATCGTACGATTTAATCGGGAAATTGAATATCGAGGAAAAAATTGCCTAAAACTATTCAATGTGCATTTGATAGTCGAATGCTTATCGAATTTCAAGGGGATTCGAGGGATTTTTGGGTGAATTTTAGTAAATTTGCCCCATCCTGTAAGTGCAAGCATGCTGGCTAAGTGTAAATACTCAAAGGAGACAGACAGTTGTTACCAGGCACACACCCAAATGTACTATCTATTGTAGTAATTAAGGCTGAGAAGAACCAAAAGGTAAACAAACATGGCTAGAACTACTGCTGGTTTGACAGGTGAACATGACCTGGGATCGGGATACATTTAGGGAACCACTGTGCCCTAAAAGTCAAATCATTAATTCATTTATTCACAAATGTTCTTTTAAATCCTTGAACCAGGGTCTAAAAATGATTACTTTACAACAGACAATCATTGTCTGTTGCACTCTTGGACTGGGTTCCCAATAAATAAAAAAGCAGCATATATTGAAGTAGTATTGGCAAGGCATAACTCTTTTTTGAGCAATAGACTCTCTCGTTTCCAAAAACCAACCAATTTCAAAGATCAGCAATGCATTATAAAGTGTCAACCCTGTTAAGGGACGTGCAAAAAATGTTCTTTCATGATTTCAAGCACATTTTGAGGAAGCCCAAAGAGGCAATATAAAAAATGTAAAGGCCTGGAACCAGCTGTGCTCACAGTCTATTGTTTGGCACATTCACCAATATCCATATAGTAGCAGTTTTGATGCTGAATGGAGAAATGGAGATAGAAAAATGACAAAGTATGCAATTTAAGTATGGGAATGTTTAGCCAACTTTGATTCATCATTAGACATTGACATTTACAGTTAAACTGTCTTTTTAAGTGTAGAATTTCATCTCTCAGTTTTGTAGGATCAGTTAATTAAATGTATACCCTGCATTGGAACTCATCTTAAAGGAACAGGTCAATATAAAAATAAAACTGGGTTAATAGATAGGCAGTGCAAAATAAAAAATGTTTCTAATATAGGTAGTTGGGCAAAAATGTAATGTATAAAGCCTTTCCAATCATGTTAATTGCAGTGGAAAGCATGAAAGGGCTACCGCAATGGAACACATGAAGAAACGCTCATCTGTAAGAGTTATTTGAATGGCCACACTGCATAGCCCCAGCACCCATACCTCATCAAGGAATTCTGCTCAGTAATCAGACATATGAAACGTGTTCCTAACAAAAAGGTGTCCTCCCTTTGGAACCTGCTTTTAGCCAGCACTAGCTGTTGTATCTGTCGAGTTTAACATGGCTTGAAGCCTTTGTGCTCACAATTCTCACAGCCACAACTATGCAATTAATCATTCAATTAGGGAGCAGACAATCCTAGTAAGACTGTAAGGGAGAATAGAACCTTGGTTGGGAAAAATGGAAACCAGAACTATGTAAAGTGAAAAAGAAATATGAACAAATACAGGGGGAAAAGGATGGATAACGAATCTGATAGAAAGGAGAAAGGCTATTTGGAATATAGACATACAAACCAGGATTCATTATGCTAACTAAAGAGAAAGAGCGAATAACAAATTCAAAATAAAAAAGAGCAGAATTATATAATTTAACATGACAACTTCTGCACTCACTTGCATAAATAACCCAGTATTCTGAGAAACAAACACGTGGCAAGCACCAGCTTTTTCTGTATAGACACATGCTGTTGTAATATTCTTTACCTATAAACAGAGAAAAGCTTGACTCTGAGACTTAATTTATGTAGGTGTAGGGTTACCAACAAGCCCCTTGAAACTGCAAAATGCTATTTACAAGACTGCTTTCAAATCTTACCAGCCCTGTCTTTTGCATATTTTAGGCTGGAACTACACAGTGCGCGTTCTTCAGATTTGACGCAATGAGAGGAAGCGCAGAAGTCAAGTTGGATGTGCCAGACATAATGTAAGCAATAGAACTATTGCAAACCTACAAACTGATTGCATCTGACACAACTTTCAGATGAAGATGCAAGGTGTGGTGTTTGCATACGACAGTCGTGTTGGATGCAATCAGTTTGAAGCAGGTCCAGACTGAGAATTAAAATAGACCCTGGCATTTCTTGTACACAGAGGCCCAATCAGCCCACACAGAGGCCCAATCAACCCACACAGAGGCCCAATCAGCCCACACAGAGGCCCAATCAGCCCACACAGAGGCCCAATCAACCCACACAGAGGCCCAATCAACCCACACAGAGGCCCAAACAGCCCCCACCTGCCCACTAAATAGTGAGTCTATGGGACCTTATAGCAGCCCCTCTGGCATTTGCCAGAACCCACAGATTGCCAGTCCAGGCCTGGTTTGTAGGGGCAATAGTTCTATTACTTACATTATATTTGGTGCATCCGACATGATCTGGCATTCCTCTCATAGTGTTGGATCTTAAGAAAGTGTACCGTATACTCCCTGAGGTGCTTTTAATTAGAGGTGGGGCATTAAAAAAATTGCCTGCTGATATGTTATATGACAGAGCTAAGGTAAACAATAATAAAACTCACACCAACCCTATTTCTACAGTTAAGAACACAGGTGGTCTCTTTCTACTCTTTTTTCATTCTTTTTCAGTAAGCAACATTTATAGTTTTTAGCCACTGCCTCCTGCAGCTACTATTTGTCACTGCAACAGCTATAACATTCACAGCACATCTAATACATAACTTCATGGCTCCATTCTCCATAACTCTACAAACAGCACACAGAAGGTCAATATTAGACATTTTCAGTCCTATTCTGTTAAGAATGGCATGTGGTACACAGTATAAACTGCCAGATGGAAATCTTACTCTTTTTGGCAGCTACTGACCTCCAGGCAAAAACATGTTCATGAAAGAAGAAAGAATCTGGTATACACAGGTTAACTTGAGCAACCTGTCCCTTTATCTTTCTCTACAGACTCACACACTGTACAGTATATTATTCTGTATCCATGCACAAACACATTGGATGTCTTTCTGTATCTATGGACTCAGAAACTGCAGGTTTTCTGTAACCAAGCATGCACACCAACTACATTATTCTGTATCTATGCACAATTTTTATTAGCATTATACTCTATCAATACAGGTTCAAACTTCCTCTGTCACCATGCAGACACAGAGGCTAGGCCTAATGTTATAGCTACAAACACAGATCTTATTTTCCTTCACTGTGCACACCCATATTGTGTGGCTGTTTATGTCTACAAATGCATTAGCTCAATGCTATTTTGTATCTGTGTTGCTTCACTCAAAGAAAACCTTAATCTTAATTCTATATTTATAGATACAGGCACATACATACCCACAGGCATCAGTCTCTAAGTATAGCCACATGCACACAGACTGAGCATTATTCCTTATCTAGAACAAAAGCCCAGTGGATGCAGGCACAAACTCACTGACCATTTTGTGTGTGTTTTCCTGCAACCGCTATCCTTTTATATCTGCAATAATGCAATTGTATGGCGCATATACTAGCAGAAATTATAATATGCCAAAATGCTGGCATGCTTCTATGTTTCATGTAGCCTGCTTCTTTTAATAGATTATCCATGTACATTTATGGGATCTCTGACCTGGAAATCTGTTATCCAGAATTCCAAATAATAGAAGGCCATTTTTGTCTATTATACTGTATTACAACAACTTGTACTTGGCAAAACAATCCTTTTGGGTTTATTTAATTTTTAAATCTTTTTCATCAGATAGTAATCTAATGGATTCCCTAATTCAGAAAAATCCAGGTACCAAGCATTGTTGGATAATAAATCTAATACATGTACTTTAATCTATTGGTTGCACAGCATTTATATGAAGCTGTTGGCCATCATTTAGTAATCATCCCCAAGAGCAGCTGGTATGAGCAGTCAAGTGACATCAATACTGCAGCTTGGAGAGTTGTGTTACCACTTGCGTTAATTGTAGTTATTGGATCATACTGCATCATTGTACATGGATTTACCATTACTGATGGGCTTTAAATGAAGCCTTTTATCTCACAAAAGAACAAGGCTAAAATGTAGTCTCCTATCATGTCATGCCATTGCCGCTGTAACCTATTAATAATAGCCTTATAATTCCCTCAGGTGCATTAGCCTCATGAACTGTATTCTACTGCTCCTAATGGTCCCCAGCGTCCTATAATTGCATTAAGTTAAGTCGTGGAAGTGTTTTTTAAAACCTTAAACAAGTCTGTTGCTCATTGTATCTGTTTTTTTTTTAACTTTTCTAGTCCTTTCCTATAGCTCACTGCCATCTTTGTTACTATATTATAAGCATCTTGGATTTCTAGGTTTAACTGAATTTGAATTCATAACATCCCTCCCTCCTAGTTAATATTTTACCTAACAACACAATAAACAATATTTCTAAAACTTCTCCCATCACACACTGTAATCTGTACCTATAAAAAATCTTTCTAGGTCTCAGCACAGTCACATCCCTTCCTTTTCAGAGCCTTCTGGCATGCACAAGCAGCACTCTTTACACACAGCTCAGTACTATAAGAATATCCAACTGCAAAACACAACTAGTTTCTTGTTCTTTGTTTTCTACAAATTGTACAGCCTAACTGCATCTCTCTGTTAATTAAACTACACTACCAGGATCCTCCACCCAACTATTACGCTTCTTCCTTCCTCTTCCCTTTTACATTCACATAGTTATAGCTGCAAGATGTTTCTTAACAAATCTTTCTTTTTCCTCTTGGAGCTTACCCCTTTGAATGGCATCCAAACCCTAACTACTTCCAGTTCAAACTCTTTCCTCTTTTTGCAATCTCAGTATTTTCTCAATAGTCACCCTTGTTCCTTCCTGTAAGCACAACTGCCCACTGTGCTATCCTTGCCCGAGCTATAATATGTATATATATATATATATATATAGTTATATATATATATATATTTATATAACTGTGAATTATAGTCACTGTAATGCAAATAAAAAAAAAAACACTTTTTTATCTAGAGAACATATCTTTGTACAATATAACAAGTTGCTCCATGCTGCTATGAATCAATTTGCAATTGCACTCTCTTTTATTTTAATATTAAGTATGGATTTGTGACAACCAGTTATGCATCAATTTCATATTTCCAGTTTTTTTTATTTTAACTGCTATAAGTTACTAGTCTCTTACATTGTATTCAGCTATTATACACCTTTATATCTTAGCAATTATCCCTCCTCCTTTCACAAAGTTTCTCTTTAAATCTTATTTTCTTTCAACCTCCCCCCCCCCACCAATGCAAACCCTGGATTATACTTATTTGCTAGGTCTCACACACTTACAGGTGAATGGCTTGCAGGAACTTGCGCTGATGTTTGCGTACTTTAGCATGGTCAATCTTTCTCACAAGCTTGGTGTATTTGTAAATTAGCCAAGTTTCCCTGAGCACGTTGGCAGCTGCATTTTTCACCTGTAAAAACAACAAAAGAAAGCAAAAGACACAAAGAAATACAAAGAGTGAATACGTTGCTGCTGTGCAGGTTCAACATGCAGGAAGATATGGGTACAGATCAGGAAAACATGAGGTGTGATGGGAGATGTTTGGGCATGTTTGAAAGCAACACGGAGGAAGGCAATGATAAAAAACGAGAAGCAAGAAGCAGAGGAATGGGAAAACAGAGCCAGCAGTGAGAGGATCTACAGAAGTAAAGGTAATCTTATAAGGGTTATTAGCCCATGAGTTCAAAGATTTGTAGCTCATCTTACTTTTCTTGCCTGGTGATGCCTCATCTACATTGGACTGTAGCAAACCAAATGGGAAATTCTATCCTGCCAGACCAACAGAAATCAAATGAGATCTCTGATGAGGCCCCATGAATGGTTTTAAAAGGTAATTTCCCCCATACTGCTAACTGAACCAATATAACGTGTGGGGAAGCACAGGAGGGTGCATCCTGGCAAAATTATTACCAGTGTTTTTGATTTATGTGGGATGATACCCAATTTTTCCCTCCAAAGGGGCTTTGCTTACTAGGAAGCAGATAGTATTTTGGTTGAATGTGGGGGCATGTCTTGGTTTTAACCAAGGTGAATCGGGAAGGGGGCAACCTAAAATATTTGTAAAAATATTTAGATATTGTAGATTGTCAAGGATCTCTGCTTGACTGTCTGACCATAAAGTGATAGACTTTGCTTGAAAGATGTCTAGTAGGAGACCTGTGTGCAAAAGGATGAAGTTGATGCCTTTTTTAAAAAAAATTCAGCTACAATTTAACTTTTCTCTACTAATGTATTCTTGGCTAGGCAACTGTGAGGATCCTCTAAGTTTTCAACCCCTGCAGGTCATTAGTCCAACAAAATATATTAGATGTTTTTTAGGGATGCACCGAATCCTTAGAGAAAGATTCAGCCGAATACCGAACTGAATCCGGAACCTAATTTGCATATGAGAAATAAGAAGTGGGAAGGGAAAAACATTTTTTCTTGGTTTTTTCCTTGTCTTGTGACAAAAAGTCATGCAATTTCCCTCCCGCCCCTAATTTGCATATGTAAATTAGGGTTTGGATTCGGTTTGGCTGGGCAAAAGGATTCGGTCGAATCCGAATGCTGCTGTAAAAGGCCAAATCTTGGATTCGGTGCATCCCTAATGTTTTTATTATTTATCTGTCAGGCTTTTGATATATTGTATCTATACTATTTGCACAAGAGGTATTACAACTTCCCCCACATGTAATAAAGTGCATCACTTTTGCCCAGGAGCAGTAAACCATAGCAAGCACTAAGATGTTTGCTTTTAAACAGGTGACCAGTAAATGCTACCTGTTGACTGGTTGTTATAGGCTACTGCTCCTGGGGGCTCATTTATCAACACTGGGCAAATTTGCCCATGGACAGTTACCTATAGCAACCAATCAGTGATTAGCTTTTTAAAGCCAGCTGCAAGTTGAACAATAAATGCAGCAATGTGATTGTGTTACTGCCCATGGGCAAATTTGCCCAGTGTTAATAAATGACCCCAGTGACTTTTATTACATGTGCATTCTTAGCAGCTTTATTTTTATTCCAGCCATTTTATAGCTTACTCAACTAAGTCCCCTACACACCATTAGTTATTCCATGTGTCTCCTTTAAATGTATCTGCTGTAAATGAAGGAATGAAGGGAAAATAGGGAAGAAGTGTATGGGAATGATATAAGTTTGAACTGAAAGAGGAAATGCTAGAGTGGCCAATGGGTATAGAAAGGGGACATGTGCAGATGTTTTGCTTCAACATTCTCAGTGACACATACTCTCTGACCCTTTGCCACTACTCTGACTCCCTTTCCCTCATCCCTTCCAGCAAATTTGTACCCGCTTTGATAGTTGTGTGTCCATCATAAAGTTGTGTACGTGTTTCTCAGCTTTGGTAAGTTCCAGTTTTCTTGCAACAACAGCGACAACCAGAGCTGTGCAGCCTGCCCCCTGCAGAAGGAAGGCAAGCAGGGGAGAAAAACAAGCTCTTATTAGCCAACAAAATACAAAAAAAACTTAAAGATATAATTTCAGTAGTATTAGATGGAAAATTATACCAAATAAACACTATGGTTTGCAGCCAGGGCTGAGGAGGGGAAGACATTAAAAATTAGATAATGGACTAATTTTTCCCTGTTGCTATTTATGAGTTTCCTTCTAGTATGCATGTTTAGAATTAAAAGTATTTAGTGAATATACATTTTTGGGCATGAGGTAGGTAAGGAAAGAAAACCAGCTGGTATAGTGTGCAAACAATGCGCCTTTAACCATTCAGTTCTGTAGAACATACATGGGAATATGTACAAAAGTTGCTCCAGGTTCAGTAACCCCATGCAGTTAATGCAATTTACCTTTAGTACTGCCACTACAGTAGAATAGGCGACCTCAGCTACTGATTGATGCAATAGGTGTCTAACACTTGGTCTATATTGTTACACTCCAGTCCTCACCTTAGTATTGAAACATGATCCAGTCTAAAGGCAAACTTGGAAATTACTGAATTTCTTTGACCCATTAGGTAGTTCATATGTATAATAGATATATTAAAACAATAGAAAAGCTGGCAAATGTGAAAAACAGAGAGAGAGAGTGAGTGATTGAGAGATTCCAATCCAATGTCATTCTTACCATAATTCCAGTTAGCAGACAGACTCCCTTGCCACAGTAAGTGTTGGGCACCATATCTCCATAACCAATGGAAAGGAATGTTATAGAAATAAGCCACATGGCACCCAGGAAGTTACTGGTGACCTCCTGCTTGTCATGGTACCTGCCAGAGAAAAAGTAATAGAAAGAAACCAGAAAAAGTGAGCTTGTTAAGGGGGTGATTTCACTGTAGCAATTGCATGCCAACCCTTGGTGTTGAGAAAATCCCTGATTAATCTAGCTCCATTCCAAGTAATTAATTCTTCACGGTTTTCTGTAGGACCTAAGTGCACTAGGGGTGAAAACATGAGTAAATTATATCACTACAATAAAAAATATGAATAACAAAGAAAATCGCTTTGCCTCTGATCTGTAGTGTTAAATATTTCTATAATCTGTAAACCTGCTTTATCTGATCATATGAGTTCTGTGTCCATTGGTACACAATAAGAGTATTCAGTCTTAAATTAAAATCATCTGTGATATTTTTTACAGGGTTGGCATAATAACCAGTCGCTTTTCCAGCTGGAACAATTTTTTCTAGCTCAGAAAAGATTTGTCTAAATCCTTAATCCCAATTTTAAATTGATATTATGTATTAAACGGGGTGTTAGAGCTCTGCCTCTGAACTCTATTGCCCAGATGTCTCAGTTTGCTGAATACTTTCTTAGAAGTCATGACAAAATGTATAGCAAACATGCTCAAGTTCATAACTCTGAGCATCCTTCAGGACTTTGAAAGTGATACGAAATTGAGCACATTTGCTATACATTTTACTGCTAAGAACATTAAAGAAATTTTAGTGTTTTACAAAAAAGGAAAACAACTGCCCAGTGCAACCAGCTCTTTGATCAGTGCAAGAAATGCAAAATGTGTCTTATAGTAATGTCTGCAGTAACATTTCCAGACACCTGGAATATAAATAAAAGTGTCAGGGACCACGGAGTAAGAATCAAATATCTATGGGGCTAATAAGGTTTACTGCATTGGAGCAAGTCTGCACCATTGTTAGCAAATATGCCAAACAGTTACAAACTGATTTTAAATTGGCTATAAGTGTCCAATGTTGTGGACACAGTCATGGATCTTCTACATAGGAACCCTGAAACCTTATTGCTTATTAAATTAAAAAGGCTACATCTGTATAATCTCTGTATTTATATTATACTGAGCACTTATTAAGTAACCTGATTTTAAACCCTCAGTTTACCTTTTGTATGTATTATTCAGACAGGCCTAGGACTAAAAGCCACCATTATAATGGCAGAGAAGAGTTACTTTGTTTAAAGAGGGATGGAGTAAGTGTAAAACTGAGAAGGGGTTACCAGTTACACAGGAATTTGTGTGAAATCATTTAAAATGCAATAAAATGAAAAGTGTATAAGGTGTGAGAGACTATTGTGGGTGCTCAGCGGGTCTCTTGTGTCAAGTCTGCTCAATAAACACTTCCAGTCGAGGGAGGGGGGGTGATGCTACAATAGGGTCAATACAGTTTCCAGTCAATGTGACAGTATGTAGAAACATACTTGAAGCATACCTGCAGTGCTCTTCCTCAGGGACAAACCAACAGACTGAACAGCAGGCACAAACATTTAAACCCTAACCAAACAAATTTTGTGCCAAAAACAGTCCTTGGTGACCAGGGAAACCAATGTAAATCAGGTGCAGAGATCAGGTGTTGGAAGGAATGGAGAATAGTCATTTACACAGAATTAGGTGACCATGAACATGATCTGAAGGTCAGAAAAGTGAAATGTCAATGTAAATCATCTGTAACAAAACATACACAGTGTTGTAAACTTATTAGGCGTAAAAAAAGAAGGCAACAGCCTTCAGCATACGTAAGTAAACTGATACTTAATAGGCAAAGTGAGCAGAACTCTGAATCATTAGGTGCACAAACCCAGAGGTGTCCCTGTGTAAGACCCAGTCCCACACCTGGCCGGTGCAGCTTCTTAAGTACAAATCATCTAGAGTAAACGCAACTAAAACTGGCAACAGGACAATCATGTCATATGGGATAGTGTATATGTTATGGCATGCTGCCCTGTTGGGGGTTATAGTTATACTACTCGGACCTGTACTCCAGTGGTGGCACATACTGGACGCTGTTTCCTCTATAAATGCCTTTGCCTGCCAGCTGATTGACTTTATCAACTGATAAGGTGACTGTGTAACTGATAAGGTGACTATATATATATGTATTGTGAGTCAATCCCTAAGCTCCGGGATGTGAGAGGAACCCACAGCATGTGCTATGAATCAGCAAAAATGAATGTGATGAAATTTGTGAAGGTGCAGTTCTTATAAAGTTATAAAGGCCTGTGGTTGCCTTATACAGGTACAGAAGCCCAAATTATAATGTGTAGTATTTCTAGCCTAATTATTTGTGAGCTTTTGTGCTTGTTTATGTAAACAGCAAATTAAGAGACCATGTATGGTATGAGACTATACAATATCTTAAGGCTAAGTGCTCCTCTAAGTCAGGGATTCAGACCTGCGACCCATGGTTTGATTAAGAATGTATTAAATAATCCCTACATAACTCATTTTTAATTACTAGACTATAAGAGCAGGAAATCAGTGCATTAACCCTTTCTGGGTGATTGGTTTCTACACAATCTGGACAACAATTTTTTCTCATTAGATTAACCTGTAACAGAAGCTTTGTATTATAAAAATATAAAATGCTTAACATAAAATTGTTACACAACAGAGATCTATGTTTCTTGAACTTACAATAACATATGGATGTTAGATGAAATTAAAACATTTTTCACCTTACAATTAAAATAGGTTTTTTTTAATATCCCCTTAAAGGAACAGTAACACCAGTTGCCCTGCACTGGTAAAACTGACCTGTTTGCTTTGGAAACGCTACTATAGTTCATATAGCTCAAATGGCTGCCCCTATGGCTACACAGCAGCTTGTTTATATAAACAGTAGTAGTGTTTTTGAAGCAAACACAACAGTTTTACCAGTGCAGGACAACACTGCATTATATTTTTATTGCTTTAAAACACTTTCATTATTGAAGTTACTGGTCCTTTAAAGACAAAATAAAGTCTAAGAGAGAACATGGCTATAAAGTTATATTTCATATACTAATCTGTACCAATTCAGAGTAACAGCAAAGATCACTGCTTTTAAAATTGTCTATAGCAGCTCTCCAACTTGTTGGGCCATCTTTTTCATGTCAGTGACACTGCACATGCTCAGTGTGGCCTTGCTGCTACTGAGAAGCTACCCTTAAAGTGATACTGACACTAAAAAAATGAATTTCAACGTATGAGTGTACATTAAATGTTACCAATAGGTCATGTTGAATTTTTTGCCAAGAGGTTTGTTTTTGTATATAATTGTTAGTCGAAGTTCCTAAGCCTGACTCTCTGACACTGACTTTGCCAACTTGACTGTCCCATCTCAGTCTGTTAGTTACAGTTTCTAATGCTAACGGTCTCCTGCTGCACAAATATGGCAGCCCCCTCATACAGGAACATGGTGAATCAGACAGGTAATGTAAAAGCATCATGCAAATAATTTATGGCAAAGTTAGAAGTAGCTTTCAAAGCCAATATTATAATAGATGTTAAAAAGAGTTTCAGTTCAGGTGTCAGTATCTCTTTAAGGGACCTTGGCAATCTTTAACTTGGTATTTTATAAAATAAAACCAACATTTGTGGACACTATGTTGGAGTTGACATCATACATGCATATTGCATTTAAATCCACCATAAATAGATATCCCAGTGAAAATATGCACTTTCACATAAGAAATTCTTAGTTTCCTATATACTGTTCCTTTATATAGTATCAGCAATACGTAGACATGCATAAGCATATTTTTTTTCCTGCTGGTGATAATTAAAGTCCAGTATATAGAACACGTGGAACAGGAATAGAGGCATCAGAGTCAACATGCTTACATGCGAATAAACCTAAGATGTTTTCCATCATACATACATCCTAAACTGTGTTTTATAAACTTTGGTCTGAAAGGGAAAGGGCCACAGTAATAATGATCATGCCAGTTACGGCAGAATGAGTTTTTATGGCTGAGTGAGTTCCCATCTTACTGCTCAGTGAGTAGGGCTGAGCCTTTAAATGAGACCATGCTGCTCGCATGCTTTTTATTAAGCTTCTCTGCATGAGGAGTTTAATGGCTGTCTATTCCAGAGCAGGGCAGGCAATGGGAGCCTGGCTTCTCCCTGACGTGCAGGCCTCACCGCTGGTATCTAAGGGACATGCTATAGCAAAGACATGGCAAGATGTGAGTCATGCTGTATCCATCCAGTAAAGTTCTCCTTTGCATACATTCCCTCACCCCCCTTAAGAAATGCTTAATAACAAGACATAGCATTGTCTGTGTGATAGCCATGAGCTTCTGCACTCAATAACTCCGAAGTGCAAATTGTTATGACCAGCAGAATATGAGATTGTTTTATTTGCATTAATGTTTCTACAAATATCATCCATCTTTATACTGACTTCAAGTTGTCACTGTCTGTTTATCAAGGCAAGTATTCACCAATATCACAGCACCCAGAATTACTTGCCAAGAATTTACTGCAAGTCAAGTGTCACTCGTCTGTGTGTTAGTCCATAGATAGACATGCCCTCATACCGGGACAGCAGAAATTCAAGAAATCTTTTCAAGCCTTTGCTTATGCTTTCACTATTTGCCAAAAGCTTATAATGGGGGCCAGTCTCACAACTATTGTGTAGGTCTAAAAAATCACCTGTTTGGGATTGGGCAAGATAAGACTGGACATGATAATATTTTGTTTTCAGTTTTACCTAACTAAAATATGCATAACTCCCTCCCAAGAAATAATTATTAAAAACATTTATATAAATCAGTTTCCCTCTGCAGTATAACTTTTGCCATTATGTTTTACTGAACAACCTGTTCAGGAAAATAAAACTGTAGTTAAATATATATATATTTATATTTATATAGTATTTACCCATTAAAAGGGCTATTTTGAGGGCTATTTTAAATTGACTTTAAAGGTATCTTACTTTCAATGCAGAAAGATGCTATCTCACCTAGCTAATAAATGTCTGACCAGAATTCCACTGGATCCTTTATCAGAGCACTGTAGGAAGCCTCAGTATGACATATCATAAAATACTTGTTGACAGGTGCAAAATTTGATTTTTTGTTCCTTTCACAGTCGCTAATTTGTTGGCAACTAGTGCTATGAATGCCTAGAGTGCATTCTATATTCCCTAGAGCTGCAGGCTACAAGATGCTTCTGATGGGGGGCATCTAGACACAGTACATGGGGAGGAATATACCACCTCCAACTGGACACAGCAAAAAACATGATTCTGTCAAAGTCCTTAGTTCACTACAAGACTTTGTAAAGCCTTGCAATGTCTTGCATCAATGAAAAACACTTCAGTGTGAGTAAAAAAATGCAAACTTTGTCCAAAATTTTAATTTGTACATTGCTTTTGCTTGACCCCCCATACTTGTAATTTAGCAGCTTCTGTTCCTTTGTATGTGTTTTTTGTAAATAAAGGCAGCCTTCTAACTGCTCTTGAGCTACAGTATATATATAATGTTTTTCCATCATCTGAACTTGCTAGTGTGGTGAAATGAAGCACTGCTGAATGGATATAAAGTGGCATTGAGGGTGTCTTTATCTCCACCTCCAATTACCCACACGTGGAACCAAGGGCAGACCATCGTCTTACATTGTTATACCAAGAAAATCTGATTAACAGACTTATAAACTGATTAACAGAAACAATTGCCTTGATTCACAGACAATAACTCTGATAAAAGTTCAACATTCTAGTACTTTGATAACTAAATAGTGAATTTATTTAAAAATTATATTGCCTAAGAAATGCATGCTGGGTAACTGGGAATGAAGGAACCCCCAACCTTTCTTTTACATAAAGATGTATAAAAATGGATGACAGTCCCATTGTCTGCCATGAAAACCAAGCAGTGATAAAGAATGTAGAGGTATGGAGATAGCAGGGGCAATCAGAAGGGAGTTAGAGGTTGCTGCAGTCGTCTGAAAAGTGTCATAGTCCTAACCAATATTGTATCTGTCATAACTTTTTAATTTTTCTAAATGTTGGCACAACACTTACTACAGTGAAAAGCAACAGTCAGAAAAAATTGTATTGTAGGTTTTATTTCTTTTGCAAGTATTGCCTAGTTCTCTGCATGTGTCCTTGGGTTTTGGATATATCATTGTATGCACAGATTAGATATGCTGCATGCATATCATTAACCATGGAAGCAACAACTTGGCAGCAATGAGAGACTGCTGCAAATCTGCAATCTGCTTTTACACCATAACTGCCTTCCTGAAGAACCATTTTGGTTGCTTCAAATGAAAGTTCATTCTTCAAATCTAAAAGGGTAGCCTCTTGTTCTTTTCTAAGTAAACCCCATTTAACTATCTATACAGTGCTTCAACACACTTGTAAGACTTATCATATCCCCTTTTCTCCAGAGGCAAGATCCTCTTTATATTGTACCCTTAAAATTTAAATCCTCCATCCCTCTAACCAGTTTAGTTGAATGTCTCTGCACTCTCTCCAGCTCATTTATATCTGGAGTCCAAAACTGCACTGCCTACTCAAGATGATACCTTACCAGGGGCACAATTTATGTTTTTCTCTCCCCAGTTAATGCCCTTTTTATACAAAGCAGTACTTTGCTTTAGTAGCCACTCAGTGGCACTGCTTAGATATATAGGGTGAAATTCACTAAATCGCGAAGCATATAACGCTAGCGCTAATTAGCCAGTGTGACGTCAAATCGTAACTTCGCAAATTCACTAACACCGACCCTTACGCCAGGCAAAGTTACGCACTGACGAAGGATCGTAATTACGCAAATTCACTCAGATGACCATTTTACTGAACATTACCACTTACGCTAGACCACTTACGCTAGATGTTACTTCGCCAGGAGTTTGAAAAAAAAAATTGGAAAGTCCCAAAAAACCGCTGGCGTGTTTTACCTTTCTCGGGTGATAGGAAAAATTTTTTGGGGGGTTACCCTCCTTCCCCCCTACATTTCCTAACATATGGCAACTCAACTATACAGGGGGCACATGTAGGGCAATAGAACAACTTTATTTTATTCATTAAAGGTTTCCTGGGCTTGTGTAGTGGAATGTAGTGGCTGTAACATATACTTCTATTACACTTTGAAATTCACACTGTATGCAAATTAGGCATCGCTAGCGTAAATGCACTTTGCCTGGCGAAGTAACACTAGTGCAACTATGCTACAGTTCGCCGACCTTAGCGTAACTTCGCACTTTAGTGAATTTGCGTAGCACTGGCGAAAATCCCCCTGGTGAAGTGCAGCGAGCGTTAGCGAAGGCAACGCTAGTGAATTTTCGCTGCTTAGTGAATTTCCCCCATAGAGTTTGTTATCCACAAACATTGCCAAATACATTTCAATCAAGGAGGCAGCAACATACTGTCATTTAGTTTATAACTCACATAATGTTATATATACTGAAGTGCATATCCTTGCATTTATTAACATCAATATGCTGTGAAAATGTTTTCCATTTTAAATATCATTATGGGCTTAGTGTTTTTTTTTATTTTCATGGCGTTCTATGTATTGGAGGGGAGTGAGGAAACAAATATAGTTGAAATTTGGTATGACAGCCCTAAATAAATTAGTCAGTTATACATGACTTTCTGTAGAAGTAATACAATATCAATTTATAACATTTTGAAATATGAAACAACCCATTTTATCTGTGCAATTATTAAGCAACATTAGAATCCAAAAAATGCTAGTCCCAATGTCCCATATGCTTTTATCATACAAATGAAAAACTAGCATTTTTAATATATAGGTTTTTGGACGAACAGCTGGAGCCTGTAGAGCAATACCCATTTCCGTCACCTTGGTGGTTCTCAGAAACATGAGTGTTATGCAGAATTTTTTAAAGGTTTAAATATTTATTTTAATTGATTGATGAAGGTGAGGGATAAGTTTAGCAGTCAAGGCAAAGACAAAAAAATATTTGCAGGGCTCCCCTACCCAACAAATTGCCCTTCAATCCTTAACTGTTGATCAATGAATTTACACAACAGTAAGAGGGTTATTTACAAATAAGGGTAATTTACAAAACCCTTGGAGGCTGTACCTCTTAGTGCTCATGCAAGAAGGACTTCGATCCAGAATATGGCTGTGCTCTGCACCTTGCAAATGGATAAAAAATCCAGAGTGAGATGTAGAATCCAATGCTAGCAGAAGGCCAGCCTTGTACTTACTGCCTGCCCTATTGCCCATTACAGCCTGCATCTGCCTCTGATCCCTTAATTGTGACTCTGAATAACACCCAAATTTAAGGTTGAGTGGTGGATGCACCTATGTGCCTCATCTGCCCATTCCTCATGCTACATCACTGCTAAATGCAGAAAGAGCTGTATTCGTGGGGCCACTATATGTCTCTGTGCTATAAAATAGAACACAGAATCCATCTGCAATTCACAGTAGAAGGCAAACTGAAAAAACATGACATGTTGCACCCTCTTTTTACTGTGTGCCCCATCTTCTATTAATTCTTGAGTGATCACATCCTACTACTTTACTTCCTGGTTATGTATGTATCACGGGGCAGTTCTTACAGAAAGTTTTCTGGTGCAGATGGGACCTTGGCACATCTGAAAGTCAGAGAAATTGTAGCAGCCCTTGCATTAATTACCTTCAATCAGAAATAGATCCTGATCTATAATGGAGGGGATTCCATTTGTTATAGCAGGGGTCCACAACCCTTTTTTACCCATGAGCCACATTCAAATGTAAAAATTGGCTATTTGGTAGCCCCTATGTGGATTGGCAGCCTACAAGATGCTCTATTTGGCAGTACACCTGGTTGTTATGCAAGTAAATCTTATATCCAAGTCTAGAAATAAAAAAAATAAGCATCTGCTTTGAGACTACTGAAAGCAACATCCAGTGGGTTGGTGAGCAAAATGCTGCTTAAGAGACACTGGATGGGGATCAACGGTATACAAAAAGCAGACAATATATCTCTGCCACTTCATTGTGGGGAAAAATCATAACAAAAACCTTCTGCTATGATATATAGGGGCATATTTACTAAATTCCCATGAAGGATTAAAATTTTTTTTATTCGATTGTTCAAATATTCGAATAGTGGTAAAATCCTTTGAATTCGATATTCGAAGGATTTTACTTCCCTCACTATTCACATGGTCGAATTTCGAATTTTTTTCAATTCGAAATTTGACTAATGATAAATCTGCCCCTAAGTCATAATAATACATAGCAGTAAAAACCAAGTTGTCCTTGTCTTAAATTTTAACCTTGCCTTATCAAAGCCTTAACCAAACAATAATCATAAAACTACCTTAAATTAGAACCAGCACTGAGCCTGCATTCAACAAGAACTCACTGAACTGTAATCTGGAGTCAGAGTTGCCCTACAACATACAGTATAGGAACACAACATTATCTAAATAAATCACAATAATCTACAATGAAGATAATTAGGAGAAGAAGCTCATAGGAGAACTGAGTGAACCATAAGCTGCAGTCTACGTACATTAGGAACACACCATTTTCTAAAGAAATCACAATAATCTGTAATGAAGATGTCATCCTAATAATCTTCATTGTGCACCAGATGGAAAAACACTACAACATGTTACCGGATATCACAGATAAGACTTCACACTACGTTAAACAGAAACATCACCCTGTCCCCTTTGTTCCCTTTGTGCCAAGCAGCATTGTCTGAACTGCACATAGACATCTGCGACAAAATGTGCACATGCCAGATGTTAGCTGTCTGCAACTACTATATAAAGCATTTGCAACAGACTTTTTTTGTCACAAGAAATGTATTTGATTCCAGACAATGCACATTTTGAAGATCAATCTATACCTGCACCGGTAAAGTGAAGCCCGCACTGGCTGCAGATCCAGATAATGGGCAGTGTCTGTACAGTGAGATTTACACACTATAAGAGATACAATTCTAGTACTGTCTATTCATGTACAACAATCTACAATAATGAGCTCAAGGAACATTAGATGGGAACACCAGAACTGCTTCAAACTTAAAAAATACATGACCTTTGATTACCCAGAAATATAGAACAGTCTAAATCAAAATCTGCAGTCATTAGGTCACCATGTACTATATCCAGTTCTGCCAGTCATCTGTTCAGTTTAACTTGAATCAAGCAAGTCATTTCTGAGAGCGCCGTAACTAGACTCTAGTTAGTTTTTTAGAAATGTCTAACACCTTATCCTGTTAACTGCCTGTTAGATGAGCACCCTGCAACAGATTAAAAGCAGGTCTGTGTGAAAGTTACCTTGCATAATAAAAAATAAACCCATAATATTGGGCAAACCCTGTCCATTACTATTTTGTTTCAGAAGACCTAAGCTGCATAAAAGTTCCCTCTTTACAAAGAAGTTCCAGAACAGCTGCAGCAATCCCTAAATCCCTGTAATTTGTCAGAGCAGGCGTGCATTTGGAAAAAGCCTGGCGTTCACTTGCTTTTACACTCACAGTTTCTCCCTAGGAGCAGCATTAGACATTAGAAAGAGGGGACACAATGGCAGGTTAGGGGGCATGTAACATACTGGAATGAACGGATAAGAGAACAGCAGAAAAAGAGATTGGGGAAACAGAAAGGAAGGATATACAGAGCAGAGAAAGGTATATGTGGCACAGTTTAAGAGAATGTTTAGGAGGCTGAGAGGTTGGGGGTTACAGGACATCAGACAGGGAGAGGTATTAAACCGTAACAAAGGTAACAACTCTCACTGAAAAAGAGGGTCCCCATTCAGGTGAATTCATGGAGTCAATGTAACTACTCTTCTGCCACGGGGACCCCCACATAATTGGGTGCCAGAAGAACCAGCGGTTTTCGGTGGAGATGCTATTAAAAGGGTTAAGACTCCATGAAAAAGTAACAACAGTTGGAAATGAAATATAAAAGATGAGCACCAGGTATAAAGCAATATTAGCAAATCTATCTATGGTAATGGTTTTTTGGAGGATAAGATCTTTGCAGCCCTGGTTAAGTGAAGAGTGCAGAAGAAGACATCACAAAGCAGAAGCAAATGACAGACAGGATGGTGCATTATTATGTTAACACAAAGCATTGTATAGCTCCCTTCTGTTTGAGGCACTGCAGTGGCTGATGTTGACTCATTGCCCAGTAGCTCTTTTAATCTGGCAAGAAAAGTAGATTCCAGTCTCATAGCTCCTTCAGTCTGTGTCATTGTGATACATTATGATTGGAAGGATTGATTCCGTATCAGAGATCTCCTTCTATGAATAACACTAAATAAAGAGAGGGATACACGTGTTTTCTGTGTGTTTCCCATAGGTTTGAATGGTTATTTCTTATCTGTGGGGCAGGTGTGAGACTATTAAAGGTATACATAAAGCTTAAAATTCTTTGTGATTCACTATTGGAAATTGTAAGTGATAATTGTACAGTAGTTTAATACTCAGGTAAATATGTTCCTAATTAAACAAGATAATTAAGTTTTGTTTGGTTTGACCCACCACCTAATATCTTTCAGTTGACCTAAAGATGGGTCCATCCATACACACTTATGATGTAAGATTCATTTTGCTTAGGCCCAATGTGTTTACTGACCCATAGTCACCAGTTTGGTTAAACAATATCTAGTACCACTAAACAAAAGCTGGTTAGCCAAAAATAAAAAAAAACTGGGCCTTGTTTGTACAGCCTGAGAAGTTGTATGTTATTTTTGAACTTTAAAGGGAATTCTGTCTTGATTTTTACAGTGTAGTTTATATTTCTAGTTTACATTGCAAACAATTCACTCTGCCGTATAAAATGTAATTCCTGAACCAACAAGTGTATTTTTACTTAGTTGTAATATTGGTGTATTGGTAGCCATCTCAGTTCATTTGGCCTACTCATGTGCTTTCAGTATGAGCCAACACTTTTTGATGGGGCTGCTCTCAGGCAGGCCATTTTTCTCCTAAACAATGTAACTGAATGTGTTGCAGTGGGACTTGGATTTTTACTAGTGATGGGCGAATTTATTTGCCAGGGGTGAATTT
>CM044432.1:98094273-98137172 GCA_024363595.1 Xenopus borealis | reverse complement strand
GGGGGGGGGTAGGGGTAGATATCACTCCAACTTGCAATAACTGTAGTTTATCAGATCTCAAGTTACATGACTGGGGGAATCTGGGAAACTGATAAAAATATCTAGCCCCATGTCAAATTCCAAAAGGAAATATAAAAAAATCTGTCTTTTGAGAAATGGATTTCAGTGCAGGAGTCTGCTGGAACAGAACTATTAACTGATGCATTTTGAGAAAAACTTTACATGACAGTATGCCTTTAATAGGATGAAATTCAAAGCAAATTTGTATATGAAATTTGATAACACTAGCACTTGCATGATTAAAAGCCACCAAGCAAATTCAGAGGAAGAACTGGTAGGTAACAACCTACAAAAATCTAGTGTCAATTCTGGATATTTTTTCTCTATCTCAGTCCTCAGCCCTTGGCTATGTTTGCCTGCTAGGCGACTAGGCAAGTACATGTACAAGATCTGGAAGGCATGGGACCAAAGGGTCATTTATGACTGCAAGTACATCATTCAAAGTACAATATTGGAAGCAAATCTCCTTATTTTTTTTAATCCATAATGCAACACTTTCCAGCATAATTAAAGCATATTTGCAGCCAATCAGGGGTTTGCGCCTGGTGCATCTGTATCAATGCAGTTGCAAATATGTGGTAACAAATCATATCCATAATATTTTAAAAGTGGAGACTGTGCTCAGATTTAAAATGTTATTTGCTTGTGTGTCTTTTGGTGCTCTTCTACTGTGCCGATTGATTCAGTTGGGAACCTAATATTAGTGCCGCATTCAGGATGGAGGTAGCTCCAGGGTTCCCCACTGTCAATAAATGCACTTGGTGTATAGGTCAGCAGAAGAAACAAGATAGACACAATGGTACTTGGTGTAACACTACAGAAGTGCAATAAGCTCAACATCTATGTCCACATTAGCTGTGATTGCTTAAATATGACCTCTATTGTTTTCTGGATAGGACTACCATACCTTAAGACTACTAAAAAGCCACCACTTTTAACATTAAAAATCTAACAGGATTTATGTAACTTAGTTACCATTAAGTACAGGGAACTTATAGTACTAAAGAATCTGGTCTGGTGTGGCTGCAAGTCTTATCGCAATGCTTATCTTGTCAATCTATTAATATCTCTGACTTCCTTTTTAGTCTTTTTATATTTATCTTGTCCCCTTCTTCCCTATTGGCGTCTATCCCAGTTTATCCCAATGAAGCAGCCAGTTTGATGTAGGCAGTTATTTATATGTGGCAAAGATTTGGATAACATATTACCAAGACTACACCTAACTATAATTCTTAATTCATACTTGTAATCTGAGAGTAAATTCTGCAAAGAATTGGCATATTTACTCATTTTGTTCTTGGTTTGTGGAGTGAGATTTTTTTCCTACTGCTCAGCCAACACTGACTTTTATCATTATTGCTTTTCAACTGAGGTGGAAAAGGTACAGGAAGCTGTTAATTGAATAGGAGGCTGACAAAGAAATATTACTTCCTATAGGCAACATGGTCTCATGAGCCCAATGGCTAGTGGGTTCTTAACGGACCTTATGCATAACGGGTCCTTTTATCAGCTGGTGAATGTTTAGACATGTGAAATGGTCTAGTTGATGTACACAAATGACTTGCAGCCTATGGGAAAATGGGACATCTGCTCAGTAGTTACGGTACATTAAAGAGGCAATATACATCTATTCTATGTTCTACAAATAAACCCACCAAAATATTAATTAATTGAAATAGTTTTATTCTTCACAAAAATCTAGTCTGAAGGTATATTTTATAAGCATTAATGGGCTTTAACACTGCAGGCAATTGGAGTGCAAAGACTGATATTAAGCCTCAACCTCTACCTCTCCTTCTGTCCTGCATGTAACAAATATAAGGAGAAAGTCATTACAATACCTTAAATGACCTGCTGTTAAATAATCTTTTTTAAAGGGAAGATATTCCACACAGCTGATTAAAATGACGTTTTTAATTTGAACTTAACTGCAGATGAAATAAAGTTTTATAACTTGTCATTAGAGTGAATGACTACCCCATGTGAAACATTTGGCCTTTAGAAAGCTATAAAACTGTACTGTTAATACAGCATATTACTTATTTAATTGGAACAGTAGGCAGAACACACTATAGGGATTGTTTACTGGTTTCGTGTAAAACATATGTATATTGCCACTTGAAGCCCTGCTTTCTCATGTGTATGGTCAACTGATGACATCAAGCCAGAGAAATGAAGAAGACCTGTTAAAAAAGCCTTGCAAAGAATAACTATGACGGAAAGGATTTGGAGAACATGAAGTCTCTCATCTGTTGTCTTTAAAGACTGGTATGCTGTATGGCAAAATAGTTATTGACCTTGTGGATCTATGATGAAAGATTTGGGAGCTGTCATTGCAAACACATTTACTCCTTTAGTGAAACCATGTACAATGAGGCATGAAGAGATAAACTCACTTTAATGCCTATGATTACAGATTGCATCCCCTCTGGTTAATTCCTATACACCTCATTATGCTCTTGCAAATGGGTCTGTTTACATTTTTTATACAAAATATTGTTTTTCTTAATCTGAGAAATAAGAAAAAATGGTAATGAGTGGTAGTCTTCAGTATATGTCAACACCAAAGGTAAAGTCTTAGCTGCCTGCACAGAGCTAAAAAATACATTTATACTATATGCTTTATCTGCATAATAATTCTACAACAAATCTTTGCTAAGGATTCTGCAAATCACAATCAATGCATCTAAACCCCTTTTATTTCATTCAACTTGTCTATTTAAAGGGGTTGTTCACCTTTGAGTTAACTTTTAGTATAATGTAGAGAGTGACATTCTGAGACAATTTGCAATTGGTTTTCATTTTTTATTGTTTGAGGTTTTATAGTTATTTAGCTTTTTATTCAGTAGCTCTCTAGTTTGCAGTGTCAGCAAATTGGTTTCTAGGGTACAAATTACACTAGCAACTCTGATTTGATTTGAATAAGAGACTGGAATATGAATAGGAGAGGGACTGAATAGAATGATAAGTAATAAAAAGTGTCAATAATAATACATTTGTAGCCTTACAGAGCGTTTGTTTTTAGATGGTGTCATTTGAAAGCTGCAAAGAAACAGAAGAAAATTGCAAATCATTAAAAAACTATGAAAAATAAATAATGAAGACCAGTTGAAAAGTTTCTTAGAATTGGCCCTTCTACAATATACTAAAAGTTAACTTGAAGGTGAACCACCCCTTTAACCTAAAAGCCAGATAGATGTTTGTATTTGAGGTGTACCTGAATTATAAGGAGAGGGGCATGCATCTACATACTCATGCACACACAGCAAGTTTCCTATCAACAGGGAACTGAACATTGAGACACATCAGACAGAATTAAAAACCCTACCTCTCACAAACTCGAACTGTCCAAGCTGCAATGATCCAGGATGAGATACTGAAGACCAGTAAAATAGTGCCAGGACATATGGTCATCAACGTCTTCATTACAAAACGAGTGTTGAAGTTGATTTTGTTTAATGCACCAATGCTCCTGGAAGAGGCATCTGTGAAAAGCTTGCTGTGTAGGAGCATGACCCTTCCAATCAGGTAAAGTCTCAGGAACATGGGAATGGAAAGTATGATATCTATATCAGCGTTGGCCACAGAGGTGGTATAAAAGAAGGCCAAGCGAGCTGTCCATGTGAAAGAGTACTGCCCAGGGATTGGGTGGATGGCACACACAGTTAGTTCCAAAGTGATGAAAAATATCCGTTCATAGGTCATGGCTATTCTCCAGTCATCGGCTCCGTTGTCCACCATGAACAGCTGGGAACAAAAGGTTATATGATGAGATACAAAAACAGGAAAGCTCTAAATTCCCTACAGGCTTCACTAGAGCACACACACCAGGATACAGAACATATGCAGTTTTACAAGCTATTGTAAAGTAGGAGATAGACAGACTGATAGATACAGTAGATAGACAGATAGATGATAGACAGATTATCTTTCCAAAACCAAGTTAGCCTCTACTATTCTAGAAAGGATTGATGTTAAACCATTAGGCCTGGTTTGCAGACATCATCTCACAGCTTTTCATTTGTGTTGAGCAAATAACAGATGCTGTACAGACCTTGAAAGAGGAAGATTTTTTTCTCAAGCCATCTTCTGCCACAAAACATAAAGCTTGGTATTAGCAAGAATGTGAATGTATGATGTAGCATTAAGACTTGTTTTCACTGGATTTAGGGCCCAAGTTCAAACCCAACACCATTTTCTTCTTACACCAAACATTATGCAATATAGGCAGAATTAGCCTGTTGTCCACCAAAGTCAGGCTTGTCCATCAGACAACCAGATAGGACACAGGCTTCCAGAAATCACACTACAAAGTCCATTGGTGGTGACATTTAATCCACTCCAGCCACCGCATGGAATTGTTCATAGTGATGTTAGGTTTGCAGCTTCTCATGGAATATATGAGTGAAAGTTCCAACAGAAAACAAACTATTTTAGAAGAGGTGATTTCCCCATACACTGTGTTCATATTTTTGTCAATATACTGTAAATTCCTGTCTTATTTAGACCAGTGTAGTGTTATCATTGTAACTGCATACTAACGAACTAAAAAAAACACAGTGCTATTGCAAACTTCGACTTATATGTCTATTGCAAACTCAAATGATCATCTGGACCAGGAGACCGAAAATGACACTATGATGAAAAAAGAACCCCTTTTCACTTTTTCTTTATAGCCACAATGCTTAGATGACTCATACAGCATCATGTCCAAAGTTCAGTAGATGTATCAGTGTAATTAATTCACTCAGGCAGACAGCATGAATCCACTACCCCGTATGAAGTTTAGTTCAGTAGTAATAGCAGAGTAGTTAATTTCAAGCTCAGAGCGCTTGCTCATTCGGAGTCTGGATGTAGGTCATTGTACTGTCATTACTTGATAAAGATTGAAAGGTTATTCTGCTGGAATAAAAGATTTTAAACTTTGATGCTGAGAACTGGAAACAACTGTGCACAAGCTGTAGGCAGCATGAAGGGCAGTATTTACTGCTTGATTTTTAAGCAGGAACAAAGATTGGTGCAATGCAATAATTTATTCATATAGTGAAATAAACAAGTTATTCTATAGATAAAATATATTGTCTTTGGGGAAATTATCCACAGTTGAAGAGAAAACTGGTGGAAGGCCAGGGAACAGAGTGTTATTGGAAACCTTTCAAATTGCATACACGCTCCAAGTAAGGTACTTCAAGTATTGACTGTGACATCCTGAAACTAGTTTCTACTTCAAAGAAGTAGCAGAGGTGGTCTATGAAATATATCATATACTGGTCTAGATAGTGTAGAGAAAATTAGACTTTGCCTTTTACCAAAGGATTTGCATTCTAAATTTCCTGCACACATCCTAGAATAAAGGTGTAATAATGAGTTAGCAATAATAATGAAATGTTAGGCACTGACAAATTTCATTTTCAGAAAAACATCTGTGAGCAGTGATATCACTGCAAATGTAAATACACTATATTTAAATTGTGGAATTGTTCATTCAGGGAGTTTAAAGAGAAAATGACAGAATTCAAATAGAATTGAAAATGTAGATATGTTTGACAAGAATGTTGTGCAATCCCAAATAATTGAATGTCTGACATTTTTGGTTCAAGACGTGGCATCTCCAGCAGATTAGGTTTATTCAGATATGGACAGGTTTAGGACCAGAGTCAAATGCAATGGAATAAATAAAACTTTGGCAAAAGGACAGAGTGATGTGGTTCATGGGATAAGTAACAAGAAAACAAAACCAGAACTAAATATTTAATGGACAGACTACATAGACTGGATACTTTTCACAGTCATCTCTGTTTTGGGCAACAGACATCTCACCATAGTTCTAAGGAAAGTAACACACAACCCATAGCTACATTATCCAAAATTGCCTTTCAATCTGAAGTCTAGAAGAGCAAATGATAATTTAGCCTAAATCCCACCTAACTGTCTGGGCTACTCACATCCACTACTTTGGATCTGCCTATTGGGGTTTATTCCCATATGTTTGTACTAGTCACCCCAACAAAACTAAACAAGTTTTGTCTTTGATGGTGTCTGCTGAAAGTAACTGCCAGACTTGTGACTCTGAATAACCATTTTTAATTCTTCCACTGTTTTTGCATAACATTACAATCTGCTGTATTTCCGTTTCATATCATTATTGGCTTGGTCATCTTCAAAAGCAATTCTCGCACTGAACCTTGAGATTCATTTTTAGAGCTCTCTCCCATCACAAAAGCCTACACCCTACGTTATACTGAATTACTTGAATGACTTTCTATCGGTCAGGGGTGTCCCATTTTGGCCTTTTCATCTGTTTTTGAGTTTTTAGCATTGCAACCAGAAGTGACACTAGGACCCAAATCTCTTGCAATAGTGTATTAAATCAAACACAAGGCCTACACCAATATATCAAATGTAAAGTGCTTATTTCAGCACCCTTTGATTTTTAGAGCCAAGGTCATACTCAGAAGTAACTTGAATTACCGAACATTGCATGACTATTTGTAAATGAGGTACTTATGTAGCAAAGTGATGTCATTAGCAGGTATATGTGTGTTTTTACTATGTTGACAACAGCCTGACAGCTGAGGAGATGAGCAGAATAAGAAGCCTAGAAGATAGAATGACAAGTTCACCTAAGGTCAAGCAGAAGGTTCCAGTGTTTCTTTAGCCATCACTATATGTGTCAACTTTCAGTGTGCAAAACGTATGTCAACCTGAAACACAAATCCTTTACAAGAGGGAGGCTCCTTTTGATTTCTTCATTCTTTCTTCATTTTCCAATAAAACACTTCTAATATATACAGTCAATTATCCTTTGTAATGTTTAATGTTGCAGTCTATTTAGTTTTGAGAAATGTGCACTTGATTTGTGTTAACATGAGATCATTAATAATATTGTTTGTTTATCAGTACAGAGGACCTTACCTGGATCTCTCTGGCATGGTACATGATGATGAGTCCAAGCAGGATCGCAGTTGAGAGGCTGATAAGGCATTTCAGTGCAAATGAATAAGAGGATTCCTGCAAAAGATTTAAAGTGGTGAAATATAGCCCTGCCTTATAAAAACATAAATGGCATTTAAACCCAGCACCAGCATAAATGCCTTATTTCACATACTAATTCCACCTAACCCACTTCATCCATCCATCTTATATTTGCATAATATTCAGTATATACAATTTAGCAATAATTTTCTTATCCCCCAGTTAAATTCCTACTGTTCTCTGTTTTTCCTGGCAATTCCTTCTAAAACACCCCAACAGTAATTTATAATATACTGTAACTCCATTTAACCTACACACATTATTATGCTTCATTTAACTCCTCCCTATTATTCTCTCCGCAATACATCCAATTACTTCACCTAATTTTCCTCCATCAGAATCAGAATCTGTTGAAGTCTCCTGTATATAGTATATCTAAAGAAAATCATGGGAAACCTCCACAGAGCCAAGTCCCAGCTTTGTCAGACGTATACATTGGGTCCAAGAGACATTTGTCCCCTAGGTCTCGGCAGTTATCCTGCCACCTATTACAGATTTAGAGATATAGCTGTTGTCCTTAATGTATACATTAATATGAGTCCCATAGCTCAATATGTTCCAAACTGAGTTGTTGAGGTGCTAACTGAATGCCCAAATAGACTTTTGCAAACTGAAATGTATAGTGCACACTTGTTTAGGTTAAAGGGATACTATCATGGGGAAAAAAAATTTTTCTCAAAATGCATCAGTTAATAGTGCTGCTCTAGCAGAATTCTGCATTGAAATACATTTCTCAAAAGAGCAAACAGATTTTTTTTATATTTTATTTTGAAATCTGACATGGGGCTAGACATTTTATCAATTTCCCAGCTGCCCCAAGTCACGTGACTTGTGCTCTGATAAACTTTTTACTGCTGTACTGCAAGTTGGAGTGATATCATCCCCTCCCTTTCCCCCACCCAGCAGCCTAGCAAAAGAACAATGAGAAGGTAACCAGATAACGGTTCCCTAACACAAGATAACAGCTGCCTGGTAGATCTAAGAACAGCACTCAATAGTAAAACCCATGTCCCGCTGCGTACTATTCAGATACATTGAGAAGGAAAAACAACAGCCTGCCAGAAAGCAGTTCCCTCCTAAAGTGCTGGCACAAGTCACATGACCAGGGGCAGCTGGGAAATTGACAAAATGGCTAGCCCCATGTCAGATTTGAAAACTGAATATAAAAAAAATCTGTTTGCTCTTTTGAGAAATGGATTTCAGTGCAGAAGTCTACTGGAGCAGCACTATTAACTTATGTGTTTAGAAAAAAAAAACAGTATTTCGATCCTCACAGGTACCTTCTTCAGGGGTCTCACTGGCAAAAGGCTGAATATCCTACAATGGCTCAGTCAAAGCCCTGATCTCAGTCCAAATAACAATCTGTGGCACTATGTCCAAATCTCACTGCCTATAGATCGTCTAACTGACCTGAACAACCTAGAAAAAACATGCCTGTAACATTGAAGCTTAATACTTCTACAGAAGACGCAATACTAAGGACAAATTGAAAAATTGGCAGGACAATCTTTATCTGCCAGGAATCGTGTTTTAATATCCCAGGACTGAGCAGACTAACAGATCAACTAATTATCACACACCTCCAGGACAAGGTCAAATGGGGAAAAGAAAACACAATGGCAGGAAGAGGTCATCAGGCCTGGATTTGTGGAAAGGCCACCTAGGCCCAGGCCTAGGATGGCAGGATTTTAGGGGGCGGCATTGGTCCAGAAACACTGGGGATACGCAGGAAATACAATAGTTTTTTGTTAATTTCTCATGCACAAATCCCCATTGCTCTGGGTCTGATGATGAAAATGTGCGAATAAAGGGCAGAGATGGAGGCGACGAATGGCAGTGGTCCTAGGGGTGCCCGCTATGTAAATTCGGCCCTGGAGGTCATGAACACATGAAACATTGCATGAAGAGAGCTGCATAATACTGCTTTAATACATACATTTACCAAATGTATTTTTTGCTTTTGCATTTGAGGACTGCCCCAGTACTGCCTTTTCTAGTTACCTTGGTGTAGACCCCCCAAGACAGCTCAGTTTCCGTGACCATAACTACGATACCGAACATCCCAAATATGAGAGCGTAGTCACTGAGCCGTTTCCTCTTTTCAAACAGTGCTCGGCGGTGACCCAGCTTGTATCCTACGTTCTGATTCTTCTTCTGCCCCCTTGGGGCCTCTTGGCTACCCTCTTCAACCCCTCTTAGGCTACGGTGTGATGCCTTAGTTGGATCGTTTTTGGATACCACCACTTCAACTCCCGGGCTGTGCAGGGTCTGCAGGGGCTGGGTTTCAGGGTCCTGCTCGTGAAGGTTTCTTCGGGAGGAACTCAGGCTGCTGAGGGGTCGTGGGATACCCCCGTTGTACCTGCAGCTGTTCATGGCTATGTCCAAAAAATTGTTGGACTCTCTGAAGGATGCACCTGGACCACCATGACTGACAGATTGTAGTTCAACGTTCCCCTAAAAGAGACATTGAAAGAAGATATTTTACAGAGTGTTATTGTGTATACTCAATTTGGTTGCTTCTCTAAATGTTTACGTCATAGGTTGCACAAAAAATTTAAGAGAAGTGCTAAACGTTGAGGAAACTCACTATTTTCCGGATACCAAAGAATGTAAAGGGATGTTTGTTTTTTCACTGTATGGTATCAGCTCTTGGACCGGTAAAAAGCACACTGATTAGATATACTGTATAGGCGCACTATATAAATGGATAAAACATTGTGGGGCTCTTGTACAAAGCCCTGTATAGCACTATTTACAAGATATTTCCTTTAATAAAATAAATCCTCTAATGATATATCTGCCAAACCTACCTGCAGGTTATTTTTTTTTTTTTGGTTTTCTTTCAGCAAATTTCATTTTTGCTTTACTTTTACTTTAAAGGGGTTAAGTTAAGTTTTTTTATGTTATAGAATGGCTACTTCTAAGCAATATTTCAGTTGATCTTCGGTTTTGTATAGTTTTTTTAATTATTTGCCTTCTTCTGATCCTTTTTTTCCAGCTTTCAAATGAGGGTCACTGACCCACCTAAAAACAAATGCTCTTAAAGGCTACACATTTATATTTATTGCTACTTTTTAATTGGGATCTTCCTATTCATGTTCCAGTCACTTATTCAAATCAGTGCATGGTTGCTAGGGTAATTTGGACCCAGCAACCATATTGCTGACATTACAAATACTGTAAGAGAGCTGCTGAATAAAATGATAACTCAAAAACCACATTTGTCTCAGATTATCTCTATTTATCTCATACTAGAAGTTAACGCCAAGCTGAACCAACCCTTTAATATGCAAAATGTATTTTCAACATTCAACAGGTTTTTTTAAGGTACAATAATAGTTATTTAAAATAAAATATTAGTAAATTTAAAGGTGAACAACCTCATTAACCAACATCTTTTGGCCAGATTTATGGGATTATTTATCAAAAATCGAATTTGTGAGGTTGGAGAGGGTTTTTTTATACTTCAAATAACCCCACAAATGTTTGTTTTGTAAAAAAAAAAAAAAGAGAAAAAACTCAATGCTCAAAGCTCAATGAAAAACTCTTGAATTAAAATAAAATAAACTGGCTTGAACTTCATAGACTGTAGTTTTTAGATGCCAAGGTTTTACATTCTAGTTTGTTTAGTTTTTTTTGTGATGAATAAATACCAAATTTTTGAAAATATAATCTAATTTGTGAGTTTATGTGCAAAATATTTGAATTGTGGCAAAATGAATGTGAAAGTTGGTAAATCACCCCTTTAGTTCTCCTTAAATGACCCAATGAAATCTTTATCTATATTAAAAGAAAATAACTGGGAATTTTAGCCATTATCAGTACCTCCTAATGTATTTTTACTTTGTATGGAATTAATGAAACCATAATAGTGTAATACAGCTAAATGATGAATGAAGAAACACATACATTAAACAGATTGAACTTGGAGACCAAAAGGCTAATTTATGAAGGGTAAAGGCAGAAGTGCTGAAGCACTAAGAGATACAAAACTTTGCCCTTAAGTACCATATACAGAACACTTGTTCCTGGTCCCATAGGTTTCAAATCTGGTGCAAGGTACACACAAGGGGGTAGATTCATCAAAGAGTGAAGTTCCGCCACTAGAGGGAAATTCAACAGCTCTCAATTCATTTCTATGGGATTTTGCAAGGCGTATTCATCAATGGGTGAAGTGAAAGTTCACCCTTTGATGAATACGCATTTAAAAATCCCATAGAAATGAATTGAGAGCTGTGGAATTTCCCTCTAGTGGCGGAACTTCACTCTTAACTTCACTCTTTGATGAATCTACCCCAAGGAGTTTATATACCTGACTCTGTAAATGTCTCACTGAACTGCCTTGCTTCTCAAATCAAAATGTTCATTTTATTCCTAAATTCTTAAGTGTTATTTACTGTGAAGGAGTCAAATGTTTGGCTTGACAAAAGGTCCTGTGAGGCACGAAACGTTGCCTTTATTGTCTACTTCATTTGAGCCAATAAAAACAACACAACTCACAAACTGACAGTGTGCAGCAGAAATTTGGATCTTTGTGTGTGAATTTTCTGACCCATGGCAGGTTGGATATTATATTGTTTTGCACCTGATTCCAAGGGAAGAATTAGGCTGGGGACAGACGTGGCGCGGCGATTTCCGGAATCGCCCGAAGTTTCCTCACGAAGTATCTTCGAGAGATTCCGGAAATCGCCGCGCTGTGTGTGCACAGGCGCTGGCGCTTTGTCATTAATACTAGCGGCAGACAGGGAGAAGGAAATTCGGGGAGATTGTCGCCTGCTATTAAACGCCAGGCGACAGAATCTCCCCGAATCTCCCTGTCTGTCTGTCCCCAGCCTTACAGAGGTTGAGCACTTCATTTATTGTGTGGGATTTACTGGGAAGGAGGCCAAATGTTTGGACTATAGGAAGCGATAAGTCTAGTTGAGGCCAACCAGCATGAGACAATAGCAAGGTTCTGAATAGAAGATTAGTTACACCACCACAGAAGATAGGGGAAAGATTAAAAGTAACTATATATATATGAGCTGCACACCCTGAAGTTAGTCGAGACCTGGGTGCTCATGCATGGGTTTTCCTTGATTAAGGTTCCTGTGTGGGGCTGAAATGTCGGATTAATAAACTTTTTATTTTTATCCCTATTTTCTCTCTCTCTCTCTCTCTATATATATATTTATACATATATATATATACAATCTGCTTAGCTGGTGCACTCTTAACAATCCAAAGCTGCCTGGGTGCTGGTCAACACATTAGTATGCGTCTTCTCCCCAGGAGAAGACGGCCCCAGTTAAGGAGCCGAAACTTTGAGAATAAAACTTCACTTTTATATTTTAAAATGAAGTCCTTGGAGTGCGGCTTGTTTGTTCACTGCTTTTATATATATATATATATATATATATATATATATATATAGTGAATAAAGTACACTCTGTTGTAAATTATAAGGATATTATTAGTTGGCGAGGAATTTCATGACCATATAAAAGCACGAGGCTGAAGGCCGAGTGTTTTTATACAGATCATGGAACTTATTTATTTATTATAATACACAAGTTTCAGTGAGTCATGTGACAGAAATGACATCAGAACTCACTCAGTTATAAATGGTGATTAGTGATGTCATTTTTGTCACATGACTCACTAAAACTTGTGTATTATAATAAATAAGTACCCCTTGAAAATATAAGAATATTAGAAATAACTTCGGAATTACATGACCTGTATTAAAGCACTCGGCCTTCGGCGACTTATACGATCCTTATATTTTACAATGAGGGTACTTTATTCATTATATATATATGATTCATTGTTTTAATACTGCTCCATTTTCATGTATATCTTAAAGGACCAAAAATAAGAAGCTGTAAGAAGCACTACACACATACTTTAAAAGAGATCTCTGCTCAAAAAGTGTTTGCATAATTTAAGTACTTAGCAACTTTCCAAAATACGTTAATCATAAATATCCGGTGTTTGTAAACTGTAGTTGAAAGCAATATTTCTTTTCTTGGTTTCACATTCTTGAAACACTGTTGGTCTCCTCCAGATCTGGTAAATCTCTGATTTATGCCAAATGATTCAGGACTGAGAACTTTAATTTATTAATGTTTTATTTCACATATATGGGAAAGCTGCCTAGCCATACATTTGTTTCCATTATGTAAAGAACTGGGTTTCTGGTGGTGATGCCCTTTGAATCTGTGATGACAACAGTGTTACAACAGAATCTCTGCTGGTAGAACTTAATTATACTTTACTATGGAGGGGAGTGTGATCAGAAAGCAATATATTGATACAATGTATCACTAATGAGTAATTTATTGTAGAGTCTCTTATTATCATTGTCTCCATACACACTATAGAGTCATCCTGCTGTACAAGAGTACATTTGCATTTCAATTCCCTTGAATAAAATTCAAATGAGAAAAGACAGCTTATTTTGTACTGTCTGGAGCGTTGCATACTACCAAGAGCTGCCACATTGCTTAACTTAGCAAACGCATTCATAAAAAACATTACAAAAACATATCCCTCTACTTATTACTACTAGAAAGGATGGTTTTTTAAAAGTATATGGAGAATACCATACCTAGACAAGCAACTTACAAACTTCCACTTTAACCTGCTGCTTCTGCTCCCCTATCGAAAAGAGTTTACATGTCATTGATACACAATAAGCAGCCAAGTGCTAAATGATGGAAGGCACAGAAGTAAAAATTACTCTCTTCTGAGTGATTACTCTATTCCAAAATCATTCTTTGGGACTGAAGTACTAACACTAGTGCTCCCTTGCCCAAGTGCAGCCATCATCAGTGCTCTCCACAATTACCTATACCTCACGTAACAGACAACTGGGCACACACACATATAGAGCAAACATGTTTTGCAGTAATTCATTAATTCATTAACAGAACACACACACAAAATAAATAATAATAACGAGTAATAATAATAATAATAATAATGAGTAATAGTTGTAGATCAGATATTCAAATCAGCAACTCTCAGCAACCTTTCACCAATTCAATTGGTGTAGAGAAGCTGGCAGTTTCTGTACTGCAACATTCAATGCAGAGTGACAGTGACTAGCTAACTCTGTATCACATGCATAAATAAAGTCGTGGGGAAAGCATTGATGTTGTTTAGCCCTGTACGTGCTTTTAAACAGTAGCACTCTAATATAGTGTAACTGTGGCACCATAAATATGGGAGCTGTCCAGTTTGAGACCTATAAGGCTAATATGACCCTTTAAGAGATTTCTATGGCTGCCTGGCTGTCATGGGCTCCGTAGCTTTCCGTGTGTGATACATTCATTTTGTTATAAACAAGCTCAGTCGTATGTGGTATAGCAGATAACTGACCCTGTACATGGAAACATTTGATTAGCACGGGTACATGGAGAGCATGGTGCAAGTAGTATTATGGTACTTTAATATGAGAAGGAAAAACATGCAGTGGATCACACATAAATAGATGTTTCAATGACTGAAGTATAAAGACAACAGGGGAACATGCAAATGCGTACACGTTAGCATGCTAAGATTAGGTAATACAGACAGTGTAGGATTGAAGGGTATAGTACGATAAAATATATACAGACGAGAGCAGCTATGATTCAGATTTTTTTCAGACACTGAATGACTGCAGCATTAAACCTCATCACACGGCAGCAGAAAGACTGCAAATCATCTTGTATATTATGTGGGCTCCATCCCTTTGCACTCTCTCTCTCTTTGGCTGAGAAAACAGCTCCATAGTAAAATAAATAAGGTCCTCTATGCAAATCATGTTCTATCTACCTGTGACCATACACCCTAACCCCCTATTTTACATTCTGCAGCCACATCTATTAACAATGGTATTATGCCTCTCTTCACTTCTTCTTTCTCTCCTTTCTTGGTTTCATTTTTATGTTTCCTCTGTATTTGTCTCTCTTTTCCACACACTCTTTTTACTGCCTCCTCCTCTGCATGTGCTGTGCAGCAGTATGAATGACATAGTTGCAGGCAGCAAGTATTCCTTGCAGAGACTGACAGTTCTTGGTGCAGGGGTTCAGGCCAAGAAAAGAAACATGGCTATTACTGTAAACACTAAACTACAGCTTTTTTATGAAGAAGACTGAGGTGTACACTGCAAGCTGAGATTTCGGTCATAGATTAGGGGTAATCAAAGGTAGAATAAGGGTTTATAACACATGGTAATTAAGGCTCCAGATTTATTTAAAAGTGCTGGGATTAATAGGACTAAGACAGAGAACCTTGTGAATCGTAATACATTCTTTAATTCATGAACTACATAGAATGACAACAGTGTACTAAAATGGAATATACAGTCTAGCTATATGTGTTACATTTATTCGCAAAATATGTTTATGTTCCTAGGATACAAGAGGTGCAGGGTGCTATGTCAATGATCCTTAGGGCCGACAGCATTAGCTGTTAGTTGTGTAGTGTTCCACAAAAACAAAGAAAAAAAAGAAAATCAAGATAGGCCCCTGAGGTTGAAGTCATAAACCAATCAATGTTGTGTCCAACCAGGGGTTTGTATAAGAGTGTGCAGATGTGCTTAATGGCACATAATCCCAATCACAGATTTTAGATTTTTCATAGATTTTTGTTCAAACCAAAGTAATTCAGTCTCTGATTTGTGTATATATATAAAGCAACCGCCATAAAGTAGTGGAAAAACTAGCTTTTCTTCAAAAAGAGAACTTGGTCTTCAAATGTTATATATTCTATGCTGCAGTCAGGTCCATGTTTAAAGTGCAGGGTTTTGCATCCTCAGGTAGCAAAAAAAACAAGGAATGCAGCAATACTGTGACTCTATGTACCCACAAAGGAAGACATTTTTGATTATCAGTAAATGAAAATTTGGCAATTCACACATCTTATCACTCTTGCACTGATGTACACACAGCTATCTGGAACACAGACACATTCTGGCACATAAACTAGACCCACACATAGATTCAGTGACTGCCAGAAACTCATACACCAAATCACCTGCTGACAAAAAGCGTCAACCAACAAACTGACACACCAACACAAATTCACACACTGATAGCCTGTGCTGATGTGGACAGTAATGCACATGCACCTTAAACTGCAGCATGCAAAAATTCCCACTGTAGTTCGCTAGCCCTCAATATTCAATACTAGAAAATGCAAACCTAAAAATGTTAATATTGTTACACAACATTCAATCTTTCTCACCCTGTCTCTCCACTTACAATCTTTCCTCCTGAATATTCCCTAAGTCAGTAACCCTAGCTTTCCTTTCTTATAACCTATACATTATTGATACAGGATGCACGCTTACACTTCCATCTCTCAAGTTTCCTTTCAGATTATAGGGAACCCTAAATACTGAGACCCAACCACCTGGTTTTTAATATTTTGAAATGGTCATAGAAAGGGTCTGCATAGAGAGCTGTCATGAAACAGTTAATATCACAGAGGCCTTTTTACTGCAATATTTTAACCCCTCTGTTTCTAGAATTCAAGAATTTTGACACAGAGAAACCTTAATTATATATAATATATATATAAATCTATATATATATTTATTTGAATATGAAATCCTGGTTGATAACATACTGGGTAATTGCTCAATGAAGCAATCATAACAATATAAACAAGGTGTTTAGACATCTCAATACATGTTTTATATATATATATATATATATATATATATATATATATATATATATATCATGGAGAAAAGAAAGCACTCACAGGTCTTACCAGTCAAAGAAAAGTGTTTACTATGGGCACAAAAGAAACTAACGTTTTGGCTGGGTCACCAGTCTTTATATTTATATATAAATATATATATATATATATATATATATATATACATACATACATGATGCCTGATTACAGCAGTCACAACAGTGGCATTCTGTCATAATTACATAGTAAAGAGCAGCACCTGTTTATCTAGGAAAATGGCTAAAGAATGCACACTACAATACATCAATCTCATTTTTAAATAACCAATGTACTCCAAAAACCAGTATAATTTTGGTGGCACAGGGCACTTTCCCAGCATATGTGTGTGCCTCAGACCAGCTAAGCCAGCTGCTTTCCCATGAGAGGAACAGTCTAGGAGTATGTTTGTTTGGTAGCGGTGATCGGGGATGGGGAGGGGGAGATCATAGGAGAAGTTTCAGAGGCATTAGCCGCACTGCTGCAGCCAGAGTAGCCCACCCTGGTCTACAAGCCTGGTCAGTGCTCCAGTGATCCACCTCCCTCCCTAGTCACATTCAGCAGGTAACATTGCTTTTTTGACATTCAGCCATAGAGCAAGACAAGCAGCTGGTTAGTGACTGACCATTCAGCTGAGAAGAAGGAAAAAGGCAAGCAGAGTGGGTGACAGGTTGCAGACAAGCAGTGCTGGCATGTGCCAGCGGTGGAGAGCTTTAAGATATAGATGCCTACGATCCACCACTTAGGTATATAAAGTAAAAATTAGCAGCATTCAACCTGCATGCATTAGTGAGCAGCTTGAGCTGTGTTAGTATGTGGTGAGAGCTGAAGGACAGTTTCCTCTTGTCATTAAGGGAGACAGGCAGTACTCCTAACCTGTTATATGAACAACTGATGGTCAGCTCCTGATCACACGCTAAAACATGAGGAGAAAACAGAATAATTGGGCTCTTGCTGTGGTGCTGAAGGACAGTTCCCGTCTCCCTGCAGAGCTCGGGATGGAAGCAACCATGCAGCTATGTGAACAGAAAATGTGTGGTGCTGAACGACAGCTCCCGTCTCGCTGCAGCAATGGGGGCGAGAAGCAACTGAAAAGCCCTTTACCTGTCAGCTGGTCCTGATGAAGGGCTGGTGCCAGCTCCGTGTGCTCCGCAGCTGCTCTGCAGTGGGACAGCCCTGCGCTGCTGCAGCATCCCCTCTCGTCTCTGCTGCTGCTGCTGCTTCTCCTGGAGGTCTGTTGGATTCCGAAGAACCCACTCTGATTGGCTGCCTGCGCCACAACTATCCTCATGATGTCTTCGGTGTACTATTAGCCCCTCCCTTGTTTAAAGGGGAAACGCTGCAATGTACCAAGAATGATGGTACAACACACAAACAGCAGTACAGGGACTAGCAGACCTGCAGAGCTTGAAATCCTTTTGACAAGGAAGGGTTAAACCTTTAAGGATCGGAAAAGCATTCGGCCATTCAACAATTTTGTGCTCTGTAAACAGCCTTATAAGAAAGGTAGCACCACAGCAGCTGCTGGGAGACTGTGCCTGGTCAGGGAGGCGTGTGCTTCTCACACATGACGTGTGTAATTAGGCATATGTGTTACGCTTGCACTACAGAATGTGATGTTAGACTGCTGGATGTGAAGATAATGGCGCTCATGAATGGGAATTAAATGTACTGTGGGGTCGGAATGTGTGAAGACGTGCTTGTATACATTCTATGGAAAGATTACTTGGAAGAAAAAATTGCAACTGCTTACATCACGTGCATGCTCCTTCTGCTGAGCCCGAGCGCTGCTCATGCAGTATCCGTGCACACTTGTAGCAGTGGTGCACATTCAGTCTGCTAGCACACTCTCCTGGCCTCACACATCATTTCGCTTGGCCTTGCTCAGTGCTTAAAGGGACACAAATCACTAAGAATTAACTTTTAGGCTTTATGTCCACATACATTTTAACACTTGGTGCATTTTTATGCATTCTACCTCCCATGGCAACCAGCCTTTTAAAGGGGTGGTTCACCTTCAAGTTAACTTTTAGTATATTGTAGAAGGGCCAATTCTAAGAAACTTTTCAATTGGTCTTCATTATTTATTTTTCATAGTTTTTTAATGATTTGCAATTTTCTTCTGTTTCTTTGCACTTTTCAAATGGGGGTCACTGACACCATCTAAAAACAAATGCTCTGTAAGGCTACAAATGTATTGTTATTGACACTTTTTATTACTTATCCTTCTATTCAGTCCCTCTCCTATTCATATTCCAGTCTCTTATTCAAATCAATACAGGGTTGCTAGTGTAATTTGTACCCTAGAAACCAAATTGCTGACACTGCAAACTAGAGAGCTGCTGAATAAAAAGCTAAATAACTATAAAACCACAAATAATAAAAAGTGAAAACCAATTGCAAATTGTCTCAGAATATCACTCTCTACATTATACTAAAAGTTAATTCAAAGGTGAACAACCCCTTTAATTACTTTAATTCTGTGTATGGGTCTGTACCCATGGAAGTGCACAGCAATAATTAACTATCAAGAGTCATATTATAGAACCGCAATGCCAGCCCTATGGCTATATAGTAGTGATTTGCAGGTTGACCTGAAACCTGCAGGTCAGGCCAAAATTTGAGTGATCATGGTAGCTCGAGGTTGGGTGTGGGTCACACTCAGGAATTGCTCTCAGGGACTCGGCCCATTGAACTGCACCTCTGCTTCCAAAGAATCCCTTTCTTGAAATCAGAGGTGCATGCAGAAGTAGCACATAGAACTAGAAGATAGCAATGGGTTCAGTGGAGGTCAAATGGCAAGGGGAAGGTCTGTGGCAGGATGAGTTTTTTTCTGACCTTCACATCACTACTACAGAGCCTTAAACCACTTGCTTGGGCTATGACTCTCCAGTGTATTTCTTTGGTATTTCCTTTGCCTAAGTGCCTGTCAAACAACAGTTAAACAGAGACGCTTTAATGTCATCTAAATAGTTCTGCAATTGTTTTTTTGTTTTTTTTTATATATTGCTAAGACCATTGTCGTAGAACACCATTTTTTACTTCAAAGTAAAAGTATTATGTAGCCCATATTGTAAAATATAAGACTATTATAAATCACCAAGGACAATATAAAAACACAAGGCCAAAGGCAGAGTGACTTCTAATGTTCATTTACTTTACAACAGGGAGTTTCAATGAGTCATTAACTGGTGACATCACCAAGCACCATCTATAAGGATATCATTTACAAAAAAATCTGGCTCTTAAATGCAGAGAAGCACAGCAGAGCTCCCAGCCACCATCTTCTGTTGCTTCATACTGTCTTCGGGCCTGCAGGAGCATGAACTGTTGGGCCAAGTCAGGAATCAGCTTCAACTGTGCATGCGTAAGTCGGCATTGAGACCCAAAGACAATAAGAAGCGATGAAAGATAGTGACTGGGAGCTCCACTGCTCTTCTCTGAATTTAAGGGTGAGATTTTTTTAAAGAGACTTTTTTTTACTAATGTGCATCACAGGGAGGGAGGAATAAGGGGGGGGGATGCCAGGATGTTTAGGGGGATTTTGGTATGGCGAGGGGGTTTAGATCTCCTTTAAAATGGCAATGTTCAATTTTTGAATAGTACAAAAATACAACTCTATAGCACATAGTATAGCACTCAGTACAAAGATATATACTGTTTGCAATTATGGATGTTTTATGTGATATACAGTCATATGAAAAAGTTTGGGAACCCCTCTTAATTCTTTGGAGTTTTGTTTATCATTGAACTTTCAAAGTAGAAACTTCCTTTTAATATATAACATGCATTATGGAAACAGTAGTATTTCAGCAGTGACATAAAGTTTATTGGATTAACAGTAGTGATGGGCGAATTTATTCGCCTAGGTCGAATTCGCGGCGAATTCCCGCGATTCGCCGCTGGCGAATAAATTCGCGAATCACCAGCGAAATTTCGCTTGGCGAAAATTAGCTGAAAACGTTTCGCTAATTTCTCTAGAAATTCGCGAAAAATTTGGCGAAGCGAATCTCGGGAGATTCGCCCATCACTAATTAACAGAAAATATGCAATATACATCGTAACAAAATTAGACAGGTGATAAATTTGGGCACCCCAACAGAGATATTACATCAATACTTAGTTGAGTCTCTTTTTGCAAATGTAACAGCCTCTAGACACCTTCTATAGCATTTGGTGAGTGTCTGGATTATGGATGGAGGTATTTTTGACCATTCGTCTATACAAAATCTCTCCATTTCAGTTAAATTTGATGGTTGTTGAGCATGGACAGCCTGCTTCAAATCATCCCATAGATTTTCGATGATATTCAAGTCAGGGGACTGTGTCGGCCATTCCAGAATATTGTACTTCTCCCTCTGCATAAATGCCTTTGTAGATTTTGAAGTGTGTTTAGGGTCATTTTCATGTTGGAATATCCAACCCCTGTGTAACTTGAACTTTGTGACTGATGCTTGAACATTATCCTGAAGAATTTGTTGATATCGGGTTGAATTCATCCGACCCTCGACTAAGGGCCGCAGTGCCTAAACTAGCCACACAGCCCCACAGCATGATGGAACCTCCACCAAATTTGACAGTAGGTAGCAGGTGTTTTTCTCTGAATGTGGTGTTCTTCTTCTATGCAAAGCTCTTTTTATTCTGACCAAATAACTAAATTTTTTTCTCATCAGTCCAAAGCACTTTGTTCCAAAATGACTGGGGCTTGTCTAAATGAGATTTTGCATACTCTGTTTATGGCGTGAGTGCAGAAAGGGCTTATTTCTCATCACCCTGCCATACAGATGTTCTTTGTGCAAATTGCACTGATTTGTAGAACAATGTGCAGATACGCCACCTGCAGCAAGATGTTCTTGCATGTCTTTGGAGGTGATCTCTGGGTTGTCTGTAATCATTTTCACAATCCTCTTCCGCTCTTGTATTTTTCTTGGCCTGCCAGACCTGGGTTTTACAGCAACTGTACCTGTGGTCTTCCATTTCCTGATTCCATTCCTTGCAGTTGAAACTAACAGTTTAAACCTCTGAGATAGCTTTTTGTAGCCTTCCCCTAAACCATGATACTAAACAATTTTTGTTTTCAGATCTTTTGAGAGTTGCTTTGAGGATCCCATGCTGTCACTCTTCAGAGGAAAGGCAAACAGAAGCACAACTTGCATTTGGCCACAGTAAATACTTTCCCCTCATGATTGGACGCACCTGCCTATGAAGTTCAAGGCTTAATGAGCTAATCCAACCAATTTTCTGTAATTAGCCAGTAACAAGTATTGAGCAGTTACATGCATTCAAATGAGAAAAATTACAAGGGTACCCAAATTTTTGCACAACCAGTTTTTCACATTTGATTTAATTTCACACAACGGAATACTGCTTCACTAAAAATCTTTTTTTCAGAAAACACCCCAGTACTCAGATGTTCCTGGAAAATGAAAGACATACCACTGTTATCTTTTTTTTTTTTGAAAGTGGAATAAATTACTATGCAGGCTGAAAGGGGTTCCAAAACTTTTTCATATGACATATTTTTATGAAAACCTGTAATCTTATGGGGTATAGTTTTCCATTAAGGCAAGGTGCTCAACATTGTCCAAAAAAAAAAATACCAGGCATATTGAATTATGGATAACCAACTCCATACCCATATACTGGTACAATAATCCAATCATGGAAATCAACTAAAGTAACTTGACTATTTAAGCATTTTATTGGTTACAGGTTGTAAAGAGTTACAAGTGTAAAGAACATGAAGCAGTTTGAAAAATATGAATGCAGACCTTCAAAAGATATAGGTGCACTGATGAAGCACAACAGAAACCCCTTTACCAGAAAGCTCCAAATTACTGGAAGACCAGCATCCATAGACCCATTTTAATCATAATAAATTTAGTACCTTGTATTTTATCCCAGCTAAGATATAGTTAATCCTGACAAACAGTCCTGTTGGGCATATTTAATGTTTCAATAATTTTTTTTAGTAGACAAAGTATGGAGATGCAAATTTTGGTAATATCCCTTATTCAGAAAACCCCAGGTACTGATCATTCTGCATAACAGGTCCCATGCCAGTAATCAATTGGTATTGCAAAATTTGTGTTAAATACCTTAAGCCTTTTGATATACCTTGGGACATCATTGCTGGCAGCAACTATAGCAGAATATGTTTATAACACTGGTGCTCTGCTTTTCTTAGACTGGCAACAACAGACATTGAGCATGGATATTAAAGTACTCTGTTCTGTGGGGCAGTGGACCCTCACAGGAATGTTATTATTATTATTATTATTATTATGATGGGGGAGTGTACTGTCATAAAATGAATGCATGGACTCTTTAAAGGTATTCATCCCTTTTCATAGGTAGACAGTCTCAGTTAGCTTGTTCCTGTTGTACATGATATTTGAATGATGGCATGCTTCTTCTTATAACATGTATACACTGGACTGGATGTGCCAAATTCATGGTCCCTGTTATAAAAACTGAATGTTACAGTTCTAGGTTCACATTACATTTGCTACTTATGATGATCTTAAAGATTCTAATAAATATATACAAGTGGTCAAGTCATATTTCCTGTCATATATGCATGATGCGATGGTGTATCATCATTGCAATATATTATATATTTGATGGTCAGTCATGTTTATTATTATATATGTTGCACTTGGCAGTAATTCTCATGATTAATGTAAGATTGCATGATTCCTATTTTATATGCTGCATATGAATGTTTGTTATATAAACTGTATGATTCATTTCATAAAATAGTTCTACGTGGTGTGGTACAATTATTTGTAATACCAGATTGTATTAAATGGTGTTGCCTTAAGAAGCATATTAGTGAACTAGAGAGAGTAGAGTGCTACTAGAGTGGTAAAAGGAGTGGAAGAATTACAAGGAAAGACTGTCAAGGTTGGGGTGGTGTTTTTCTTGAGAAAAGGTGCTTGTGAGGGGACATGATTATTCTTAACAAGTGCATTAGAGGGTATTAGTATATTATTATAATGTCTATATTAATAGTGGGGGGTCTTTTTTCACCCTGAAAAGAACAAACAACCAGAGGCCACCATTTAGACTTGAAGACCTGAAATTCGATTTGAAACATTTGAAGGTGGTTCTTCACAGTGACAAGTAATTTGTGATGCATATTCTATTAGTTTCTTTGTGGTTTGCATAACTTTTCAAGAAGCACAAGGCTATTATGATCTTAAAGGAGAAGGAAAGCTACAGAGGCATTTTATTTCCAATAGATCAGCCACAATAGTGCAAGCTATAACATTATATGTATATCTTATATTATATTATTATATATATTATTTAATGAGTAAAAAGCTCCAGAAGCTCTCTGTTTGTTTAGGATAGCAGCTGAGGTATTAGCTTGGCGTGATATCACTTCTTGGGTCTCTCCCTGCTGATTTGTAGCTCTGAGTTCAGATTTCAGCAGAGAAGGGAGGGGGGGAGAGGAGCAAACTGAGCATGCTCACGCCTGGGGCAAGGAGGTTTAAGCTGAAGGCAGGAAGTCTGATACAGAAGCTCAAGTGTACACAATAGAAGGAAAGAAATGCATTTTTTTTTTGACAGAGGACAGAGGAGCAGCACAATGTTAAGGGTTTACTGGTATTTTTGGGTGGATCTTACTGATAAGGCTTACTTAGTTTTAACCTTTCCTTCTCCTTTAAGATTCACAGTTAGTTTAGTATAGGTATAATGATATATATAAATGTCGACCCAAATTATTTTCACTACTAAATATTCACATATACCTCTTCATCCATACATCAATCCTCATGCCTGATGTTTGGACATAAGAGAAATCAGAATCTTGGAGACATTTTGGTGCAGATTGAACTAAAAAGAATTGGCTCACTGAACAGACTAAGTTGGGATGCTACCAATGTCCTGACTGTACTACATGTTGCTCTATGCTCTATTAAATAGACTCACTTGTACTACAGCCTATGTAGTTTACATTGTAACCTGACTATGTGGTTTATACTATGTGGGTAAAACCACAACTCAGCTGAGTGATCGAATTGCAAACCACAGATCAGCAATCAGTATGCCATTGAAAGAAAAAACAGCCAAACAACCGGTGGCCAGACACTTCCTCCAGATGGGACACAGACTTCCAACATTCCACTGCATGGCAATTGACTTTCAACCACCATTACCAAGAGGAGGCATCTACCGTCTGAATACTGTTTCCGCACATGGATAAATGAGACTCTTCCTTTAGGGTGTATTTAACAAAAGTAACTCAAAGCAACTGGACTTGCTGAGAAATTTTAATGAAGACGTTTCACTGCTCATCGGATGAGCAGTGAAACGTCTTCATTAAAATTTCTCAGCAAGTCCAGTTGCTTTGAGTTACTTTTGTTAAATATACCATGACCTGGATGAATGAGAATCTTCATAGTCATATTCCTTTAGGGTGTTTTGTCTGAGACTTTATTTAATTTCACATATCAGGGAATGGCTATATTGTTTCTTCATATAGAATAGCCAAAAGGTATCCCTGGACTACGCTGTCCCGTGTAGTAGTAGCCGGGATGTAACTGTTGCTTTTTTATTCTGCGCACTTTTTAGTAATAGCCGAGATATGGCTTTGTATTTTTGAAACGTATTTTGGCAACATTGTTGTATTCAAACAGTAACTTTTCCCACATCCTCCTTCCTCCTTGTCCTCCTTTGTTTTTAACTCTATATCGTCGTACATGCCATGTACCCCTATACCTTATCCATGTAGTTGTCCTGGGCTTATTAGGCGCTCCATATATATTTTTCATTACCTACCCTGGCTTGAAGAAGTGGGTTTTACCAATTTTTAACCAGTATACTTGAGACCCTTGAGGTCCCAAAGACACAGGACTACACTAATACCCTCCCGTCTAGTCTGCAGGTTTTGCCGATGCAGCCTTTTGATGCAATTTGAGAGTAGGACTGGCCAGATATGGGATGACTTTGACATAGTTGGCCAGCTTAAATATATTGCAATATATGGACAAACAATCCCTGTTCTGTTTAAAGAGTAAAGCATTTTTTAGTAGCTGTATGCTCAAAATAATGTCTCAGTGTCTGAAATATATTGATAATTGGTTGAGTGCAGAGGACCTCTTATATTTGTCTGGTTGTTTGTTTGTTTATATATATTCCTGACCAAGATCCTTGTTGGGGATGGAAACGTTGAGAATATGCTTTCTTTATTTTTGAGCATATTGAAAATCCTGTGAGTGCCACTATTTTGTACATATATATATATATATATATATATATATATATATATATATATATATATATATATATATATATATATATATATATATAGAGTTTTATAAAAATATATGGGATGTATTGATAGGGCTGTATGATCTGTATATATAATGTTGCAATTATATATATAATCTGGTGCACTCTTAACAATCCACAGCTGCCTGCACATTAGTATGCAGTGAACAAACAAGCCGCACACCAAGGACTTAATTTAAAAAAAATAAAGGTGAAGTTTTATTCTCAACGTTTCAGCTCCTTAACTGGGGCCGTCTTCAGGTCTCTCCACGTTGAAAATAAAACTTCACCTTTATTTTTTTAAAAATGAAGTCCTTGGAGTGCGGCTTTGTTCACTATATATATATATATATATATACACCAGCACTCTCGCCGAAATGTTAGTACCTATTTTTGATTAATAAACAGAGTTATATTCTGTGAGTTCGAGCCTATTTCCGGTATATACGTATCTATTTGGGCTTTGTTTGCCCCTAGGCAACATATACTGCTAAAGAAGTTGTGCCGGCATCAAGACATATATATAGATATATATATAACTGTCCAGTAGTACTCGCACTCAAACCAGGCTAATGCAGTGGTGCATGATCGAAAAAATTATTATGATAGACATAAATAGAGGATCAGCACTCACTTATGGAGTTTGAAAATGAAAAAATCTTTTATTACAAACAATTGTGCATTTTAATTAATGGATTAAAATGCACAATTGTTTGTAATAAAAGATTTTTTGATCCTCTATTTATGTATATATATATATGAGACCTGTTATGCTAAATTATCAGATAATGTATTTTTCTGTAATTTTAATCTACATACATTAGATAAGGACTCTGTATCTCTTAGTTGGGATCAAGTACTAGGTTCTGCTTTATTGTTTGAAAAAAAGGAAATTGTTTTTAATTATTTGATTAAAATGCAGTCTATGGGAGATGGCCATCCTGTAATTCAGAGCTTTCTGAATAATGAGTTTCTGGATAAGATATCCTACACCTGTAGTTAATTATGTAAGTACTACAGGAGGTCCAGGGGGTTCAGAATGCTAGCAAGTGTGGAATTTCCATTTTGAAAACTGGAAAGTCTTCTCTTAAAGTTATCAGAGAAGGGAACTAAGGGGGTTATTTATCAAAATCCAAAAAGTTCTCAATATTTTCTGAAAATTACTCTGACCAAATCCGCACAGACTTACCCCCTATTTATCAATCAATTTTCCCCTACATTTCTTGTGCGAGAAAAACTCAATAAAATCGCCAAAAAATCCAAACTGTACAAATTTTTCAGAATTGTCACCGAAAACGGAGCCTCTTTTTGGATTTGACGCCCAAAACCTCAGACTTTTTCTTTGGACAAAGGGTAACCCTTCCATTCCCCATCACAGATTTGTTTTGCAATCATAATTGTGAATATTTAGAATGTTAACAATTGTTTCCTCAAAGTCCCTACCTGTTTGGCCTTTATATTGTTGTCAGTGGTATTACAATTACATTGTTTGTATTTTGTAAATATATAGCACTACTATAGGAATTCCCCCAGCACAAACCCCCTTTTTATTGCCCCAGGTGCCTAAGCCTTAATGCAGTGTTTTTAAGACATTTTGTTTCAAGCCACCCTTTGAGGTCCAACATCGTTTGATTTATTATTACAGAAACATGTACAAATGTATAACTTTATTTATAAAGTGCCACAGGGATATGGAGTGCTGAAAAATTTTACAATTTACAAAGTACACACAAGTTTTATAACAAGTACAATAAATAGAAATACACAGAGATGAAGTTCCATGTGGTATGAAACACAGCAGGATGGAGGTCACCAGTGTCGGACTGGCCCACCAGAATTCCAGGAAAACTCCCGGTGGGCCCAGGTATCAGTGGGCCCTCATGCTGTTAATCATTTAGCCTATTTCATGGCCATTCCCTATTTATATGAAAACAAAGATGCTAAATAGATGGAATAGCATGTAAAGAAAAGAGACTCTGAGAATAGAGGTTGAGTGAGGAGAGGAAGGATAATAGTACTAAGAGTTGGCCCTTAATCGATGGTTTGTGGTTAGGCCCCTTATCTAAGGTTTTTGGGTGGGCCCTTAGTATAAGGTTTTTGGGTGGGCCCCTGGTGTCCCAGTCCGACACTGGAGGTCACTGCCTAGTAGAGCTTACAATCTATGCTATCATTAGATTTGCTTTATGGGCTTACAGTTTCTGTAACACAAATGTATTTATTAAAGCACAAGTCACAATCAAACCCAAGGCCCCAGTATTTCAAGGCAGCAATTGTACTCACTGAGCCAATGTACCATATAACAATTGAGACACCACCTTCAATGTTTTCCATCATGGTCAGCTTTTGTCTAAAAGAGCTGTTGTCAGCTCAAATATAAACTCAAATGGATGGCCTGTAAAAAGAAAATCAACATATACCCAAGCTGAAATGGACTACAGTGAAACCTTGATTTTAAGTCCCCTGATTTTAAGTTTTCCCGCATTTTACATTTTTTATTTGGAGTCCCACCAATTTATAATGCATTTCAATGGGTGCATTTCCTTGATTTTAATTAACGTTTTCCCAGATTTTACATCTAAATTGTGTCCTGATGTACCCAAATACTGCTTTTTTCCCTCTATCTGTAAAATAAAGAGGTTTGAAATACTAACCAGATGTATATTTTGCCATGGTTCTGCCTGTAAATGGTCAATTCCAATGAGTCTGCCCCTTATACGGTCCTGCATCAATCACTTATTGCTTTAGGTTGTGTATGTGTATGTGACTCACTCCTGTGCTTACATCCTTTCAGTACTTTACCACATCTCCCTGATTTTACATTTTCCTGGATTTTACATAATTTTCTACTGTATTATTAATTTGGGTTTTATTTAACATTTTGAGATACAGTGTATAATGATTTTTTAGTCTGCTCTCCCAACATATGAACTACATTAACTCAATGCAATCGTTGACTCCTGCTGGAATCAGACAGTCAGAGAATAAAAGTCTGTCAATGTGTTGTCAAAAACATGTTGGGTTGATTAATTTACTATAATCACAATAATACTAATCTTTAAGGGGCAGACTTACTATTGGTCGAATTTCGAAATTCGACCATCAAATTTTTTTGGGGGGCCATTTTTGAGCGAAAATGGGCCTATTTCTATCAAATAGTGCAAATTGCAGGGCACTGCTTGAAGACATATGGGGTTATGTAATCTAAGGCACTAAGTTTGCCCAGGAGCAGAAGCTAGAATGTAGCAGTCACCTGTTTAAAAGCAAAGATCCTATTGGTTGCTATGGGTTACTGCTCCTGGGCAAACTTAGTGCCTTTTATTGAATTTGGGGGTAAGGCTCCAAATACTTGAGGTCCCCAGGCCAAAAGGTGCTGAAATCATCTAGAGTCAATGGGCTCACCTTCACTGAAGCTAGGGTGAGCCCCCTTATCCCTGACCCCCCAAGCACAAAAGACACAGGTGGGGGGGCGCAAGGGTCTTCAGACTTAACCTCAGGACTAGGGAGAGTCCCTTTAACCCAAAAGGCTGGAACAAAGAATAAAATGCAAGATAAAAGGTATAAAGTGCATAGTAGTGATGGGCGAATCTATCCCGTTTCGCTGTGCCGAAAAATCCGCGAAACAAGTCGCGTCACGTTTTCGCCAGCGAATTTTCAGCAGGCGGCGAATTGCGGGAATTTGCCACGAATTCGCACCTGGCGAATAAATTCGTCCATCACTAGTGCATAGCGCAAGATCACCAAAGTGAGTCAGACTCCCCCCATAGGAGGCTTTCATCAGGCTTTGGTCCTGGCCAGAGGATCAAGCTTCATACCCATTCCATCAGAAGAGGCTTTTACCTCCTGTCTAATAAGAACAGATTTTTTTTAATATTAAAGCCCAAGGTTGTGCTTTCTTCCTATCACCCAGTGTTGGACTGGCCCACAGGGATACTAGGAAAACTCCCGGTGGGCCCAGGTGTCAGTGGGCCTCTTGCTTCTAACAATTTGGCCTATTTCATGTTCATTCCCTATTTCTTCATGTGGAAAAAGAGGCTTAATAATGGAAGAATAGAGTATAGTAAGTAGATCTAAAAGAATAAGGAGAATAAAGAGGTTAAGTGAGGAGAGAAGGAATAATAGTTTGGAAAGTTGGGCCCCTTGTCTATAGTTATCTGGTGGGCCCCTGGCATCCCAGTCCAACACTGCTATCACCCTTAAGAGCAAAGTGCAAGGTGCAAAGTCCATTGTGTCATGAGTCCTACCCAAAGGCACAGGCTTCAAATACTCAAGTCCAAAAGGTGCTAAATGTGTCAAGAGTCTATAGACTTGCCTTCACCAAAGATAGGGCAAGCCCTGTCATGCCCAACCCTTCCCCCCGGCACAAAAGGCACAGGCTTGGGGGATGGCAAAGATCTTCAGACTCTCCTTTGCCTCACAGGTAGGGAGAGTCTTAACCCTGGTTTCTGGCAACATTTCACCCAAGGCACCAAAGGACGATCTGCACCCCTGCAGAAAAGTTATATGCAATAACACATAAAATCACATAAGAACAGGCACAAAATCATACACCCAAACTTGCAAACAACCTGTTTCAATCTTGTTAGATCTCATCAGTGCAAGATATTGGAACATGGCTTCTGTGTGGGAGAGACTTGGAGAGCAGTGAAGCAGAGAAAATGACCATAGTGAGATGGGCTAAAAGGATCCAAAAAACCCTTCACAATGCAACACATGCAGTGTAAAACAGAAGGAATTTACATCTCATGCTAGACACATGGCACTGTCTTTATATAAAAAAATTAATTTTAACTGTCACTTAAGGAAATATGGGTGGAGACATGCAAATCACTCCTATATGCCCTTATGTCCTTGTGTCCTTGTGCAGAAACCTATTGTTTTATAGCACATATACAGCCTTATAGTTCACAATCATATATCCAAACTTTCAGACAGCCTGTTTCAAATTTGTTAGATTTCATCAATGCAAGATATCTGAATATGGCTTCTGAGTGGGTTGGACCCGGAGAGTAGCGAAGCAAAGAAACCAACCTCGTTAGTAATGCATGGTAGAAGATCATTCAAGTGGTAAGGTGCTGGGAAATGTTGTTCCTACTCCTGCATGCAGTATTTTGAGGCGTTTCTTGCACACACAGTATTGCAATAGGACTTAGGATCCTGGCTGTGATCTGGTCATTCCAGAACCCTCCCTTTTTTAAGATGCAGCAGCGATTCTGAGGCTGCCCCCCCACCAGTGCTTACCATTCCTGTGCTGTGGGGAGTTTGGGGGCTACATCATAGGGCGGAGAGTGCACTCTCACACTAAGGAGTGACTTTTTGTGGCTCCTCATAACCTGCTTGGCCCTGCCGCCTGAGGCACAGTGCCCCTGTTCAGATGTTTTTGGTAAATGTACTAGAATGTTTAGTGCCATGCTGCAAGGTCCACTTTTGATTGCACTTCAATTCTCTAATATATTGTCTCATTTTGCTCTCAAACACTCTCAAGTACAATGAAGAATTCTTAGTAATTCTAGTGATGAGCAAACATGGGCCTTCCACATTACCTAATAGTTCACAAAACCACAGAAAGTGTCTCAAAACAATCAGCTGACATGCACTGAAGTCGATGGCAATGCTAATTACATTGTGATTAAGGCATTTTAGCTGTAGCTGCAGTAACATACACATTGACTAAACTTGATTAGTAAAATCCTTTTCACTATGCTGCGATTGTTTTTCATTGTTGTTAATTTCTTTCAAACATGGCAGTGACTTTTCCATCAATGTCTAGCCATATTCTATCAGTTCCTCAGTCCATAAATTCTCCAACTCATGCTCCAAACCCATTGGTTGATGTGGTAGGAAGTCATGATGTCTGCTGGTTTTTCTCCTGACTAGAAAGACTAGTGTGGAGAAATTCTAGTGTGATTTCATGAAAAATATCTCAGTTTAAACTGAAAATTCCACTACAAAACTATACCAGCCAAAAACATTGCTCATCCTTAGTATATTCTACAAGGCTGAGTTGCCCTGATGCAGCAATCCCCATTGCTTGAGTGCCAATGATAAAAAATGTGTGTGAATAAAAGGGAGGGTTACAGGGGCAATGAACGTCTACAGGTCTGCAGTGTGCCTGTTATGCAAATCTGGCCCTGGGTCCCATACATTTAATTTTGTGGTTCTTAGCAAATTCTTTTAGCACATTGCTTTCTACTTTTAGGCTGAACTAGCAGGGACATCATGGCCTGGGCAAGTTGGCAGTTATTACAGTTCTTTTCCACTAGTAGATGATCTTCCAGAGGTTTTTTAATCCCTTCCTAGACTCATAGGCATCTATAATGATCTTTTTAAAGGTATACTAGAGCTCTTTCATTCTAGAAATGTTGATACCATGTACTTCAACAGCAAAGAGAAACCCAAATGAAATGTATGAGGCTAACTTTTGCCACATGTAAAATCTGCAACCAACTTTATATAAACTATACAATGGACTAAAAAATGTAAATGGTGCATGATATTTGTTATATTATATATCACCTTTTCAGTATTGTCCTCCTTGGTTGAATTTCTTAGGAAAAGTGTCTGCTGGCTAAAGCATAGATGCATGTCTATAAATAGAGGCCACTAAATGTGGAATAGTAATAAAATATGTTATTGGGAGATGTTAATGTGACAGAAAATATAGGGAGGAAAAGATTAGAGGGGATTATAAAAACAAGGTACTTGGATCGATCGAAAGTAAACAGTATAAAGATATAAGGTTTGTAGTGCTGAAGGTGGAAAGCTTGGCCTGAACACACCCTGGATAATTCAATCCTGTGTGGATGTTGATCTGAACCTGCCCAACCTGTGGATAAATCGCCAACACCCACACTTCATGTCACAACTCCAGTTCTTTCTAAAATGCACTAACCCAGGGTGTTTTGCTAGTGAGCATGTTGCCACCTTTTACAGTGCTCCCAGGTATCATAAATGCAGCCCTGGCCAGGCACATGTGGACTACAAACAACTAAAAGTACATTAAATGTCCCACAATAACTTGGAAGTTTAGAAAGGCTAAATAAAACGTAAAATATAACTTTCTGTTGGTGAACAAAAAGAGAACCCCTTCAGCCTTGGGGTAAAGGGGGGATCTGAAGTCCTCTGCCCCCTGCAGGCCTTCTGGTTGAGGATAAAGGGGCCCACCATAGTCTGGATGACCAGAAGTTTTCTAAAGCTAGCCAGACTGCATCCTTTGCTCATTTTGCACTTTTTTTTGCACTAGGTAGATTTGAAGCACATTTACTCTGGCTTCAATAAAAAAAAGAAAAATATATAAACATTTTGTGAAATCCACGACTCCTGTGTATTTTACCTCCCTTGCTTCTTGGAGCTTGCAGCTATTTTATTTATTTATTAGAATAATAAGCTATGTGGACATCTAAAAATGGTACATATTAAAGGCATTACAATATGAAAGTATTTTATTCTGCTCATGATTATATCAGCATCAATGTGGGTGTGACTGTGTTAAAATGTGGTTTATTAATATTTATTTGTTAGAGAAACACGTTGTGTTTTGCTACTTTACCATTGTACAAAGATGACCTATCCAGCGCTTGCCTCCAGATGAGAATACTGTTAGACAAGGACCATAAAATGGAGCCCATCTTTCACACACATTTGGAGAAACATTAGAAGTGCTAGTAAGAGGAGAGGGGGTGCAGGTAGAGTGCACCATATCAGCTCCACATACTATCTGCTGGGATACCTAAATAATTAACTGATCCCTCACCTCCCATCTGGGGAACAGGTACAGGAGTTGCTGGCAAGACTGCAAGAAAGCTGCTGAAGGGTGGAGTGACAGAACATTGATACGGCACAGACATGTGCTTTTAATTAATGAGACCACTCTATCACTGTTACTTGTGGATTCTATAACTCTGCCTGTTCCTTTGAGTTGCAGCACAGTTTAACTGTTTCTTTATACTGTTTACTTTCGATCGATCCAAGTACCTTGTTTTTATAATCCCCTCTAATCTTTTCCTCCCTATATTTTCTGTCACATTAACATATTTTATTACTATCCACAGTCGGCCAGTACTCCCTGTAATATCACTCCAACCTTTAACCATAAATGACTACATCTGTCCACCTGTGAGAATTGAAAAAATTATATATATATATATATATATATATATATATATGATCTAGGACCTTACAAAATACTCTTGTAGAACCATAACACATACATCTTTGTAGACTGTACATACACTCAGTGAAAGAGTACACTAATCAGAGTTTCGACACCCAAGTTGAGCTGCTCATGCAAAAACACGGCTAAACATGCAGTCAGCATTCATTTAAATATACCAGAACATTTTGTAAGACAGATGTTTGTTCATACAAATGCACTATTGTGGAGGTACTATCTGTATCACAACAACAAAAATTGCATGTTCTACTACAGTTCTACTACAGTCTTGCTTTGTGTGAATACATAATGTATATAATATTTTGCTTGGACATGTTGAAATGTTCAATACTGGACTTTTTCGAAGTGTTTAGTTATGCACAAGCTAATTTACAGAATTTTCAGTGCCACAGATGTTTGAAGACCAAAAGCCACGGATCTATTTGTTGAAATGGGCAGAGTATATGGTCCCTTATATGCAGATGACGTTCATGACCAAATTGGTTGTCTATTCCAAGTGATTAGAACTGGAATGTGTGTTCACAACATTCAGTATAGGGAAAGAAAGATGTATGAATCTACATACATTCACTGTGCAAAATGTCTCTCTCTCTCTCTCTCAAGTGAATTATTCTCCTCACATTACACATTTTAAACAGATACTGTACATCTGCAAATCTGCTGAAAGGGGGTTCCCATTACAGCATTCCCTGACATCATCCTGAGAAAAGAAAATCATGGACAACGAAACTGTGACCCTCCAACTATTGTTGTAATACATACATTTATGGCTAGGTTGTTGGGAGCTGTAATTCAAAAAAAGCCAGCGGGTCTCAAATTACATTGCTCTGCTTCATGGGATGACAGCTGTTCTATAAATCTAAACACTGATTAACTTCTACCTACAAACCCTCTTGCTTTGTTCAGTTGCTTTCAGAGGCTCCCGCCCAACTGAATCACTTACCTTTGTGTTATATTTCCCGTCACAAAGCATAATCAGTTGTGCTTCGTCTGGGATCCCTAGTATATATCACCTACTCCCCCCCAACCAGCCAGCATCCCCATACATCACTACAAACTATTTTTAGCATCAGTTTTTTCCACATCAAACCCAGAGACAGCAAGGAAATACCCAGCCAGAGGGGGGGCTGCTGCATGGGGAGGAGGGAAGGGGGGATATGTAGTGAGGTGGGGAAAGGAAGACATGAAAGAAATACATCAAATTTTGGAGATATCCAGATTACAAAGGGATGAAAGCAGTGACAGGAAGCAAAGAGAAATCTACTGAGTGTCATGCAGATCACAGTTCATTGTCTCTTGCTTCTTAACTTCTCCCTGATCTGCAGTCAATTAAACCGCCCCTCTCCCTGCTCTTTCTTCCCCACAAAATCACTTTCACTCTCCCACATTGCTTCTGCATGCATAACTGCATGAGCCAGGGCTGAGGGTCTTGCACATACACACCAACATTCCCCACATCTACTTACTTTTTGTGATCCCCATTGCCACAAACTTGGTGGTTGGTGCTTTAAGGAAACCTATTCATAATAATAATTTGTAAAGGTTTTGTTTTGGAATTGGACAAAATTTAAATGGTTTGAGCAACGTGTGAACTCAGCCTAACCCAACTTAATTTTTGTATTTACTGTATTAATATTATTGAGAATGAGCAACTGCTTGATAAGACAATAATTAATAGCAGTCACGGCTACTATAAACTGATGCCTAAAGTGTGCAAATGATTAACAACAGAATGTTTTAATGTACTTCACAGACTTGGGAATACTCAGGAAGATGGAAGAATACTCAGGAAGATGACCTATTAAATACAGGCATTATCCAGAATGCTCAGGAGTTGAGTTTTCCACATAACAGATCGTTCTGCAATTTGGATCTCCATGCCTTAAGTCTACTGGAAAACCGTGTAAATATTAAATAAACCTAACAGGCTGGTTTTAATTCCAATAAGGATAAATTATATTTTAGTTTGGATCATTGTTTAAAATTTTGATTATTTGGGTAAAATGAAGTCTGTGGAAGATGGCCTTTCTGGATAACAGATCCCAAACCTGTTCTCATTTTATAATTTTTCTTACTGGACATGTACAAAAAGAATGGACCCTTATGCATTGCAGATACTGAGGACATTCATTCCTAGCCTGAAAGCTACTACTCTGGCCAAGTCTTTTTTTTTTTAAAGTTATTTGCATTCAGTTTTCTCATCTGCAGCATTGCTGGGAAAAGGCTCTGTAAACAGGGTTTTTATTGTCTTTTCATTCTATGGTGCATTTGCTTTGTATCTTTAAAAGTGAATGATGCCCTGCCCGGTTCCTTTATTCCATAAAGGATTCCTAAAATGGCATGTTACCCCAGTAGGGCGGGGGGGGGTTTGTAATAATAATTTTACTTCACATTTTGTGTGTTATTTGAATGAACTTGTGTGGCAATTGCTTGATCTCTCATAATGATGCCCTGGTGTTTTACTAAAACTGTTATTATAGTTGGAGGACAGGAACAGTTACTGTTTATTTATGTGTACTGGATATTTGTTTTATACAGTATATAAAATCTTACTGAGTTAGTCAGTCCCTTTGTGTTTTCTAAAATGTTTTGTGTGCTATTGTTCTGGTGCACTACATTTAGTCTGGCTCCCTGAATACAAAAGGTATGACTGGCTGATGGTCAGTGACTTTGTGCCAAGGCCGCACTTTAGATTTTACGGTCACGTTGTGCATGTGTGTGTGTGTGTGTGTGTGTGTGTGTAACCCTCTCCCTGCTACTGCCTCAGAGGAATCTCTCTGTTCTGGAGCTTTTCATTGATTCACTGCCTCTAAAAATCTTTCCTATGCCTTTAATCCATCATTTGCCAGAACACAACAAATAATGTAACAGCACAATTTCAAAGGTGTCTGGAAAGAGAACCCTAAAAATATAACAGCAATTGAGACTTGTTAAATGGATCGTGAAATGGAAGATGCCTGACACACCCAGATTGGAATGACCTTGACAAAAACTCCTTTTGTTACATAGAAGCTAGCAGTAAGAACTGTAAGCATGGCAGAGAAATGCTACAGCGCCGTGGTAAGACAAAGTGAAGGCGTTGTGACTGGGTATAAAGACGTGAGAAGGTGAGACATGGATAGGCAGTTAAACGCAAGGCAAAAGTGAGATAGAGGCACTAAAAAGTGAGATGAGACATGAAGGTCTGAGGTACCGCTGAAAAAACCAGACATGTTAAAAACAGAGTAGGGGCAGGGCACACTGACATACGTATGGGGAGGAAGGGACAATGAGACGGGAGAACAATCAGACAGTTAAGGAGAAATAACAAGTTACATTCACTGTAAAATCCTTGGTGTTGTTTTGACCTGTTCTTTCATCCTTCATAAACAATACTCTTGGATCAGTACCTGCCAAATGCTGAAGCCCAGAATCCACAAGGGTTGCACTGAATACTACAGAGAACTAACTAAGACAGTAATTTAAATGGAGAGCCAAAATGTAATTTACTCCCATTCCAATACTCTGGCCCTTGCTTAGTAAAATGGAACAAAGAGCTAAAAGCCCATGGCCAAGTACTGATCCAGAGGATAGGCATGATAAATAATTGCCAGTAAGTTAAGTCAGAAAAGCACCATGGGTATACGGATGGCAGAAACCGAAATATCAAAAACTAAGTGCCAGTAAACAGAGTAATGCATAGTAGCTCATTCCTTGGATTGATCTACATAATGTTACACTGAGTGCTACTGTGCTGACAGATTGCGTGGTTCCCTTGAGGGAAAATATGCCATATTTTTTATTGTTATTAGCAAGCATTTGTAAAACCCCTAACACATTTCACATACAAATACTAAATTGTGTCATCATCATGTGGTTTATATTCCACGTATTTTCTGTAACAAGAGGTTTGTGGTCCAACATTTCTTTAGACACCCCATAGCTCATAATAAGATGTGCAGTAAGACAAAAACACATTTAATCATCAACAGTTCTCGTGCATCCAAGACTGCAAATAAAAATTCATTCTATTTCAGGTTGAAACCGCTCATTTTGTCTAGGGATGCACCAAATCCACTATTTTGGATACGGCCGAACCCCCCGAATCCTTCCCGGCCGGATACCGAACCAAATCTGAACCCTTATTTGCATATGCAAATTATGGGTGGGAAGGGGAAAACATTTTTACTTCCTTGTTTTGTGCCAAAAAGTGACATGATTTCCCTGCCTGGATCTAATTTGCATATGCAAATTAGGATTCGGATTCGGTTCGACCAGGCAGAAGGATTCGGCCGAATCTGACCCTGCTGAAAAAGGCAGAATCCTGGATTCGGGGCATCCCTAATTTTGTCCCAACTGACTTAAATGTTTTTATTTAAACTGCCCCCTTATACATAGCTGCTGAAATTTTTAACCTACTTTTCAAGTTTTGAGAGTTAAAAACATTTTCCAACTGCATGTCGCTTCCCTTAACTCATATAAGAAGCCTGTAGAAATAAGGTTCATGGAACATGGAGTCTTAACTTGTGAAGAGCTGACTTTTTGATTAGGAGATAGCAAAGTTGCCAAGAATTTCATTATGCAAAATCCATATGTTTGAGAATTTTGCTGCTTTTCTCAATTACACCTATTATTAATGAAATAATAAATGCAAACAATTAAATATATTGTATCTGTGCACTCAAAAAGATGCCTTCTTGTTAACTGTGACCCCTATTATTATATTATTATAATTTTAGTTACAACCCTTAACACACTTACGGTTTACATTGCTACTCCTCACAATCAGTATGGGCAAGGGCCAAGTACAAAATTGTCGGTATCAGTATAGCAACTGATCCCCTAAGATGTCTCAATAATAATGTTGTATAACTAAGCAAATAAGATTATATGAAATAGTCACTATATGAAGCTACAGTACAACTTGTTAACACAAATATTCAAAAGATTTAAAATGACTTTTTCCAGAACTTCTAGTATTTCTCAGCAATTACCTTATAATAAATATGCAATTATTCTTATAGACTTGTAGAATTTAAACATATTGTTGTACTCTGTCTAGGGAGCAGCCTTCTTAGCATATCTGATGGCAGCCCTGAAAAAGAAAGGGGTGACAGACCTATTCCATGATGTAGGTGTTAGTGGCTACACTGTTTTTTTATTAATTTCCTAAAAAAATACATGGCAGGTGAATCTATTTTGAGAGTTTATGTGAGAGCCACTACAGTGATCCCTTATAAAAAGGCCATCCAGTCTTTGCTGCATGTCAGTAAAAGCAGTTGCAGATTACTCACGTATGGATAGCCATGCATTGATATATCTATAATTCATAGATTTTTTTTCCCCTATGAAAGGCTGCCAAATGTAGAGGCTATTTTTTTTTCTTTTAATTCTGCCTGGGAGCGGCTGAAGGAACCTGCAGAATGAATGTTCTACTGACCAAACATAGGCAAGCTGCTTGCAGTATCTTCCACGATTGTACAAGCATTTAATTTATAGGGAGAAAATATATTTTTCAAGCACTTTCTGCCAGAAAACATAGTAACTGGACCTGTGCCATAGGCATTCTTAGGTCAGATATAACCTATGTGATCTCACTCCAATTAGATGAAAAAACAGACAAAGAATCATATACTGTGTTCTGTGAGCTCTGTTTCTAACACATGATCAATTCTCAGGAAAAATAGAGAAAACAGAGAAAATTCATATGTTTAATGATCCACACATTTAACATATAAAATCAATAAACAATACACTGAAATATTTTTTTCACTTTAACTAACAGGCAAATTGACTATACAGACAGGCATATCAAGAAGATTAATTCACAAAATTCAGTCTTGTCTTTGATCTACCCCATGAAAATACAATTTTTCCCCCATGGCACATATACATCAAGTCTACAAATCTCTGTGACTAGGAAACCCCTGACGCACAAACCCATACTAACCCTGAGCTTGCTGGACTCCAAGTGGCTGAAGATTCCAAAGCAGAATGCTGCTAGAAAAACCCAGTGCTGGCATCCTCTTCCCCTCGCTCCTGCAATACTGCCTCCCTCCTCTGAGCCTTAGCGCAGAAAGCCCTTTTGGATTGTGGGGGGAATCCTCGGGAGCTGTCACTAACACCTTGCATTTCCAAATAGCATTGGAAGGTATGTGCAGAGCCGTGCATATTTGACTTTCACAGGTTATCTCAGTTATATCTGTCATGTATTCCTGTAACCAAACAAAAAAAAACTGGAAAGAAAGGTTTCACATTTACTAAATTACACCACAAGCATTGGATTTCTATGCTGCTGCTGCTGCACATATCACCTTAGGATGGACAGTATCTATAAAATAGATTGCCATTAGTTACATTACAATGTAAATGTTTCTGTTTATCACTAAAACCTAACATACATGCATTTTCAAGATTATACATTGGCAATGATAAAGATTAATGCGCTACCAGCTGCTGGAACCTTTCTATACAAATACAGTGCAGCAGAAGCACAGGTCCTTTTATTGATTCTGCAACAGTTTCTGCTCTATAGATTCAACAATATAGGGGCATTTCACCACCCTATTTTATACTGTATATAGTTTGGAACTACTAATGGGCCCCATTGCAAAATGGCATCCTTATTTCCCCCAAAATATCACCAATCACCTATTCCCATATCCTATACCCACCTAATGTATAAATTTCACATTGTGCATAGCCCCCCTCATGGTCCAATTTTTAATTAATTCCCTGATTTGAAATGACATTCTAGTTTCATTGCTGTAGTTATATTCATGGTTGCAGCCATTCATTTCTGCTGAATTTGCCTGTAAGCTATTGGTTTTCAGCACTTCTTTTGCTGGAATCACACTGTGGAGATTTAACATTTAACCATGCTCTTTAACGAAACCCTAGCTGTACAAGCAATATAAATACAAAAATATCAGGGAGGGGAAATACATGTTCACTCTAACTTCAGAATGGGCCTGCTGGTATAAATTGGAGAAAGAATAGTTCTTCTCTCCAAATCCTACCCCAATAGGACCTCAGGCTGATACCTTACCTACCAACCGTCCTGTTTTCTATGGGGCAGTCCTAGTTTTGACAGCTCAGCCCACAGTCCCAGGTTTCTTACTGCAATGTGTTGAGTTTCTCTTTAATCTTCTGCACTGACCCCACAAGAAGATAAAAATTTTCTGAAATTTCTTTTTGGTAGAGAGCCCAGAACACTGAGCAGCTGCACAGAGATACATTTATAAAAATTTAGAATAAGTAAAGCTTCAACTGTAAGATAAGCGTATCTCTTGGGAGATCTCTGACTCACAGCTTAAAGGGCAATTCACCTTCATTAGCAAAACTGTTATAATGTTGGTTTGGTCATGAAATGTGCATAGTCACATAGTTAAATTGGGTTGAAAAAAGACAAAGTCCATCACGTTCAAATGAAAACCTAGCCATACATGCACACACCCCTCGGTACTTTACCTCAAGTCATTTTCCATAGGCTGGCACCATCCTGCATGGTAGCACTACTTGGGTTAAGTGTCTCATAATCAAGAGACAGATCTCAAAGGGCTTAGTACTCCCCCGCCATTAGCTTTTAAGGGAGAGACTGGCAAAACCAGAACACTAGTTCCACAAGTTTAATCCATTGTTCTCAACCTCACCATCCCAAAAAACCCAGTTGGAAACAAATTCAGCTAGGTGGGGAAGAAAATGAATAAATAAATACTGACTCCTCATCTCCACCAGCTCAATAATCATTTTTACAAATACCAATAGGACTGTGCACTTCAGGAAATACAGCTACTGGCCTCCTGGTCGCTCCATCTGAACAATTGGGTATGGTGCATGTATGGTACACCTCGAAATGTTGCATCCGCAATAAACAAGCAAGGCTGTGCCTGCTAGTATCAACCTTGCTGTGCCGGTGTTTCTTCTCTCTCAATTTTATGATCATAATTTTGTAACTAAACCCCCCCCCTTTTTTTGTATAGATACTATTCATTATTCATATTATTCATTATTAATGAAAGAAGGAATGTACATTAATCAAACCCTTCTTATTTGTATGATATAGTGATATAGCTGCTATATAATAACAACCAATATTCCAGCAGTACCAACAATGGAGGAATTGGGATAACATCCGCTAAGTATATATGTACTACTTAAATAGAAAGTATAGTATAATGTTCTAGATTTAGGTTTCACATAATAAAAATAATCTTTGAAATCTCAGAATTGCCAACATTTATTTTACCAATGTGCCTTTTGTTCTCTATTTTACTCTGTGGCTCATTTTACTTTAATGGTGTTAATTGCTCCAAAAAAAAGTTTAGAATATTTTAGAAGCATCTTTAGAAACCTTACAGCAAACTGAAGTTTTCACCTATTGAGAAAAATATGTATTATTCATACAGGCATATAAACCTCACTCATGTAACTCTACTAAGATTAATTGTTGGCTAGCTACCTTCCTCTCTTTTGATCCTACTTCAGTTTCCCTGGTTGAGTTGCTACTTCAACACTTGTTCCAATATTGATGCATCCTTTGGCAGTACAAAACAAGAAAACTTACTGCAAAGGGAAAATAGATGGACTAGACTGTAGAATAAAAACAACAGGGATCTGAATATTCCAGATGCTACATTTAAAGTTGCAGGGCTAAAGAGTTATGTTG
>CM044432.1:98047609-98075230 GCA_024363595.1 Xenopus borealis | reverse complement strand
CCTGCCCCCCCCCCCAGCACAGGAGTTACCACTAAGCTAGAGTCCTGCGCTGGTCCATTTGTTGGAACCCGTACCCGACCCGTACAGCAACCAGCATTCTTCACAGCGGAGCTCACGGTGGGCATCTTCAGCCGCTTCTGCAATCTTTGGGTCTTCTCCCGGTGTTTCAGTAATTTTCGTCACTTTCGGCACATGCACAGCTGTAGCGAACCGGGAAAATGCTCAAACTCCATACACCATTATGGCGTTTCCTTACGGAGATTACCGATGCAGCTGAAGATGGCCCCCCGTGAGCTCCACTGACTCTGCAACAAGGGGTCATTAACGGCTTAGGGGTATTTACTTGTGGTAACTCCTATGTGGGAGGGAGGTGGGACTACAGAGGGTAGGGGTTTTTATTAGAAAGGGGTTGAGTTCTCCTTTAAACTGAACTCATGGAAATAAGTTTGCTATGAAACCCTACTACATACTTCCCATTCACATACACCAATAGAACCATCTAGCGGCTGTTGTCGGAAGTAACTAAATGTATAACTTATAATGCACATCTTACTGTATTTGGATTAATAAGGATATTAGAAGCCACCTTGCAGTTCTGAGAGTTGTATGAAAGCATTTAGCCCATGGCATTATGTTATTATGGAATCACAGAACTCCTCAATTGTATCAGAGTAACCTTTATAAAGTATGGATAGGGTCCTACTTTCCCTATATAAAAGGACATTATCTACTATGTGCTTTTACTCTATGTGACATCTAGGGGCAGATTTACTAAATTCACATTAAGAATTTAAAGTTCGATTGAATTTTCAAAAACATTTGAATTTTTCGACTGACAACCAGTGAATTTTGTAAATTCGATCTAATCGAATATTCGATCATTCGACTGTGAAAGTACTTCCCCTTTAAATTTTTATTCAACCACCTAGTTTGCCAGATCCAGAATTCGCCAGAACCGAATTGGGTTTTGTTATTTTTGATTGAACAAAAAAAAAAAATTCAAGCCATCGAAGAAATCATTCGATTCAAACGATTAATCGATCGATCAAATTTTTCCTATTTGATCATTCGACCAATCGAATTGCGGTAAAAGCCTTCGAATCCGATATTCAAATTCGAAGGATTTTACTTCACATCCTATTCACATGGTTGAATTTCGAATTTTTTTCAATTCGAAATTCGACCATTGATAAATCTGCCCCTTAGTCTATGTGAGAATGCTAGCACCAGCGGAATTAGAAGACAGCCAATAGAAATCAATGGTGTTCGTATTTTTACTAAGTATAGTGCAGATCAGAAAGTCAGTGGAAGCCATTTTGCTTAGCATTCTATCTTCTTGTCAGTTGGCTTTATTTAACTGTATTACATTTAGTGAACACTTCCAGGAAACTGCTCTCTGCATATTACATGTCAAATCTCCAAACTTTTAAGATACAGAAACTTTCATGTGTATGTGTGAAAGGAATAGCAGGGTTCAGCTTTAAAAGGATTCAGTCATGATTGTAATTTTCTATTCATAACATTACACTGTTTACACTGCAAATAATTCATTCTACTATGTAAAATTGAATTCCTAATCCAACAAGTGTTATGTTGTGCTTTCAGAGCCAGCACTTCAGAATGGAACTGCTTTCTGGCAGGCTATTGTTTCTGCTATTCAATGTAAATGAATGAGTTGCAGTGGGACCTGGATTTTTTACTATTGAGTGTTGTTCGTATATTTACCAGGGAGCTGTTATTTTTTTTACCTTCCCATTGTTCTGTTGTTAGGCTGCTGAGGGGGAGAAGGTAGGGCGTGAGATCACTCCAACTTGCAGTACAGCAGTAAAGAGTGATTGAAGTTTATCAGAGCACAAGTCACATGACTGGGGGCACATGGGTAATTGACAATAGTGTCTAGCCCCATGTCAGATTTAAAAATTAAATCTAAACTAAATCTTTTAAATCCTTTGAAAAATGGATTTAGCGCAGAAGTCTGCTGGAGCAGCACTTTGATGCATTTTGGGGAAAAAACACATTTTCCCATGACAGTATTCCTTTAAGTTAACCTTTAAGGTAACTTTAGTATGTTATATAATTACCTATTCTTAGCACCTTTTTGATTAATCTTCATTTTTTTTATAGTTTTTAAATTATTTGCTTTCTTCTTCTAACTCATTCCAGCTTTCAAATGGGGTTTGAAAAGTAGCAGCCAAAAAACTATTGCTCTGTGAAGCTAGAGATTTGTTAGTTACTTTTTATTACTTCTCTATTACTTCTTACTTCTATCTTTATCTTTCCATTCAGCCCTCTCCTATTCATCTTTCTGTCTCTCATCCAAACCATTGCCTGGTTGCTATGGTAAATTGGACCATAGCAACAAGATAGCTGCTGAAATTCCAAATTGGAGAGCTGCTCATCAAAATGCTAAATGATTAAAAAAAAAAAACCCAAATAACAAAAAATGAACACCAGTTTACACAGGGCATGGTATCGGACAACACAAGCAGAGAGGCTTCCATATTTTGAGGGAATAATGCATAAAGGTCAAACACTACCAACAGAAAGGGTGTATTTTTGCTTTAAGCACTGGCATAATGCAAGTCAGCTCATTTTATTCTTGCACAAGCTGTTCATTTCTAGAGTTTCTCAGCATGCATGAAAAGCCAGGCATCCTCCTTTCTGTTATTTCCAAGCCAATCTGCTGACATCAGCTGAGAATCGGCTAGAGCTTCTCTTCAATATAGATAGGTCATCTAAAACCAGATCTGACCTTCGAGAACAGAGCCGCCAAATCTTTGTCCATCACATACTGATGGACGGAGCTCTGTAAACAAGAAAATGATTAAAGGAGAAGGAAAGCTACAGAGGCATTTTAATGCCAGTAGATTAGCTGCAATAGTGGAAGCTAGAATGCTATTTTTATTCTGTCGAATGTTTTACCATACCTTAGTATAAAGCTCTAGAAGCTATTAGTTAAGGATACAGCTGAACATATTAGCTTGGTGTGACATCACTTCCTGCCTGAGTCTCTCCCTGCTCACTTATAGCTCTGGGCTTAGATTACAGCAGGGGAGGGGGAAGAGGAGCAAACGGAGCATGCTCACTCCCAGGGCAAGGAAGTTTAATCTGAAGGCAGGAAGTCTGATACAGAAGCCCGTGTGTACATAGGGTTGCCACCTGGCCGGCCAATGTTATTAATAGGAAAAAAGATTAATATATAGGAAGGCCGGTATTGTTTTCAAGAAAAGGTGGCAACCCTATGTGTACACAACAGAAGGAAAGACATGCTGTGTTTATTTTGACAGAGGACTCAGAGCAGCACTACTTTGAGGGTTTACTGGTATATTTAGGTGGACCTTTCTGACAAGGTTTATTTCGTTTTAAACTTTCCTTCTCATTTAAGTAGAAAGAAATAGAATAATGCATGTTTTGGGCTCTACATAAAATTTCTTAAATTTTTTTTTGTATTTTTGAGTTGCCAGATAATCTCTTTTCTTAAAGTAGTAATTTTATTTGCAGCAACTAAACTTGCAGTAGTTTCCAGTTCCTATCTGCCAGGGTTTTTGTCACACCGTTAAGCAAAGCAACGCCAAAACACCTACCTGCAATTGTCTCCAGTCAATGTTTTTTGGCAAGTCTTCCTACAGAACCATATTATTAGGAGATGGTGATTAATACATTATCAAATATCAGATATAAGCCCTACAATGGGTACAGAAGGGTGAGATGGCCCAACAAAACTGTCTGACATGGTCTTGAGCATGGATCCAAACACCCCAAATTCTGACCATATTAGAATATAATGTACCGTATTGACTGAATTAATAGTCCACCTACCTGATCTGGGCAGCACTCTCTTTATGCAACTTGCGTAAACTCCTCCTTGCTACAGTAGTGTAAAGGTCCACTAAATTCACAAGCATTTATTTAGAAACACTGGCATATATTCAAGCATTCAAAAATTAAAAATGTAGTTTTGCAGTGTCCCTACTTTATACAACATTTTGTGCTGGTTTCAGTTACACAGCTACACATATATCTAGGAAGCATTTTATATTTAAAAATGAATTTAGATTAACAAGGATGGCTTACAAAAGATCTTTTGAATGTCTTTCAGAGCCTTAAATATATCTAGGAAGCATTTTACATTTAAAAATGAATTTAGATTAACAAGGTTGGCTTACAAAAGATATTTTGAATGTCTTTCAGAGCCTTAAAGGAAAACTATACCCCGAAAATGAATTTTTGAGCAACAGATAGTTTATATCAAATCAAGTGACATATTAAAGAATCTTACCAACCTGGTATATATATTTAAGTAAATATTGCCCATTTATATCTCTTGCCTTGAACCACCATTTCATGATGGTCTGTGTGCTGCCTCAGAGATCACCTGACCAGAAATATTTCAACTCTAACTGTAACAGGAAGAAGTGTTGAAGCAAAACACAGATCTCTGTCTGTTAATTGGCTCATGTGACCTAACTTTATAGTTTGTTCGGTATGGTTGTGTGCACCGTTGGATCCTAGGATCCCAGGAGGCTGTCCTTATTTTTTAAAATGGCTATTTTCTATTTATGATTACCCAATGGCACATGCTACTAAAAAAGTGTATTATTATGAAAATGGTTTATTTACATGAAACAGGGTTTTACATATGAGTTGTTTTAGGCAATATCTGTTTATAGAGACCTACATTGTTCGGGGGGTATAGTTTTCCTTTAAATAATTCTAGGAAGCATTTTATATTTATTAATACATTTATATTACCAAGGTTGGCTTCTTGGGCCAAGTCATACCATATTATCATCTCAGGGGAACTAATGCCAGGATCAATCTTTCAGCTGATCCATTTGTTGTACAGAGGTATTCAGTGCTACTTGTCTTATGAGTTATATATGAATCCCCTGCGGTTAAGCTCGGCCTTCATCAGGTATGACACATGCCTGTTCACCTTGCCAGTGAGGGAACCAAAGAAACCTACAACAGCATTACAAGACAGGAACTACTACTCTGGTAGGCCGGCAATTTAAAAGTACAAAATTATTGTATGCTGGCAAACGTTTAATAAGCTATCTATAAGCAATAATAAAGGCTCAGAAACTTTGTACGCAACATGAAAGCAAGGCATTGACTTCAAAGTAAATATTTTTATAAGTACTGTATATAAACATTATGCAAGGGACACATTTTGGGTTTTTTCTTCAATTTATTATTGTTTTAGAAAAAAATGATGTTCTTTTGGGCACTGTATTTTTACAGGGATGGAAACACAGAAATAACATTTTGCCAAATAAAAAAAAAATTCTAAGCAACTTTTCAATATACACTTTTGTTTTTCTCACTCCGACAATGTAGCAAACGTCAGCTCTGCTTCCCTGTTGCAATACTTGGGGCAGATTTATTAAAATGTGAGGTTAGAGTTCACGGCAAAAGAAAATTCCCCCATATTCTATTCATTCTTATGGGAATTTTAGAATTGTATTTATCTGTTGGTTATCCATTCTAAAAATGAAGAGAAAGTGAGTGAATTTTTCTGTTGTGAACTCTAATCTCATGTTTTGATATATCAGCCCCAAATTTCTGATGGGAAGACTTAATTAAAGGTCAGACTATCTGGAAATATTTCAAATGATATTTATTTATCCATGCATATGAAATAGCAATATCATGATCTGTCCCTTAACATCCCAGTTAAATACAAAATAGGAATTAAAATTAAATAAATGTCAATGTTTCATGATACACAGGAGTTCCAAGGACTTTATTTGTACACTACTGTTTTCTACTGTATGTCCTACGGCTGCACATATCCCAGAAAAATGCAGCTCTTCATCGCTTCTGTAAACAGCCTAACACATAGCTACAGGGTTAAATAAATGGCATCCACTCGTAAAATGTGTTTGCTAAACATAAGTCACACCGGCATTCCTATTAAATAACATCACGACCATCAATTCATTTTAGGGACAGTGGAGCAAAACTTTTAATGACCCTTTTAAATCCTTTCATGGGTACCGGTAAGAAAAGGATTAATACTCTGGACATTATATAGGTTCCTCCTGCAAAAAGCATTAGTCATTTCAGTCCAGTTGTTGAAGAGTTATTTTCCTTGGCCAGCCATTTGGCACACGTTGATCAACATTTGTTACCTGCTCCAACATGCATTATGGGATCCCATAATGCTGAATAGTCTTTCTGATTCGTCTGTGTACAACAGACACCATTAATTATTCCACAAATTCCTACCTTCTTGGAGGGGTGAGTTCAGCTGCTATTTTCCCCTTGCCGGCAGTTCTGCAAATTAAAGAGTGGATGAGTTCTGGGGAAGAATTTGTTAGTGTGAATTGAAAGTGGCGTACTTCTGATTCATTGGATTTTCTGGAGATTTCATCCATTCCTTCTTTAATAGTTGCTTTAACTGGGACAGCCGCATATTTGGGTTCTCTTGCTTGACTCGGGGCATATTTATTTCCTCAAAAGCCGTAAAAGCAGCTTTCATCCTGCGCTCAGGGTGGCGGTCAAGCTCTTTGCCAATGCTGTGGAAACACAAATTATTGGATGAGCACCAACCACAAATACCACAACGATAACACACTTTGTACCCTTCAAAGGTCACTTGCTATGCATTTGGGTATGAATGTACCAAAAAATCTGCCTCATACTTCAGTGTCTGGATACTTATATAAGGAAACATGTTAAATAGTCCTAAAAGTAAATATAGGTTTAAAGGAACAGTAATACCAAAACTGAGAGCGTTCTAAAATAATGTTGTTCTGCATAGGTAAAACTGGTGTGTTTACTTCAAAAACACAACTATAGTTTATATAAACAAGCTGCTGTGTAGCCATGGGGGCCACCAAAGCTAAAAACTGAGAAAAGGCACAGGTTACACAGCAGATAACCGATAAGCTCTATAGTATACAATAGTTATGAAAATCATCCAAAAACAAACAATGAGGTGGATACAGGACAGGAGCAGGAGAAGGGGAAGAGGTTGGTTTATTTGACGTTTCGACTTAAAATCGAGCCTGAACGCGGACTTTTTTTGCTTTATGTATATGGATTAATTTCCTAGCACCTAGGCATTATGTTTGATTTCTGAGTGCACCTATCCAGAAGTTTGTAATATAATATTATAGATATTTCTATCTATGCAAATATATATATAGTGAAGCAGAGTTATTAGAAACGGAACGGTGAGTGTGGGGGTAACAACAAAATGAGAAGTGAAAGGTTAAAAGAGGATAGTGAATAGAGTGAGGCCATTGATGGGTGGGGCAAAGGAACTGTAGGGGTTCATGTGCTTTGTGGCAAATGCACTGGGAGAATGGTTGCAGGAAAAACCCACAGCCAACCTGTACCTACAAGATTCAATAACTAATGTAGTTACACAGCTATTCACAGGTTAATTTTAGTCTCTATAACTTACACACACACAGTTTGTCAGACCTTCTTAAAGGACAAGGAAAGGGCAATTAAGAATATAATTCTTATAAGAGGAATACCTCTGCTAGTGTCATACTGTCTTTTAAGCCTGCTAACTCCAAGAATAAGGTTTCCTATAATCCAACGTCCCTGCAGAAAGGCCAAAACTGCGGCATCTGCGTGGTAGTTCATACTAGGAGGCAGCACATGCGCATTTAACACTATTGGTGAGCGCAATTTCAGACTGAAAGCATCACAAGTGTTTTGACATGTGCGTTCAGTTCACGGGCGCCATCTTTATTCTCTCACTGAGCAGAACATGGTGGCCGCAAATATAGAAAGAGCGGTAAATTCAACACAGCGCTACAGGAAATAAGTGAATTTTTAAAAACAAAATTACTTCAACGATTAGGTAGACGCAGGGGCACTCTGTTAGGTGAGGAGGAATGTAGTTAAAGGCTTTCCTTGTACTTTAAACACAGCTGCCCGTACACACTAACACAAACAGTTAATTTTACACACAGATACAGACAAATACACTGGCATTGATACACACTCATACACTGCCATTGACACACAGATTTACACTCATCTGCCCTGGGAAAGAAGCTTCTTCATGAGGAGAGAATTCTCTACTCCGATTCTCTTACTCCACACACAGTTGAGGAGCAGGAAGTTTCTTACAAAGGGATGGGGTGGAGATAAATCTGGACTGCTGCTCTGAGCAGTAGAATAGGCATTGGGATGGTCTATTATATGAAGGGGTGCTGACCATAAGATTAAAAGCTTATTGCAAGTACTTTCTGGTAATGTGTTCATTTAACACAATCACTTCATTTCAGGGGCTCAAAAGTAATTGGTCAAATTAAAAAAAAAACTGAAAATAAAATATTCATTTCTAATACTTGGTTGAAAACCCTTTGCTGGCAATGACAGCCTGAAGTCTTGAACTCATGGACATTGCCAGATTCTTTTAAATGCTCTGCCAGACCTTTACTGCAGTGGCTTACAGTTGCGGTTTGTTTGTGGGCCTTTCTGTCCAAAGTTCAGTCTTCAACAAGTGAAATGCATGCTCAATTGGGTTCAGATCAGGCAACTGACTTGGCCATTCAAGAATATTCCACTTCTTTGCTTTAATAAACTCCTGGGTTGCTTTGGCAATCAATTTGACCGCATTTAGATGGATTTGGAGAGTATGTCTCTGAGCACCTCAGAATTCATTTGGCTACTTCTGTCCTGTGTCACATCATGGATAAACACTAGTGTCCCAGTGCCAGTGGCAGCCATGCTCGCCCAAGCCATCACACTGCCTCCCAAATGTTTTACACATGATGTGGTATGCTTTGGATCATGAGATGTTCCACGCCTTCTCCATACTTTTTCTTGCCATCATTCTGGTAGAGGTTGATCTTGGTTTTATCTGTCCAAATAATGTTTTTCCAGAACTGTGCTGGCTTTTTTAGATGTTTTTTTTTTTAGCAAAGTCCAATCTAGCCTTTCTATGCTTTATGAGGGGCTTGCACCTTGCAGTGAACCCTCTGTATTTCATTTCATGCAGTCTTCTCTTTATGGTAGACCTGGATATCTATACGCCTACCTCCTGGAGAGTGTTGTTCAGTTGTTTGGCTGTTGTGCAATCATCCACCACTGTTGTCTTCTGTGGATGTCCAGGTCTTTTTGCGTTGCTGAGTTCACCAGTGCTTTCTTTCTTTCTCAGGATGTACCAAACTATAGATTTTGCCACTCCTCATATTGTAGCAATTTTTTGCGTGGGTTTTTGCAGCTTAACGATGGCTTTTTTTCACCTGCATGGAGAGCTCCTTTGACCACATCTTCCACATACAAGCACCCACCCCAAACCAATTACAGGGCTTTTATCTGCTTCATTGATAATGACATAACAAAGGAATTGCCCACACCTGCCCATGAAATAGCCTTTGAGTCAATTGCCCAATTACTTTTAAGCCCCGGAAATGAAGTGATTGGCTTTAGTTCCTGACATGTTTATGCAATCTTTGTGCTCAACCCACTGAATTAAAGCTGAAAGTCTGTAGTTCAACTGCAGATGTTCTCTCTGTGTCTGAAGGGTTTCCTCTGGGTACTACACGTTAAAAGCATACACTCAGGGTAATTGATAAAACTGATCCTACTGTGTGTGAATTAGGGACCTTAGACCCACTGGGGCTGGAACTGATGTGAATGGTGTATAATCTCTATATACTAACATGAAATTGTTGCAGAATGAGACTGATGGATTAAAGAATTCTGCTGCTGGCAGGTGCTTACCATACAGGAGCACAGGATGTGCATTTAACCACCCACATTTACATTTTTTGTTATACAGGTATGGGATCAGTTCTCTAGAAACCTGTTATCCAGAAAGCTAAGAATTACAGAAAGCCCGTCTCCCATAGACTCCAATACAATCAAATAATCCAATTTTTAAAAATGATTTGCTTTCTCTCTGTAATAAAAGCAGTATCTTGTACTTGATCCCAACTGAGATATAATTCATCTTTATTAGAAGTAGAACCAGCTTATTTGGTTTATTTAATGTTTACATGATTTTATAATAGACTTAAGGTATGAAGATTCAAATTACAGAAAGATCCGTTATCCAGAAAACCCCAGGTCCTGAGCATTCTGGATAACAGGTCCTATACCTGTATGGAGATACCCTGTTTTTTTTTTTTTTTAATCTTTTTATGTCTACACCAACATTTGTATGACAAAGACTGGAGAGGGCACATACATCCAGTAAAGGTGGGCAACAGCCCTGACACCTTAATTAACTGATGTAAATGTACATATGTCATAGCCTTTAACCTGTTCACTGGGGTGAAAAAAAAAGTCTCAGTGTCCAGAGATTACTGCAGTTATTTATTCTCAATATTCTGGGGTATGTAGTAGTTACCTAACTGTGGGACAGCATTTTATTCCTGCTTCTACATACTGAATTATACATGCCGATTGCACATCCAGTGTCCTACATCTACATCAGAATCACTGAAATCCAATTTTGCTGATAATGTATTTTTAAAGTGTTAAAAAGAGCATTAATATACAGGATAGTTTCCTTTTAGGGTCATCTATGAGTTCATTTGAAATACTGGAATATGGTATATTATCCACAATGCTTGGGACCTCGTTTTCCAGATAAGGGATCTTTCCATAATTTGGATTTCTATACCTTAAACCTACAACAAATCATTTAAACATTATATAGGATTTTCTTTATTGCCCAGCATATGCACCATCAATATGCAGGAGAATTGACTGGCAGCACATAAGCTTTCATACAATCCTCACAGTGGGCAATAAAGTTTTCTCTGCTGGTTTTGTACATTCTCCACCTAAAGGGTATCATGCAGGATCCATAAGATTTTGAAATGAAGTTGGGATTTTAAAAATGTGGGGGAGACTTGTAATTCTAACAAGGTTATATTTCTTTTGGTTGCAAAGTCGATACCTGGACTTAAATGTGGCATCTAATTTGAAGATAAAGGTTAAAAACTCTAAAGCAGTGGTGTCCAACCTGCGGCCCAGGATGGATATGAATGTGGTCCAGCTTAAAACGCTTGGTTCCCGAGGAAACGTCATATTGCAAAGCATATAGGAGTAGCAGGAGGGACTCTGCCCATTGCCCAGTTAGTAGTAATAGTAATACTATAATAAGTCTATTTAATATCCAGGTGTCCCATATTCCAGCGTATCAGTAAGAGTAAAAATATGACTGCTATGTACTAGTATAATTAAGCTAAGAAAGTGTAAAAAGACTGAAAAAAACAGCAACTTCTAAACGTGGGAGAAATTAATGGTTTGAGAAACTAGCTTTTAGGTCACTGGAAAAAGAATATATTTTACAGTTACACACAGAATGAATATGGCTGAATATAAAAAGAAGTCTTGCAGTATTTAACGTTCACCAACCTCAAAACAGCAATGGCATCTTCTACTGTCCGGGCCTCTACTTCACCTTCTGTGAGAACTCGACGGTTCACGTTCTCCTCTAACGGAATTTCCAGGTGAGTCTTGGGTTTTTCAGGGGCATCTTAACAGTAAGAATGGTGTTAGTTCTCTTCTTTCAAAGGAACATGGTATCAGCTCAATAACATCATCACATCAGGCTCACCTTTGTTCTCTTCTTCTTTGCGTAGCGTCTCCTCAATCTGCGCCCGTGTCACCTTGGAGGGTGCTGCAGGTTTGGTTGGCTTCCCTTTCATCTTGGAATCCTCCTCATCTAGCAATCGCTGACACTCCTTCTTTCTTTCTAATTGCTCTAAACGCTTTTTTTCTTTCTCTTCCTAATATATTAAGAAAAGGAAATATAAGAAGATGCACTAAATACATGGTTCATATAGTAATTTTCTCTGTTAAAAAGGTACAGGATTCGTTCATAGAAGCAGAAATCTTCGCAACAGAATATTTATAAATTAGCTTACTTGAGCAAAAATATATATTTTTTTAAATATGTAGATGGGTTTTTAGAGGCCATGAAACTAGTTTTGTCTGAAATTGATTCTGGATTGAATGTCTAGATGTCTTACTCCCCTGTGTTCAAGGATACTGACGTGCTCTGTAATTTTAATGGCAAGAATTTGTTCTGACTCCCAGTACAGTAGTTCTATACACCCATCCATTACATTATGTCTAGAAAAAAACTGACATTTTACCATTTAGTCTTACACACTGTAAGTTCAACTTATTTGTAAATTTAAAGATAAGATGGATCTGGACGTGCATCTAGCAGACTTTTCTAACACTTAAAAACGTAGGTAGTTATTACGTACAGGAATAAAATCTTTAATATTCAATTTTGCAGCGTTTTAGATTCTTAGTGCTTGGACCCACAGGAGGTCTTGTGTCCTACCATATCAACTTAGGTATTAGTAGATCTTTTCTTTGGGGTCTTTATCCATAGATATGGACTGCTCCTGTACTTTTCCCCCCCGGGGCACATGGCTCCTCTTTATTCTTGTTTTTTTTTGTGAGTTGTCACTGATCCTGCAGTGCTGACCAAAAGAGAATGATAGGATCTATTAAATGATCAATTTCAATGCATAGGGCCAACCCCATGGCACATGTATTGTACAAGTCTCCTTAAAATTACTTGGTTATCAAGGCAAGCAAAATAGAGCTTCTACATGGGTATGGTTTTGGAGATCATGAATAATAATAATATGCTTAAAGTAAGTGATACTTTATTTAAATCCAACTTTGAATCCTTTGGTTAAAAGGAAACCTCGTCACTTTTAGGCTTAGGCTTAAAAATCGCGCCGCTCCGTGTGAATAAGCGCAGGCGTTTTTAAGCCTCGCCGCTGCGGAGCAGTGCCTAGCTATTCGGGGAGATTTGGGGGCGATCTGGCCTAAGCCTAAGATGGGGCTATTTTTGGGCCATGAAGAGTACTTAATTTCCTGATGTTTACAGGCTTCTAAATTTATGCTGGAACTGATGTTTTAAAAAAGGGCAAAGATTTGCAGGAGGATGGGGGTTATTTTTCTACTGTACAGAGTGTTGGTAAGGCTACATCTAGAATATGAAGCACAGTTTTGGTCTGCAGCACTCAAACGGGACATTAGTGAATTAAAGAGGGTCCATAAAAAGGCAACTAAGCTGGTAAAAGGTTTGTAAAATTTTAGCTATGAGGAAAGACTGGCCAAGTTCGGGTTTTTCACTCTGGAGAAGAAGCTTGAGGGGTAATATGATAACTATGCATAAATATATAAGGGTATCATATAATATTCTCTCTAATGCTTTATCAGATTAAGTCCTTAATAGTAGGATCTTCCAGCAGACACACATGGGCATCCATTCCGATTAGACGAAAAGAGGTTCTAGCTAAATGGTTTTTTACAGTGACAGCTGCGAAGATGTGGAATTCTCTCCCTGAATCAGTCGTACAAGTTGATACATGAAGATAGCTTTAAGAAAGGGTTGGATGGCTTTTTAGCAAGTGAGGGAATACAGGGTTATGGACAATAGCTCAATGTACAAGTTGATTCAGGGACTGGACTTACTGCCATCTTGGAAGCAGAAAGGAATCTTCCACTATGAGGCAAATTGGAGAGATATCAGATGGGCTTCTTTTGCCTTCTTCTAGATCAACTACTAGTTATGCAGATTTTATATATACTTATAAGCTTGAACTTGATAGACACTGGTCTTTTTTTTTGGTCAACCTAACCTAATATGTATGTCTGTTCATATGTTACTTAATCTTAGCCAAGTGTTGGCACATATGTTCAGTAACTCTGAAAACAATCTGACCAAGACCAGCACTGTATGAAACCTTTTTCCAACACACTGCATCAGAAGCATACAAAGTATACACAACGGATGCAGGAATTCAAAAAAAGTACTGGCAATCAATCAAGCCAACTCCAAAATATTAGTGTCTTATAAAAGAAAGCATAATTCTAAGCAACTGTCCAATGTACATCTATTACAATTTTTTTTTTTACAGTTTTAAAGTTTTATGTATATGCATTGCTATTGAAAGCATGCTGGGGAACCAAGACTTTTGAATGAACCTCACATTTTTTAAAAGTTCCTAGATACCACACTAGACAGTTGATGCAAAATCCAGCAAAGAAAAAAATAAGTTTTTCCTATCTTGGTTAGCCCCTGAACTATCACTTTAGGCAGTGTATCTATTTTATTTTTAATTAATCTATAAAAATTAACAAAACAGATACATGAAAATACATTTGTTTGGATCATTAGCTTTAAAACTTAGATTGTAATGTTGATCTTCTATATAAGACTCTCCAGTAAATGCCCCAGAGAATGGATTAAAAAAAAAAAAAGGTCCCCAAAAGAGTGTAAGCATGATCTCCTGTTATATTTGTTTATTTGGCACATTGTTGCCTTCTCTGATGTGCGAGAAAGATGACACCATAGTCAACAACCTCCATTTTGCAAGAAGTGACATCAGATTAAAATAGTAAATGAATAAAGATCACAAGATCCCAATCATGGGTATTAGTCCAAAATTATCAGGGAACAAATCTCACTGACCGTGCCCATTATTATGTGAAGAGTTCTAATAAGATCCACAATGGGACTGCAGCCTTAGAGACTGTGTGCGATAGAAGGGGCGTAGGTTGGGGTACAGTGATTAACGCTACAAAAGCATGTTTTTGATTTGCCTAATCCTAATTCCAGACTAATATTAAAAGCTTTATTTATAGAACACAAATAGGCATTCTGCACTATTTAAAACCAGACTGAAGAAAGCAGAAAGACCCTGGCTCTAGTATGTATGTATATATGTACAGGTATGGGATCTGTTATCCAGAATGCTTGGGACCTGGAGCTTTCTGGATAACGGATCATTCCATAATTTGGAGCTTCATAACTTAAGTCTAAAGAAAATCATGTAAACATTAAATAAACCAAAAAGGCTGCTTCTGCTTCCAATAAGGATTAATTATATCTCAGTTGGGATCAAGGTACGGTTTTATTATTACAGAGAAAAAGGAAATCTATGGGAGATGGCTTTTCTGTAATTCAGATCTTTTTGGATAACGGGTTTCCGGATAATGGAGCTATATATATATATATATATATATATATATATATATATATATATATATATATATACACACACACACATACATGCATATAAACACGCATGCATATACACATACTGTACACAGACTAATTGAAAGACATTTGTTGACACATCTTGTTCTATTTTTCTGAATGAGCTACACACTATTAATATGGTTATGCTCACAGTTAAGTGTATATTTTCTGTAGCTTGTGAGACACATGACGTTCATTAGTATTCATTCTAATGAAGCAAACATAAGATTTGTGTTTGGGCAATCGCACAAGGGACCATTAAGATAATTCTGAAGTGTGCCAGTATGTATTTTTAGATGAAAAGCAATTTGAAGCAACCTCCATTGAGGGCAAGGCAGGGAAAATCAAAATTAGAAATTGACAGTTCTAGTTAGAAAAAATGTACAACTCACAGTATGGGAATTACTTTCATCTAGGGATGCACCTAATCCAGGATTCGGTTTGGGATTCGGCCAGGATTCAATCTTTTTCAGCAGGATTCGGTATCCTTCTACCTGGCTGAACCGAATCCGAATTTACTTATGCAAATTAGGAAAAGGGTGGAACATTGTGTGACTTTTTGTCACAAAACAAGGAAGTAAAAATGTTTCTCTTCCCACCTCTAATTTGCATATGCGAATTACGATTCGGTTCTTCCGTGAAGGATTCGTCCAAACCAAAATCGTGGATTCGGTGCATCCCTACTTTCATCCTGCCTGCTCTGCCTCTTTGCTATTGGGCAGATATACCAGAATCAAGGCACCTGGTTAAACTAAGCAAGCATGCACCTACTCTTTATAACGTCAGTGGAGATTACATTGTCCGTGAATTTGGCTTTATATGTCTATGAAGTATGATCAGCCTACTCTACTCTAAAATAGGATATCTCACGAGTTAAAAAGGCTCCCTAGACTGGTGCCAATGTGTAACAGTACATTTAAAAAAAAAACAATCAATGCAAACCCTACTGTATAACATACAGGCTTGTCCTTAGATCACCTTATTCCTACTAAAGCCAGTAGGCTGTGCATCTTTCCTCTGAATGCTGGTGTCAGATTTCTATGCACGCTTAATTAAGTGTCCTATGCATTACTTATGCCACTTCCATAGTTGTCTGATCAAGTGTTTAATAATGCTCCGCTTGCAGAGAAAACAAAGAGAGTGCTGACATGGGTGATGCTGTAAGCAATGCTTAGGACAGAAGATCTGAGGGGCACAGAGCATAGAGTGTCACATTACTAACACAATCAGACATCAAGCCACAGGGGCCCAGGAAGCATTATAGGGCATGTCTATCAAAAACAAAACAAAACAAAAAAAGCTAAAAGTTACCTAGCAGTACTTCAAGGCAAGGTAAAATTTAAATAAAATTGGCAATGATGCCTATTTATTATATTTTTATGTTTTATGACCCTACATCTGTTTGTATATTAGAATGAAAGAAGCATAGGAAAGTACCTTATTAAGCAGCAATTAAACAAACTACTTTCTGGCTGCTGGGTATACTGTCCCTAGCAAGCAGAAAGCATTTAAAGTAGCAATAAATATATATACCCTTGTTTGACATAAGCTTGTGCTTAAAGGAGAATTCAACCTGTAATTAAAAAAAAACCCTCCCCGTGGGCAGACCCCCCCTCCCCTGGGTAGACCCCGCCTCCCCCTCCAAGAAAGACAGAAGAAAGAAGATGGATCCTGTGAACTCCCGTGGCCAGAATCTGCAGGAAGGGTAAGTAACAAGTTAGAGGCATTCGCTTGGGGGGGGTGGATGGTGGCAGGTAGGCTGGGGCTGGGGGAGGGAGTGTTTTTTTTTTACAGGTTGAATTCTCCTTTAACATATTTTCTCCATTTATCTGTTGCTTTAATTAAGTAAAATCAGTAGGGATGCACCAAATCCGCTATTTTGGATTCGGCTGAACCCTGTAATTCTTGGCGAAAGATTAATTGGAATACTGTACGCGATTTCCCTCCCCAAATTTGCATATGCAAATTATGATTCAGTTCGGCAAGGCAGAAGGATTTGGCTGAATCCAAATCCTGCTGAAAAAGGCAGAATCCTGAATTTAGTGCATCCCTAAAAAAAATTTTTTTGGGCAAAATGAGACATTAAGGGGCATATTTAACAAGAATCAAATTATGTGAGGGTTTTTCTAATCCCGAATTTCAAATGTATGTGTGTTAATGGAAAAATTCAAATGTGTCAAACTTGCATGGAAAACCAACGAGGAAAAAACGTTAATGATCAAGTTCATATCCCGAAAAGACTCGAATCTACTGAATTTATGTCCCAAAAATTCGAATTCATTGTGTTTTCGGATAAAAAATGAATGTTTACATTTGAATTTTCTATTTTTTTTTCTTACTGACTCACAGATATTCGAGTTTTCGAAAATATAACTCGAATGTGTTTGTTTGGGTGCAAAAAAATTTGAAATAGTGAAAAAAAATCACATTCGATTTTTGATAAATATGCCCCAAAAACTAGTTTGAGTTACCAGCTTCCTAGCTGTTTATCAGAATTCCACTGCACATATAAACCCCCTAAATAATGGACTTCAGCTTTTCTCTAAGTCAAAGCAAAGGGAGGGTGTTTGTGCACAGGGTGTTCATGCACAGCTTATGATCACAGGGTGATATTAAGTGTAAACACTTTAAAAATTAAACAAAAATATGGATTTCAACATTTAAAAAAAATAGGGCAGGCAGTAGTTGAACTTGACAGCACATATGTAGCCTGTCATTTAGTTCAATGGCATCCATCTGTCACTAGTTGTGACCAGCAGATTCAGCAAGAAAAAGAAATTTGCATGCTGTATATGGCAGAAACAGCCATCACTATTGATAGGAAGATGCCAGTTAAAGGAGAACTAAAACCTAAGAATTAATATGGCTAAAAAGGCCACATTTTAAATACTGAATTTATTGCACCAGCCTAAAGTTTCAGCTTCTCAATAGCAGCAATGATCCAGGGTAACTACAGTAAGGGACACACTTGCTATGATGTATTCATTAATCAGGTTTGTCCGTTTGTGGGGAAAAAAAGTAAACATTATGAACAGGCATATATCAGTGTATGTTACAGATGTTCCATGAAAGACTGACCTTGATAAATTAATGTTTCCCCACACACCAACTATGTAATCACTGACTTCCTAAATATACAGCTCTTTGTTTGCTTCTTTGGCTATGCAAACTCGCACGATTTAACAAATGGGTTTGGACAAAACATTTGCAGTCTTCTCTTTACAGCCTGAGGCTCCTTTCTCATTTATGTCCGCTGCCCAAGTGTCCTAAATTTCCATCTTCAACATAACAGAAAAAGAGAGAGGATTTCTCTCCAGAAAAAGGAGAGAGAGAAAATGCCGCAAGAAGTCCCAAATACAATCGCTGTTTATGTCTGGTACAGGGGCGTGGAGTCCTGAGGCATCTTGTGAATAGCTGTGCAGCGCTGCAAATATATGCTGCTGCCTAGTTGGTCAATTAGCCCCCAAGAAGCTCTTGCATCTAGTTTTAAAAAAGGCCCAATGTTTCTGTTTATAAAGGTGCCCTTGAGCAAGTAACTGTGTCCCAGTTAAAACCTTTCCGATTTTGTTTTCTTTGTAAGGGTTAAAATTATGTCCTATTTTTTGTGTTCAAAGTAATGAGAGTGTGTCTTCAAAGTGCAGTCTATATTGGAAATGTTAAGATTTACCAGCACTGAGTCAGAGATCTATATAAATTCACTACTCTGTGTGGAGTGTGTTGCAGCATATAACTAATTATATATACATAAAAAAATAATGGGAAAAAGCTGACTAGGTACAGCCTCTCATCAAATTGTACCCAAAGAACTTTCAATATGTAATTGATAATACGAAAAAGAAATACCTACCCCTCATATAGGGGGTGATGGATAAATATAACAGTTTTATATTACATTGTGATGAGTCATTTCTAGTCAAAAAAGAGAAGGGATCTACCATAACATTGTTTCCTTTTAAGATAATCAGATTTTTATGTACAAAAAGTAACAATTTACACTAAACTGTGCCAGCCTTATTCTGCTGCCATCCACAAAAGCCTGCTTATGAATATTTGCCCACCTGTCTATTAGTAACGTGAATTCATATACAGTACTATTGAAAGTTTAACTTACTTCCTGCCTGCTATAGATTTTAAAGGAACTGTTCAGTGTAAAAATAAAAACTGGGTAAATAGATAGGCTGTGCAAAAGAAAAAACGTAATGTATAAAGGCTGGAGTGAATGGCAGAACACTAGAGTTCCTGCTTTTCAGTGTTAGTCAGTGACTGTAAGGGGGGGCCCATGGGAGATAATTATTCATTGGGTTTGCAGTTTACCCTTAGGATGCAGCTCAGATTCAAAAGCAAACAGATATGAACCATGTGGCCTCCCTCAAGTCACTGATTGGTTACAGCCTGGTAACCAATCAGTGGAAATCAAGAGAACCGCAAACCAGGAAGTAGTGTTCTGTTATGTTAGACATCCAGTCACTCCAGCCTTTATACATTACATTTTTTGGTTAACTAACTTTTTTTTTTTCTAAAAACATCTATTTTCTAATTAACATCTATTTAGCCGGTGTTTATTTTTAAACTGAACAATTTCTTTAAGGAATTACTGCCATACATACAAGATTAACTTATTTCACTTATAGTTTTTTCCTATTTCACTTCATTTCATCTTTAATTGTGAAAGAACGGTTACAAATGACGGTTTTCTATCTAAAATGAATACAATTTAATTTAAAAGAAACCAAGCAATTTATCAAAAATACTAGTGTTAGTATGATAGGAGCAAGCTTGCTGCATTGCAGTAACTCCTAGCAGCAGCTGAGCAATTAATGTAAGAGTGATGAAAGGATAATGAATGATTGGTTGGTTGCAATAGGCTGCTGGCCAAGAGCAAATTTGCACAAATATTATGCATGAATAATGAATATTATGCATGATTAAGCATGAATATGTCTTTATTGCAATGCCAGAAATTGGACAGCTTCCTATGATTTATAAGCTCAGACGGATTCCTCCCATCCATGTATTGCCTAAGAACATGTAGTAAGTGTATTTCATTGAAAAATTACCACTTCTTATAGTTCACCATTTGTTTTGTTTTCCTTGTCAGAATTGTTGTGACATGCTTCTATACCTCACAGATTAGAAACATCAAAAAATATAAAACAAATGCTGTTCAGAATCACATACTGTACTCAGATTAAAATTGGTCAAATGAATGTTGCAAAATACTGAATTTATAGCTCTATCTACAGATTCTTCATGAAATGTTATGTACTGAGGAATATATATTTAAAACAGAAGTTTTAAAACATCGAAATATTTCCTGTGTGTCAGTTACATAGGCAATATTTTGATGTTTTAAAACTTCTGTTTTAAATATATATTCTTGCACACACATATATTTTACTCTCTAAGCATTCATCTTTAGAATATATGGTGACATAGTGATTAGCAATTGACAGAAAAGATCTGCCGAGCATGGTCTATATCTAATCAACCCTGAAGAGATTACAAGTTGGGAAATCACATTGTTTTGGAAGGGAATAAAAAATGGTTACCATAAGCCAAGTAAACACCTATTGTTTTGATCAGGGGATTTCCACATAGACTATGCCTTTTAGTGGAAGGCACGAGTATTGCAACAACTAAACATGCTGTATTATAAACATCTCGATTCAACAAAAAACTTAGAGATGCCTTAAAGGTACCAGAGTACCTTTAAGGCACTGGATTGACTGGATGTCTAACATAATAGCCAGAACACTACTACCTGCTTTGCAGCTCTCAGCGACTTGAAGGGGGGGCCACATGGGACATAACTGTTAGCCAGAACACTACTACCTGCTTTGCAGCTCTCAGCGACTTGAAGGGGGGGGCCACATGGGACATAACTGTTCAGTGTGTTTGCAATTTAACCTTAGCATGCAGCTCAGATTGAAAAGCAACAGTTATGACTCATATGACCCCCCTCAAGACACTGAATGGTTACTGCCTGGTAACCAATCAGTGGAAACCAAAAGAGCTGTAAAGCAGGAAATAGTGTTCTGTTGTTATGTTAGATATCCAGTCAATCCAACCATTATACATTGCATTTTTGGCAAACTAACTATATCAGAAACATGTTTTATTTTGCACATAAAATCTATTTACTCAGTTTTTATATTTACCCTGAACAATTGCTTTAAACTTCCATCCACCTTTCTGGAAATAACGGACAAAATCTGGACAATTTCTCAAGCAAGAGACACAAGGTAAATGCACTCAGATAAATCACGTTATACAGTTGTGCTCATAAGTTTACATACCCTGGCAGAATTTATGATTTCTTAACCATTTTTCAGTGAATATGAATGATAACACAAAAACAACTGTGTTTACTCTTTTTAAATCATAAACACTAGACAAACTACCCAATTGACCCTGATCAAAAGTTTACCTGCCCCCGTTCTTAAAGTGATACTGACACTAAAAAATGAAATTTAACATATGAATGTACATTAATTGTTACCTATAGGTCATGTTGATCATTTTTTGCTGAAAGGTTTGTTTTTGTATATAATTGTTAGCTGAAATGTCTAAGCCTGACTCTCTGACACCCTGACACTCTTACTTTGCCAGCCTAACAGTCCCGTCTCAGTCTGTTAGTTACAGTTTCTAATGATAACAGATGTCGGGTGCACAAATATGGCAGCCCCCTCATACAGGAACATGGGGGATCAGACAGGTAATGGAAAAGCATCATGCAAATACCTTATGGCAAAGTTAGAAGTAGCTTTCAAAGCCAGTTATTATTATAGAGGTAAAAAAAGAGTTTGACTTCAGGTGTCAGAATCTCTTTAATAACATGTATTGCCCCCTTTAACATCAATGACAGCTTGAAGTCTTTTGTGGTCGTTGTGGATGAGGCTCTTTATCTTCTCAGATGGTAAAGCTGCCCATTCTTCCGGGCAAAAACCCTCCAGTTCCCGTAAATTCTTGGGCTGTCTTGCATGAACTGCACGTTTGAGGTCTCCCCAGAGTGGATTAATGATATTGAGGTCAGGAGACTGAGATGGCCACTCACTTTAGTCACTCACTTTATTTTGCTGTAGCCAATGACAGGTCGACTTGGCCAAGTGTTCTGGATCATTTTCATGTTGGAATGTCCAAGTACGTCCCAGGCGCAGCTTCCGGGCTGATGAGTGCAAATTTTCCTACAGTATTTTTGTATTTCACCTGAAGTTATTTGTGGGTTTTTCCTTGCATCCCGAACAATTTTTATGGCAGTTGTGGCTAAAATTTTAGTTGGTTTGGTTTCAACAGAACCCCTAATTTTCCACTTCTTAATTAAGAGTTTGAATGGTGCTGATTGGCATTCTCAATTCCTTTGATATTTTCTTATTTCCCTTTCCTGTTTTATAGTGTTCAACTACCTTTCCCCACAGATCCTTTGACAATTCTGTTGCTTTCCCCATGACTTACAAAATCCAAAAAAAATCAGATCAGCACTGGATGAAAGATGCAAGGGTCTGTCAGGAGTCTACAAAGTAATTGACATTTTATACACACCTACTAATTACAAGCAAACAGATCACAGCTGAAGATGGTTACCTTTAAAAGCCATTCTAACCCTTTTGTGTCACGTTGTGTGAATGTTATCAGGCCAAATCACCAGGATATGTAAACTTTTGATCAGGGTTATTTGGGTAGTTTGTGTAGCGATTATGATTTAAAAAGAGTAAACACAGTTGTTTGACAATAAATGGCTTCAGCCAACCACTAACCATGAGTGAAAGAAAAGATTTTGTGTTATCATTCATATTGTCTGAAAAATGGTTAAGAAATCATAAATTCTGCCAGGGTATGTAAACTTATGAGCACAATTGTATATACAATGGCCAACCTGAGCAGCACCTGTGAGGAACCTAGCTGACTTGGCCCGGCACTGCTATGCAATGACACAATCTCGTTGGTCAGTATGTAATTTGGAAGTACATATTTGCCAAACTGAAGCTTGGCACGTTTGAAAACTGCAGTTACTTGGTATTTCCTCCCATTCAAACAAAGCATCTAACCTTTTTTTGGATTTTTTTTTTCTAAATTTAATGGTCTATATAGTGCAAAATGAAAGATTAAAGTAAAGCCACATCTTCGTTAACGATCCTAAAGAGCAAATCGAGCAAATCAAACAAACCAGAAGCCTCTGTATAATTAGCTGCTCTTTATCTAAAGCCCAACCTTGTGTAATCTTACCTTGTGTAAGATTTAAAACGTATCAGTACTAAGATTAACTGGCTCTTCACGATTTACATCTCAAATTCAGACTGCACTGTTCACACTGTTCATGTCTGTAACTCTTCTATTGTTCACACCTGTAACACCTTTATTGTTCAAAACCCTAAAGCCGTACACTGTTCACACCTCAGACCCAGACTGAAAGTATCCACATTGTTCAATTCACTCACACCTCTGTATGTACTAAGCCAGCCCTATGCTCCGTGCGTGTGCCATACTCTACCTACCCTATGCTCCGTACATGTGCCATACTGTGCCTGCTCTATGTTCCATGTGTGTGCCATACTCTGCCAGCCCTATGCTCTGTGCATTTGCCATACTCTGTATTGCCCTATGCTCGGTGTGTGCCATACTCTGCCTGCCCTATGCTTCATACGTGTGCCATACTCTGCCTGCCCTAGGAAGGAAACCATAGTCTTCACCATAAATATCATTTTTCAAATTTAAGTCCCGTCAGTGTGGCTCCTGTTTGTGATTTGATACATATATCATGATTTGATATACACCCAGGCAATGCTGATCTTCATTATAAGTGAGTGCCTCATGTGTACGTACGTATGTATGTATGTATGATCTAAAGTAATTAACCTGGGAACTGGACAACTTACCATATTACCCTTTTATCTTGAGCCACCATGATGTGATGGCCTGTGTATGAAGCTTTACTGGAAGAAGTGTGGAAGTAAAAGACACAGTTCTGTCCTTATTGGCTAATGTAACCCAATATACATGTGTTGTGTGTTATTAAAGAAAAGGGGGAATCTATGCCGTCAGTCCAAAAAGGCAGTAGAGTAATAGGAACGTGCCCAATTCCCATGGCACCGTAATACGATTAAACAAAATATATATCCCAAAACCCGTCATTCATTAAAAATATTACGTTTTATTCAATATTGCATCATGTCAAATTAAAATGATTACATATAGGGTCACTATTTACTCATTTTCATTTGAAATGATGTAATATTGAACAAAACTGTATATTTTTTTAACGAAGGACGGGTTTTGGGACATATATTTTGTTTAAAGGGCAACTAAAGTCTAAAATAGAACAATGTTAGAAATGCTGTATTTTGTAAACTAAATATAAACATGAACTTACTGCATCAGAAGCTTAATAAGACAATTGATTTATGCTTTCAAAATTGGTGTTGGGGGCTGTCATCTTGTAACTTCTTTGCAAGACCAAGACTATATACAAGCTCAGTGTGGTCTGAGCTTCAGTTGGGAGGTTAAGCTTAGGGATCGTAATTAATGATCAAAACCGCACAAGTCAAATAATATCTGTCAGAGACGTCCATACAGCAAGATTGATTCATAATCATAATATGCAGACTGCACCGAGTCTGTGGATACAAATCTCTACACATTCAAAGGCCACTCTACAGGGAAACAAACAAAGCCGCTTGAGTTCTGGGAAGTAAGGTGGGGGGGCTCCCCCCCCCGCCATTTGAAAGTATGATTGTTTCCCTGCAGAGCAGTAAGGGACCATCTGTTTCCTATCCGCAGCTGTCAGAGCAAGTGAAACAAAAGGGGAATTTCACTGCATAGTCAGGTTTATTATAAAAACAGTAGACATTTTTAAATTAAAGAATAATGGAGATAGATTTCTTTTTCATTAAAGAAGGTAATCTTACATCCCCTTTAATAGATTTGTTGTGTGTGAGCACAGTGAATCCTACGAGCCAGGGACAACCCTTAGTATGTAAAATGGCAATTTTCTATTTAACATTGTCCAAATGCATGTTTTATGGATGTTTCACTTTCAAACAATTTCAGCAGTCTCTTTCTGTGATATTATTAAAACTGCTACTTTCCATCCAGCTTGTTTGTTATACATTAACATGCTACATTGACCTTTATATGTCTATTGCGACGTGTCTAAAAGAACATTTTCTGTTGATTTGTTAACAACTATATAGTTAAGAGGTCCCCAACCTTTTTTGGTTCAGGGTCCGTTCCGGGCGAGGCAAAAAAAATTTTCAAGGCCCGGCGGTTGGGGGGTTGGGCGGAGATCGGGAGGTGGGTAGGCTCCCAATTCAGCACGCCTAGTTAATTGCATGCTAAGCTCTTTTCTATCTATTCGCACTTATTACTTCTGTTGCTGTTAGAGAACAAAAGCTGCAATAAAAGACTTTTATGTCATGTTGGTTGACAGCCATGCTCTTTGCCAAATGCAACTTGTGCGAGGGAACTAAAAAAATACTTTTTCCTAAATGCCAATAGTATCTTTTGTCATCACAGCCTCTTCTCTTCTGACCAAAAAAAGATAAGTTATGTGCAAAATGCTAAGTGAAATTATCAACATATTCTTAAGGTATTTTACCCACAGTCACATATACAAACTTCCATACATGCATTTGAAATAAATATGTGAATGTTAGTGAACATGGTGTATACACTTTGTCCATGTGAAATGTGGGGTTTGTAAAGTTCCATGTAGCTTTCTCACACACAGTAAAAAGGAGCTTTCCTAGGCTATATACTAAAAGATATTTCACATTACCATCCAAACCAATCACTGCGGCAAGATAAGAAACAACAGTCCATGTATAAATGGTGCCATCATTCACCTACCTTCCTCTGTTCCTTGCGAAAGACATGCTTGTCATCATCCTGCCAGTAGGCATCCTCTACTTCTTTTTGACGTTTGGCATCTGCCACGGCTTTTGCCTCAGCCTTGCGGGCTCGGGCAGCAGCTGACTTGGTGTTTTCGCTCTGGAACTTTTTGGGCATCCCTCTGATGGAATCAAGAGCATGGAAGAAACAGGAAAACAGAAGCCAATATCAGTCATCAGTTGTCTCGTATTACTAGATAGAAAATACAGGCTCATGCAAATTAACATTTTCTTTAAGGATATATCTCTGGTTTTGATTACTTATCCATATTGCACCTTCTGTACTATGCTCTTCTTAAAACAGACAATGAAAATACATGGTGTTACAGAAATCTGCATATTACAAAAGGTGTCCGTATATTTTGCATAACACATATTATATATAAATATATATAGTGAATAAAGTACCCCCTCTTGTAAAATATAAGGATAATATAAGTAACAGAGAAGTTCTGTGACCATATTAAAAAAAAAGAAGCAGAAGGCTGAGTGATTTTTATACAGGTCAGGGAACTCTGAGGTGACATTCTAACATTTTGTAACAGGGGGTACTTTATTATAATAAACAAGTTTCAGGGGAGTTATGTGATAGATATGACACCACCAAGCTCCAGTTATAACCAATGACATGGGGGGAGGAAGAAAGAGAGGACAGTTGTCTGAAGGGGGTTAGGGGACAGTTGTGTTTCCCTTGCATTACTGGGAACCATGCAAATTTAAGTTCTGGTACAATCGCACAGGGATTGTAGGGAGTTCAAACTTCATCTCCCCAGCCTTTCCAATCCCTATACAGCTCTACCGGGACTAAAACTTCTGTGTCTAAAGTACTAATACAGAACACATTTTAGGACATCATCAAGAGAACACATGGTCCTGCGTGCACTTTCCTAACAAAGAAACTCACCACTAATTATATTCCTTTATCCCAAGAAGATGCAGTCACACCTATGTACTGGCCACGTATGCAGTTGCAATCTACCCCATAGTGGCTCATTCCTCAGCCCTCCCTTCTCTGTCCAGAGTACCAAAGCTCTCCATCCTCAGCCCTCAGATTCCAAGCCAGGCTAAGGAATGAGGGTTAATAGCCGAGGATTGGACAGCGTTTGTACGGAGGGCTGAGGAAGGAGAGCTTTTGTACTAAGGACCGAGCAGGGAGGGCAGACGCTTGAAGTCAGAGGAGGGAGGTTGCAGCCTTTCAGGATGTGTGAGAGAGAAAAGTAGGCGAAGTTGCATTCCTCTACCTTAGGAGATCGCATACAAAAGAGCGATTTCCCTGAGGATGTGCTGAAATTCTTTCCGCATTCTGACAGCTGTGGGGGAAAGAACATGCAGGCACTCGCTTCCGAACCCTGCAGCTCACTGACAACAGGGGGCCCGGCTAATACAAGCAAGCGCATACTAAACAGCTCAGTTCCGCGTTACCGGACACATTCTGCAGTCCACGTTTATTACTTACATACACCTCCTGCAAAGCTACTTTGCTACAGGGCGCAGGCTCATAGCCTACTGTCACACACAATATCCGGAAGCGGAGTCTCATCACGTGAGACTAGCGTGACGACTACACGTAAGCGCAATGACGCACTACGTAGCCAGCTTGTGGGAAAGACTAGTGGTTGTCAATGGTTTATATTAGCGAGTCGGTGAGACGCCGATCGATATTTCACCTGGCCAAAGAAACGATAGCAAAATAAATATGAAATATTATAATTAAAACAAAATGTATACATTTTATGAATA
>CM044432.1:97947729-97967463 GCA_024363595.1 Xenopus borealis | reverse complement strand
AACTAGCACTTCCATTATACTTAAATACACTATAACTTTGCCTTTAGAGTGCTTCCACACACACCCTATTTTGTACATTATACTTGGCTTACCTGACTACTCCAACCTCTACCTTATACAGTCATGAACTTAGTCCTCAACCAAAGCATTTTAGAGAAACAAAGACCTGTTGCCTACTACAGTAACATGGATGCCTCTGCTCCATAGCAGTTACTGCTACTTACTCAGTAATGTTGTTCTCTCTAATCAACTTATTTTGTGTTGATTTTGTGTGACCTTTCCTAGACACTGTGCTGAACTCTGTCTATACTCACAACTGTCATCAGCCAGACTCTACCTTACTCTAAAGCAGTGGTCCTCAAACTTGGCCCTCCAGCTGTTAAGGAACTACAAGTCCCACAATGCAATGATGGAGTCTGACAGCCACAGTCAGGCAAATGCATTGTGGGACTTGTAGTTCCTTAACAGCTGGAGGGCCAAGTTTGAGGACCACTGCTCTAAAGTGATTTTCAGCATTGAACTCAGCAACTACAGCCTGCTGACTGCCCACAAGTAAATGAGGACTCTTTTGAGGCAAATGAATGTGCTTAATTTTTCTATACCGCTCTCGACATTCTGAATTGTTGCCTATCCACTTTACCTGGATTTTGAATTATTTCTTGATAGGAGTTGCTCATGCACCACTGACAGCTTGCTGCAAACTCCTTATGCCATTATACATCAACCTGATTGAAGTGGAAGTAATACCACATTGTCACTCAGCTCAAGTTGTTGCCTTTATTAGCTTTACTTGAACATGTGAAATTTCTGTTGGTAAAATTTTTAATGTGTTATACTTATTATGTAGGGCTTGCCCATTTGTTTGGCTAGTTAAAAAAAAGGTTGGCATCTCACTTTTTCAAAGGAAGACAATTTTTCATCAAGTGTTGGTTGTAAATTTATTGAATGCAATTTTATTGACCTATTCCTTGCCTGTAGTTATTTTATTGACCTATTCCTTGCCTGTAGTTATTTTATTGACCTATTCCTTGCCTGTAGTTATTTTAGTTATTTTATTGACCTATTCCTTGCCTGTAGTTATTTTATTGACCCATTCCTTGCCTGTAGTTATTTTATTGACCCATTCCTTGCCTATAGTTATTTTATTGACCTATTCCTTGCCTGTAGTTATTTTATTGACCTATTCCTTGCCTGTAGTTATTTTATTGACCTATTCCTTGCCTATAATTAAATGTACAGCACACACTAATTCTTCGGAGTACATTACTTTTACAGAGGCAGCCGATGGTATATTCTGCAAAGTGACCATTCTGTCCATTCACCCTCACCTACTGTACGTAGATTAATTTCGATTGGTACACCAGTTCCCTAGTTTACTGGTCAATTGAAGTCCCTACAACAAAATGCTAATCCAGATGAGATTACTTTCTGGGTAAAACAAGGTTACAATATCAGTCCAAAAGATACTTATGTATATGGTAATTTAATAGTTGCTCCAAAGTCATAACATCCTCATTTGGCTTTGATTCCTCATAGGAATTATCACTTGGGAAAAGGGAAGATGAAATGATCCATTAACAAATTCTAGCATGTCCCAGGTTTTTCCACCGCTGCTTAGTCCATCATAAAATGCATGCCCAATTTGTCAGAAATACAATTTTGGCCATCCCATTAGTACAATTAGTAAGGGATCCTTTTTTTGGAATTAGTTAGCCCACTTTCCAAATCTCATTTGATCAAGGATATCTTCCAATTCGCAATCAAGTGTCTCACATATGATTAGGAAACATGTCCACCACGTGTGATACTCACAGACGTTCAAGCATACAAAAGGCCCCTCAAAAAATCTGTAGTTCTAGACAGCATGTCCGGTCCTGCGTTACTTTAAAACATGGAGCAGCGACATAGCATAAAATCTCTTTAATTACGAAAAATAAAACCGTTTAAAATACACTCACATTTGTGAATTGCATACACGGGCATCAAACTTTAACGGACACCAATCTTTAAATCCTCCACAGCTTTACAGCGGCTTTCCTCCGGCCCGCATTCCCTGATGACCGCATGTCTGATCCTTCTGGGGTTGTTTAGATGTGACTTCCAGTGCCCGTTCGTCGCTCCGCCTGACGCGTTTTGTCGGTTCCCCGACTTCCTCAGAGGCTGCAATAGTTCTACAGCACATGTTCTGCTTCGTATTGTGAGATAGTTGTCGTGGAGAAATTCCCACTAGACACTATGGGGCAGATTTACAAAATTTGTGTGAAGGATTTGAACAAATTGAAAATGTTTAAATATGCAAATTAGCTCAATTCAACCATTGAATTTGACAAATTCGATCGTATCGAATAGATCGAATAAAAATCTATTTGACTATTCAATCATTCGATGGTCGAAGAGCTTGCCCTCTAAAATTTTATTCGACTGCCTACTTCGCCAGATTAAAGCTACCGAATTGTAATAGAAGCCAATGGGAATCCCCCATAGGCTTTTTTTTATGTTACCTGTTTGAATAGAAATCCTAAAAGCCCTCAAATTGGCGAGGAATGATAAATCTGCCCCTATGTGTCCTTTCCTTTCTCTGTATTATTAATATGTTCCCTAATTTGATCACATAGTTTCCTATTTGTCTTCCCTATGTATTGTAGTCCACAGGGATTGTAGTCCACATTTTTCGTGATACATCTTATTCATTGTCTTATATTGTATTCTTGTTTTGCTAAGGTAGAAATAAACTGTTACTTTTTCTGTCCCTATCTACATGCCTTGCATAGGGCACAGGGGAAAAACCTACCCATTCCTCATTTTTCTGTTTCTTTTTTATAATATCTGTTTCTATGTGATTTTTCGTTAGAATCTTTTTTTAATTGCTAGCTTTTTTTGAACACTACTGTTGGTTGGTCTGGGATTACTTGTTTTAATTCACCACAAGAACAATAAACAGTTTATTTCTACCGTAACAAAACAAGAATACAATATAAGACTATGTATAAGATGTACCACAAAAAAATGTAGTCTATTGTATCCAGAGTCCCTGTGGACTACAATACATAGGGAAGACAAATAGGAAACTATATGTGATCGAATTAGGGAACATATTAATAATATAGAGAATGGAAAGGAGATACATAGGGGCAAATTCACTAAATTGCGAAAATGCACTAGTTATGGCTTCGCCACAATTCGCCACACTTCGCCAGGCAAATTTTCTCCAGCCCACCGGTAATTCACTAAAATGCGAAGATGCGCACAGGTTACTTTGCCAGGCAAAGTGCAGTTACGCTAGCGATGCCTAATTTGCATACAGCGCGAAGTTAAACATAAAATAGAAGTATAGTGATAAGATAAAACAGAGGCGCCAAAAGGATAAAATTAGCTAAAAACACTTAAAAACCCAATGGGTAATTCAGAGGAGGTAGTAGTGAACTTACCTCCTCCAGGCAGACACCAACAAAAGTGGTAATTTTCAGTAATAGTTTATTCACAACAATATTGCAACGCGTTTCGCAGGCATTTCCTGCTTCATCAGGCAATGTAAAACGGGAGCAAAAACAACTAAAAACACAGAGACAGGCAAGTTTTGTAAAACATTGGGTTTTTAAGTGTTTTTAGCTAATTTTATCCTTTTGGCGCCTCTGTTTTATCTTATCACTATACCGAGTCCACCCCGAGTGGAGGGGTGTTATCCCCATTTTTCTTCCTTCTACAGAGAGCGACTTCTTATTCCTGAGTGGGGTCAGGATAATCTCCCCACCTGCCTATACAGTGGTTGCCTATTGGTAACCCTGGCTTGTGAGTATTAATTTGTTTACTCTATCATTACTCCTTGTAAAAACATATTACACTATTGGGGCTCTTGGTGTTCCTTTTTGTCTTCATAAAATAGAAGCATATGTTACAGCCACTACATTACACTACACAAGCCCAGGAAACCTTTTATAAATAAAATAAAGTTGTCCTATTGCCCTAAACATGTGTCCCCTGTATAGTTGAGTTGCCATATGTTAGGAAATGTAGGGGGGAAGGAGGGTAACCCCCCAAAAATTACGCTATTTTGCAGACTATCACCCTAAAAAAAAAGTAAAAGATGCCAGCGTTTTTTTGGGATTTAGAAAAAATTTCAAGTTTTTTTTATCAAACTCCTATCTATTGTATTGAACTTCACCAGGTGGGACCTGGCGAAGTAAAGTCTAGCGCAAGAGGTAACGTTCAGTAAAATGGTCATCTTAGTGAATTAGCGAAGTTACGTCCCTTCGTCAGTGCGCAACTTCGCCTGGCGTAAGGGTGCGAAGTTGCGCTAGTCTATCTACTTTGCTAGCGAATTTTCACCAGGGACACTGTTAGTAAATTGGCGAAGTTGCTAAATGACGTCATGCTGGCGAATAAGCGCTAGCGTTAGACGCTTCGCGCTTTAGCGAATTTGCCCCATAGTGTCTCCAAACATTTAAAACATTGTCATAAAAAAAGTGCGAAAGGTATGCTTTACTGGGCAATAGAGAGAATAAACGAAACATGGAGAGGAGGAGATATTGTAAATGAAACTTTAAGGAGGGAAAGTAAGTGGATTCATCTCATGGAAACGTTAGAACTAAGGGATTAAACATAGACTTTTAAAAGGCATTTAAATGCGCATGTGCACTGGCGTTATTACGTCATCACGCAACGGCGCCAAATTCAAATATTTAAAGGGGCATTTGAGTAATTATGTTTGCCTGTGTTAGGAAGTTGTTCCTGGTGCCTCTGACCTGAGCTGTTTAACGTCCTGTCTGTCCTGATTCATGTGTTTGACCCTGCCTGGTTTATTGACTACTCTAATCTCTGAAACCTGATTACCCAGTTTGACCCTTGCCTGCCTGACGTTCCTAGCTACCTGCCTGCCTCGACCCAGCCTGTCTGACCACAAATCTGCCTAATCCTGCCTGTACCGTGAACTTCGGCCTTAAGACTTTCTATACAGTTGTGCCCCATTGCTGGCCAGAACTCTTGCCTTGTACCTCTTGCTTAAGTCCAGGTGGCATCTGAGTAGCTGAGGGCTCCTCCCGAAGCCAAAGGCGGTCACACTACTGGTGAAGCACGAGCCTAGACCAGGGTGCTTGGTATTTGTTCTTGTATTGGGTGCCGACCATGACAGCTAATTTATAAATATTAACGTAAATATAAAAATTCTAACTTGGATTAATTGGAAAAAGGGTGTAAACATACTACACCAGGGGTCCCCAACCTTTTTTGCTCGTGAGCCACATTTAAATTTAAAAAAGAGTTGTGGAGCAACACAAGTATAAAAAAGTCCATGTGGATGTCAAATAAGAGCTCTGATTGGCTTTTTGGTAACCCCTATATGGACTGGCAGCCTACAGGAGAGAATGTTTGGCAGGACATCTGTTTTCTATGCAACCAAAACTTGCCTATACCATTTTTTGTCATACTGCTTCTTTTCCCAAAGCTGTGTAATGCTGATCCCTTACTAATTGGACGGAAGCTATGGGGCATATTCATTAAGATCAGAAAATTCGCCAGTGTTGGCTTCGATAGCGTTCGCCGCACTTCGCCAGCCGAATTTTCGCCAGTACTACGCAAATCCACTAAAGTGGATCAGGTCGGCAAATGGTAGCGTAGTTGCGCTAGTGTTACTTCGCTAGGCAGAGCGATGTTACTCTAGCGAAGTCTAATTTGCATACGGCGGGAACTTTAACTTATAATAGAAGTATATGTTACAGCCACTACATTTCACTACACAAGCCCAGGAAACCTTTAATAAATTATATAAAGTTGTTCTATTGCCCTACATGTGCCCCCTGTATAGTTGTGTTGCCATATGTTAGGAAATGTAGGGGGGAAGAATGGTAACCCCCCCAAAAAAATTATTGATCTTTTTCAGACTATCACCCTCCTATGCTAAAATACGCCGGTGTTCTTTTTTGGGACTTAGAAAAAATTTGACTTTTTTTTCAACCTCCTATCTATTGTATTGAACTTCGCCTGGTGTGACCAGTCGAAGTAATGTCTAGCGTAAGTGCTAACGTTGAGGAAAATGTTCATCTTAGTGAATTTGTGAAGCTACGATCCTTCGTCAGTGCTCAACTTCGCCTGGCGTAAGGGTGCGAAGTTGCGCAAGTCTATCTACTTCACTAGCAAAAATTCGCCAGAGTACGTGTTAGTGAATTTGCGAAGTTGTGAAATGACGTCACACTGGCGAATTAGTGCTAGCATTAGACGCTTCGCGCTTTAGTGAATCTGCCCTTATGTGTTATACTCGAAGGAGAACAAGTTTTTTGGGAGTCGGCATTTAAAGGGAAACTTCAGGACTTTCTGGGTATACTTATTGCATCCCATTTGTATGCCGATAGCCCACCTACCCCAGAGTGATTATACTGAAATATCATCTTATCTGAGGTACAAATATGTCTTAGTATATTAGTATGTGTATATTTGTTTTTGAATTGGCCAGAAGCTTTCCCAGTAGTAAAGGCAAATGCTAATACCACAGCTAAACTTATTTTAAGAGAATTTATACATAGAATTGGTGTCCCTTTTGAAAATCAGCTTAGACAAGGGTGCTTTTTGATAAAAGTAACAAAAATATTAAGATTCTCATGGGTTAAAGCTCTTCCCTTGGTACTCATCTCTATTTGCTCCACTCCCACAGTCAAACATGAGTTGTATCCATATGAGATTCTGCTTGGAGGGGTGGTGAATACTCATATTGCCATGACTGTTCCTGCAGAACCCAGAACCTGCAGTGACAATATAGTTCAGTACTGTATTCAGCTCTCACACAATTTATATTTGATTAAAATCACAGGTAAAAGCCACTCAGCCAGGCACCACTTCTCTGGAACCTCATCAATAACAACCAAGGGACTGTGTGTACTTTCGCAACCACATCAGGATATCTTTTCTGGAACCAAAGAGGAAAGATCCATTCCAAGTACTGCTTACATCTGCAATGTTGGTTAAATACAATGCAAAATCAGACAGGGTGCACGCACACACACAGCAAAAAAGATTTGTAAAAGTTATAAAGTTTTATAAAAGTTTTTTTTTTTTTTCAAATTGGTGGTCAGGGCGCCCCTACAAGTTAAAACAAATAAGTTGTGATGGAAGAGGTGGCACAGCTCAGCACAATCAAGGGGGGCCCGGCTATATTGAAAAATGCCCCCTTGAGGCCCGGGCCCAGTACAGGAGTACCCCCTGTGCCCCCCTGATGGTGGCCCTGATAAGAGCCAGAGCACGCCACCAACAATCTCTGGACAACTATGACTGCATCATCCCTGGTTGCAGTGGCTTGCCTAGTGAGACATTGCAGTGAGAGTTTATATGGTATATATTTTTTCCACTGGCTTGTTCTGAGAGTGTTCCTTTTTTACTAAACATGAAGTTTCTAATGGTCATAGTAGTATGTATCCTTTTAATGTATTTTAGTCCTGAGCCTAACGATAGCCTCATTCTATGTCTGTATTATAAAGTGTCCCAAGTGGTGATTGCCAGCAACTTCTGAGTCTGGTCATTTGGCTGTTGATAGGAGTCTGTACCCTTATTGGTTCTGATTATTGTGTAGGGGTTCATATAATCAGAATATTCTCCATATTGCTGCTTTCATCTGTTTTATGGTACTTATCTTTTTCATACTCTGAGTTTTAATCATTAGAGTACTAATTTTAAAGGCAATATCCGGTCGTAAATCACATAATCCCAAATCCTACTCTTCTTCAAATGCACAGTATGGCCAACGCATGCAAACGTCTGAGATAAATACTATTCCTGGTATAAACATAACAGAAGAATCAACGGTTGCCTTTTTTCCAATTATTGACCGTTTGGATGGTTTCCCAATCTCCTAATCAATGTCTTGTACCTTTTGTGTTACTTCACCCACATATAGTAAACCACACGGGCATTTTAACAAGCAAATTACAAATGATGATTCTCTTGTGATATATTTCTTTATCTCGTATCTGTTTCCCTGGCGTGCATGATAGAAGATATTGCCTTTTGTAACAGAGTTACACTGAGTGCAATGTAGGCACAGAAAGGTCCCAAATTTAGAATTTTGTAAAAATAACTGTTTAGAGAGACCTTTGCCCCCAATATCAGCCTTTACCAATTGATCCTTCAGGTTCCTCCAATGTTTGTATGCTAACATGGGCACCTGCTGGAAAGATGGTATAGTTTGGTGACATGGTTGTAGTATGTGCCAATGTCGGCAAATAATATTGCCCACATGTCTGCTGGCTGTGGTATACTTGCTAACAAACATTAGTCACTCCTCTGTGTATCCTTTTTTTACAGGACAAATTAAATCCTCCTTACTTCTGTTCTGAATCCTCTGTTGATTCATATTAAGTATATCATGGGGGTAACCTCTCTCCATGACGTGGGGAAGTAATTTCCCCAGTTTCTTTTTGTAAATCATTTTCTGACTATACATTTCAGCCTTGTATACTGGCTCAGAGGTAAGGAGTCCTTTAATGGTTTAGGGTTAAAGCTGGTATAGTGTAGTATAGTAAGCTAATCTTATTGGTTGTTTTCCTAAACAAATCTCTCTTTAACTGCATGCCCACTCTCGTAAGTTGGATATCAAGAAAATTTATAGTGGCCTTATCACTGTCACGGTCGGCACCAAACACCAGAACAAATGCCAAGCACCCTGGTCTCGGGTCGTGCTTCACCAGTAGTGTGACCCCCTTTGGCTTCGGGAGGAGCCCTCAGCTACTCAGATGCCACCTGGACTTTCATGAGAGGTGCAGGGCAAATGTTCTGGCCAGGAAAAGGGGCACGACTGTTATCAAAGTCTTTGGGCAGAAGGTCAGGGTACAAGGCATAAACAAAATTCGTAGTCAGATCAGGCCAGATTGGGGCAGGTGGAGTACAAACAAAGTCTGGCAAGCAAGGGTCAAATGGAAGATCAGTCCCTTTAAATAATTTTAATTTTGCACCATTGCACGCTGACGTCATGACGCCAGGGCGTATGGGCCTACAAATAGAGGAAGTGCGCACGCCATGTGTACTTAGGCAACCAGCAAAGAAGAGGAAGCGGCGCGTGGCGGGTGTCCCTGCCGAAGGGGGTGCAGGCGTCCCTGCCGACCCTCCTCCACTAGACCACCAGGGTGAGTTGTTACATTACCCCCCCATCGGGGGGCATTGGACCACCCGGTTTCTCAGGAAACTTTATGTGGAACTGTTTCCTGAGAAGATCAGCCCTTATGTCACCAACTGGAACCCAAGAATTCTCCTCAGGACCGTAGCATTTCCATTTAACTAAGTATTGCAACTTACCCTGCACAAGGCGAGAATCAAGGAGGTCATGGACTACAAACTCAGGCTGACCTTCAACCAACACTGGGGGAGGAACAGACTGTTGACGGGCCTGCAAAGCCGGTTTTAAAAGAGATACATGAAAGGAATTAGAGATCTTAAAATTATCAGGTAGTTTGAGATGCACAGAAGGATTATTTCAGTAATGGGATATGGACCAATAAACCTGGGACCCAACTTGAATGAATGAACCTTAAGTTTGATGTTCTTTGTAGATAACCAGAGTCTCCAATCTGATATTTGGGTGCCTCTCTACGAGACCTATCGGCTGCTCTTTTCTGAGTGGCTGAAGCTGCAGAAAGAGAACCATGCACCCAAACCAAATTTTTGCACATTGTTTGACAGAAGAGTTGACAGAGGGTACAGGGGATAAAGAACCAGAATAAGAAAATGCTTTGGGATGTAAACCGTTGACAATAAATAATGGATATTTTTTTTTTTTTTTTTATTAACAATTTTTGCAGTTTTACATTTTCTTTTACAATAATATAGTAAAGAGTAAAGAAAGAGTAAGAAAGAGGTGGGGGGTATGGATCTCTGGCATATATTGAGATCATTATTTATCACTTCAGGTAATTTCGGCTTAATAGGTTTGTTGCACAACAGTAAAGTAGTAAGTAATTTTGCTTCTATGATGTCTTATTTTTGAATCCTTTTACTTAGCTTCAATTTAGTTTCCCTTTTGGGGAACTTATTTCGATTCTAGGGAATTCTCAGATAGAATTGAAATTTAGTTATGTATATCCTTTATGGATCCTTTACTGTTATAGCAACTGTATTGTTTAGTATACATTCAATCTTATTCAGTCGTACATTTGGATTAAGCAGCGGTGTATTATTGTTTCAAGTAGATTGAGATTTCTGTATTATTACATTAATTTGGAATTATGCATCATTATATAGGTTATATCTTTTCTATATGATCAAAATAAACAATAGATCCTTATTGCATTTGTATAATCTGGGGTTGTTTCTACAGCTGGTTTTCCAGATGTGGTGATAGTGTGTTAACTCTTTTGAGGTTGAGTTCTATAGAGTTAAAGGTTTTGTTTACTTTGTCATCATTGATGTAAAAGTTTGTTCATAAGTTGCAATCCGTTTAATTTCCATTCGTATCATTTCAGCTCCTGGGAGATTAAGTTGTTTCCAGTTTCTGGCAATCAACGATCTGCTGGCCAGGATCACATGGAATATTAAGCGTTTATGGTTTTTCTTAATTTGTTGTGGGAGGATACCCAATAATGCAAGGTCTGCTTGTACTTGATATGCAGGGTCTGTAAGTTCTTGTATAAGGACTTGTGTTTTGTTCCAGAATGCTTTAACCTTTGGACAAGTCCACCAGATATGAAATAATGTTCCTATGTCATTTTGGCATCTCCAGCATTTGTCCGAAGCGTCGGGGTATGCCTTATTAATTCTTACTGGGTTAAGGTACCATCTGTACATCAGTTTAATTGTTATTTCTTGATGGTTTAAGGCTTGGGAGTATCTGGTTGTTTGTTTATATAGATAATTCCAGTGGTCTTGGGTTATTTCCCTTTGTAGGTCCTGTTCCCATGCTTTAATGGCTGATGGAGGATCTTTACAGAATTTTTGTATTAAGGCATTATATGTTATTGTTATTCCTTTCTTTTTGTGGGGAGCTTTGAAACATCTTTGTTCAAATGGTGTAGGTAGCGTTGCTACTTGTAGATTGTTAGCTTGTAGGTAATGCCTTATTCATAGATATGTGTAAAGTTGGTTATTGGCAAGTTTGTAAGTGTTTTGAATATTTGAAAAATTTTTGATGCCATCTTGGTTGTATAGGTCTCCTAGTTTTTTGAGTCCTGCTTACTTCCATGCTGTTAAGGATATATCTGGTATGTCTGCTTCTAATATTGTTAAAGAAGCCAATGTCGTTGGGTATTGAATCAGGCTTGTATTTCTCCTTGTTACCTGCCATATTCTTAATGATGCTTTTATTGGCAGTGGCAGGGATTCGTTGTTTAGTGTTAGTTTTTTGTTTTGTATCCATAAGTGTGTGGTTATGGCTTGTTTAGTTTGTTTTTGGTAGATCCAATGCTCTAAGTCTACCCAGCTTTTTGTTTTTTGTGGGAGATGCCAGTCTGCCATTTGGCTCAAAATTGTTGATCTGTAATAGGTTTGTATATTGGGGCAAGCCAGGTTTGCATTATGCTTGTTGGTGTACATAATATTTTTAGCGATTCTTGGCTTGATTGGACCCCAAATGTAAGCCATTAAGAGTCTTTGTAGTGGTTGAAAAAATGAATTTCCTAGTGGAATTGGGAGCACTCGGAATTTATATAGTATTTTTGGGAGGATCAGCATTTTAATTCCGTTTATTCTTCCTAGCCAAGATACAAATGTAGTTTGCCAATTTTGCAGTTGCTGGTGTCTTGTATCATTGAGGCATAATTGTGTTGATATAAGGCATCAGGGTTAGATGTAATTTTGATCCCCAGATATTTAATGAACTTTTCTTGCCAGTCCATAGTATGTTTTGCCTTTAGTTGTTGTAGCTCATCTTGCGTTATGTGAATTGGGAGTGCCTGAGTTTTTTGTATATTCAGTTTATAGTGGGATAATTTCCCGAATTCTGATAGTTCAGTGAATAGTACTTCCAGGGCTAATGATGGGTTTGTGATGATTAAAGCTACGTCGTCCGCAAATAGGAGTATTTTGTGTTCGGTTGGTCCAATTTTAAGTCCTTGAATGTTGTTGGTTTGCCTAATTTTTTGTGCTAATGGTTCCATGCTCAGGGTATAGATAATGGGGGATAAAGGGCATCCCTGTCTGGTCCCATTAGATAGGGAGAAAGGGTCAGAGAGAAAACCATTTATGTTGACTTGTGCTGCTGGATTTGAGTACAGGGCCATAATGGCCGTTATTAGAGCTTTTGGTATTGCAAATTTATTTTGTATTTGTTTTATGTACATCCAGTTCACTCTATCAAAAGCCTTTTCGGCGTCAAGAGCTAATAGTAAAGAGGGGGATTTATTTCTATGTAGGTAGTGGGTAAGTGTAATCAATCGTCTAGTGTTGTCGTATAGTTGCCTTCCCTTTACAAAGCCAGATTGATCATTATTAATTAATTCAGGCAACAAAGGTTGGAGCCTATGTGCTAAAATTGTAGCATATATTTTCACATCTCCATTGAGTAGTGAAATTGGTCGATAATTAGCGCATTGTGTTTCATCTTTTCCTGGCTTTGGTATTGTTGAAATATAGGAGAGTAGCATTTCTCTTGGTAGTGTGCCTGTTTGGAAAGCTTGGTTTAAGGATCTAGAAAGGTATGGAGTTAGCTGAGAGCTGAATTTTTTATAGTATCTATTTGTGAATCCATCAGGTCCTGGTGCTTTATTGGTGGGCATACTTTTAATAGTGGTTACAATTTCTGCTGGGCTTATAGGAGCAGAGAGAGATTCCACTACTTCTGGTCTAACTTTAGGAAGTTGTAGTGCATCTAGAAATCTTTGGAGCTCATCTATTTTAGGTAAGTTTATTTCTGGGTCATCTTTTAAGTTGTATAGGTTGGAATAAAATTGACCAAAGGTATTTGCTATATCTCTAGGGTTTATTTTAAATTCTTGATTTGTTGTTTGTATTTTATCTATTCTTCGTATTGAGGTCTGTTTAATTAGTTGCCTCTTTAAGGCCGTGCTTGCTTTATTTCCCATGACATAAGTATGGCTTTGGATTTTAAGTAGTTGATTTTGGCATCTTTGTAAAATTAAGAGGTTAATTTCTTCTTTGATTTTACTTAGTTTTAGTTCTAGGGTGGGAGAAGGAGAGATTTGATTTTGTCTCTCAAGCTCATTTATGGAAAACATTAGTTGTTTTTGTTTAGCTTTGGCTTGCTTTGCTCTATGTGCAGCTATGCTGATTAGTTGTCCCCTTATTGTTGCCTTGTGGGCACACCACATGGAACAATCACTGACTTCCTGATTATCATTGCTTAGAAAGTAATGGTCTATTTCTTTGCTTATTTTTCCAGTGCTTACAGGATCATTTAGGAGTGAATTATTTAATCTCCATGGGGGTCTGGTTGTGAATTGGTATTTTTCTTGTAAGGTGATAGATACTGCTGAATGATCTGTCCAGGTTGTGGATGTAATAGAGCTCTGAGTTATATGGTTTAGTGTTTGAGGTTGGACTAGGAACAAGTCTATTCTTGTATAAGATTTATGATAAGGGGAGTAGTAAGTATAATCCTTTGCTGTTGGGTTCATGACCCGCCAGGCATCATAGAGGTTGTATGTGGTTAATCATTTCGTAAAATGTTTTGCTCCTTTAATGATTGTACTACTATATTTTTTTGGTAAATTAGAGGTTTGGGGTGTTCTATCCATTTCAGGATTTAGTATTGAGTTAAAGTCTCCTCCTATTACTAGTATACCCTGTTGTATGGGAGTTAGCTTCTCTAATACCTGCTTGATAAATTGGACCTGTTTATTGTTGGGAGTGTAAAGATTTACTAATGTATACTGTTGTTGATTTATGATACATATCAGTATAAGACATCTACCTTTGGGATCTGCCAGCTGCGTTGTAATTTGTATATTTAAGCTATGTTTTGCCAATATGGCTACACCTCTTTTTTTTGTAGAGGTAGTGGCTGCTGCTAACATTTTGTACTGTTTGTTATTTATAGTCATTTGGTCTTTATTGCGAAAATGGGTCTCTTGTATCCATACTAAATCTGCTTCCTGTTTTCTACATTCTGTTAGGGCAAGCAGCCTTTTGCGAGGGGTGTTTAGGCCTCTCACATTAACAGTTAGGCATTTCAGTACCATTTAATTACAATGAGGTTATTATACTTGCAGCTGGCAGGATACCATCGGCATTTTACATGTATTAATAAAACATTATTCGCCAGGCTCCATAGAAGGGAGGGGGAAGAGAAAGTGAGACAGCTTTTACATAAACGAAATATGTTGTAAATATAAACATCATAAACTTTGTACATAAGTTGCATATTATCCATTTTTCCATTATGCCCTTTTTTGGGCGAAATGTTGCTCATGGTAATGGGTGTATAGGGGGTGATTGTTCAGCTAGGTTGCAGTTTCCTAGCTCGGTGTCTTGAGATTAATGCAGTTGTGAGTCCACAGGTTTTAATTTTAAAGTCCACATTAGTTAAGGATTATGTCGTAGCTTTTTGCCATTCTTGTGCTAAGTGGAGATCATGTTTTGTTTGAGAGGTTTTTGTTTGTTGTTCTAGTGGTATTTTCCATTCTTTTAAGGCTTGTTTTCCTTCTGTACTTGTTGTGATTATTTTTTGTGTTCCTTGCCAATGTATTATTAGCTTAGTTGGGTATCCCCATTTGTATTGCACTCCCTGAGCTCTTAAAGCTTGTGTTATAGTGTTGAATTCTCGTCTTTTTGCTAATGTAGCTGGTGATAAATCAGCAAAAAGTTGTATTTTGTCATATGGTTGTGGTAAGGTTTTTTGTTTCCTCATATATTGCATTAAATCTTCCTTAATATAGAAAAAATGTATTCTGAGTATGACGTCTCTGGGTGCTCCGCTAGGTGCTGTTTTTGGCTTCGGTAGTCTATGGATTCTATCTATAAGGAGATGATTTGTTGGGGTCTCTGGTAGTGCTGTTGTTATAATTTTTTGTACATATTGACAAAGCTGTTGTTGTGTAATATCATCTGGGATCCCTCTTAGCCTTATATTGTTTCTCCTGGACCGGTCCTCTAAGTCAGCTATTTTGTTTTGTAGTGTTCCTATAAGGTCTTCCTGTGCGTTTACTTTATCAGCCATGGAGTTGTGCACTGAGACTATCTCTTCCATTTTGTTTTCAAGATGGTCTGTGCGGGCTCCTAGGGCCTGTAAGTCTGCTTTGAGTTCACGTATTGTGGCTTTAGTATCAGATTTTATGTCTTCCCTGAGTTGTGCCAATAACTGTTTTAAGTGGGAGTCAGTTAATAATGTCTCTTGTTGCTCACCCTTATCTGCGTTTGTTTCAGCATTAGGTTCGCTCTCCATTTCGCTGCGTGCCGGAGATGATTCTGCAGACGATGTCTGGGCGCCATCTTGGTTCTCCTCGAGGTGTGGAGCTTTCGGCTGTGACCCATAGAACGCGGTAAGCTGGAGCGATTGTGCTTTCCCTCTGCGTTTGGTCATCTCTCCGGTTTTTGTTGTGCTGTTTTTGGGAAGATTCAGCTGCATATGACTCACTTTTGTCGCTTATTTAGGACACCCGAGCCGGAGCCTCTGCAAAAGCCGTCCGTTCACATTCACTCGGTAGCCACGCCCCCCATAATAATGGATATTGACCAGTAGAAGAATGAGTTGCATTATTGTAAGCAAATTCTTCCCAAGGTAACAGTTCGGCCCATGAAGACTGGTTGTCAGACACATAACACCTTAAAAATTGTTCAAGGGATTGGTTAGCCCTTTCAGTTTGACCATTAGTTTGAGGGTAGAAAATGATAATTCAATACCAACCAAAGAGCAGAATGCTCGCCAAAACTTCGAAACAAATTGCACCCCTCTGTCAGAAACAACATTGACTGGAAAACCATGCAACTTAAAAATGTTAGAAATGAATGTTTCGGCAGAAGGGAGGTGTGGGAGGTGTGGTAGACTTAGCTAGTCTACTTTTCTAGGGACTGCCTGAGATAAAGGTTTGAAGAAGCCTTTATAATCCTATACTGTCTTTATACTGGGGTAATTTGGGACAGAAATAAAACTTCCATTGTTGTGTGTTGAGTAAAAATAAGTTAAAAAAAACTAATTAAAAAAGTAATTACACAAACAGAACTTGTTCCAGACACGTCAACTCACCAAGAAACACCCTGTTTTCAGCTGCACTGTTTTCCTTTAAAACCATGTGAGGACACACTTTAGGATGGCTGATTCTTAACAGGAAGGGAAGGAGGTGGACATCCAAAAAGTGTGCCATGCTTTTTTTCTGGCCTTTTTTCCTGTGCATTCTGGATAACATTCCCCATACTTGTAATAAAATCATTTTAAAAGAACAGTAATAAAAAAAAAAGTAATAAAAGTCTTTTAAAGTAATAAAAATATAATGATAACTGGTGTGTTTGCTTCAGAAACTCTACAAGAGTTTTTATAAACAAGCTGCTTTGTAGATATGGGCGCAGCTATTCAAAGCTGAAAAAGTAGAAAAGGCACAGGGTATACATCAACCAACAGATACACAGCAACTATAGTTGTGTTTCTGAAGCAAACACATCAGTTTTACCAGTGCAGGGCAACCAAGGGTGATCCAGCCCATTTCGCAGCCTGAGGCGGCCTTCAATTTGTCGAAGCCCCCCCCCCCACTTTTTCAGCGCCAGACGGGGGTAGGGGGGGTCCACGGCACTAGTGCAGAGAGTACAACTGTGAGCTCTGCACTGGAAGAGTGCACAGTTTTCAATCCAGAAATTCGGCTCTTAGTTACCAGGAGTGGCATTTTTGCTGCCCCTGGTAACCAGGGAGGTGCTGCTGCCTGAGGCAAGTGCCTCAACTCACCTCATTAGCAGAGCACCCCTGAGGGCAACATTACATTATATTGTCATTTCAGTTTTTGGTGTTACTGTTCCTTTAAAACACAAAAAATACAAAATGAAGACCCATTGCAAATTGCCTTTGAAATCAGCTTTTTCTATTTTTTTTTTATAAAATGATATTAATTGGATCTAAGTGTACAGTAAATCCATGTAATGGCAAAACAATACAATTTTTTTTTTAAATTTAATTAATTTCAACAACAATAATAAATAAGTATAATGTCCCTGTGTTATGCAACACAGCAAACAACTGATATTTGTTTTCTAAATAGATGATTGTGCTATGGCGGTTTTTGTTTTGCCAGTTTATATGAGAGACACAAGCATATTATATTATCAGATTATATTATATTATGTGTTATCTTGCTTGATTTGGCACCTTGGCTTTTTCTGGCACAGGAGACAGGAAAATCTTTATGAACTTCAATTTTAAAAGTTTGATTTGGCCAGTGACTGCTTTTTTTCCCCTTCCCTGATACAAATAATTATAGAACATTTATTGTTTAATAGGGTGTGTAAAGCTGGCCATATTTTCTGTTTTTAGAAGCTGACTTGTGCATTCAAGCCAAGTCAATATCTTATTGGACTGTACTTAAAGGGTGGTTCTAGGGGGAGCTTTATCAAGGGTCAAAGTAATAGGAGTTTTTTTAACTCCCATAACTTCGAAATTTGAATGAAAAAAGACCAATCAAAATGTATTAAAAATTTTTAAGTTTTTCATTTTGAACGAATAGGCTTTATTTGAATCATTCTAACCACATTTTTAACGTACTTTCAATTAGAAGGATTAAAAATATCCACCAAATGACTCCAAATAGGTTTTATGAGGTCCCCCATAGGCTAAAACAGCAAATTGGTAGGTCGAAATTTCAAAGAGACAGTACATGATAAATTTCGAAGAATTTTTTTAATTTTTTGCAAATTTAAATCAAATTTGGACTATTTAAGTACACAAAAATAGCTTGAAATTTTTTTTTATGTCAAACTTTTACTTTGACCCTTGATAAATCTGCCCCTTATTGTTATAGAATGTTATAGAATGGCTAATTCTAAGCAACTTTTGAAATGGCCTTTATTTTATTCTTTTTTATAATGTTTGAATTATTTTCCTTCTTCTGACTCCTTCCAGATTTTAAATGGGGGTCACTCACCCCATCTAAAGAGCAAATGCTCTGAAAGGCTTTAAAACTTATCTCTCTATTCAATCCCTCTCCTGTTCATATTGAAATCTCTTATTCAAATCAGCGCATGGTTGATTGGGTATTTTGGACCCTAGCAACCAGATAGCTAAAACTGCAAACTGGAGAGCTGCTGAATAAAAAGCTAAATAACTCAAAAGCCACTAATAGTAAAAACTGAAAACCAATTGCAAATTGTCTCAATACATCACTCTCTGTATTATAATAAAAGTTAACGCAAAGTTGAACAATCCCTTTAATATTACACTGCACAAACATATTGTACAGCATTTTACAGTCTAATCTTACAGTCTAAGATCCTTATCACATTCATGCACTAGGGTCAAATTCAACAGCAGTGTAAAGAAATCGTTTTCACCATAATATTCTTTTTTAGTCGTATGTGCTATTTGTCAATCCTAAATAGAAAATTGCAGTAACGTAACTATTTTTATTGAAAGCGCCAGGGAAATCTGCATTTGCGCCGAAGCGCCAGGGAAATCTGCATTGTGCGGGCTGCCGGGGGGGGCCCTGAGGGGGTGCGGGCCCTGGTGCAATTGCACCCCCTGCTCCCCCGGTAGTTCCGCCACTGGAAAATTGCCATTTTAAGAATTAAGGGCCACCCCTGAGGTCCTAGGATTCATGGTGCACAAAATCAAGCCAAACAGACCATACATGTTAGATCACATGAACCTGTTTATTGCTTCTTCCTGTTACAGTTAGAGCTGTAGTATTTCTGGTCAGGTGATCTCTGAGGCAGCACACAGACCATCACAAATTGGGGGCTTGAGGGAAAATTGCACTATTTACTCAAGTACATATTCCAGTTTGGTAAGTTTTTTTAAATGCCACTTAATATCATATAAACGACCTGTTGCTTAAGTATTCATTTTGGGAATGTCTGGTCCACATAGGCTAGTCTAGTCTAAATAATATAGATCATGTCTTTACTTTAACAGGTGAAAAAGCATTTTATTGTATGTTTGGAGTCATGCTGCAGGTACAGTATGTGACAATATTACCCGGACTAGTACCACTAATGGCCGCAATTCCTACATGGGAAGGTATCTTTACGACATTGATAAATTGAATGTTTTCTCACCTGTGATTAATCTTGGCTGCAACAGGAAACAAAATGTCCCATGTTTCCTCTCCATCAACAAACATGCAAATTTCCTCAGGGGAAACACGTGGCACTAAGTTGACTGAGGTCTCATCGTGAGACAACTTTGTGTTACTTCACAGAGTAGCCTCACCACATTTGTTTCCCCAGATGTGACTTACATGTTGCATTTATAATTTGCATTTCAAGCTTGAGATGATGGTAGCGTTACATGCAGGCCCGGATTTGCGGAGAGGCAGTGGCATAACTTGACCCCTTAGGGCCCTGGTACAGAAATTTACAACTGGGCCCCCCTAACCCCTGACACCCCCACACATTGGGCTGGAACACAGCATTACTGACCTAATGTCAGAGGAGGGAAAATATTTTCAAACTTTGTGTTAACATTAATAGCCTTTAAAAACAAACAAAAAAAAAAAGTAATAATGAGTTGGACGGTTAATTCCGTAGTTCCGTTGTCTTTAGAGCAAATGTTCCACTGAGTAAAGTTAACACTTATATGATCAATATGGTTGCTAATCGAATACATACATATCTCTGTCTATTCAGAATACTAGTTCATGCCTGTTCACTAGGGATGGCGCGAACTGTTCGCGG
>CM044432.1:97917049-97930105 GCA_024363595.1 Xenopus borealis | reverse complement strand
AATCTTTAATAAAAATAACGGGTGGCGTGGCCTGCGCTCTCCGGATAGAATGACTAGAAAGAAGGGTGCCAGAAAAGAAGACTTGAAAAAATATTATGAAGAACAGTGATATTTCAAATGAGTGATATTTCAAAAATTATTTGCAGGTGTCATATATGTCATATATAATCTGATGAGGAGAAATACAGTGAAATAGTGATATTGGAACATTTGCAACTGAATGATTTTTGGTTTTCCTTCACAATAAAAAATAAAATTTGAAACATCACTCATTTGAAATATCACTGTTATTCATAATTTTCTGGAATTTCTGGAATTTCACAGATTTCCCCAACATGCTACCATGAGACTGTAAATTGGGCTTTTGCATTATGTCTTGTGAGTAAGTGGATCTACAGCTAGAACTTTTACAACATTGGGACAGGAAGATAGACTCTCTAGACAAGTAATGGATTTTGTCAAGGGAAACCAGGTTCCACCTCTGGTGTTGGCTACAGAACCAGGAGTCTGAAAGATGGCAGATCGCTGCTTCAAGGGCACCAATCATAACTAAAATCATTTACTAAGTAAATACACTATGTGAAAGTTCAAGAAATCGGATTTTTAAAACAGGATTGTTTGTATAATGTAAATCATCAGCTCACTATACCTTCTGCAAAATCTCCCCTATCTCCACTGCAGTTCTAGCTGAGGCCGGCATCTTGGATTTCACTGACTCCTCCTACCTATATCTTCACAGCCAACTGTAGCTCTGAAATCTCGCACATGCTCAGTTGAAAACCCTTGCTTGCCTAATAAACCTTCTAAGCTATTTTGAAATCTGCCAAACTTCTGTGTTAGTGCTGCCACTTTCTGGAAGTTGGTGTGTGCCGTTCTTGTTATACTTGTAGCGTTTACTAAAGCTAGGCATTCTGGGTACATTACTTAGGGCAGTTCTACAATCGGAGCATGCTCGTGAACTCATTTGCATGTTATAGTCACAGTATGGACTCCCTCAGTGAGAGAAACCATTTGACAAAGTATGGGATTTTTAAAAAACTGCTGTTTTTTTTTTTTTTTCAAAACACTGTATATGTAGTTTGATTACACATGTTTATGTTATACTGGTCAGGTTGGTTTGATTTTGGCTGTGATTAGTGCCCCTTTCAGCGGAAGTGGTATCTGTTAACCACAGATGAATCCAGCAAGGGTTGGGGAGCCCATATGGACAGCCACTCAGTACAAGGAGTATGGACCATAATGGAGAAAATGTTGTCTCCGAATTTTAACTAAATTAAGAGCAGTAGGCCAAGCATTACAGAGTTTTCAAGATCGTGTTGTGGGGAGATCTGTAAAGGTTCAGACGGACAATGCTACGGTTGTCTCATATATAAATCAGCTGGGGGGAACCAAGTCTCCATTCCTGCTGAGGGAATCCTTGAAGATTTTGGATTGGGCAGAGGCCAATCTATACCAGTTAAGAGCGGTCCACATAAGAGTGGAAAATGTTTGGGTAGACCATCTGAGCAGGAATATGATACTTTCAGGAGAATGGTCAACCAAGACAAAATATTTGAGTCCCACAAATAGACCTGATGGCATTGAGAAGGAATGCCAAGCTTCCCAGGTTCCACTCACTGTTTGTCCAGGACAACCCAGAATACCTGGAAAGGTAACAAGATAACAGCTGCCTGGTAGATCTAAGAACAACAATAAGTAGTAAAAACTCATGTCCCACTGGGTTCTATTCAGTTGCATTGAGAAAGAAAAACAACAGCCTGCCAGAAAGCAGTTCCCTCCTAAAGTGCTGGCACAAGTCACATGACAAGGGGCAGCTGGGAAACTGACAAAAATATCTAGCCCCGTGTCAGATTTCAAAACTGAATCTAAAAAAATCTGTTTGCTCTTTTGAGAAATGGATTTCAGTTGAGAAGTCTGCTAGAGGAACACTATTAACTGATGCGTTTTGAAAAAAAAAACATGTTTTCCCATGACAGGATCCCTTTAAGCTTTTGGGGGCAAAATCAATTATCATCTACATTTGGAAATATGCTAGTGGTGGGTTGTGTTGTTGGCAAGTGTGTAGACATAAGAAGAATGCAGGTAAAATAGGGCCATGCATTGCAGTGTTAACAGTGAACCCTAAAAATATCTGAGAAATCCAGTGGCCTAAAATACAGCCCCAGCGATGGTCTATCTGTATTTCTGAGAACTAACTACTTGCAGCTCAACTTTGTATAAAATGCCAGCATATACACATTTTTTCTTCACTTTCTACTGTTTGTTAGAAGTTCCCCATCAGGCAATAACAATAGATCACCTCAATTTACCGGATTACTAATACTTTGCACCTTCTTCCACAATTTAAAATACAAATCTCACAGCACCAAATTTTATTTCCTGTACACACACAATATATATCTATAAATATATACATACATTTATTTATTTATAATATATATTAACCTTTATCCAACACTCAGAAGCCAAAAAAAGGGTGGAATATGAAAGGGGTAAAGGCAGTACATGTTTTGCAAAAAAAAAAACAGTGCATACTGAGATATTTGCATGTTGTGTTATACACACACATATTTATTAATACTTTATACCCGAGCACTCTCTCCACATTCACCAAACTGCACCACACATTCATTCTCTCACTTCATATATCTCATTAGAATCAACAAAATATAGAATATCAAAAATATACTGAAAGCAGTCATTTGGATGAGGACCCTGTGCACACCGTATCATAAAATCATTCTCAAACAAAGCACTTTATATTTCCCTGCTTGATAAATGACCAATGTAACATACTAACATTCCTCAGCGGGAATCCAGTGTTTGCAACCACTATCCAGAGTCTAAATATCTTAAACCTTAAAGTGCTTATTTCATAATAAGAACATTAGAGACAAACATTTTCTTTAACCACAGGTGAGCATTTTCTTTTGTATTCCCTTTAGGAAAGCTGAAATACTCAAGTGATGGTCTTGTCCCAAAGTAGCTTCATGCTGCTTCCTGTATGAGGCAGGAATTCAGGGAAGGTTCAAGTGGTGACGAATAGTACAAGGTGACATCTATCAGCACACAATATATTTACCTGGTGTGGAGTAAAAGCAAACATTAAAGGGGTGCCAAAAAACAAATTTCTCACTTAATATGCAGTAACTCCAAGCAACAAATCTGCTTAAAAAAAAAAAATAGGTGTTGGTTTGGGCAGTCTCTCTCTCTCTCTCTTAAAGGAACAGTTCAGTATAAAAATAAAAACTAGACAGATAGGCTGTGCAAAATAAAACATGTTTCCAATATAGTTAGTCAGGGAAAAATGCAAACTATAAAGGCTGGAGTGACTGGATGTCTAATATAATAGCCAGAATCCAACTTCCTGCTTTTCAGCTCTGTAACTTTGAGTTAGTCAGCGACTTGAAGGGGGACTTCATGGACATAACTGTTCAGTGAGTTTGCCATTGATCCTCAGCATTCAGCTCAGTTTCAAAAGCAACAGTTATTGCCCATGTGGCCCTCCCTCAAGTCACTGATTGGATACTGCCTGGTAACCAGGGTAACCAGTCAGTGGAAAACAAGAGAGCTGAAAAACCGGAAGTTGGATTGTGGCTATTATGTTAGACATCCAGTCACTTCAGCCTTTATACATTACATATAACTAACTATATTAGAAACATGTTTTATTTTACACTGCCTATCTATTTACCAAGTTTTTATTTTTATACTGAACAATTCCTTTAAAAGCCGCAAGCAGAGGAGGATTAAGCCAGTGGAACCAAAGCTGTGGTCTAGGCAATCTCTCTCTTTTAAAGGCTAGTGGCGGGGGAGCCCTCTGACAGAAACCAATGCCCAGGTCAGGAGACACTTGTCACAAGAAATGATACCATGCAGTAAAGTGCCAGCCTTTGAATACTATGACCAGAGGTAAAGAATACTATGCAAAGGAGGGTTTAATTAGTTTAAAAATCCTCGTGTGAGGTAAAATTACTGATGCGTTTGATCAAGAACAGAAAGGACAGAAGGTAATGACCCCCACTTGGATCTAAGGCTACAATGTATCTATAGTATAAATAACACTTTATTCATTAAAAGGACTAAGTATCGAGTTTAAAAACAAAAGACCTGCAATTCCTGTGCCCTGGTAGTTAGATTCTGGACAATTAATTATTCAGAGTGCTAGTGCTAATAGACCATAGTGAAAAAGTGCTGGTGCTTAATAAATTAATCTCTTAGTTATAATTCGTTCATCAGTGGAATTAATAAATATATCAATTGTAGTGATCCATGATTAAATTCATAATTAATTAAAATTCATTAGAATTCATTTAGAAAATCAATTATGATTAAAATTAATTGTTCAATCGATATACGCCAATGAATTAATTGTGCCTTCTTAATAAATAGTAATAAATTAATTAAAAAGTGATGAATATCTTTAGCCCGCAAGGGGCTTCTCCACCTCTAATCTATTTTCCAATTTCCAAACTTTTAATTCATGAATTGTGTACTAAAGAGCAGTCTGCCTATTTAAAAAATTTCAGCCATATGTAGAATGACTTTAGTGAATGCCAGTGATATTGTCCTCACCTGCTGCAAATCTTTTCTTAATCAGAGACATCCTGTATCCAGAGCCCACCAGTTCTAGGTCTACGCCAGACAGTGTGCTGCCCTCAGAAGTAAACTGTGCCACAGCAGGAGTGGGTCTGCTTTGAGCATGAAGTGGCTGCCAACGAGCACTGATTCGTCCCCAACCTGTGACAGACAACACAGAGTACATCTATTTTTAGAGACTGAAAAGTAATTACAGAGCAGAACTGGTAAATAAAAATGAATAATGAAGTAAAAGAAGAAATTAGGTAATATACGGATGCACAAGTGTACATTCAGATTACTCACCCCCCAAAGGACTAACATATCTTAACATGATTCTACAACTATATAGATAATGAAGTGCCTGTATATTCTCTCTCTCTCTCACTTGTGCCCTTTTAGCTCCAAAAATTAAAATGCTTACACATAGGGGAGTAATTACTAAAATTGGAGACAAACATCACTGGAAATGCTAACCCACAGCAACCAATCAGCAATTAGATTTGAGGTCACCTACAAGTTAAAAAACAAAAGCAGAGATATGGTTACTAGGGAAAACATCACCGGTAGTGATGTGTGGGCTGGCTCAAAACCCTTGGGTTGGCGTGTTCGGACCAGTTCCTGCACACAATCTTTTGGTGAGTCCGGCTGAGCCATTCTCCTGCTCCCTGTCTGTGACCTAGCACTGCTGGCTTCCTAATTTATAGACTTGCGCCCACCCCTTTTGTTACGTCACTGTGGGGCAGGACGGGCACGGGTCTATAAATAGAGAGGGAACAGCAGGCCTCTTTAGGGATGTTTACACTAAAAATATTTGTTACATTCTGCGATATTTAAAACACAGGTTTGTTACGGATTGTTTTAGTTTACTTACCCTAAATGTATTGTACACAAACCTAAATTTATTTTATATTACATACTTTAATATGTTTTTAAGCAATAATGCACTTTAGCTATCAGATCATTTATCATGTCATAACCTCTGCTCAATGTTCACCTTAGATGCAGGGACAGAGGTGCAATAGTTGTTATCACATCAAGGCCCCGTGACTAAAGGGGTCCCAAAGGTAGCTTAGTGGAAATAATGAAAACCTCAAGTGCAGGAGGGTAAGGGATATGGATAGAAAGATGAAAAGGAGTTAAGAAACTGTCCAAGAAAGACGGGTGTCTGAGTGAAATGTAGGTGTCCTGGCTTGCACTTTAGCACAAGTTACAATCTTGGCTAAATTACATTACATTGTACAGTATGTTTTCTTAACAACAATGTATAAATGCATAATAAGAGATTGTTACCATCATGTTCATTCCCAGCAGGCTCATGAGGGATCTGCCAGTGCAATCTCCGTTCAGCACTGATGGAAGAATGGAAGTTAGTTAAGAAGTTGTTTTTGCATATTAGATACATATTAGTGTATCCATACATACATACATACATACATATCCATACAATGTAACACTCTGGTAGCACAGCAACTAATGGTCTAGAAAAGAGTTCCCAAATGGGATTAACCAGTACTATCTGGAAAAAGAACTAGTAGATCATAATTGACGGAGTATTTACCATTACCATTTTCTATGTGGTCAAGGAAAAAAGGGGAAATACTTAGGATAAGCTAATAATAGAATTTGCTTGATTGGAATAGGTCTGAATAGATAAAATCAATCAAACCCAAAGAGAGAGAAAAGAAGCCCCACTCCAACAACACCAACAACTTCTATAGTAATTACTGATAAGATTGCGCAAGCCGAAACCCAGACCACCCTCCCAAATCAGTTCCAATATTTAAAATCTTTAGTTTAAAAGGTTATTCTTAAGAAGCAATGTATACAGCAGATCAAACGCCAAGGAGTTTAAACTACAGATTTTAAATATTGGAGCTGATTTGGGAGGGTGGTCTGGGATTCGGCTTGAGCAATCTTATCAGTTCGCCTCTCTTCTCTCCTTCTTCTATTGCAATCCCGCACTGCGAATCAACGATTTGTGGTTTTTTAGGGCAAAAGAAAATCTCTCCTGATTATGGCAAGTTAATAATTGAGACCACAGTCTTGGCAACCCTGCCTTTCTCCATCTTTGTGGTGTCCCAGCACTAGCAATTAATAGGCAGGCATTAGTGGGACAACTCCACCAACCTTTCATTTCAATTTTCCTACTACTTTCTTAACTGGAGCCAATCCAACCAATTAATTATAGTTTTGATTTATAATGGAATGTTATTAATTACTTTTCTTGGGGTATCCAAATAATTATTTAACTAACTTATAAATTATTTAATAGTACTTGCACTTTAGCTTATAATTAATTGAGTTATAAACGCTCTAATTATTTACTTGCACTTGCGCCTGTAATTTATTGATTAGCAGTTCATGAGATTATATTTCATGAATTAATTCCAAATATCGCACTTTAATTGATTTCTCAATTTTTATTAATAAATTGTTATTTATAACATTGCACTTACAAGCACTTTGATCAGTTTTAAACCGATTACTATGCGGGGTCAAATTTAGAATAATCAATTATAATCATGTTTTACTAATATAAATAATTTAATCAATTCATTGAATTACCCACAATCCTCACGTGGGATTATTTTAGTTTGGATTTATTGGATATCCTACGATACCCTAATTAATTGGTAATTACTATAGAAGTTGTTGGTGTTGTTGGAGTGTGGGTTCTTTTCTCTCTCTTTGGGTTTCATTTTCTATGTGGTAATATAATAATTCAGGTCATAAACCCTCTAAACTATTTATTGGGACAGTTAAAAACCATAATGTGTTTGGAGTAGGCTTATAATTTTGCTCTGAAATCTGCTGAATGTGTTTGTGCCAGAGCCTGAGACAAGTGTTCTGGACACAAAAGAAGGAGGACATGGTCTGTGGTAGAGGCTGATTTCAGCCCCAACTGGTCCTAGCCTTAGTTAATGTGTTGCATACTCAATATCAAAAACAAAATTTCAAATACAGTGTGCATTATATTGCTCTCTTAGAAATAGTGATAATATATACAAATGAAAAGAGATTTAGTGCAGTTCTGTCCTCACCAGCAAGCAGGAGGATCAGACTGCAAGTTAGAGAATGGTTCATCCAGAGGCAACACAATTTGCACATCACACAGGAAAGCAATGTTCTGTCTATACTCCAAGCATAGTTCTGTTGAGGTTGGACCACACTTCCAAGATGATGTAAGGTATAATGGAGCAGCAGAGAGTCCTGGTTTCAATACCTGACAGTAAAAAAAAGGAGTCTTGTGATAATGCCAGGTAAATAAGAAGCATCAGTCTGATCAATAAACCACCAGCAGCAATGCATGAAAAACATTTTCTATTCACCTGGTACTTGAGCAGTGTGACATTGTAGTAAGGAGCCGCGTGCTGTTCTGCCATGTTATTCAGGTAAGAGGTCAGTCCAGCCATGTTTAACCAGAAGTCCCTGCTGTTTGGGTCACTTTGGGACAGATCACTGTCAGAAGAACAATGTGTTAATAAAAAGGTCTTGAATTAGTCTTGTGAGCATATATAATTTAAAAAATTATATGCTTTTTACACATAGAGATTCTAAGGGGCCCACAGAAACCAAGGCAGGTTTTTGTTGTGAAGCTGGGGAAATAACGTTTTTTAAACTACTAGCTCAGAATGTTTCCACGTTAAATATGGATATTCACTGAACACTACAACTGTAAGTTAAACAGAATGTACAGGTTATGCAGTTTAGCGAAACACTAAATATTCTGGTAAATAAAATGTGTGTCTTCTGGAAGAAAAAACGGTTTAGTAAATGGAATGTAAGGTAAACTGAATAAATGTAAAATCAGTTTTACAATTACATTATGGGTAGCAAATTAATATATATTAGTTACCCATCTGTGTTATTAATGCACTGTAAAATTTACAACACAATACAGGTATAGGATCCAGTTATCCAGAAAGCTCTGAATTATGGAATGGCTCCCATAGACTCCGTTTTATCCAAATAATAATAATTTTAAAATGATTTTCTTTTTCTGTGTAATAATAAAACATTACCTTGTACTTGATCCAAACTAAGATACAATGAATCCTTATTGAAAGCAAAATCAAACTATTGTGTTTATTTAATGTTTCGATGATTTTCTAGTAGACTTAAGGCATGGAGATCCAAATTATGCATAGATCTGATTTGGAAAATAACAGGTCCCAAGCATTCTGGATAACAGGCCCCATACCTGTAATACTAAAAGGTTGAACTTGATAGACTTTCATTGTCTATATCATTATTTACTATGTAATAAATAGCAGTGAATTAGAATTGGGTTGCCAGTCCTTCTATATGCAAACGTGTAGTGACCTTCCACAGGAAAACATTTGATACAATAGGTACCTCACATGCACTCAGGCTCTACTTGTGATCCTCACTGTTCCATTTCAAGCAGCCATAGCTTTGCAACAAGGGCTTTAGTTGCTTTACTTCCCCAGTTCTCACCTATACAAAAGCTCAGAGTTGGGAGCAAAGTGTTCCACATGTGAAGTGTGGATCAATTTGAAGCTGAGAACAGGGGGTGATGTGGTACTTGTAAAGACCCGGAGAATTCCTGCTGGAAAGGACATTGTGAGTTCTCCTGAAATCCGCACACTGGAGCTGAAAACAATGAAAAGAGGGCAGTATGTTTTAAGTGAAATACTGTCAGCTTGGAATGTTCACGCCTCAAAGATAAATTCACTATGAACATTTACACAAGACCTCAAAAAATGCAGAAAATCTTTAACAAAAAGGAAAGGATGTATATTATGCATAGGTCTTACTGAAGCTGCCTTAAAGGAACAGTTCAGGGTAAAAATAAAAACTGGGTAAATAGACAGACTGTGCAAAATAAAAAATGTTTCTAATATAGTTAGTCAAAAATGTACTGTATAAAGGCTGTCAGGGTAACCAGGCAGTGTAAACCAAGAGAGCTGAAAAGCAAGAAGTTGTATTCTGTTCTGTTATACTAGACATCCACTCACTCCAGCCTTTATACATTCTATTTTTTGCTAACTAACTATATTAGAAAATTTTTTATTTTACATCCTATTTACCCAGTTTTTACTTTTATACCGAACAATTCCTTTAAAGGGGCTGTTATTCCTTTAAATTAACTTTTAGTATGGCTTAGTGAGTGATATTTCGAGACAATTTTCAAATTTTTTTTATTATTACGCAGTTTTTATTTTTTATGTTTTTTTAGTTATTTAGGTTTTATTCAGCAATCTGGTTGCAAAGCCCACATTACCCTAGCAGCTATGTATTGATTTGAATAAGGGACTGGAATATGAATAGAAGAGGGTCTGAATAGAAAGAGGAGAAATAAAAAATAGCAAATAACAATACATGTGTAACCTTACAGGGCATTTGTGTTTTAGATGGGGTCATTGACCCCCATCTGACAGCTATAGATATTCAGAAGGTGGCAAATAAATAAAACTATAAAAAAAAAAATAAAGACCATTTGAAAAGCTGCCACCATTTCGTAATGGACTGTGTGCTGCCTCGGATTTCACCAGATAAGACACAGTGTAGCTCTAATGGTAATAGGAAGAAGTGTGGAAGGACATTTAAATATCTTACTGGATTACCTAACTTTTTGCAAAAGGTTGTATGGAACTCTAGCATAAACTGTGATGCAATTACCCTAAATGAAATAAACCTCAGCTTGGAAGCTATAAACTAAAAGTTAAGCAAACTCACCCTTCAAGTGCCCCTGCTTCAAACACAGCATGGACATATTCCGTAAAAGCAGCAGCCACAGGAAGTGATTCCTGAGACCCTAACGCAACAGGACTGGGACCACGAGACAATCCTATGGAAGAAAAGGTATAGAAATTGCCAAAGAGTCTCTTGAAATATTGTTGCAGAAAGTGAGATTAGGTATAATAAATGCAAAAATCAAAGTGTATTCTTATGTTGACTAATCACTGGTTACAAAGGCTAATATCACACTTAACAAGGCTCTGAATTACAGTCAGAAAATTCATACTTGACCATTTTCTGTCTACATTGTGTGGCCTGTTGCGGGCTGTATAAAAGTTTTCCCCCAAAGTATCCTGTGACATTAGCCTTAGTGGTCTGCATATATGGCTGTGGCACATGGAGTTTTTAAAGGAACAGTTCAGGGTAAAAATAAAAACCGGGTAAATAGATAGGCTGTGCAAAATAAAAAATGTTTCTAATATAGTTAGTTAGCCAAAAACGTAATATATAAAAGCTGGAGTGAGTTGATGTCTAACATAACATAATACAACACAACATCCTGCTTTTCAGCTCTCTAAATCTGAGTAAGTCAGCGACTTGAGGGGGGGCCACATGGGACATAACTGTTTAGTGAGTTTGTAATTGATCCTCAGCATTCAGCTCAGATTCAAAAGAAACAGTTATGTCCCATGTGGCCCTCCCTCAAGTCATTGATTGGTTACTGCCTGGTAACCAGGGTAACCAGTCAGTGTAAACAAAAGAGAGCTGAAAAGCTAGGTTAGACTTAGTCACTCCAGCCTTTATACATTACATTTTTGCCTAACTAACTATATTGAAAACATGTTTTAATTTTGCACAGCCTATCTGTTTACCCAGTTTTTACTTTTATACTGAACAATTCCTTTAAGCTTCAGTCCTACCATATCTACTGCTTTGCTCTTGTCATTTCATAGAATAAATCAACTGCACAGAGTAATTGTTGCAATAAAACCACAACACACACTGCAGTTTGCTGCTGTGTAGAGGCACTGATATAAGCTGTCTGAACCAAAATGCATTAAAATCCTGTAGCACACCTACATTGGTTTGGCTTCCATCTTTTGATATAGAGAAGCAATTTGTACACTAGGTATGATAGTATCCACTTAAAATTAAGCTTACACTGAAATTGAAAGGATGGTGTAATGTAGGATTACAACTATCTGGTCCATGTATTTAAAATAAAAGTACCACCAAAATGTATGAATTAGTATTTCTTTTACATGCATGGAGCTAGCAATCATTTTACTTTAACTTAAACTCTGCTTTTATTCCCTCACATCTATACTAAGGATTTCAAAAGTGAACAACTCTTAAATGTTTTGAAATGTAATAGGAACATTTCAGACACTGGCTCTTAACTCCCCAAGCAATGTTTGAGCAGATGTATATTGTCACTATGGAAAATACCATTGGTCAAGGACTGCATTGAACCATGGATGTAGTTAAAGAGAGAGAACATTTCATAAAAAGGAAGATATTGACGTACCTAAGGATGTTCCAGAACTTAAAGAAAACGGGAACAAGCCACGGTCACTGAGAACTGAGGAAGGAGCACTCTGGGTCAGCAGAGAAGGATTAAGTGAAGCCATCTGGTTGGAAACAGGTAAAAATCAGTGAAACTTGGGACATATAGATAATAAGGAATAGATATAGCCACAAGAGCAATTACAGATACACACTCACCATATTACAGCTTCGTTGAAGACGTGGTGCTGTGGGTGGAGGCAAAGACAGATTATAGCCTGCTGATGAGTCCCAAGAATCTGAAACATACAGCAAGGAATTTATTGAAAGAATAGGAGTTTGTAATTACACACACATATATAGAACACTGTGTCTCTTGCCATATGTATAAAGATCTAAAATATTCAAGCCAGAAGTGCTTCTAGAAATGGAAAACATGAAATGAGCCTCCCATATCCCTAACTACAGAAGTTTACCATTGAATTTTTTTTTTTTTTAAAGAAGCAAATAAAGTGCCACTTTTTCATTCTCTTCACTGCTAGCCCTGCTCTTCTCTTGAGAAGCAGAGGGTGATTGGCAAAAATGCAGGCAGTGTCAAGAAGACCTGGACAAAGAAAACCAGATACCAGCACCGATTCTTGCCTTAATTTGTTTCTGGTTGATATAAAATGGATTTCTGAATTACAAAGTTAAAAAAGTAATAAAGCACTGAAAAGCTTTACCTACCAGCTTCACAGGAAGATTGCTCTGTAGTGCTCAATGTGGTATAGTCAGATGCTGAAATACTAGGAGCAGAAAGTCTTTGTTCAGAGGCATTCTTGTTGCCTAATGCTTTTGATTCTGTTACTGGAACAATTTCGGAATCTGAAGGAGATTCTGCAGAAGACTGTGCAGCAAGAATGAAGTCACCAGTGGAGAAATCATCACCTAGAGTCCAAGGGCGGGAATCAGGGGAAGGCCCAGAGCATGGATGGAAAGGAGAATCCAATCCAGAATCTTCCACATTCTCTGGGGAGGAGGAGGAGAAGGGAGATGGACTAGATGCAAGAGTGCAGTTCGTAAACCCTGAAATAGAAAAGCAGGAGTTATGCATTTGCCATAGTTAGTACATTTCAATACACAATAACTCTTAAACAAATTAAAGAAAACAATTTTTTTTTAAATGTTATTTTGGAAAGTCTATCAGGATAGGTGAGAGTACATGGACCGTTACTCTTCCCACATTACAATGCATCTCTCTGTCAATGCATAGGCATCTAAAGCTCC
>CM044432.1:97885157-97895968 GCA_024363595.1 Xenopus borealis | reverse complement strand
ATTAAAGAAAGTAAAAATGTGATTTTATTTTTTTGCATTGACATGCCCTTTAATACAGGAAAAATAGATTGCCTAACAATGCGTTTTCCTGTGGCATAACTAAACCTACCAGAAAAAGAGTAAACTTTGAAAAATTAAGTGATCCCAATAGCATCTATTTTACATTCCTGAAGAAAAAGTTTTATTGTTATAATCTGCATATTTAAGCGACATACACAATAAAATAAAAGCAAATAGCATAATGTTAAGGAATTTCAAAATTATTGTATTGCTTACCACACTGTCTAACTCTGATGATTCCCTGCAAAAAAAACAAGATAATGTAAAATTTAGTTACAATCAAAAGAACTGAAGAAAAAAAAAAAAAAAAAAAAAAAAAAAAAAAAAAAAAAAAAAAAGACGACACAAAATTCTGAAGACACTGACTTACACAGGATGTGCTTCTTTCTCTTTTCTGCTCAGACCACGAATACGAAACGGTTTAGACCATGTACGTTTTACACCTGTTAAAAGGAGTTGTAAGATATAAGTGCAATGATACAAAATCAAATTAAACAGAGTGAAAAAAGACTGTAGGAAAAGGAAAGTTGCTGTACAGCTTTAAGACAAGATATTAAACAGAAAATGTACTTTTGTTATACAATCACCTTCTAAAGAAGCAGGAAAACGGAAACCTTCATATTCCACTGGCTCTGATAAAGGAACACACAATTTTATATAAGTTTAATGTCAATGCTACTTTTTTCCCATAGCATGTTATAGGTTTTAATATAATATGGTTGATATTTTACATTAAGCATAATTACTGGCTCCCCTGGCAGGACACTATGAATCCATATAAAGGCCAGTGGAAACAGCTTAGTACAACAAACCTATACCTCATAATTTGTCCATCAGTCCAGTTCAGCATTCCCCATATTATCACAGAGATATGCAATATGCAATCACAGAATGTTTTGATAGGAAACTCTCTTGCTCCTAAACCTGCATGGTTTCCTACACTAAAATAATCATATATAGAATATTATTTTTATGACAAGGATCTAAAAATGGCTATCCTGAATATTCTTACAGGTACTTTGTCTTTTAGATAAAAGGTTTTGCTTATTTGCATGAGAAAAAGTGATACTTTATGTTTAAACCTGCGTTTCCAAGGTTCTAAGCCACTCATGAGAAGCTTTGATTTAACTTACACAACAGGGAATGAAGAAAACCACTAATGAACGGACTAATTCAAGGAACTCCTAGGTCACCTCTTCCCCAAGTCATTTTACCTGGCCTATCTGTTCCTGTCCCATTGCTTTCTGCAAATTTTCTGATCAATTTCTCTACAGCAACATTTTCCATGTTGTGTTTAAACTCCTCATGAACCTGTAGGAAGAATGTTAAAAAGAGTCATACTTAAAAAGAGGGAATGGGAAATGTCAAGGTTTAAGGAAATAGAAATAAGGATGAAACGAATAAAGTCAAACCTCAACAGAAAATCAAATGAACATATAGAAATAAGGGAGAGATTGCTTAGATTAACAATTTGAGGGTGGAAGTGTTTTATGATAAAGTGGTGGCATGTGATAGGCAAGAATTATGATGTTATAAGAAGGCTAAAGTACGAACACAATTGGGGGATTCCAATGATCAGCAAGCTAAACTTCGGTATTATACCACCTATAGTAAATATGCTTATACTATTAGGCGTAGTATCCTCAAACACTGGGGGATATTGATGCAAGACCCCGTGTTGGCCAAAACTTTGGATCAACAACCTTCCTTTGTCTTTTGAAAAGTGAAGAATATAGCTTCTAGGATATCTATTGGGAGTGGAAGATCTCATGTTTTCTGTGAGGGGGATTCCTAATAATGTGTGCGTATTATTTATCTATGGGACTGTGCATTGTCATATATATGTGAATGATTTTTATGTATTTATATTGTTATAACAACTGTGCATATGCAAAATTAACTGAAGTTAATTTATATCTTGCATTTATGGTTACTATTCCAGCCCTGGTCTGTGAAACAATACTATGTGGATATGGGTCTAATTGAACTACAAAAAAAGAGTTAATGATTGTTGGGGTGGGGTGTAATGAGAGTTTACATATTCTAAGGCTATTACCATATGGATTTTGAGAAAGTGGCTGGTAGCCACGAAACACGTCAAGCATGTGGTATGGGGATGATAAGCTCCTGTATTTTGATGATATGAATAAAAGACTTGTTTTATTGGAATTGATCAAGCTGGTGCTCCGTACCTCCCATGTTTCTATAATAAAACTGTAAACTACAATAAACCCATGTTGGTGACAAAACAATCCTATTTGGGTTTAACAAATATTTTAGTAGACAATGTATGGCGAGCCAAGCTACAAAAGAAACCTTAGGTCACAAACGTTTGGATAGAATAGAATGCTTTACAGGTAGATATGGACTAAGGTACATGTCCTGGGTAAATAGATGTGGAGACTAACATTTCCACTTAGACTTACCTGTCCAATCTGCACATGAGTGTCCTCCACAGAATGAGAGTAGGCAGTAACAAGTCGCTTCATGTGTTTAAGATGAGTGGCCTCTGTATCCTGGAATGTCTAGTTGAAGAAAGAATAGACTTCTAATACTGTGAGTGTAGGAGGGGTATGATTGGGTACACACCCAGGTATTTACAGGTATTTTATATTTATTTATTTACCTGTTACTTAATGGTCTGCTGCTACCTTTTCTGTATTTCTGTACTATATACAAATAAATATATAGTACTGTATACATAAATAACACTACATATGTAAATACATGCATATATGTCTATGATACCAAAACATTAATGGAAAATTAGCATCCAAATATTGTACTGTATACAGCTCACCTACCTGTGCTGAATGCAACATCTTTTGCTCAAATGCTTTGCGTACTGCATTGTACTTCTCAACTGAACAGCGCATGGACTCTGCTGCTTTTCTAGTCTTCAGTTCTGCCTGGGACATGTAGTCCAAATTATCATTTTGTAGCAAAAAGTTTGCTTTTCCCATGCACATATTAATGCAAAGTTATGAAACAGAAAGAGTGGACTATTTTATAGACTGGTCTATAAAATAATTCTATATGTGCTTCAAGTCTTAAAGAGATACTGACATCAGAAAATAACCTTTTTTTATATCTATCATAATATTGTCTTTGCATACTATTTATAATGTTGCCATATAAGTATTTGTCAGATGCTTTTACATTTACCTCTATTAACCCCATGTTCCTCTATGAGGGTGCAGTCATATTTGTGCAGCAGGAGTCTGTTAACATTAGAAACTCTGACAGGCTGAGACGGTTGGCAAAACATTCAGATTAAGGTAGTAAAGTAATATTTACTTACAAAGAGAGTACTTTCCATGAAAAACAAAATTTTATTTTAGTGTCAGTATAATTGAGTAAGAAAATAAAATAAACAGGCATGTGAAAGATATCAATAAAACAAATATGTGCTAGATCAATTTTTTGCCATGCTCCAATACTATTGAAACCAGCGAGTTTTGCCTCACCTTTTCTAACTCTTTTTGCAGTGAACCCTCTCTTCTGAGGCGCTCCTGCTCAGAGAATTTGGTGCAGTGATTGTCCTTTGATTTCTGCATCAGCTGGGAACTGCACTGAAGTAACTGTATGGCCTCCAAGGTCCCGGACATCTCATCTTTGGACTGTGCATGAACAGCATATAGAGTGTTTCACATTTGTTAAACATTTACACTCACACATGAACAAAGTTACTTTTGACCTTTTTCATTTGTATTAGAAGCAGATTTCATATTTAAAAACAATACAAAACCCAAAAAGCATGAACCTTTGTTAGATTACCCATACTTTCTTCACAAACCCAAGCAATTACCCGACAAATATAACAAGAAGACACTATAGCAGTTTACTGGAATAAGCCCTTAGACACAAACAAATACATCCCATTCAATGTACCCTCTAAGGCAGGGGTCCCCAACCTTTTTTTTTACCCGTGAGCCACATTCAGAAATAAAGTGTTGGGGAGCAACACAGGCATGCAAAAACTTTATGGGGTGCCAAATAAGGGCTGTAATTGACCCCTATGTGGACTGGTAGCCTACAGGAGACCTTATTTGACAGTGCACCTGGTTTTTATACAACCAATACTTTCCTCCAAGCCTAGAATTCAAAAATAAGCACCTGCTTTGAGGCCACTGGGAGCAATATCCAAGGGTTTGGGGAGCAACATGTTGCTCGCGAGCTACTGGTTGGGGATCACTGCTCTAAGGAGTGCAATTGGACAAAAATTTTGAGGCCAGTGCACAAAAATAATTGTGGTGCACACACAGAATTTTGCATGAAATTAAATTATTTTATAGTAATTCTGACCTGAGCACACAGTTTTTAAAAACTGCATACCCAAGTTTATGGGCAGAACTACACGGCCGACTTACCTGCGTTTTCAGTGGATCCGATGCTGTGCGCAAAAACAGATGCGAGAAGTCCGATGCGACAGGAAGAACATAAAGTAATAGGATGTCAGATGGTGTCGCATGGTTGATCCAACTCGACACATCTATCGGATGAAGACATAGCTTGCAGCATTTTCATCAGATCGCGTCTGATCAACCCTGCGACACCATCTGACTTCCTATTACGTTACCTTTTTCCTGTTGCATCGGACTTCTCGCATCCATTTTTGCGTACAGCATCAGATCCTCTGAAAAAGACAGTAAGTCGACCAGGTAGTTCTGCCCTAAAATTTGCAAACCAAATAATTTTTTTGCACACATAGCTGAGAAAGTATTAGAGGGAACATTAATCCCATTACTTTCATTGTTTCATTTCATTATTGCATAATTTAAAGAGTTTACTCAGGAATAAATACTTCAATGAATTATTAAAAATTGCATCTTCTCTAAGGTTTCAGGACCAGCTTGGCAGAAAACATGGTTTTATAACAAGATACAATGTTAACATGGCGCTGTCCTGTAGTGCTGGGGTCCTAGGTTTGATTGCAGTCATGGCACAATATGCAAAAAGGTTGCATAATGTAGTGTGTAATATGATAGGGATTTAGATTGCAAGCTCCCATGAGGCAGGTACTGAACAGGTATGAATGATGTATAATCTCTAAAGAATTGTGAAATATATAGGTGCTATATAAAGACTAATAACAGTTTTAAACACTCATATGTATTTATGGTAATATGCACAGAATTAATTTACACTGCAGCATTTTTGGTATGCTTTTACCTTTTTGTGCATTTTGATTTGTTCGTCTCCATACCGACTGATCTCTTTGATAAGATCATGCAGTTTCTTGCTCAGTTCCAGGTGGCAGAGAGCTAGCTTATCTGAAGACACCCTGAACATCTCCCACATTGGGGCAAATGTCCTGCAAATATAAGAGCAAATATACCAGACTGATTGGATTAATTTAAACTGTTAAAATGCTGCATTTGTAGACAATTTAAAAAGACCTATGTAGACCACTATTTTAAATAAACACACTAGAAGCAATGTGGAGCCCTGTCTTATGGTGCCCATAAGTGATGGGCATAATTTTTGGGCAAGTATGGATTTGTGGTGAAAGTCCACATCAGTTAATATTTTTGTGATACCACAGCAACATTTTGCAGCAAAAAACATGCCCACAAAGCACCCATTCAAATAAAAAGTCACTGTGAAAAAAAAGATCCATCAACATAAATGACTTTTGCAATTTTGCTCGTGACTAGTGCTCATACAAAGGGATATACTGGAGTCATCTGAATAAAATTGGCTCAGACTGGAGCAAAATTATCTGTACCTATTCAGTTACTGAATGTCTGACACATACCCTAAATGACTCCCACTGCTGACCATCTTGGATAGTTTCTGCATGGATTTTGAGTAGGATTCCTCAATGGCTGCTCTGCATTGGAAAAAAAAAATCAATATGTAAAGTAAACCGCTACATATAATGCAACTTAAAGGTTTATTATATTGGAATTTACTTGTTTGTTGAAATGTTGGTGCCAAAACAAAAAGAAGAAAAAAGGAGCATAAGCACTGTACCGCATATCTGAAATGCCTGTTTTGGTGAATGAATATTAACAGCTGCTATCTAACAAATTATTCACATCAAATATTAAGTCCTACTTTACTTTTAGAGAATGGTATTTCCACCCTTGACAACTATATCCCTGTGTTTATGCTTTTAGGTACAATATTTAACTTGCGCTACAGGTACTACAGCAACCTTATCTAGAACATTAATTACTTGCATATGGCAACCAGTTATTTATTCTGGATTGCCACAGGTTTTCAGGAAGAGCATCTAATGTTTGTCCTTAACTTAAAGTCTCTTCCCATTCTTTTCAAAATTAACAAAAGCTATTCATGAGAATATACCTATTATGAATAGTAATTCATGGCTTTTGTGCAATGAATTAAGCCATGCAACAAACAAGGCAACGTCTATGTCTAAGACTATAAGGTCAGAAATTGGGAGTCAGAATGATTCAGGGCAGATAATATTTGATTGACAATTCAGATATTTAAACATATAGTTATGGACATTTTCATGAAAAAAATAATTGGCGTTTCAGTTTGCAAAGGACTTTAATTATGAAGCTTTTTATGTGTGACAGGTCCCCTTTACAGCACAATTAAATATATGTGTGTCAAGCAAACAAAGTAAAACAACAGCTTGCATGCCAAATCAACAGCACCATTCTTCTGTTTGGTGTAGACCTTGTATAAATAATAAGTACAATATGCCTTTTACAATCATGTAAATGTTTGTTCAAAATGTGTTTAGAAACCAGTACAGATCATAGCCATATGTAGGTTCTGTTTGCTATTGTGAAATGCTGGCTTTGTACAGGAGTACAGCAGCCATTAAAAGAATTTATTGCTAATGCAATGTTCAAATCCCATAATTCTACTTGAACCAGGAAGTCAAAATTAATTTTGTCTGTAGTTGGCAGTGTTTAAATAAAGGAAAGTACAGGTGCTGTAAAATAAATCAAATCTAGTTCTGAGAGGTGAAATACTGAATTGATGAAAGTACAGGGCATATTAGCAAAGAAATATAATTACAAACACAAATTAGTAATATGCATTTCCCAAGAAGTGCAATAATATTTTTAAAAAATACCCTTTAATTCCATATCGTTTGAATTTAAGCAGACCCACATCTTCTAACAAGAAATGAGCCTGAGGTACTTGCCAATATGCATACTACATCATCTGTTTTACCTCCACCTATCTACCCCCTACTTGTACAAAGTGCCCTGTGGGTTGCATTCACTCCTATAATGGAATTAAAGATCTGCACTTTGCTCTGAATACAGCGCGGCATGGGTTTGGCAAGATTATATATAGAAAAGAGGGGAGTCTTTTTTCACTGAAATTACCGTTTAACTTCTAAATGCACATCTGAATGCAGATTACGAGTACAGAACAAAGCCATTACCCACAAATGCAAATGATCTGTGTGTAAGCTATAAGTGCTCTTCTTTATACACATTAGATTTGCAAATATATGTGTGCTACCTCGAGACAAAAATAAAGAGGTTATTTTAGTTACTATTTAACAAATAAAATAAACTAGTTAAAACTAGTTATTTATAAAAAGCTAAATTGAATTGCTTATATTGGGGGCCAAACTTGCCTCAGCAATAGCCTACAGCAGAAGATAATAAGGGGAAATTGTTCTAAGGGCAAGGCCAGACGGGGAGATTCGGGGGAGATCCGGGGGAGATCTGTCGCCTGGCGACTTCTCGCTGCCACGAATCTCCCCAAATAGCTAGTCAGCGCTGCGCACTCGCTAGGCGTAAAGTCGCCTGCGCTTGTTCACACGCAGCGGTGCGATTTTAAAAGTCGCTCAAAATTGCCTGGTGAGGCAATTTTGAGCGACTTTTAAAATCGTGCCGCTGCGTGTGAACAAGAGCAGGCGACTTTACGCCTAGCGAGTGCGCATCGCTGACTAGCTATTCGGGGAGATTCGTCGTGGCGAAAAGTCGCCAGGCGAAAAATCTCCCCCGAATCTCCCCGTCTGGCCTTGCCCTAAGGGTAGAACTACACTGCCGTTTTCTCTGCGATTGTGCTGGATCCGACGCTGGGTGACAAAATGCCTGCGTCAAGACGGATGCCACAGGAACAAGGTAATTAATATATAGTCGGATGGTGTTGCAGCTGCATCTGCATCCGACAGTCATGTCGAGTCGGATCAATGCTGTAACACCATCGGACTTTATATTACTTTCCTTGTTCCCATTGTATTCGACTTAACGTATAAAATAAACTAGTTAATACTAGTTATTATTTATAAAAAGCTAAATTGAATTGTTTATATTAGGGGCCAAACTTGCCTCAGCAATAGCCTACAGCAGATGATAATAAAGGGAAATTTTTCTGTCTAAGGGTTGAACTACACTGCCGTTTTCTCTGCGATTCTGCCGGATCCGACGTGCTTTGTCGCCCAGTGTTGGATCCTGCAGAATTGCAGAGAAAATGGCCGTGTAGTTCTACCCTAAAGCTTGTTCCTAAACAAACAGGCGTTTTGCCTGATAATGTTTGATCTGCCCATACAGATCTTTAGACAGTAAAATTCCTAATTTCCTATTCCTAACTATGTGAGTGAAGGACCACCATTCTAGATTAACCGGAAAAAAACACACTTTTTCTTGTAGCTATGCTATTTCACTCATACAATATACACATCAATGGGAATGCATCTTGTTGCCTACTGAAAAAGTAGTGCAGTGAGACTACAGCCTTTGTGCAGTTATCTTGCCGTTAGTTTTAACAGTTTTTACCTGATGAAATGGTTGTGATGATACACTTCCTATTTATCTAATGTACACTGGTGCATTTACTGTTCTCTTTGAAACCACAGGCTTCCTTTTTCTTGTTATTAACTAGACTCACAGCTTAGTTTCTCTGTCTTTCCGTTTGTCTGATGTGAACCAGTATATGACTACACTGTCTGTGTGCTAAGTTTCTAAAAGAATTACTTGTGTTACAATGACTTCCCTATAGCATACACTCTAAAATTCCCCATCTAGTTCAAGGGCCAAGAATATTGCTCACAAATTTAGTTAGAGCTATAAGTGGGACTGCAAACGTTATGCGTGCTATAGCCAAAATGTTAGTGTTTTTTCTAAGTAAATAATAAATTTTTTTGAATAAGTCCTGTGAGTGCGAGCTCTTCACTTGATTCCAGATTACTTTACTTGGCTGTGCACCCAGGCAATGAACCTTATATACACACAAAAAAATGATCCACTTGTGAAAAGATAAAATGAGCGCTGCACAAACAGTTACACTGCTTATAACAGAAAACTGTCACAACAGAATAAAATACAGGCGGTCAGCTCAAGCATGTCAGGTTTGATAATGTAATTTGCAGGAGACAAACCTTAATACACTTCTACATAATAAGGAAACATAGCATATCTTGAGGTTGGTTTTATAAATGTTTACCTTTCTCGCACAAAGTCAGCCAGTTCTTTGACAGATAGCTGTCCATGTTTCATATTATGATACATAACAGCAAAGCCAGAGTTTTTATCCCCCTGTTTAAAAAAAACAAAAAAAAAACAATTAACAAATGACATGTAAAGTGACTTTCAGTTGAAGGTTATTAAGTTTAGAACTCAAACAAAACTCGGATACTGGGTCCCCCCAATTGGCCCAAACAACAGTCCACTATGTCAATACCCCAGTCCCTGATACCATTGCCCCCCAGCAACATCATCAACCCAGCCCTGCCTTCCATTGTTGTTGCCACCCTGTTTTATAAATTGATTAAGGATTCAATCTGGATAACCACAAATAGCTGGTTATTTTGTTGAAGACAACAGGAGTCAGTCTGCTATCACAGTGGAGGGCAGGTGGGAATCGTGTCAGGAGTCCTGTTACAGTTGGGTATGCTGAAAGATACAAAATGGCTTAAAATATGGACTGGTGTGCTTGCAGAAGGGATGGATAAAGTTTAGGAAGATTGTGGACATAACAGGGCATGGCCAGAGATTTTATATTTTCATCATCGTAATTGGGACTCCATTCATTCCATATTGGCCAGGGCCCACCATAACAGAGGGCCTGGCCAGGACATGGGCTACTTACCAAGAACCCCTGCAAAGGGGTTATAATTACCGATGATCAAGTGTACTGTAAGTATGGAAACCATTTACTTGGAAAGTATTTACCAATTACTGGTCATTTTTCCTTAGTTCATATAAAACTTACACTAACCAGATAATACTTTACTTTTGTTGGGCTCGATGCATGTAACTCAGACTGCACATTACATTTCATTCACAAATAGCTAACTTGCATTTTTTTACATTTAAAAATAACTGTAAAAGCACTGAACATTTCTAATTAATGTTTACTATAAAGTTGTTTAGAAATTTTTCTTTCATTTAGACATTTTCTATTTTGTGAAAAAAAAATTTTTGAATGGATACCTCAATTAACTTCTGGTATATATAAAGCTAAAATAAAAAGCTCATAATCTGTTATTAGGAAACACAGTCAGCTCAAATTACTTGAAGGCTATCATAGATTTACATACATATAATGTACAAAAGTATATTTCAAGAAAAAAAGATTCAGTCAGCAAGTTTTGTCTTTCATTCATACATTCTCTGTATCTCTTACCATGTGTTTGTAGATCAAAAGAAAATTCGGAGGTGCAAAATCCACGCAGTAACAGATTTACCATAAAATTGGATATTGAGATATTGATAATCACATTTGATTTTCTGCTGTGTAAAGACTACACTACTTGCTAAAATGTGGTAGGGATGGTGTCAAACTATGTTTCAGAATATCTCAGT
>CM044432.1:97857177-97883577 GCA_024363595.1 Xenopus borealis | reverse complement strand
TGCAATATCAAAAATTGTATTATTGCATTTTATGTCCAACTGACGTTTTGGTCCCCATTGGGACATTTTTCACCTTGAGAAAGCACCCAATGGAGATCGAAAGTTGGTGAATTTGTCTGTAAATTATACATTCCCTGGAGTCTATGGCTTAACATTTATTTCAGCTGATAGCTCAACTGATTTTAAAAACATTAATGTCATGAAACAAGCTTTAACTTTTCTAATACTTCGAGCTCAGTACCACCATTGTAACAGAAATGGAACATACAATATAGTGCAAAGAGCAAATATTTTCCTCTAAATTAAAACACTTATAAATGTTAAATTTTGTGATACTATAATTAAATGCTATTTCACTTCCACTGGCTGCTTTCCAACGCAGTTTGTTATAGTGGACGGCACTCAACAATTTACATTGTAGGATGCCAGCCAATCCTCATGTTGTGGGTAGGCAACAGCTCTGTGGACCAGACAAGAAACTGCTTCACAATATATCCCTTTTTAAAGGCTGAGCTATAACTAACCTGCTTTCCCATATATTTATCTTTTTTCCTATTAATAACATTGGGATCAACCATCAAAAATACCGGCCAGGCTGGTAAAATACTGGCCAGGTGACAACCCTAGCTGAAACTGGCTACCAAAATCCAATTTTGCTTGTGTTCACACTCATTTTAAACACAATCTGGGCCACAGATTGTCTATACATGATTATTAAAAAGTGTAATATTTAAAGATAATCATTTTAGCCGAAATTGAAATCACAATATATAATTTATTATGATCTACACCAAGAAGGTTTTTTTAAAATGCTATATCCAACTTCTACTAAAAGAGCCCTGCAAACCTTGAAAAATATATTTTTTGTTACAAATATTGCAAAATACAGCGCTACAAAATATGTTGGTGCTATATAAATACATGTTAATAATAATTAATTAATAATTAAGGCGAATATGAATTTTTTATGCATACATAGGGGGTACATGGATTTATCATTTTACGTTTGGCTTTACATTAAGGGGCAGATTTATCAAATTCACATGAATGTTTCGAAATTCGATCAAATTTCCAAAAAGATTCAAACTCGAATTTCGATTAACTTTTTTGAGTACTTCGACCATCGTATTTTAAAAAATTCGATCAATTCGAATAAAAGTCTATTCGATCATTTGATGGTCAAAGTACTTGCCCTTTAAAAACAATTTGATTGCCTAGTTTGCCAGATTAAACCTACCGAATTGCTATTAAACCCTATGGGAAGCTCCCATAGGGTTTTTCTAAGTTTTTTAGAGCGAATAAAAAAAATTAGATTGTTCGATTAGTCGAATTGCGGTAAAATCCTTTGAATTAGATATTCGAAGGATTTCAATTCGACCAAAATTCGATGGTCGAATTCGAGGGTTTTTTAGCCCTCGAATTCAACCAATAGTGCCCCTAAATCTCGTTGTCTACTAATCTAGGACACCCCAAACTGTTGGTAACCTAAAAAAATATATTGCCACATCATTCTCCTGCCAAAAGGTGCTGGGTGTCAGCAAGATGACTACTACTTTGCCATTTTCTCTTAATCTGAAGCCATGTCATTGATGGTCGAAGCTCTCAAAATGTTGCTACAGGACAGCTTTACAGATCTATCTACATAATCCCAGTTTCAAAGGTCACACCAAGGATCTGAGCAGTATCAGATTTGAAATGGTACATCTGCATGTGCACAGAATACAGATAAAAGGTGCCGAGTAGCCTTGTGAAATCAGCTTTTATATTAAGCCAAAATACAGTAAAAATCATCTGTATGACTAAACATGTGCAGGCACAAATGCAAAAAAAAAATTAGAACAAAGAAAAGTATGTTTGCAATATTCTGCAGTTTAGCCCCATTTGTACTGGTTTATTTTTAGTTCCATGCTACTATCTGACTATGATCTGCTAGTTTACCACAATAGAAGTCACTGAGCATACAGAAGCAATGCCATCACTAGAGGAATGGGAAGGGATATATATATAATGATTGTTTGTGGCATATATGACGTTCATCTGAATTGAAAACTGCAAGAGACAGGAAAATTAGCATTGAATAAAAACATCATACCAAGCATCCCTATGCAGGCAAATAAAAGAAAATTGACACAGCTGCTGCATGAAGGACACCTGCAGAGAGACACTGTTGGCACTGCTGCTCACTGGCTAGTAACAATGCCAGCTTGTCTACTGCCCTATGGCACAGAATGGGGCTGTGTGCCAGTCTGGGATTCACCAGCCCTGTTGCCAGGAGAGACTGGTTGCCCTGGTTACTAAAATCCCTTTCTGAATGTCAACAAGGCCGAGCTCCACACCCACCCACATTATCCCCAAAATAACATATAGCGCTTCTCAAAATAATAAAGCATAAGACAGCACTATAAAAAAGCTCAATATGTAATCTAATGGCACTGAATTGCACTGCTTGGATTTGAAAATTCTATATACTGGGTAATCATTTGCCGCTTCTGTCTATACTAAGCCAACTGACAGAAATCCTCTATTGAGAACCAACAGTTTTCATTCCCTGGTCTTGTTAAAGGCCTCCCCAAAAGTCAATTATTACGCTTTAGACGCATCACATCCACTGATGAATTATATAATACAGAAGCTGCTAATATGATTTATAAATTCAAGGAAAAGGTTTATGATACAGTAAAATTACAAGTTGTAAACGAATAGGTATGTAAAATCCCTTGGGGTAAACAACTTAAAAAAAGGCCACTAAATCCCCAGTAAATCTCATAGAATTCCTTTCATTAGTTCGTTCGATAGTAACTCTGTAAAGACCTGTAAAAACAAGCTATCTTAAAATACTGGGGGATTATAAAAACAGACCCCAAATATGGTCATCTGTTTCAAGCTCCTCTTCTATTTTCATATAGGAGAGGTAGAAATGTTGGGCAATTAATCAAACCTAAGGCTCAGCAACATACAAAGGATTATCTTTCAGAACACTCTGCTGCTACATTTCCATGCAAAAATTGCTGTCATTGCAATGGTATTATATTGAGCAAAATGGGCATGCACTCACAGCAAGGCACCAATCATAAAATCAAAGTTTTTTTTACATGTGATATTTGTGATTGTTATTTATTGCATTAAATGCCCATGCGGTCTAGCCCATGTGAGACAAACCACTAGACCCATGTTAAAATGAATGAACATAAATCTACAATATGTAATTATCACCCTCCTACAGCACCATCTAGTGCTGATGTAAAGTTAAAAACCAATCCAGGGAAATACAAGAAGGGAACTTTCTTTCTATAGCATACCAATCACTATGCTACAGGAACAGGTATTTTAAGCCTCCTTCCTTCCCTTTACGTAGGGAAATTCGAATCAAATTTTCGAACAATTTTTAAATGATCAATCAAATTTTGCTTATTCGATCTTAGGGAATGATCCCCATTTCGGTAGGTTTAATCTGGCGACGTAGGTGATCAAATTTAAAGGGGAAGTATTCGATCATCGAATGTTCGAATAAAATTAAATCATTCGAATTTGAATATTCGATGGTCGAATTTGGTCGAATTTGCCTGATTTGCATATTCGAAATTCGAATCCTTCATGTGAATTAATGTGAATTTAGTAAATCTGCCCCTAACAATTTTGAAGTGAATCGCATCCTATTACTATGGACACTGAACACACTATAATTGTATATCAGTTCCCTCAAAATTTCCAGGATTATGGAGATATAATTTTGGAGCTGTGGAATTACGGACTTTGTATTTCAGTAAATTTTGAATGCATTCGTTTTCTCACTCGAAAAGCAGATTCACAGCACCATCCATGGATCAGTATTAAATAGCCTTTATTTGTATCCTGGTTCAGCTCTCATGCAAAAACAATGTTCAGGACTTGCACAGCTTTTTTTCAAGGGAATGAATTACACATGGTTGCAAAGACTTATTACAACGCCACCTATAATTAATTCTCACATCGTTATAAATTTAATTTACTTCCAATAACTTTGTTTCCCCTTTAACCGCACCTTGAGCCACTACGCTTGACAAAGGGACGGAGCCCTGAAACATTGCATTTCTGCATTAAAAGTTTTGCAAGGGCTTGCCCTGCAACTATATGCCTTGTGTGCCAGTGTGCTTCTTGATTAATTGATTTCCTGGAAACATTTTTATATTCTAACATACATCATGATTATGTGGTGGAATATATGTGTATAAAAAGTGTTTCTGTTAAAAAAGTGGTGTTTTAGAAAAGCTTACCCAAAAAAAATATACAAAATCCTATTTTATCACATTAGTCCAGCAAAATGAACATTAAGTACACTATATAAATTATTTAAATCTTGTTTCCTTCAGTCTGGGAATTCATAATTATAGCAAGCAGAAAGGCGCCATTTTGTGGACACTGTTATTAAGGCAAGCCTTGCATCATCTCAGAATCTTGTTTGTGCATCAGAATGGAGGACCCGATGTCTATCCCCATGTCCTGGCAACAGAATTATATGGTTAAGAGAACTGGGGGAATGTGTGGGGAGCAGTGACATCTAGGAAGTGCTGAAAGGAAAGTGAAAGTAATTATCTGCCCCTATGCCTAAGGCATAGAGGAGTGGCAGACAATATTTGATTGACAGCTGAGATTTTTAAATGAGCTTAAAACAGCTATGAATGCTTTAATAAAAATTTGAAATTGGATTTCATGTTTAATTTGAAAAGGACTTTTATTATACAGATTTTTGTGTCTGGGTGACGGGTCCACTTTAATTTAAAAAAAAAAAAAGCTTAAAAAAACATCATAGTCTAAATGTATATGACTTTTTAAAATTAATAGCAATAGTGGATACACTAGATAACACAAATTAAAAACTAATAATGTGTCCACTTGTTTTTAAGTGGCACACTTAAACTATAATTTCCCATCAGAAGTTTAAACTGACATCCATATCTGATACAAGTGTGAAAAATGATGTAAAAAGTAAATAGCACAAGAAATGTAGCTATAATAATATCATATGAAAGGGTGTATTTTAACTAGCATTTAGCAAAGGGGTTAACTGAAATACAAGCTAAAATAATTAATTCAGCTCAAAGACAATGGATAAATTAGCCTTCAGAAATTAAGTTGTGCACATTGATGACATTTTGTCCAGGAGGCATCTGGATTTGCAGGATGTAGAAAATCAAATTATCTTTAATCTTCACTACATTATACTATAGGGTGGAAGTGAGCAAGCTCCTATTTAATAAAATATGGGGAAATGGGGTAGTTAAGTTGAGCCACCAATTATGTATTGCAATACTGTACCTTAAACAAGATATATATCTTAGGAAGTAATACATAAGAATCTGCAAATTTACATTCTAAGTTATTAAGTGTATAATAGATGTCACTGTGGATATAGGAGTCCACAGATAAAAGAAAACTTTGGAGAGGCAGCAGAGCCAAGACATTTTTAAATAAGGTCACAACCCAAAAAACAAAAACACTCTGGACATTAAACAGAAATATATACACATGCATGTCTGCACACAAAAATGTATTAAATGATTTTAAGACTGATGTATCCTAAAACAACAAAGCACCCTTCCAAATAAATGTAGAATATTTTACAAAGAAACAGATTGCTGTTCTCACTCCACCCACAGCTCACCCCCCAAAGCCGTTACATTTGACAAGAGATTACAGAGGCGTATGCAGGAGGTATATAAATAATAGACTACTGCTCTGAGTAAGAGCATGTGGATGCTTATACATACAAATATGAACTTATTTATATACAATACCTATGGGTTTTAAGCTGCATTTAAAAGTACAGTGAGTCCCACGGTAAATAAAGCAATCAGTTAAAACAATAATAAATGCTCTTAGATTGAATGTGGACCTCCTTACACTTGTCTCTGTAACACTTAGGGGCAGATTTACATTAACATGTATTCACATGAATGATTCGAAATTCGATCGAATTTTCAAAAAGATTCAAATTCGAATTTCGAATAGGCAAATTAGATGACTTTGACCAGAGAATTTTGTAAATTAGATTGAATCGAATGATTCAAATAATTCGAATAATCTATTTGACTATTACATTTTTACTCGACTGCCTAGTTCGCCAGTTTCAACCTACTGAAGTGTCTTTAGCTAATTTTGATCGATCGTTTAACCAATAGAATTGCAGTAAAATCCTTCGAATGCAAAGGATTTTAATTCCCTAACAGTTCCCATGGTCGAATTTAACATTTTTTTAAATTTGAACTTCGATCAATAGTAAATCTGCCCCTTAGCACTTACTCTTTAATGTAAAAGTTGTTTGAATTTAAATTTACTGTACTGACCCCCATTGTTCTAGCAATGTATTGTTCTGTTGCAAAGCCCTTTGGGCATAAGCAGCTCTATATACATACAGTATATGCATACATACAAATGCAGAGGAGCTATATACAAAAGTTAGTTGGAAGAAAAGAGAAAACCTGTTAATGAAGAACTTTCTGAGTATTACAATAAAACATTGGTTGGATTAGAAGCTTAAAGATCATAAGAATAAAAAAAGGCAGTAGCTAAAAAAACACAGTTTGTTCTTACCCAGAAGTGTTCTCCAAAATAAGACATGTTGTATCTGTAAGGTGCAAAGTAGCCACCGTTGCAGGTCAGTCAGCAGTCACAGAGCTAGGGGGGACGAGAGAATAATTGAATGATACCAGGAGAACTGTATGGGTATTCGTATATGAAAGAGGAGGGAGAAACTGGAAAAGAAAGGAGGGGAAGAGGAGGGAATCAGCCAAAGGAAGAACAGAGGAGACACTTGAAATAGGAAATAGATATCGAAGAGCAAAAACATTTGGCATGGCACAGATGAAAGTAAGCAAATGGGAAGGAAAAGAGTTATCAGCATGTATGTGCACACCAAACCCTGTTTAACTTGCAAAATGTCTTTCATATAACAGCACACAATAAACACTTCAATGAGGGAGACAGAGTCCAACAGGTTGAGGGAAGGGTAAGAGGGGCATACTGAAGTAAAATACATGTGTGTATAAAGCATACCTATCAGATGGGTGTAGTTTGGGATCAAATTATGGACAGGGCAACTACTTCAGAGACACTGCCTCACACATTTCATAAATGTTGTGTAAAGTGGACCTTTAGATTGCTCAGTTTTTATAAAGAGCAAGCGATACAAGGTCAATAATACAGTGGTTTAAGAATAAAAGAAGAGTGGAGGCTGAGGCAGCCAGAAGAAATAAGTTACGGGTTATAGTATGGAGAGAACGCCAAGCAGCAAAATGAATATGGAAACACCTATTATTGAATGATGACTGTAGTTAGGGAGTGGCACTGACAGTCAATCATCTAACCCTTCATATGACAGAAGAGAATAACAGGTACTCACAGTGTACTGATGTCTGTGGAGCTCCTTTATCAGCATCCTCCAATTGCAAAAGAGAAGGAGGTATCACTGCAAGAAGATACTACAGGTTTGAATTTCAATGACACAGGAGCTTTTCTTGCTACATACATACAGATGCTTCCCTCATGTTATGTTTGCTTTGACAGAGTAAATGATAAACTGTATTTGACATTTTGATAATTTCATATGATTATTAAAAACACACACTGCTCCAACTGTATTTTAAAAGGATTTCTCAATACAAAAACATTTTTTTTTTGCCTAATAAAAGAAAACACAATTATAAGCAACTTTCCAATCTGGATTTAGAAAAAGTTAGTTGGTAGCGCTTTAAAGGAACAGTTAAGTATAAAAATAAAGAGAAAAGTACCCCGCTTAATCAAAAATAAATCTCCCAAGCTAAAACCCTTAATCAGCATTCAGAAAATTAGAAATTAAGTAGAATCTATATAACAACCTCTTAAGAGCCCCCAGTGGTTGTCGGTCTAATTAGACAGTCATCTAATAGGATGTATTCTATTAAAGTGCAGTGTAGTGGATGCAATCAATTAATTTAACTAATTTATGAAAAAATCAGCAATTAATACCACAATTATAAACACTAATTAAAAAGGCCCTCCATTGAGGTTGTATCCTCATGAAGTTAATATACCAATTAATAAAAGTTGGTTTAACCCTTGCAGGAAGACCTGGTAACCAGTCAGTGAAAACCAAGAGAGCTGCAGAGCAGGAAGTAGTGTACTGGCTATTATGTTAAAAATCCAGTTACTCGAGTCTTTATACATTATATTTATGGCTAACTATATTAGAAGCATTTTTTAATTTGCACAGACAGGGATCTGCAACCTTGGCTCTCCAGCTGTTAAGGAACTACAAGTCCCAGAATTCAATGAAGGAGTCATGATTCATAAAGGCAAATGCATTGTGGGACTTGTAGTTCCTTAACAGCTGGAGAGCCAAGGTTGCAGATATATTTACCCAGTTTTATTTTTACACTGAACAATTCCTTTAAAGGTTATTAGTATATGTAATTGCTGCAACATTTGCTTTTTAAACAATGCTTGAATAAGAGACTGGAATATGAATATTTGAAAAATTAGCAATAACAATAAATGTGTAGCCTTACAGAGTATTTGTTTTTTAGATGGGCTCAGTGACCCCAATTTGAAAGCTGAAAAAGGTCAGAAGAAGGCAAACAATTAAAAACCTATAAAAAATGAAGACCAAATGAAAATTTGCTAAGAATAAGCGATTCTATAACATACTAAAAGTTAACCACTGCTTTAAAAACCATTGAACATTTGTAATAAATCTACAGTATATTGCAAAGTTGCTTAGAAATGTATTTTCTTTTATTAGGCAAAAATTATAATTTTTTTGGGGTTAAAGTGTCCTTCAAAAATATTCTTTATGGTACTTCTCATGGGCCAGCCCAGTTATTTTTTATTACAGCTATATATACACAAAGATTGTGCTATGAGTTTAGATTGTGCAATCTTGTTTAACCTGTTCATATCTATGCCCGTATCAATCCAAACTTGTAATCAACGGTCATCTTTATTTCCTTCCCAAGGCAAATCTGTTACAGAAAACCACATTAACTCAGCATATAGTATTCATTTTCCCAAGATGCATAGCACATCTATCCCTAAAACATCCTCTGAAAAGCTATACTGAGGGCAACTTCCACACATGCATTTACTCTTCCTTTGTGGTGGTAACAGGGAAAATATAAAAGAATGGCTAAGCTAACTATCTGTTCTTGTACAGGGTAATGCTCTATACAATTTCATGGGAACGCAAAGGTAAAAACCTATGTAGATCATGCAAGGACTGTCCTAGTCTACTAACAAGATCAACTAGGTTTTTTTTTTTTTAAATGCATACATAAGACCAGTATTAGACTAAGTGCTGACTTTATCCACCAAAACAATCTATCAAGTCCTCTAAAATCTGGTAGTGATGGCCTGCATTTACTACTACTAATATTATGTTCATCAGCAGTGTACATATACAGAATGCAATATTATATATACAATCTACAACATACACAAACCAACATCAAAATTTAAGAAAACAAATCAAAATGTTTGTCTCTCTCTACATATTTTCTTATAAACTGAAAAAGGGAGCAAGATACAGAATGGTTAGATATGACAGTGCAGCTTGCTGAAACTAAACTAAAGTCCCTGAAAGATGCCTGGATTTCCCTGAAAGATGCGTGGGAAGGAATGAAAAAAAGAATTTTGACAGGGTGACAGCCTAAAAAAATAAAAAAGTGACAGTAATAGATAAAGCGGCAACGTGTAATAGGAAAGACAACAAAAGCATCACGATTGCAGCTACAATAATCGGCTAAATTAAAAAAGTATTTTATATAACACCCAGTCCATCTGTACGATTAACGTACTTGAAGAAAAGAGCAAGGCTTTTATACGGAGATATTTTATATATATTATATATATATATATTCACAACAACTGGTGAAACATAAGTCACAGTTCACTGGAGCTCTGGGTAGTAATGAAAGGGGTTGTTCACCTTCCAAACAATTTTTTCAGTCGAGTTGCTTTTATATTGTTCATCATAAACAGATGGTTTTTTTTCAATTGCTTTCCATCTTTTATTTACCATTTTCCTCAAATGTAAGCTTAAAGGGGTGGTTCACCTTCAAGTTAACTTTTAGTATGTTGTAGAAGGGCCACTTCTAAGAAACTTTTCAATTGGTCTTCATTATTTATTTTTCATAGTTTTTTCATGATTTGCAATTTTCTTCTGTTTCTTTGCAGCTTTCAAATGGGGGTCACTGACACCATCTAAAACAAATGCTCTGTAAGGCTACACATGTATTGTTATTGCTACTTTTTATTACTTATTCTATTCAGTCCCTCTCCTACGTTATACTAAAAGTTAACTCAAAGGTGAACAACCCCTTTAAGGTTAAATGTTCATGTCTCTGGTGTTTCAGTCTGGCAGCTTAGTGATCCAGGAGCATTCTCAACTGTTACATTTAGTTGATACATGTTGCAGCAGTAACTATTGTATCAATTCTAACAGCAGTCTTTAATGACGCCAAGGGATTCTGCTCAGCAGGGCTACCAATAAGAAATGTATCAACTAAATGTAGCAATTTAAAACAGTTCAAGAGTCAGCGACCCCCATCCCCTCCCAGTGTTGCTTTAGAAGGTGAAAAATGAAACTTTACATTTCAATATTAGAAAACATGATCACAAATAGAAAGTAATTTGAAAAAGTCTTTGTTTGTGGTGAACAATTTGAAATGGGTGCAAATCTTGTAATCTGACTGGAAAAGATCTTTGTTGGAAGTGTGTTATGGACATTTCAATGGACAATTCAATGTTCTTATAATTCACTTTGCAATTGCAACACAACAATTTTAAATATTATAAAAGTATTTTTATTAATGTATTGCAGAAACAATATTATTTCCCTGTGGCATTCTACATAGACAGCAAAGGCTGTCTGATGAACAAATAAAAATCAACTTTATTTAATACGTTTTCTTTTCCGTTTAAAACATTATGCTTTAGTGTCAAAATAACAGACCTATGCGTGAAAATACAGATCTCTAGAAAATACAACTAACACATTGAATTGGAACTGTATTATCCCTGGTGCATGTTTGGAATAACCTAGTGATTTTGCCAAACTCTGATGTGATCTCATCATAAATGAGCAGACAACCCTGCCAGTTCACAAATATACACCAGGCATAGAGAAGTAGCAGTATTTAGATAATAAATAAATAGAGAAGGAAGGAAAGGCAGCCTTAAAGATGGCAAGGATATATTTCTACTATGTGTGGAGAAGAACTACTAACTTGTAGGGAAGAACCTAACTTGAAAAAAAGGCAGAGTTTGGGCCTGAAATGTTGTGTGTTGTCAGAGATCTGAGCCATGTGATACCAAAAAGGTGATGCTGTGACTTTCAACCATTATTGATCCAGCCAGTTGACTAATAGGCAACTTGACATGGGCACTTCCAAAGAAGTTGCAAGTGACCAGGTGATCCCACTGGTGTCTAATAAAAGGGCAGCAAGTTAGTTGCAGGTAAAACTTAGTCCCTTTGTAAAATGTATAATGAAGTAATAGAATTCTTAATGAATCAGATGCAATTTGAGAGTAGGACTGGCCAGATATGGGATGACTGACGTAGTTGGCCAGCTTAAATATATTGCAATATATGGACAAACAATCCCTGTTGTTTAAAGGGTAAGGCATTTTTTAGTAGCTGTATGCACATAATGTCTCAATGTCTTAAATATATTGATAATGGGTTGAGTGCAGAGGACCTCTTGTATTTGTCTATATGTATTTTGTGGTCACAGCCTCATAACACCCCGCCTAATGGTTTTAAAAATTAGTGGTGAACACAACTTTCCCTTGTTTGTTTTAGTTCATATAGGAGCAGTGACCAGCTCCTTGTTGTAGCTCCTACCCCTCCCAACTATAGTCAGGTGATCCCACTGGTGTCTAATAAAAGGGCAAGTGTGGGAGTTTTACTTTGAAAGCAGCAAGTTAGTTGCAAGTAAAAATAATAAATATATTGATAATGGGTTGAGTGCAGAGGACCTCTTGTATTTGTCATATATATATATATGGGATATATATATACACGTACACACACACACATCTACTGTCCAACCCTGCATATGTCTGTAATCAGTTAAACACTAAGCTTTAAAGGAGAACTAAAGCTTAACTGAAGAAGTAGGCTAAAAATGTTGTACATTATATTTTGGGCTTCTGTACCAGCCCAAGGCAACCAAAGATGCCCCAGTAGCTCCCCATCTTCTTTTCTGCTGATTCACTGCACATGATCTGTGTTGCTGTCACTTGCTGAGCTTAGGGACCCACTCACAATATACAGTACAAATAGAATGGAAATGTCACATATAAGGCTGATTGGTAATTAATACAGATAATTACTACATGGCAGCACAGAAACCAGTGCAACTAGCCTCAGAATTTAATAATCAGCCTTGTAGCATCATCTTATGTGACAGGCAAACCTAATTTTTCTGTTTGATAATTTGCTATGACCCCTAAGCTTAGCTTCTCATCAGCTGCTCAAGCCCACTAAGCTATCACAGACACTTTCCAGATGGTGACACCCTGTGACATATTTGAAGTCCTGGATCATTGCTGCTGTTGAGAAGCTGAAACTTTAGGCTGGTGCAACAAGGTCATACAAAATATGGCATTTTTAGCCATATTCATTTTTAGGATTTAGTCCTCCTATAAGGAGAGTATACAGAAAACTGCAGCAGGCCTCAAATTGAACCTTGAGAGAGAAGCAGGAAGCAAAGGTGCCTAAAAAGTGAAATAATATATTCAAAATAGTGTCATATTTAGGAAACTTCCATGGGTTGAAGAGTGGGCAACCCTACATCAAACTGGCCAATAGCCAAAGCAGGTCAGAGTGCATCAAGTAAATAGCTGCAGGAACAAATAATAAACTGCATACTTCAGGCAGCACAGTCTCAAACCTGACATGGCACTCAGAGAGGTAGGTGACCGACACTGCCGTCTCCTAGGCTACATAACAGTTTGTCCCAGTTTCTTCTGCTAAAGACCTATTAAAAGAGGCTAGCAACACTAATGAAAGCATTGCACAAAGACCAGAGATGTAGCTCCTACATATCATGATTATAAGGATTACCCTATCCACAGAATGTACAGCTCAGGTACTGAGGATGCAATGCATTGTACCTTCATATTCACTCAGCTCTCTGGGATGGATACAGTCGGGGGTTGGTGAAGCTGAGGAATGAACACACTTGTTCTATGCTAAGGATGCTTACAGTGAATAGGATGTGGTGCACAGAAACCCTGACTTCCCTGATATGGCTTGTGAGGGGGTGGCTGCCTACACTCACCACTTTTTTGTCACATGGCTGAGCAAGTGATTATCTTAAATGCCAGGAGGAAACCCCCATGCCCGAAACCCAGAGACAAGCTGAGGAGGTGCAGGGAGTTGGTATCACAAACACAGGTCCAAACTGAGAATTTAACATGGGCCCTGGCATTTCAGGTACACAAAGGCCCAATCAGCCCACACAGAGGCCCAAATAGCCCCAACCAGCCCACTAAATACTGACTTTCTATGGCACCTTATAGCAGCCCATCTGGCATTTGCCAGAACCAACAGATCAGGCCCAGACTGGCAATCTGTTGGTTTTTGCAAATGCCAGAGGGGCTGCTGTAAGTTGCCATAGTAAGTGACTATTCAGTGGGCTGTTTGGGCCTCTTTGTAGCAAGGAATGGCAGGGCCTATTTTGAATCCCAGTCCAGTCCTGCCATTGAGTGCCACACATAGCCAGACAAGGCCTGCAGGTACACACACACATTACAGATGTAAGAGCCTGAGGTTAGCATGCAGGTGTGCTAGTGCTAAGCGGGACTGTCGTACATTTTCACGCACCGGGATCAAAGAACCTTTGCTGAGTGAGATATACTTGCGTACAGCTCTGTCCCTTTCAGGTGCGCACACACACACATCAGCTCTTCTACTACCTCCAACCATTCCCACTTAAGTAGCCATGTTGACTTTAATCCTATCATGTCTCGTAATTACCACGGTATCCCTTGCTATCCCAGCACCCCACGTCAACCTGCCGACGTTAACAACCTTACCCAGATTCCAATAGTGCACCCACCACGAACTATTCCACGCACATTTGTCCCTCACCTGTCAGCGCACACACAGGCCTTGAAAAGCGGCTGCTTCACTTCAGGTACCGCATTCCGCTTTTCTCTCTCCCTGGGTAACCACTTTCAGCCGCTATCCGTGGCCACGCCCCTCCCTTGCACTCTGTTGGAGGACGTCGCTACTTCTCCCTCCCACTTGCCAAGTAAAGGCCAATGGATAGCAACTCCTGGAATCTTCACACCTAGCGCTCACAGACAAAAGCCCCGCCCCTGATCGTGTTTATTGGTTCAACTACTTGTCCATCGCTAGGGGTATTCGGGAGGAGATGCTAGCGATCTGCTTGTCAAGATTTCAGTTCCTCTTAAAGCAGGTGTGTCCAACCTTTTGGCTTCCTTGGGCCACATTGGAAAAAGAAAAATATCCTGGGGCCGCACATGCAGTGTCGGACTGGGATGCCAGGGGGCCACCAGAAACCCTTAGGCTGCTGAGGGCCCACTTTCCAAGCTATTATACCTCCTTGCCTCACTCAACCTCATTATTCTCCTAGTTACTTTTTTCTACATACTGTACTCTATTCTAGTTGTTATTATTATTATTATTATTATTAATAAGCCTCTTTGTCCCCACAAATAAATAGGGCATGACCATGAAATGGTTAGAAGCAAGAGGTCCACTGACACTTGTGCCCACCAGGTATCCCAGTGGGCCAGTCCAACACTACGCACATGAGACACATAAACACTTTTTATATGTAAAGAAAATACACAAAAAAAGAACTGTAATAGCAGTTGGATAACCAGATAGAGCTATACACTGGGATATAAGACACCTGATATTACAGTAAATAGACGTATTACTAAGTTATCTTGACATTTCCTCTGGAATCAAGAATCCTGCTTCCTGTAAATAAACCATTTTCATCATAATATACATTTTTAGTAGTATGTGCCAGTGGGTAATCATAAATAGAAAATTGCCATTTTAACAAATAAGGGTTGCCCCCTGGGATTGTATGATTCATAGTAAAACACCTTCCAAGGCCGGGGCGGTATTACAAATTTAACTACATTATTTATGTAGTTGCCAGTAAATTTGTAATACCCTTTAAAAAAAGCCCTTGGCCTGCCCTCAATTTGCTTAGAACAGTGATTTTCAACCTTCTAGCCATCGTGCGACATGGCTCCGCCTTTTTTATGGCACGTCGCTCGGCTCCGTCGCCTTTTGCATCATGGGATGGCCCTTTTGTTCCTTCCCCACACCGGCTGGTAAAAACTTTTAGAAAAGGTGGCAACCCTATTTCAGGTGCACACAAACATACCACGTTGTCGATACTGTGTCAAGTTGCCCTGGCAGGGGGTACGGAGTGCACCTGGGACTGCAGAGAGCCATTTGCCTACTCTTGAAGCACACATGAATTGAATCGATCATAAACATACCAAACAACCCATACTTGTTAGGTCACATGAGCCAATTAACAGACAGAGTTCTGTTTTTTGCTTCCACGCTTCTTCCTGTTAATTAGGGTAAGGTCACACCTGGCGATTCTGGGAGAATAGTCGCCTGGCGACTAATCGCCTCTTCTTTGGGGCGATTAATCTCCCCAAACTGCTTCCCCCTGTCTTGCACCGGCTATAATGAAAAGTCTCACAAGGAAAACGAAGCTCCGCGTGTGTCATGCTGCAGGTGACTTTTCATTATAGCTGGTGCAAGACAGGGGGCAGTGGTTTGGGGAGATCGCCAGGTGTGACCTTACCCTTAGAGCTGTAGTATTGCTGGTCAGTTGATCTCTGAGGCAGCACACAGACCATCAGAAAATGGTGGTTCAAGGCAAGAGATGTAAAAGCGCAATATATTCCAGTTTGATAAGATTCTTTAATTTGCCACTTAATTTGAAATAAACTCTCTGTTGCTCAACTATTCATTCAGGGGGTATAGTTTTCCTTTAATGGAAAAGGAGAAATAGTAGCAGTACTAGCAGATATTCTTTGCCCTGTGGCTCAAGTCTTAAATATATGTATCGGTCATTATCACAATACATTTTCTGTCTGTATAAATGAACTAGATCAGTCAGTGGTGGAGGGAGGCACCAATTTGGCATGCAGCAATTGCTCATGTGTATAGCAGAAATTTAAAAAGTATGTAAAACATACAATCTGTGGCAGTATCCAGTTACTACCAGTCCAGTAACTACTTCCATGTCTTGCCCTTATATACATGGAACCAGGGGAATGTTCAACTTTGAGCTCATTTTTATTATAACGTAGATAGAGAGTGATATTCTGACAGGCTCAGACTGGCACACTGGGGGCACACTGGGGCTGTGACACCAAAGGCCTTCCCAGCAGTCCCCGGGGGGGGGGGGCTGCCTCGACTTCCAAAGCTCTGCACCTCCCACACGCAAGTGCAAATGCCTGCATGTATTGCTGAACGCAGGCGTGACACTCGCATGAGCGTACACACCAGGCCGCCGTTCATTGATGCACATCATGTTTTTCTTTATTGCCATCCAATTGGGGGGATCAGGTCTGGGACAGTGGGGGCCCGTGAGGCCCAGTCTAACCCTGTATACTAAGATAATTTACAATTGGTATTCATTATTTTATTTGTGGTTTTTTGAGTTATTTAGCTTTTTATTCAGCAGGTCTCCAGTTTGCATTCTTAGCAATCTGGTTTCTAGGGTTTACATTTTCATTGATTTTGTTTTTTGTTTTTTATAAGTGACTGGTATATGAATAGGAAAGAACCAAAATAGAAAGATGAGTAATACAAAGTATCAATAACAATAAATTTGTAGCTATACAGAGCATTTGTTTTTTAGATGGGAGGGCATTAGAGAGCAGGAAAGAGTCAGAAGAAAAAGTTAATGTAGGGAATCAGACAAGCCTTTCCACTGTTTTTCTATCTGTGACATCATCCAGCCCGTTACAGCCTGGAGAGCCATCCGATTGGCTGGGAGCCCCAGTGCTTCTCTAGGAGAGGAGGAGGACCCAGGGGAGTGACTTGCTTGGGAGCCAAATGCACAGGGTTACAGAGGGAGCCCATGCTGCAGGAGCAAGCCAGAGCCATATGTGTGGAGAAGTGAAAATGCAGCATGTAATTAAAGGAGCTGCAGTAACAGAGAGACTGCATGTGTGTACTCAGCTGGATAGCTTTGAGTTTTCAGTCAAAAGGGAGAGGTTACCCTGTGCTAGGGTTGCCACCTGGCCGGTATTTTACCGGCCTGGCCGGTATTTTACCGGCCTGGCCGGTATTTTTGATGGTTGATCCCAATGTTATTAATAGGAAAAAAAGCCAAATATATAGGAGGGACTGTATTATTTTGACGAAAAGGTGGCAACCCTACCCTGTGCCCAGTTCAGCTGTTAACTGCCTATTGAAATCCTTGTGTGTCCCTGATGTGAGGATAGGTTTTGCTCATGTACTTGCCATGTGAGAGTGGTGTAAATCTGCATTTATCCACCTAGAGTGGATTGTGGGGCTGTGGTGTATAAAGACTGTGCCAGGGGTTTCACAGTCCACACAGGTTACCCAGGGCAGAGTTAATTGTTTGACTTGTATTTACGGTTACTGCATTCAGTTTTGTATAAAGTGAAATTGGTTTACTGAAAACTGTGTGTTTTATTTTTCTAGTGGATGCGTGATCCTCAGTGCTCTCTAAGTGGAGGCACTGTGCTGTAAATCCCAGTTCCCATTATCTTTTATACACTGAGAATGTAAAAGGTTAATTGCTGTTTAAAAGAGTGTAATCCAATTCTACAACAAGTGCAGTAAGGAATGGGTTACATAAACTTACAGTTGAACCACCCCTTTAAGGATACAGTAGACTTTAAAGCATGTTGGTAGCAATAAAAAAACAAAAACAAATTAAGTTCTATTGAATATTATGAGGAATGATGATGGAGCCAAAGCTCTAGGGGTCCCTGAGTTGTGGCTACCCTCTCCAACAATCAAATAACGGATTATGTAACTGTACACAGGTGATGTCATCAAGCACCCCCTTTTATCTTGTTTTGCTGCCATCTTCGTTAAAGGAAAACTATACCCCCCAAACAATGTAGGTCTCTATAGAAAGATATTGCCTAAAACAACTTATATGTAAAACCTTGCTTCATGTAAATAAACCATTTTCATAATAATATACTTTTTTAGTAGTATGTGTCATTGGGTAATTATAAATAGAAAATTGCCATTTTAAAAAATAAGGACAGCCTCCTGGGATCCTAGGATTCAACGGTGCACACAAACATACCAAACAAACTATAAAGTTAGGTCACACGAGCCAATTAACAGACAGAGTTGTGTCTTTTGCTTCAACATTTCTTGCTGTTACAGTTAGAGTTGAAATATTTCTGGTCAGGTGATCTCTGAGGCAGCACACAGACCATCACGAAATGGTGGTTCAAGGCAAGAGATGTAAAAGGGCAATATTTACTTAAATATATATTCCAGTTTGGTAAGATTCTTTAATATGTCACTTAATTTGATATAAACTATCTGTTGCTCAAGTATTTATTTTAGGGGTATAGTTTTCCTTTAATAGCTCACGCTGCAGAGGGCAGGGAGGAGGGCCAAAGGTTTTAGGTATATAAGGGCAGTCAAATGCACAAAATAATGGGATATTAGCCCTAGGTCCTAATGCTTAAAGTTGCAACAAATGAAGTCAGCTGGTATTGGAAGATAATTTTTCTCCTGCTGTCTGATCTGCTCTACCACTGTAAATTGAAGCAAGGAAACAGCTGATCAAAAACTAGTATACATGACAAATAAGAATACCCATCGCCACTACAAGCTATGTGCTCATTTTGTCCTGATGGTCAATGGTACAATATAATATATATAAAAAAGTTACATAGTATAAGGATTCAATTTGAATCTCTGAACTTTCATCGAAATAGTTTATTTCCCCTTTAATAAGATTTTCTGTGTTATGCTGTCATCTAGAAATAACACACGTCGACTGAAAAAGAGAACAGAATCAATTCTATTCTTGATAAAGAGTTGAGAGAGAGAGAGAGACAAAGATAGAGAGTGCAGCAAATCTTTAATGGGAACACACCTTAAAATATTGTGAAGTAGTACTGTTGTGTTTAGTATCTGAGGATGAGGAGAGTATAACAGTGCTTTATTAGCAGGTTCATGCAGCCATTACACAACAGCAGTAACTCTTACTTTCACTTTCAAGCTGTACTGAAAGTCCTGTGTATGCACAGTGACACCCGCAGGCCATTTGTATAAACACCACAAGTACTCGTGCCATGCACCAAGTCTGTCCTGTGATAGCTGCCATTATTTGCTCAAAACGAACAGCTAATTTTGGTGTGATTTCCATCCAGTTGTAAGGTTTTTTGCACCACTCATTTAGTCCTTCTCCATAATCTTTGTCAAAATCCACATAAAATAGTTATTAGCAATGTGACAATGTAATATTATTATAATTATATGAATTGTTATAAATTTATATATTAATTATACATTTATTAAACTGTATATACACGTTAGTAAACCATGCAGAGTACCACGGATGCAATAACAGGTGAAAGCATACTACATGTGGCAGTGACAGAGATGATTGCAGTTTAGTCAACTAGCTCTGGTGTCTTTCACTGGCACTTTTCACTTCATTTCTGGCACAAGCCATTATCACCTTTTATCATATGAAAATAAATTAACTATTTTATATATGACATCTGACAAATAACTTATCAAAATATTGTTAATATAGCAGCAATTTAAGGAAATAATATATAATAATATGATAAAATACATGTGAAAAATGAACAGGAAATTGCGAGACCGTATTAGGCAAGAAATACATACATCACATAGGGGCAGATTTATCACAATGGGAGATTAGGGTTTACCACTAAAAAAAACTCATCCACTTTCTATTCATTCCTATGGAATTTTGAGAATTGTATATAACAATAGGAATGAATAGAAATTGGATGTGTTTTCCTGTGGTAAATGCTAATCTCACATTTTGATAAGTCTGCCCCATAATGTATCAAAATCTTTTCACTTGACCATAAGGAATCATACTGGAACTAAAAAAAATAAATCATTATTAACAAAACCCTGAAAAGAGAGATGTGAAAACAAAAATAAGAATTACATTCCTGAGATAATCTTACTGTATGTAGACATATTTAAAAAAAAATGGCAATTTGCTACTAAACTTGTTTAGATAAATAGGCATGGAAACTATCCTCATTTATAATAATTTATAATGAAAATAAATGCTGACATTACTCTTAGCTTTATTGACTGCAGTGACAGATCCCCATAAATCCTGACAGGGCTGGGCCAAGGAAAAGGCAGAGTAGGCACATGATTGGGGGGGGGGCACCAGGCACGCACCTTTTTGCTGCCCAAAATAAAGCTTTTAAAGTGTTAACTCTTTGTTATTGCACAGGTGATATTGCAGACAAAAGCATAATTCCCTCTCAATGTTATGCTGAGATGAACGAAAACAAAGGCTAATGGAACAAGTCACTTGTTTACCATTTGCAATAAAATAAGTTAACAGCAGATGGCACTAGTGACAATTGAAACATACCTATTAGTATACCACTATAAGCTAATATAAATTGTTATATCTTCAGGGCAGTGCCAGGAGTGTGACTGTAAGGCAAACAGACCCTGCAAACCTCAGGAGGAATAGGGGTCATTGGGGCACTGAATGATAAAAAGATTATATATTCGGTTATGTCCAGCTAAAAACAGCAGGACATGGGTTACACTGAACTCTAACACACAAGAATGGGCCTTTGCTGTGTGTGTAATATGAAGGGGTGGTAAAAAATAAAATAAGGATTCCAGGAGGTTCTTGAAGCAAACAAACATAACACATTCATTGTTCAAGACAACATCCACATGATTAATTCCTCGCAGATTCACAGAGGCTATTGCAGCACACAATGATAATTGTTAAAGGAGAGCTAAACCCTAAAAATTAATAGGGCTAAAAATCTATAATTTATATACTAATTTTGACTTATTGCACCAGCCTATAGTTTCAGCTTGTCAATAGTAGCAATGATCCAGGAATTCAAACTTGTCATAGGGGGTCACCATCTTGGAAAGTGTCTGTGATACTCACATGCTCAGTGTTCTCTGAACAGCTGTTGAGAAGCTAAGCTTAGGGGCTGTTGCACATTATCAAGCAGAAAAAGTGGTTGGTCTGTAATATAAGCTGATGCTACAAGACTGATTATTAAATTCTGATGCTAGTTGCACTGGTTTCTGTTCTGCCATGTAGTAATTACCTCCATTAATGACTAATCAACCTTATACTGTGACATTTATATTCTATGCATTTTGCATATTTTGAGGGGGTCCCTAAGCTCAGTAAGTGACAGCAGCACAGAGCATGTGCAGTGAATCAGCAGAAAAGAAGATGGGGAGCTACTGGGGCATCTTTGGAGACACAGATCTTTACTGCTAAAAGACTTTGGTTGCCTGGGGCTGGTACAGAAGCCCAAAACATAATGTACATTTCTAGCTACTTCTTTAGTTAAACTTTCCTTGTCCTTTAAAACAGTTCCAGCAGAGACAGCTAAGGTAGCACCATGAGAAGACTGCTAGGGAATTATAAGGGACATGCCTAGGGTTTCAATGTCCCATGTGCTCTGGATCCCAGCAGAAATGGATTAGGGAGAAGACTGCCTGAATCCCATTTCAGTACTGCAGTCCCTTCAGTTATGCAAAGCAGAGCTTAGGGGAGAGCTACTTGATTCCATCTTCTGCAGCACCCCCAGACTACACAGAGGGTCTGGCCTCCACACAGATTGGTCTGCAGAGCACTGGAACAGCACATAGACAGTTCACTTAGCCTCTGCCACATCTTTTTTCACACAAATACTGTAAAGGCACATAGATGATCCAGTTGGTAGGGCTGCAGCCTCTGCCAATTCACAATACTCTTCCGAATGCCTTGACTCCATAACATTTCTATCTGGCTGGATAGTGCCACAGCTATTGCCCAGCACAGGTTCAGATGCCACAGGAAAAGATTGCATCTTGTGGGATATAGCCTTGATTGGTATAGCATACCCTAACAGTTCCCTGGTCACTTGGGTAACAAAATAAAGTTGTTTTGGAGGCTTTCTGTTCCTCCCCCCACCCCAGCACTGACTGTACTGGGGGGTAACTGAGAGTCTTTGAAGCCTACAGTGCCTGCTGAAAATGACAAAAATACTGTGCACATACCCTCATTGCTTACTTGCGTTGATCTTCAAATTCCTGGATTTCAGCATAATCTTTTATCAATGCCAATTCCTGATTAACAAGGTATAGACAGCTATATACACAGCTGCCTATTTCATTCTACTGCACATGTGTCTGCCCCAGGAAATTTGAAAACCGAAGAAGCAGGAAGAAGATAACTCCTGGGTGCTCACTAGAAGAACCCCGGCCCGGTGCAGTTTTCTGCTAATAGGAGCAGCAGCCTGGGGTGTCAGGTAAGTAAAAGTAATCACTTGCCTAACTTTTGGCTCCCCAAGTGTGAAGTGGTAGTCCTTCTTCTTTAAATGCTGCATGACTTTGATTAAGGGTAGGGAAGACTGAAACATGACGGGTATTACCATATTCTGCTCATGATTATACTTTTTATTGAATACCAATAAGTCATATTTTTAAATGGTTTTCAAATAAAATATGGTTTGTCTTACAATGGAACAATTGACCAATCTTTCTATTTTTTTAAGGCACATCAACAAAAAGACTAGAAGAAGAGATACAGGCCATCGTTTGCAGGGAGATTTCAAGAAAAAATTGCTGTAGCTACCATGGTTATAAGTAAGCATCTCTCATACTGCAAATTAACTATTGTAACATATAATTTATCCTATCTTTCAGGGACTGCAAACATAAAACTATGTATATTAAACAACTCAATAGCAAGGTAATTATATCTTGGAGATATACCAATGTTTTGTTGTAAGCATAATAAAGACCTCATACATTTAAACAGCATATTGACCTACTTTGCTGCATTAGAAACAAGCCCTTAGTAACAATATATATGGTTTGACCTCTGCTTGCTAAGCAGGAAAGACTGATCTGCTTATTCATAAAGTCCAAAAATGTAGATTCTAGTGCAAATATGGGTATTTAACCATTAACCAAGGAGGACAGTACCATTGTCTGCCACGGTAAAGTATCTCCCAAGGTTGTAATTTACCAGTGGGCTTTAAACGGTAACTCTAACATACTGTAGTAACATAGTACGTTAAATTGAAAAAGGAAACATCAGTCTAGTTCAACCTCGTGTATCTCAATTTAACCTACCTAACTGCTAGTTGATCCAGAGGAAGGCAAAAAAACCATTTGCAGCCTCAATTTACCATAGACAGGATGTAAGCCCTGCATCAGTCCCCCAAAAGACAGTGCCTTAGTCACAGAACGTGTGATCCGCTGATCCTGCCCCCTTCTATTTGTCAAAAGCTCAGTTGCATGCTATGGGAGTTATCTGCATGCTAAGGGATGATAATGTGCATTACTCTCACTGCTTGATTGCAGGAAAGGTGGCACTGCCAGTGGCGTAGAGTTATGACTTACATAAAAACCATACAGTCAATGTCATTGATATAACAGAAAGATAAATAAATATATACGTAGGTCTATTTTCTTCCAGAAAAGGTAGCTACATAGCTGCAAAAGTAATGGGAAAAATGGGCTTTACTCACTGGAAAAATCAATATTTTATACAAATAAAAAGGAACTTTCAAGCATTCAGACATACTCTCATAAGTTGGCAACTGCACACATGCCTCCTTTAGACTTTAGACCCCAAAAAATATCTTCTACCTATGGGTAAAGATTTCAACGAAACAACTTTTGTTGGGGGAAAGAGCTGTTAACAAGATCAATGGTATCATGTAGATCTCACAAGGGAGTAAAGGATATTGTGAATGTCAAAGTAATCCATTGTTTTTTGGATTCTGCTGAGAAGGTGCTAGCATGCAGGACATACAATACAAATTCAATTCAAACATAAAGACCGCAGTGCATAGACCACAGTACATACAAAATTCAGCTTTTTCAAAGTCAATCCAATAGAATGCTCATATTTACAGTAATGTTTTTTACATTTTTGCATTGATCATCTGCCAAAAGTCCTGCTAGTTACAAGCTATAGGGATGTGACAAGAGTCCTTAATAATGCTATTAATTAATGAACTGAAAATATTTCTGGCCATAATATTTTTTGGCCTTCACATTTGCCTTAAGTCACACATTTTGTTGAAACGGTCATGATACATATAAAATATTCAAGGTGTATAGGGAACTGGTGCTCACTATGAGCAGGAAGGGAAGAGGGGAAAACAAAAAAGTTTTATTCATTTTACTCCAAACACTCTGAGTTTTAGCTCAGAGTGTTTGGTGTATAATGTTATACTCCGAACAGAATACATTTTGCACTTTCTTATGGCTTCTTTTTACCCTGAGTCTGTTCTGAGTCTTAAAATGTGTCTCAAACTAATTTTTTTTGTTGCTGTGGTGAAATGCAACACCAAGGAGGCCACACGCATTGCAAATATGTATGTTACTCAAAATGGTTGCACTCTCACTCTCGCAGCTGAATGGATATAACTGCCTCCATCATTGGGTATAACTGCTTGGTATGTCCACAGAATCTACCAAACTCGTCCCACCAAGACACATAGTTGTGGTCACAATAGACAGTACCAGGGCCAGAACAAGGGGTAGGCAAAAGAGGCAAGTGTCTAGTGCACAAAGGGAGGGCGCCAGGCATGTACCTACTCTGCCCTCACCCTAGTCTGGCCCATGTCCCTGATTGTGTTCTGCTCCCTTGTAATACAATTGTGTGTGTTTCATTCCCTTTACATTGTATTAGGCAATATAGTACCCTCTTTGCACTTTCCTTTAAGGGCCTCATCAACATCATTATCAGTCACTGCATTCAATATGTTGTACTCATGTTGTCAAAAGTCTTCATTGTTTTTCTAAATGTCATCATTATTATGGGCTAAACCAGTGCTGTCCAACTGGTGGCCAGTGACCCCCCCTTACCATGTGTAAGCTTAACACATTTTTAAGTGTTTTCACTTCGAAGGATAACTGCCCCCTGCATTATCTGCACCATAAATTCAGAGTATATACAACTATATATATATAGGAGTACATATACACCTGTAATACACATGTAATCCACCTTGCATTGTTCACACCTGTAACACCTCTATTCTTCACATCCTAAAGTCCTGTACTGTTCACATCTCAGACCCAGACTTAAACTGCCCACATTATTCACCTGTTCACACCTAATTCAAAATTCTGAAGGGGTACCAGCTCTGCGTATGTAGTACATCTTAGAGTGGTCCTGATAGTTTTCCCTATTTCCTGCTCTTTTCTGCCTTTCCTATGCTCTTCAGGGTCGGACTGGCCTTGCAGGACACTGGGAAAAAACCTGGTAGGCCCTGGGCCCTCATGCGTCCCCCCGCTGGGCCAGACACCCTCTCCCGATCTCCTGGCCTTACAAAAAAGCAATGCTCTATGCTCCCTGTGTGTGCCATACTCTGCTTGTACAAATAACTTCACTGGCACTCAGGTCAAAACCAAGCAGGTATGTGCCCTTGCTATGTTTATTTGTGAAGGTGTAATGTTTTGGGGTAAACCTCTTTGTCAACCATACAAATCGGTGTTTGCATGGCTATTTATATAATTAGCATAATTAATTTTAACTATTCACAGTCCAATGAACAAATTTATTGTAATTGGTCTAATTGTTAATGTTCAAAAGTACAAAAAGTTCAAAAGAAAAAACTAAAATGCAATACAAAACCCCAATGTCTGCATAAAATAAATGAAAAGTCCAAAAAGAGTCCATTAGGTTTCCAAATTATACAAAACATGTTAACCAAAAATAGTCTGAATGTGTCCAGCTTTGCTTCATGTTCCATAGTAACAACAGTGGCAAAAAAGGAGTAATCCAAAAAGGATAAAAAAGGTGCTGGTCAGCAGGTATAAACCGATACAATATAACCGGTTTTCTTTTTGTCAGCACCTTGCTTTGTTGTGACATTTTTCTAAAATCACCACCACCGCCCTATCTGCGAAACCTGTTGACCATGATTAAAGAAATGTGTTGCCAATAACGTTTCTTTCCTATGTTTCCTTTTCTTATGTTTTAGGTTGGTTTGTGTTACTGCAGTTGGAGGACAATAGTTTCATATAGTGGACTTATGCTCATTAACATAAACATTTTCAAAATTAGTCATGTGTAATTCATTTGGATTTTATGAATAAGGCTCATATCTGGTTTACAAATATTGCCTTGGTAACGGATTTCATTTGCTACAAAAAGATAG
>CM044432.1:97814701-97824997 GCA_024363595.1 Xenopus borealis | reverse complement strand
AAAAGTCACATTTGATTGAAATTGTACAGTCGCTGGCAAGCACAGGGATTGGATCCGTTAAGTAACTGATCAGTCTCAGGACAGGTGCAACAAGTGTATCTTTTGCAAAGTATTCAAGCACCTGTATTAAGCATCAGACTAATGGTGTGTCCCTTGTCAACAGAAGCAGTATTGACATTGACAGTGCATATAAACTCATCTGGAATAAATGTATCAGCTTTATCCACACTTAATACTGTAACATTTGAAGCAGGTACTTCATGAACATTTTTAGTAGAACTACGGCAGATCTTAGCAAAATGTAATACTTTTTTCATATGAGGCACTGTACAGCTTTTGCAGGACATGTAGCATAATTTGCAGTGTGTTTTTTGGAACCACAGTTGAAGCAGAATTTTTTATTTACATTTGCTGCACGGTTTTGCAGTGTTGGTGAACCCCTTTCCTTAGCATTGCATTGTGCCTGTAACTGTGCATTATTAGGCCTCAGTGCTGGATTCACAGTCTGTACATCCCTGACTAAGAGTTTTAGCCTCTGCCAATGCTGTTTCAATTTGGCTAGTAACTGTAATAGTCTTTGCAAGATTTAAATCCTGCTCTAGGAGCAGTCTCTCTCTAATGTGAGGTGAATATGTTTTTTCCACTATTTGGTCTCTTAGCATTTCATCTGTTAGATTCCCAAACTCACAGGTAACAACCAGCTCTCTCAAAGTCACTATAAATTGTTCTGTGTATTCGCCTGTATTACTTTGTCCATGTTGGCGGAATTTATATCTTTCAGCAACCACATTTATGCTTGGCATGAAAACGTTCTTTATAGCAAGCAGTGAATACGTAAAGAATGCTTTCTAGCAGCAGAAATCTCCCCTGGATCAGCAGCAATAATGTTATTGATAAACATACAGATCCAAGCAGTAAAAGGTATGGTAGACTCACTAGGGGTTGGAAGAAAGCAGCAGGTTGCTGCAGAGGTAGTAGAGACATCTTGTTGCCAATTTGTTATGTTTTGGTAGCAGGGCCAGAACTAGAGGTAGGCAGAAGAAGCAGCTGCCTAGGGCGTATAGACAGGGTGGCGCTGGGCAGCTACCTTTACTGACTACCCCTAGACCGGTCCTGGTATTAGACTTCTGCCTGTGAGCGTGACACTCTTGCGCACGGACGTCACTGACGCGCATAAACATGAACACGCTGAAGCGCACGTGAGTACCACTAATGCACATGTGAACGCCAATGCCGCAAATGCGCATGACAGCGCCGCCAACATGCATGCGTGGAAGATGGGGTTGAGCTGTAAAGCTTGGGTGCCTAGGGAGCCCAGCCGGCAAGGCCCGCCTCTGTTTGTTGGCTGAGGGATGAGCAATGCAGCCAGTACACTTCAACAGTAACTTGAACTCTAACCCTTTTAAGCAGTATATTCTTGCGCACAGTAATACCTACAGGCACCATGCACAAACACCACATAAATATTATGGTCCTGGTACTAGACTTCTGCCTGTGAGCGTGACACTCTTGCGCACGGACGCCACTGACGCGCATGCACATGAATACGCTGAAGCGCACAGGAGTACCACTAATGCACATGTGCACGCCAATGCCGCAAATGCGCATGACAGCGCCGCCAACATGCATGTGTGGAAGATGGGGTTGAGCTGCAAAGCTTGGGTGCCTAGGGAGCCCAGCCGGCAAGGCCCGCCTCTGTTTGGTGGCTGAGAGATGAGCAATGCAGCCAGTACACTTCAACAGTAACTTGAACTCTAACCCTTTTAAGCAGTATATTCTTGTGCACAGTGATACCTACAGGCACCATGCACAAACACCACATAAATAATATTTCTAAGAATATATACAGTTTGTTGAATGGACCAAGTGGAAATCTATACTCCTTGGATACTATGATTATGATATGCCATTTGTCTGAAAAATGTATAGTGTATTCATGCTCTGCAACTGAACACCAGGCCTGTTTAATTGTATAAACACAGATGTGGAAAAATTGCATTTATTTTAACTTTGATATATATGTTTTTAAATTGACCACTAGATGGAGATGTTCATTATGTTTTTATAAGTGGATAATTGATCATTCTATAATTTCAGTCTTGATACCTTAAGTCTACTAGAAAATCACTTAAATATAAAGGGGATTATTTACTAAAACTCCAATTTTTCTAGTCGAGCTAAAAAGGGAAATTCTTTGATAATCCGAATTATTCAAGTTTTTGGGGTGACTACTCCCAAAAGTCGAAACGTCAATTCAAAGAAGTCACACGATTCAAGTTGATGTTTGATTTTGTCTCAATATTTTTATGCAACAGTTTTAGAGAATTTGTTTGACTTTTTTTTTTATCAATAAAGAGTTTTAGTGAATAACCCCCTAAATAAATCAAATTGCTGAAGACCGTGCTATGGCTCTGTATTGCCCCTCCCTAGTGGTCAGATTGTTAACTCAGTCTAATCTGGTCAAATTCATTCAACAGTCAATAGCTCCAGCTGTATGAATACTACTGTATTCCAAGAACAGAAAGCTTTTAATAATACAGAAAACAGTTTGCAAAATTTGATAAAATTGTGCAGTTTGGCAGTTATTTATATCTGAAAAAACTATTGTTCCTTTTCATCTATAGCCTAGTCATGTGACTATTTTCAATTTAATAAAAATAGGAGGAAAGGAAAAACAACCCTCTCAAGGTCCTTTCAATTTGCCTCTCAAAAGAAAAGCTAGTGCAATTAGTGTTATTCATTAATAATTTTTAAAGCGTTTAATTTTACATTTTCATAAACAACACAAATATACTTAGCCATGTTAAACCAGTGTAATATAGGTCTCATGAGCCTATTAATAGTTAATAAATATATATTTAATATTTCCTTTTTCGATTTTATTTCAAGGAAACAAAAGTTCTGTGCTGCATTATCATAGGCATTGGACAGTAGATATTCTCTAAGGGGTATGTTTATCAAATTTAAATTCAGGTTTTTACTGTGAATCAAGTTTTTTGCTGCAAAAAAAACTTGAATACTTGGTATTTATTGTATACAAAAAACTAAAACGTAAATAAAACCTGAAACTCTGAAAGCTGACGAAGTAGAAGTGAATGGGACAGTTTGTTTGCTTGTTTTTAACTGATGTTGATAAACCTGCCTCTAAGGGCTCTTACACACGAGAGTTTTTACCTGCGCTCCCCTGCGTTCCGTTTTGCTGCGTTCAGCCGCAGGGGAGCGCAGGTATAGACGCACTCAATTATTTTCAATGGGGCTGTGTAATAACAATGCTTTATTAGCAGGTTCATGCAGCCATTACATAACAGCAGTAAGTCTTACTTTCACTTTCAAGTTGTACAGAAAGTCCTATATATGCACAGTGCCACCTGCAGGCCATTTGTATAAACACCACAGGCTGTACTCAAACGAACGCATGTAGGCGCCGAACGCAGGTTCAGACGCGACATGCTGCATTTTTCCTGCGTTCGGCGCCTACATATAATTGAAGTGCAAAAATAATTAAATGCGTCTATACCCACACTCCCCTGCGGCTGAACGCAGTAAAACGGAATGCAGGGGAGCGCAGGTAAAAACGCCCGCTTGTAAGGGCCCAAAGAGACAGTGTTCTAAGAGACAAACAATATAAAGTACACTATTTTAATGGATAGTTAACAATAAAGGAGCGGTATACCTCATTTTTAAACATTTGTAAAATTAATGGGACATGTGCTATATACATTTTTGCCTATTGTAAATTTAGAAGTACAGATAAATCCATCAGAATTTCACATTTTGTTGCACTGTGTAATGTGTTACTGCTAAATCCTGCCTCTAGATAGTGCTAGAGTGCAATGGCCTTAGTCCATCAGAAGCAATGTACTGAACTAATTGCGACAAAATGTGAAATCCAATGGCTTCATCTTCATGTAGGGTTTTTGTTATTACTTACAATATATAAAGTGGAGCACACACGAGGTACGATCAAAGTACAAGAATGCTCTGTGCTGCAATGTGTTCCACTCACCCAGATTAGATGTCCATGAGCTATGAAACGTCCATAATCACTGACCACTTGAGATGCTGCTTCACCAGCTGCATCACTTTTATTGTCACTGCTAAAAACATTCATCATATTGAGGCTATTATGCTTTACCCATATCATGACTTCACAAAACTTTGCGAACACTAATTTTATAAAACTGCACAGATAGCTGGCACTAGAATCATTGAATATATATCTGCCACTAAAAGCACTATAATTTAGCTATTTCTAAACTTACATTTTAACTATGGTATTATATAGATGATATGAGTTCTCATTAATACGTCACTGCCATTCATATTCTTTGTCCTAAACTTTTTTTCTCTCTAGGGGAATTGTGAAAAAACATTTCTGTAAATGTCTACTTGGAACAGTAGCAGCTGTCATCACTGTTCGTCTTGCTTTGTACTTAAATAGCCTCTATGACCTCAATATAAAAATTGATAAAAAAGAAGAGCTGTTTTCTGCCAATGATAATCTGTCAAGCCAACCTATCATTGAGTTACCCCACTCTGAATGCAAAGAAAACAGTTCTATCCATAACTTTACTCATTTTGATAAAGAACCTCAGAACATGAAGGATTTTTTGACCTATCAACATTGCAGGAACTTCCCGCAACTCCTTGACTCTCCCATGAAATGTGGTGGAGCAGCTAACTCAAAGGAAGTCTACCTCTTGCTCGCCATCAAATCTGCTCCTGCTAATTATGAGCGACGGGAAGCTGTGCGAAAGACATGGGGAGAGGAGAAAACCTACAATGGAGTTCAAGTAAAGAGAATTTTCCTCATTGGCATCCCAAAGCCAAAAAGAGAGAAGAAGCGGATGATGCAATTGATAAGTACTGAGAGTCAGGTGTATAATGATGTATTGCAGTGGGAATTTTATGACACCTTCTATAATTTAACTCTGAAACAGGTTATATTCCTGACTTGGTTGGAAGCCAGGTGCCCTGGAGCTCAATATATTTTTAATGGTGATGATGATGTTTTTGTAAACACCATTAATGTGGTATCTTACCTACAGAGCCTAGGCAAAGGCGGAAATAAGCGCCACCTATTTGTAGGGACTTTGAATGAAGGTATGCCTCCAGTGCGAGAGCCATACAGCAAGTACTATGTTTCAGAGACACTGTTTAATCGAACTGAATTTGATCCTTACTGCGGAGGCGGAGGCATTCTTATATCAAGTTTCACAGCACATTGTATTCTTAGGGAATCTCAGCATATCCCTCTCATTCCCATTGATGATGCCTATCTAGGGATGTGCTTGAAAAGGGCTGGTCTCAAACCCAATAACCATGAAGGAATTAAAACATTTGGAATCAGTTTGCCACTTGTGGATTCCTTTGACCCCTGCTATTACAGAGACATGCTGATGGTGCACCGCTTTGTGCCCTATGAAATGCTGATCATGTGGAAGGCCCTGCAGATAATGGAGACGAAATGCTCATGGAAGAGCAAGGCTTCTGTTAAAAAAGATAAACTTATAAATCAAGGTGCACTAACACAACCATAGTACTTGATGCCCAGATTAGTATGAGGCTGCAAAGCATGACTGCAGTATCTATTGTTTTGGGTAGCACAACCAATCCTAAATTTAAAAACAAGAACCTATGGTTTTTAATGCGCATTCATGATAAAATATGTATAATAATAATGGTTAGATCATAAGTAAAGAAAGAAGACACAATACATGATTATACACAATAGGCTTTTTAAAAGATGCATTGAATATCAATGTAAGTGATAATCACAGGGAGCAATATTGTACGATGGTATCAATTCATTGATAAGTCCTGTTGACAATGAACCTGGGTACATTAAGTTAATAGACCTTAGCATTATTTCCACTACCAGGTTATAAACATTGCATCATCCTTTCCACACTGCACGTGAACACAGAAAGCCGTGTTTGTCAGTTCCACAAGATGTGTAAGGCTCTTTTGTTGCACGCTCCTGAAATGCATAAAAATCATATATTTTTTCACAATAACAATGCAAACTATACACTACAAATCCTTAAAACTTGGCTTGAAAAAAGTATATTGGAGTGGGACTGAAATGAAAATGGTCAACACTAAGAATTGTGAAATATGATGGTAAGGGTATGAACAGGCTGCGATATCTTTAGTGTAGAGAGCACAATTATTATGTATGATAAGCAAGGAACAGGATTCAAGGATAAAATAACTTAAAGTCTGCTCTGCTAGACATGTGCACAACCTCCCTCAAAGTCCTGTATCTTTATGGAGCATGTGCACATTGATGGAGAGACTGGAAAATGAATTATGGGGATGGAAACCAATACCCTCCTGTAGGCAGCATTCCTTCAATTAACTTTCACTCAGATGCATGGTAAATAAACCTGACATTTCCAAAAAGAGACCAGCAACACCAAGTTAACTTGCAAAAAATTGAAATATTAAAGTTAGCATGAATATAGCCAACATGACGTTTTGGTCCACACAGGGACCTTTCTCAAGGCAACCATGCATACATCTCAAATGAATATATACCCATAAACCCATCAATATGAAGTGACATCATCACCACAATGACTGCTGCATAAATTCAGTGCATTCAATTAGTGCAAAGTGGCTGGTGCTTTAAAGTGACAATGCTGCTTGTATTAAAATATGTTCATCAATTGTTGTTAATGAAACATTAAATTATCAAATGTAACAAATATCATAGAACATTGTACAAGTAACAATCTTTTCTCATAGTATGTACGTATATAACCAGGTTTCAAACACCGTTTATAACTGATGACATCAGAACTCACCGTTTATAAGGATATAATTTACAAGATATTTACAGCTTTTGTGTATTATATCATTATAAATATCTCTCTTTGTGCATTACAGTTATTTCAATAAATCATAATCCTTATCATCCAAGAATTTGGACCCAGTTCAAGCACAGTGAGCAATGCAGGCCCTTGGGTGCCACACAATTCAGTTCATATGTCCAAAACGCCTCCCTTTGCAGTAAAATTCAATCAATGTTCCCCCCTCTTGGTGAATCTGAAACACAGTCAATGGGCCTGCATTTAAAGGAGGAAGCTGTGTGTTTAGCTTTTAGCTGTCGCTGTTTGAAAATGTCCTGTTTAGCTCCCTTCTTTTTTTTGGTTTTTGGTTTCTAGGTTTTGGACCTAGAACTGCCCCAATGGTTGACCTGTGCATACTGATCCTTTCCTTCAGCTGTCTGCGGGTTTTACCACAATAGAGTAACCCGCACAGACATTTGATTATGTATACGACATTCTGGGAGGTACATGAGAGTCTCTGTTTAATGGAATAATCCTTGCCCATGTGTGGATGAAAACCCTTATCCCCCACAATCAGAGAGTTACACATGATTACACTTGCTCCTGCCCTAGATGCATATTTGCTTACCGGGTCAGCCGGGGACAAGAGTTCCTTAAAGTTCTTGTTTCTCCTATGCCCAAAACTGTTTTTTTTTTTTACGATTAATCAGTGTCAGTTCGGAATGAGTTTTCACTATAGGCCAATGCTGTAATACAGAGGGGTTTGTGCATCAAATGTAGTCATATAATAAAATGCATCATCCGTATTGGTACCAACCCGTGTTGAACCAATTAAAGGAACAGTTCAGGGTAAAAATAAAAACTGGGAAAATAGAACAGTTATCTCCCTCAAGTGACTGATTAGTTACTGCCTCGTAACCAGGGTAACCAGTCAGTGTAAACACAGAGAGCTGAAAAGCAAGAAGTAGTGTTCTGTTCTGTTAGACTTACAGACTCCAGCCTTTAAACATTACATTTTTGCCTAACTAACTATATTGAAAACATTTTTTATTTTGCACAGCCTATCTATTTACCCAGTTTTTACTATTATACTGAACAATTCCTTTAAGATCAATTCCTGATATAATGATTCAGCAAATTTTTTAGTATTAGTGATCAAGTCTCTGGGGTACCCCCTCTCCATAATAATAATTTCCAAAGCCCGATCCCTCTCTTTTTCATCACTTGTCACTCGGATCAGCTGCATCGTCTGTGACATAGGCAGAGAATTAACAGGAGCAAAAGGTGGCTACTTGAAAATTGTAATAAAGAGTTCCTATTGCTCGTTTTCTGAAAGATCTTAGTTTGAAGCTTGTGTGATTCCTCATCTTTTTACACACTCACATCCCAAAAATTAATACTATATCTATCACTACTTTTATATAATATGTAAAATATGCTTCATCTGTATTTAATGGTCACACACACAGTAAATTAGATCATAACTGCCCAAGAGAAGATTAACCCCCTCCCCCTGCAAAAAAAGGGATTAGCAGCTAACTGCTAATACAAGTCTTTTGGCTATACAGCGCTCTCTGTAAGTCAAGGTCAGCAAGCCTACAGTTCGGATTAGTTAATGATCCAATGATCCAATTTTCTGAGTTAATTCTTCTTAGGTGCTATCTAGGTAATTTTTTTCAACAGTGTGAACCACCTTATCCTACCTTCTCCCATATTTATTTTCATTGATCCAATGGGTGAAAAGATGCCTTTCTATAGGGCAGCGAACTGTTTTCCTTTCTATGCCTCTCATAAGTCATATAGCTAGAGTGATGTAGAATATGCTAAAGAAGGGGTGCCCAAAAGGTAGATGGGGATCTACCAGTAGACCTTTAGCTGGTGATCAGTAGATCTTAAGACACTGTCAACAAACAGCTTGTCTATATCACTCTCCTGTTTCATGCTTTTCATTCAGATATCTATTACGTTAAGGTTACATTAGAAATATGTTTGTTAAATATAGCAATATGCATTTTCCCATAAATCAGTATTTTAGTAATATTTTCCATGGAACAGAATGCTAACAGTGCTTTTTTGGATGTAGATCTTAATGGGACAACATAACTAAAAGTAGACCTCATATTAGTAAAGTATGGGCACTCCTGTGCTAAAGGAACACTGTGTAAAGTGGCAAAGCAGGGAGGAGATTGCATGTGAACCACAGCCAAAAGAGCAGAGCTATACAAAGACTGAAGTGTGCAAGGCTGTTTCAAATAGGGCTTCAGTCTGTATGTAAATGCCTCCTACATATATTCATTCAGAAATAAATTTAAAAAGTAAAAATATATTTATTGGGTCATATAAAAAAACAAGCCTAATTCATTTTATGCCTAGTGGTTCATTTAATCTTAGGCTAAATGGCACTGCCCCTTACACTTCCTTAAGCCTTCGTGTCCCAGGCATATCTCTTGTCCTGTTAAATCACTTTGTACAACTTCTGATGGCCTAGATTTCTGCCTCTCTGACCATGGGAAAGAGAGTAGCTAATTAACTACAAGTAAGAACTAGTACTGGTGGCTCCTGCTATGGTTAATAATAATGAAACCATGTTTCAGCCTAAACGTGGCCATACACGGGCCGATATAAGCTGCCGACTGAGTCGGTAGCTTATGCGCCCTTGAGTGGGGCCCTTCAACAGGCTTACCCGATCGATATCTGGCTGAAAGTCGGTCAGATGTCGATCGGACGGGACTAAAAAACATTTGTTGATGTTGTCCTGCGATCCTACCGCCCATACCTCCTCCGTTGTGATCCCTAGGGCCCATGATCGGATCAGCCCGATATAGCCCACCTTAAGGTGAGCATATTGGGGAGAGATCCACTCCTTTAGTGACATTGCCAAACGAGCTGATCTCACCATATATGGCCACCTGAAATTGAACTTAAAATAGAACCTGATGTTCTCTTTTCTATCTCTTAATGTATACCAAACTCAAACTGAAGCACCCACCAACTGGTTGCTTATTGTCTCTAGTAGTGCTCCTGTAGTCTCCATGTAGGACATATGGCCTGGCAAACAATAGAGTGTGCCATTGTAGGTATGTAGAAAAAATGGAATACTCCACCATTACATTAGCAGGAATCCCCTACCCAAAACATAGTCTCATAACCTGTGCAGAGCAGAACCCAAAAATCAATCCAGCCTAAGCCTTTCCCAATATTAATACTAAATGTCTGGTATGGTATCTATGGGCTGGAGGGAAGTGGTTGGAATCCCAAAATTAAGAAAGAATGCACTGGCTTAGAAATTCTATTGCATTATGGTCTGTGTCCTCTATCTTTGTCTATGGCTCCCTGAGTCCCTCAGCCCCATCACATACATAGTTACCAAGGAACTACCATAGCAGAACCCACTGTGACATCTTCCTGCAAATATATTAACCTCCAAAACCCCAGTGCAGACATATTAACGCATTTAGATCTTTAACTAAACCTCTTCATCAACATTACCCAGTTTTATCTC
>CM044432.1:97775112-97791842 GCA_024363595.1 Xenopus borealis | reverse complement strand
CACAAAGGTTTATTAACTTCATTTTAAACACTATGAGGCTACATTTGATTTCTACTTTGAAAACATGAATGCAAATGAATATATACACTTCAAAGTTTCTATATCTGTGGTCTAAATGTCAATATGATTGCTAGCATTTTTTCTTTCTTTTTGGCAAATAAATTCATACAACATAGTGTGTGATTAATCTATCTGCTTTCTTGTGTGTTATAAATAGTTGTTTTTAAGGCTGGGCTATTTTATTCAAATTATACACATTTATTTCTTTTCCGTTTTACTTTGCTCTATATGTGAATAGAGCAAAATTAAAGGGGAACTCCACAAAAACATAACTTGAGCTTATTGAAAAGTAAATATAATTTCAAGCAACTTTGCAATATACATCAATTAAAAAATATGTAGACATTTCATTGTTTTTAATGGTTTCTGAAAGTTCCTTAAGCCCAACCCCCTGCTCTCCTGCTGATCTGATCTGTCTGACTATTTTGCTGAGCAGCCAGCTGCCCTCAACATTCATCCTCCAAATCCCACAATTCCCTCCACACGTGATTTCAATAAGGATGGGAACATCATGGTGCAATGCGTTGTGGGTTATGTAGTTCCTGCATGCTGTCTGTAAGCTGTGGAGAAGTTGTTACAATTTCTAACATCTGTGTTTTAGTCCCTCCTTCCCTGTGAGGATTTCAAATTCATACTTTTTGTAGAAACAGGTAACTGTGATGGGTGTATTAGGGGTTTTTGTGTTATGTGGGCCTCTTTATCAAATTTTGGTTTGGAAGCCGGAGTTCCCCATTAAAATATTAGTATGCTCTGGAGGATAACATGACATGAATAATATAAAACAAGGAAGCAGACTGTTAGTTATAAATAACTACTGTATCTGACTTGTTATCCAGAATGCTCAGGCCCTGGGGTTCTCCTCATAGGGATCTTTCCATAATTTGGATCTTCATACTTTTAGGGGCAGATTTATTAAGGGATTATTTGAAAACTGGAGTTAGAATTTTCAAATTTTTTTTATGGTCAAAACTGTCAAATTTGATAAGGGAGTTATCCAACCTTGATTTGAGGGTTTTTTTTTTTTTTAATTCAAATTTAAATTTCGAGATTTATCAAACTCTGGCCGTTTAAGAATTCAAATTAGATTATTCGCCACCTAAAACCTTCTGGATTGCTGTTTAAAGGAGAAGGAAACTGTATAAAAAAAACCTATATCCCACCCCACGTAAACACCCCCCCCAGGGAAATGCCTAATACTCTATTCTTACCCCTCGTTGCAGATTCTGGCAGAGGACTTGTGTGAAAGAGTGGAGGTGTGAAAGAGTGGAGATGTATGTGTGTGTGTATGCTGGGTTTTAATTTGGAGGGGTTGAACTTGATGGACTTTGTCTTTTTTCAGCCCTATGCATCCATCTTCCGTGTTAAACTGACTGGGAGATCGTCAATTTCCACAAACTTCGACGCATTCGCAGTTGTCGAAAACCGGAAATTGCTCCAAATGCACTGCCACGCCGATCTCCCAGTCAGCTGACTGGGTTTTTTCTACAGGGTTTCCTTCCTAAGTCAGTTGGAGAGGTCCAGGGATCAATCTGTAGCCTTCTTGACATTCAAGAATTTTCTAATCTAATCTAATCAGAGAATCTAATTCGATTTGAGTTTTCAGGTCGTTTGAATTCGTCTGAGAGTTTGAATTAAATTTCATTAATAAATTTTGACTAGTCGAATTTTGAATTTATGGGAGTTAATGGGAGTTTTAAAAACTCACATTAATACGACATTCAACTCTTGATAAATCTGCCCCTAAGTCTTTCCCAAATCATTTCAATATTAATTAAACCCAACTGGATTGTTTTGTTTCCAATAAATATTCATTATATCTTAATTGGGATCAAGTTCAACGCATTGTTTTATTACTATATATAGAAAGGGGATCATTTTCAAAAATGTGAATTGTTTGATTAAAATGGTATCTATAGTAGATGGTGGTACTAGTACTAGTGATGGGCGAAGTCCCGCGATTCGCCGCTGGCGAATAAATTCGCGAAACACCAGCGAAAATTCGCTGAAAAAAAACAAGTCGCAACGAAAACGACGCGATGCATGCCGCGACTCGTTTCGCGAATTTTTCCACCAATTCGCGAATTTCGCTGGAAATTCACAAATTTTTCAGCGAAGCAAAACGGGATATATTCGCCCATCACTATATTTTACCCCACAGTTCTGACAGTTTCCAAAGTAGTTTAACACAAACGTATATCATAAAGCAAAATAGCCTGCTTTCCCACAACTGTTCTGTAACTTTGCAGAATGCACTTTAATCCCTTTTGTTACTAAGTATGTGTGCCAGCAGAAGTCAGGAGCATGGAGACTGAGAATTTATCTGTTAACCTACTAGTTAAATACCAATTCACCATGTGCATGCTAGGATTACAAGTGTTAAGTAATGAATAGAAAATAACAGGCACTTTGTGAAGTTAAAAGCTGTCAAGCTGAGCATTTATTCTTTTGCTTACTTTACTAAGTGCTTGTGTGCTCAACAAAATTAGAAACTGTCAAGAATTCAAGGTAAAAGGTAGGGAGGTTTTTGTTTTTTACAGTTCCACAGAGAGTTGATATACTGCTATGTACTCTCTAGCCATAAAAGAGTGGACGAGTGGCTTGTATTGAACTGTTACTGTGTGTGTTCTAGTGCATTAAGCATTAAGTTTTATACTTTTATGTTTACTGGAGGCAATGAATGTAAAACTGGCACTGTATATAAACAGTACTTATGTGTTATGTCAAATGACTATAATGTGTTAAACTCTTCCAATCCCCCAAACATGTATGTGTGTGTTGTGGTGTTTGTGCAAGGTACCTGAAGGTGTCACTGTGCACAAGAGTTATACTGTGCATTACACTGTACTTTCTATACTGTTTAAAAGCGTTAGAGTTCAAGTTACTGTTGAAGTGTAATTAATAAAGCACTGTTATACTCTGATAATCCTTGGCTACCAAAACATAACAAATTGGTGATGAGATATCTCTTGTACCTCTGCAGCGGCCTGCAGCTTTTCTTCCAAACCCTGGTAAGCCTACCATACCTTTTACTGCTTGGATCAATATGTTTGTAAATTACCTTATTGCTGCTGACCAAGGGGAGATTTCTTCTGCAAGAAAGTGTGCTTTACTAATTCACTGTTTGGGAGCAGAGGGACATTACCATTAACCAATGCTTGAATTGGGGCAGGATGCGGTGGGATGGTATCCCGCTACTTCTTTTTTTCTCCCATTATTTTCCATCCCCTCTGGCGTAATGCCTTGGCTAAGCATACCGAAGCTCTTTTTTTTTGCCAGCGGGCAGCAAGTAGGAATCTCTGAGGGCCGGGCAAGCTTGTGAGAGGCAAGTGACGCAAAGGTAAGAACAGGAGGAGTTGCAGAGCAGGAGAAATGGTTTCTGTTTGTCTGCACATCAGAGGCTGACACTGTGTTGGTGTAAGTCTCTCAGGGAAGGGACCTCGTCCTCCCTGTCTTGTCACTTTATCATCCCCAGGTACTGACATCCCTTTCTTTTTCTAGTGTCTGTGGGCTGAGTGGGAATAGAGCGAAATAAGTCTCTGTACAGCAGGGTTGGGGGGGGGGGGAAGCAGGAGTCCCATTAGACCTTTTTCTTTAGCAATCGGCAGCCTACCCTTGGTGCCCAGTAATAGCAAACTTTACAACACCTGGGATTGTGTTCCTGGTTAAGCCGTGTGGGGGATGTAAATTCCAACTTTCCTATCCAGCCATGCTGTTTAACCCTGCATTTCACGGAGTACACAATCTCAGCTGTAGAGATGTCTTCTATTACAGGGCACTGAGGGCACTCAGGAATTTGTGCATTGGTTTTCTCCCCCTCCCTCCCATCATTCCTTCTAAATTCTTATTGTAAATAAAGCACTCTCCTCTCCCTGTCCCCTTATTCTCTCTGTCCTCACTGACAAGTCAGCTTTACTGTAGCCAGCATAGTGAAATGTACTCATGCCTGGGGCCTGTGCAGCATAACTTAGTGTGAGAGAGGGGGTAGCTGCAAAATAGACTAGCAAAAGATGTGGCAGAGGAAGTTGGAATGGAATATGAAAAGAATATACCTGGAGGGGAGACTTGGGGAATCAGAGGAGGGGAAAATAGTAGAAAATTATAAATCAGAAAAAAGAAAGGCGGCAAGAGGAACAATATAAAAAAGTTGATATTATTGGTACAGAAAGGGAGAGTAGAGAGCACTAGAAAATGAGAGAGGAGCAGAGGATGTAAGGTGGGTAATCGCGGGAAGAGGAGAGATAGGAAAATATAGTTAAACATGGTTAAAGTACAAGAGCAGAAATACTGGAAGAAGAAAGATGCAAATGGATAATGAGGGGAATACAAAATAATAAAAGAAGCTTGGACAAACAAAGAGAGTGTGTGAGTAAAGCATTGTACATTTTATTTACATCTACAGCATACTGTTTTTGGTTGTGGGCCTCTGCTGCAGTTTGTGTTTGACCTGCAAGTATCCTGCCTTGTGTTTGGTGGAATTATACATAGAGCTCTGCATTTATCCGAGTTTGTTTTCTGGGGAGTTGATCCATACTGCTTGTATGGTTTTTATTCTACCAAATGTTCTGGGTGGATTATAATTTAAATTGGTTATGAATTTACCTTGTATCTTAACCAGTGTACCAGATCAAACTGGAGAGTTGAACAAAATATATTTTAGTTTAATATTATTATGACTATTCCAGTTTTTTTTTTTTTTTTTTTAATGTTAATTTTTATATTTATTTGTGTGGGGAACAAAAAAATGGAGAACCTACCTATGGGGTAGAAAATTTACCTTATGCACAGATCATAGCCCTTTACAAAAAAAGGGACTAGGAAGAGCTGGAATGTGTATAGCTAGCTGGTCAGCAATGCTACTGAATTTCAACTACAAATGACATAGAAGACAAAGAAGTTGTAGCATTGACTGATATATTTTCATATACAGTTACAGCTGCTGATTTTAAGCGAGCTTGCCTCATGTCGAAATCAAGTAAAACTACGGGACATCAAAGTAAATGGCCAAATGCTGAGTAGAAACCCAGTCCTGATCTTCAACCTTACTTCAGGATTAGACACGAAATGTCATTAGTAGATGGCTATGTTGTCCGTGGAGCTCACCGCTTACAGGTCCTAGAGACCTTGAGAGAAAAGCTCATACAACTTGCACATGAGAGTCTTTAAGGAATTTTACGTACAAAACAAAGACAATGAGAACTATACTGGTTACCAGCAATGGATGTGTAATGTTCTGTTACCTGGGATCCTGTAGGAGGATGGCTGGTCTGGGAGGACTGGTGGCAACAGGAACTCCGCTACGCTGCGGTCTTCACCGACGTCCTTTTGGGGCCCCGGGCTTTCTGCGGCGGAGACAGCAAAGGAGCCAGATGTGTTACCAAAGCATAGTACAAGGGATCAGGCAAGGACGTAGACAGGTTCAGGCAAGGTCAGTACCAGGAGTCAGAGAAGCGAGGTACCAAAGGGATCACACGAAAACGTAGTCAAAGTCAGGAAGGTATTTAAGGGAACAGGAACCAATCAGGAGCAGGCTGAGGAAGACAGACACATCAGGGACCAATAGGAAGCCAGGCGCCCAAATTAGAGGTCATAGCTCCTAAGTGTTTTGGCGGGAGCGTCCATTTTGACGCGCACCAGCGTTTATGCAGAATCATGGCAAAACAGCTATCACACATACACCACCACCACATAAACCAGTACCATTTTGTGATACAGTATGGGAAAAACTTGCTTTTGATATTGTCGGCCCTTTTGCAGATGCTCTTATAGACTGCAGATTTGCTATAACTCTGATAGACTATTACAGTAAATGGACAGAAATTGCATTTGTTTCTCATATAACATCAGCTACAGTAAAAACAATTCTGTCTACAGTCTTCAGCCAAGCGAGCTTTGTGACAATGAGCAGTTCCACCCCATTGCCCAATGTTATTTAAGAGGCAAATATGGCCAAAAAAGGTGATGTAACCATATCTAAAGGAATATAGAGATCAAGGGCAGCAGGGGGTATTAGAACAAGGTTCCCCATCATATTCAAAGCATGTGTGGGGATGACATTGTGCAAAAACTTACTGTTGGCAATGGAATGATTTAAATTGATACACCACTTGTCACACCCACAGGGAGGTTTTGTCAAAGAGAATACTGAAAAAAGCCTGTGCAAGGTAAACGACACTTCATTTGATAAGGCAGCAGAGTGGTGTATTGCATTGTTTTAAACCAACAGTTCCTTTTGCCTTTCATTTTGCACAGATGGTGCTTGGTTGTACGGCAACTCCAGCAAAGTTCCAATAGCAATGAATGTAAGGCAGGAGGAGTAGGGGCCATTGCCACCCCATTTAACTTCCACTGGAAGCAGGATTCTCCCCTTGACTCGTGGAAAAAAAAGCCTCTGAGTAAGTACAGACAGGCTTAGCCGCCTGTTTTCTGACCATTTTCTAGTGTGTATTTTGACATCACTCCCTGCATCTTCCCGCTGTTTTGTGTTTATGAGGCACCTTTTTAATATAGCTATTCACTTAGATAAAGGTGAGATTACTAGGTGAAACATCAGTCTCCTACAAATAAACTATAGAATATAGAGTTTTCATCTATGTAAGAACTGTGAGTGTGGATATTCCTTCTACATATCTACTTCTATTGCTGTATCTGCACCCAGGCATTTTTCATAAATTTTTTATGTACGTGCCATATTTGTGCCAATCATCTTCAGTTCCTTATTGGGGACAAATGCACACACGTTGATTCGCACTTCCACGCATGTGCGCACAGTAATTTGCATGCAAGCAAACAAGTTCTCTGCTTTTATTGTGGGGACTGCACTCAGGCATTTCTGCAAGTGAATAAACTAACATCCAGTGCCAAAATAAACACACTGTGGCGGGAATAGGCTGTGAGACACATCTGATGGCAGCAGTTTGCGTCATATTTTTACTAGAAAATGTAATAACTGGTTGCCAAACATCATAAACTGTCCAGGGGCCTGTTATCTGTGTTTATCTACTGCATTAAACCTGTACTGATATATATATATATATACTTTTTATATGTAATCACATCAAACATCGGCACTCCCCACAGTTCAAACCAAGTCCTGGGTGCTTCTTCTGACCATTCAATAGTTAGAAACACTGGAATTATTTCTAACTGAAATAATCATAATTGAATGTATGCAGCCTTCACATATTAACCCACATCAACGCGTTTCAGTTCTCTCTGAACAGTCGTCAGGATACACACAGAAGTTGTCACATTACATACATATTTAAAACAATTTATTAACCATGTAACATATTTGCATAATGATGCTAGTGATTCCATTAGTGCACAAGCATGATAAAATGTATGATTCATCACATATGCTCTCAAACAATAAATAAAAAACACTTTCCAGGGTCAGGTTTCCTTCTGTGGAGACAGTCTGCTGGATCAGCATCATAAACTGTATTGAGATTACATGTTGCTGGTAAGGGTAGGTTGCATCCAATATGGATTTTGCTCCAAAGAGATAGAAAGTCTGATTTTCTTATGGCCTTTTCTCCAAAGAAAAATAAACAGTCTGTTCAATCATCATGCTTTACCAGGCATACTTGGCACTCCTCCTTGCTGCTCTCATCTATGGTTGCAGACATCTCTTGTAGTCCAGCTGCAGAAAATGGGCTAATTCCTGAAGTTTCAGGTAGTTACTCTTCTGTCATGTTGATGCTTTATGAAACCAAATGTCCTAATTAATTATTAATGCACAAATTAGATGACAGCTCATGGATGGTCATGGTTATGCTTTTTTCCTTTTATATGACAATGTTATGTAGGAAAAGAATGGAAATGCCACCACTCTTTACAATCACCTCACTCCCATAGTGGGATTAAACACTGTACAATATGACCCATTACAATTAATTGGTTGATGCTTGCTTGTTAGCTTTAGCTACTGTAGCTTCAAACATTAGCTTTGTTGCATCTAGTGCCAAAGCTATGTTAATGAAGTATAAACAATAGAAGTACACAAAGCAAAATGTATCCAGTTAAGCACCTTTCAACATCTGAAAGAGATGGTTTTCAGCATTAAAAAAAAATTACACAATATGACTTAATACAATACATGTAAAGGCAGTTATTTCTAATTACGTTTCTCCATGTAACATTTTGAGTTAAAATAATTCTGGTACAGTAAATATTAGAGTTATATGGGTTCTAGACCATGTTCTAGACTGGGTTATGTTATATTCATATAAATAGAAAGTAACGTGACAAAAACCAAATATACTATATTAAAAAATTACAAATCAAAATAAAACACATAAAAACATGAAAGGTATAAGTGTTCCTAATGATGGAAATTTCTCATGAGCAGTTTCCCCATAAACTGTCTTGGAAAAAGAGGAGTATCCAGGAAGAGCCTGGGTTTGGAGACAATTGCAAGGGGTTGCGAGAGAGAGGTTATCAAAGCACCCTTGCTGTAGCATCCAGCCAGAATCAGTGTGTGAGACTGTCCAGGAGTGCAGACAGGCTGCTGTTTCATGCTGAGCAGGTTTAGTTGAGAGTTCTGCATCTCTAGAAGTACAGAGAGACCCTGCCTGTAATCTCCGGTGAAACTGCCTCTGAGAGCACCCCGGTGAGTGAGCCACCCAAGGGAGGAAAATTGCCAAGGATACAAGCATGCGGCCCCGGTTTGAGGACAAGTCTTTTACATTCACCTGCCACTTAGGAGTGACTGCTAAGCTCCATAAGTAGAGGAACTTTTGGGAAAGGTATCACAACCTGGTAGGGTTGCCACATTTTACAAAATGTAATACCGGCAGGCGGGGCCAAAAAGGGGCGGGACGTGATGCAAAAAGGGGTGGGACGTGACGCAAAAGCGGCGGAGCCACGGCGAGCGATCGTCTGAAGACGCGAGAAAGGTAAGTTTCAATAGGATTTCGGGCAAGGGCTGTTTTTAAGGGGTATTACAAATTTACTGGCAGCTACATTGCCGGTAAATTTGTAATACCGGCCCCGGCCTTGGCTGGTGTTTTACCGGCTAGGTCGGTAAAATACCGGCTGGGTGGCAACCCTACTACCTGGGGAAGGGACTTTCCATTTGAACTAAACTCTGTGGTAATGGGACTGTGATAATAAAAACTACTGTGTTTGAGAGACAGAGTGATAGTGAGTTGAGGTAGGTCCCACTATCCCCAGTGCAGGAGTGCATTGTGTATTAGATTTCCCAAGTTCTTTCACTACAGTTGTACATAAAGTTATATTTGTTTTACAACAAACTTGTGTTTTTTATTTTTCCTAGTGGACCCCCCAGAGGTGTGCTTCTCAGTGTTCACTAGGCGGAGACACTTTGCTGTTAATCACAGTTCCTAGTACTTTTCATATGCAAAAGGGATTCAGGACCCTGGATTAAAAAGGGTTGATTGCTATTTAAAGTAAAATCCTTAATCATAGTCACTGTTTAATCCCAAGGGTTTGAAGCATGAAGATTCATCTTGTTTACATTGGGTAGGCGTGCCTGTGGGGGCGTCTATACAGGCGGGTTGCTAGGACCATGTGGCATGAGGCCGCCCAAGACAGAAATCTGGGCCCTTACATGACTGTGATAAAAATTGTTGGTGGGGCGCTATTTGGGCCTCTATACTTGGAATGCCAGGGCCTATTTGATTCCTAGTCCAGACCAGCTGACATGATCTTACTACTCAGTCACAGTGTTTGCTGGGGGGACTAATGATTTTTAATGCACTACAGATTTAAGATGCACATACACTGGCAGATTTAAGATGGCAATTTGGGTTAATTAGACCAATTCGGCAGCATATCTGACAAAAATCATTCAGATGCCAATCGGGCAAGTTTGATTTTCCCGTCTGATCAAGGACCTCATACAGGATCGGACTGGACGTGGGGGGGGGCCCACCGGGTTACTATACTCTGGGCCCCCTGCACGCATGGGCGGAGGCACGCCTGCGCAAACTCTGATGCGCATGCAATACAGGTGCATTGATTATTTTATTATTTGGGGGACTAGAAATGGAAGGAGGGGGCCCTGAGATCGAGTCCAACGCTGACCTCATCGACTAGTTGTATCAACTGTCATTCCTTGTTCCTTCAGCGCCTATTCCCACCATCCAAAAATTGGATTAGCCCATAATCACCTGCCTTTGTTGAGCATATTGTGAGAAAGATCCACTCGTTTGGTGACCCAGGCAATGAGGGGCCTTGACATGGCTTGTGAATTATTTATATTTTGGCCAAAGTTGGCACTAAAATCTCCTATTTTGATAACAGTTATTTTTAAAGGCAGTTCTGTGCAGAACTGTGCACCGGCAATCATTTGCCTTCTTTCAGTGAACATATAACAGCTTTTTATAATCAAGATCAGCTGGTCAATTTCAGAATGTGGGTTAGACTGAGATCAAGCACAAGGGTGCTTCTAATAGCTCATCACACTATAAAGTGGGTTACATCTAGTCCTGGCAATTTCTTTTTGAGTTTCATGTACATAAATTTTCACCAGCTGCCCCTGGTCCAGTAAAGCCATATTTATTGTTTGCTGCCCAATCCAATTTGATGTGTGATGCAAACTAGTTTTGGCCTGTAGTTCAGGTGCTGCTAAGTTTCTAGTCCCAGCTCCATACTCAACAACTGATTATTATAAAGTCTTTACACATACAAACACACATTATTTATGAATGATGCAAACATGGCTGTCTCAAACTATAATGCTTCCACAAGTCCCGATGGGGCAACTGCTCAACCATGTCAAAGTCATGTAAGGCTATAGTAAATAGAACAGCACCTTTTTCTCCTGAGCTAATAGTTTTGCCATATATTTTGCCATATATTTGCAGATGAGATTCAAGACACTCAGGTATGGGCCCTTGCAAAGGTGTGGAGGCATGGTGCTGTTGAACTACAACTGAAGCAGTACGCAATAATTGTACACCACTGGGTCTTCTAACTAAACCACAAAATGTATTTACTGAGAACGCAGTCCACATAGAAGTTTATTAAAAATAATGCAGGAACATAAAACATCAGTGGATAGCTATATACCCACAGCACCAGTAGTCAGTGCATATCCCCAGAGGGTAATAGACAGAATATGTAGCGTAGACAGAGGCACTCCCAGCTTTCAGCCTTTACCGTAAGCCTTAGCTCAACACTTAGTCCCGACAGCTCGGCAATAATCACTCTGGATCCTGGTCCCACACATAATAATTGGTAGGGCCTGTGCTGCTCTGCTAAATAGCCCTAACTATCTATCACTCCTAGAGTGAGTAACCTAACCTTGCTAGACCTGAACCATCTAGTTTCAACAGCACCCTTCCTGTCAGGTAAAGGGACTGACAATAGGCCATAAGAACATTTGCTTAAATATTACTCACTGCCATCTAATGGGAAATTATAAAACTAGCTGCTGTTACAAGCATTTAACTTTAAAGCATTGCACATTTAAAACACTGTGCTATAAATGTTGTTATAAATTTTGTTACAGACAGGGTTAAAACAATGAAAGTAGGGAAAAAACATTGCTATTATGTTAATGTTATGTAATACTATGTAAATAATAATATTAAATAAATATTCACAATCACAAGCCATACATTATTTAATTGTAAAAAGTTGATCAATAATTTACAAAATGTAAACAATGAAAACTCTGGGAAAAATCACCAAAGTGTTGATAAAGAAAAAACTCATATAAACGGTACAAATTTGTGGACAAATTAACAGACTAAACAAAAGTTTTCCATTCTTGCTGAACTTTTCAAAAATGTCAAGGGGCACGGTTATCTTTTAATTTAATCGTTTAATTAAAACAACATTTTGCAAATACCTTTTTCTGGCAGAATGATATAGCTACATTTAAAATGATGGGAAACTTTTAAGTTATTTGGCTCATGTCACTACAGAGAAGATTTTTGGCATTCATACATGACACTTTTTTGACTTAAGTACAACACAGACACATTTTTACTATTTATGTAACACTTTTGAATATTTGGAGGCATTATAAACACATTCATAACCAGATAGAATCTATCATTCAGAATGCTTGAGGCCTGGATTATTTTCCCAAACAAGGCGACTTTCAGTAATTTGAATCATAACCTTAAAGGATAAGGAAAGGGTTGAGATATTCAATTAAAAGCCATACCTTTAGGGGGCTATTTATCAAATTCCAATTATTTTGGGTATTTTGAATAAAAAAAAAGTCTGACTGCCTAGAATCCACAATTTGCCCTTATTAATCAATAAAAAAAAGACTTTTTGGATTGTTACATGAAAAACACAAATTTTTCATTATCTTCGAGGGCGTTGGGCTGGATTTTTTTATCAATAATAAGAAAAGGTTGTGTTTTTTGGCCTTCAAATTTCACAATGTGATGAATGATTTTTTCACAACTTTTTCCGCAATGTTTTTTGTTTACACCCAAAAACCATGAAAAATGTGCGTTTTTGTGGAAAAACCAGTGTCAGACCCTGAAAACTCTGAACGTTTTGTGAGGGTTAAAACATCTTCAAATGGTTAAGGGGACACCTGCCATTGACTTACTTACATGAATTTGGCAGGTTTTGGAACTTCATTGATAAATTTGATTCTAAAAATACAGAATAAGAATGAACTTGGGAGTTTCCATGAAAAAAACAAGTATTAACATACCATATCCCTTTGTTTTGACAAAGCAAGAAGACATAACCTTACGTGTACCAGCTCCAAGATGGATTCAAGTCCTAGATACAATGTGTAAAACTACAATATGCAGCTTTCCTTATACCTCTGTTTAGGGGGGAAAATAGTACCTAAAGAGAAAAGTTTATCAAGTTAAAAAATGATCCTTCTCTCATTCTTATCATGGATTCCTATAAATCAAACAATAACATATAAACTCCGGCTCATAACTTTCAAAGTCTTTCATTCCTCTGCACCTAACTACATCTCATCTCTTCTTGGTTCTCTTTATGTTCCTGGCCAAAACCTCCACTCCTCTCAGAGCAACTGCTTGGTTGCAGCCCCCACCAATACAGCTGTTTCCCTTATCAAACCAGCGTTGGACTGGCCCCCCTCTCCCAATCCCACCTCAATTTGAAAATAAAACTTTTCCTGAAGTACGGAGCCGGGCGTGCATGCGCAGTGGTGCCAGCATGCAGTGATGGGCAGCGACCTCACTGCGTGTGCCCCTGGTGGCACGTCAATAGGTAATATGGGGAGACGGGAGAAGGGGAAGGGAGGTGAAGCGTCGGTGGGGGGCCCTGGATGACCTGACCCTGTATCAAACCCTTCACTCTTGTGACTCCTTATCTTTGGAATGCCATTCCTAAATCTCAATGAAGAGAATCCTCCTTCAGTGTTTTTAAAACAAAACTCAAAGACTACCTCTGGGAGTACCTGGATAACACCTGAACTGGCACTTATATAACAAACTGTTACAAACTGTAACCTACAGCACCATAAACCGCTCTGAATTGTGTCTGTATGTTACCCTCCCATTTAGACTGTAAGCCCTACCAGTAGGGTCCTCTAGCCTCTAGCAGTTAATCTGTATTGTAATTATATTTTATATTTATGTGAATTGTATTTCTAATAAAGCACTTATTGTTACTTTTTATTTCAAAGACCCCTTGTTTGTTACTACTAATTTATTGTTTTGTTGTACAGTGCTTTTGTTGAAGGAAGCTGTGGTTTGTGGGGGCAACTGGGGCTGCTTCCCATGGGAACCCCTACCAGAGTTGCTAAATCCAGCTCCTACCCACCCATACCACTTACTTTGCTTACCTCTTGCAGATTTGAAGGTATTGTGATCCAAATTACAGAAAGACCAGTTATCCAGAAAACCCCAGGTCCCAAGCATTCTGTATTGTATGGTCCTATACTTGTGGCTTTCCCTTTAGTATTTTAAGTTTGTTACAAAACATTATGACACCTGCAAGCGCTTCTTAAAAGGGGAAAATTAAAATTAATAACACGCAATTCTAACTTGTAAAGCAATAACAGTTTAAGGAAGAATATAACATTGTGAAATGCTAATTTTTATTCTTAATAAAACCGCTAAAAATTTATAAAAAAAATATAGCTTTCAATAGGTGAAGAGGATACATCTGCTTGGCATCTGAATGTCCATCATCTGTGTGTTGTGTGCAGGCAATACCCTTAGATTTAGGAACTCTTTTGGTAGCACTGCCACTTTATGTTAAAGACTATATTCTGTTTATTAATGTAGCATTTGTGAAGTGGAGAAATTACGTTTTTTTTTTCCTTTGTCTTGCAGAATTTTTTTCTGCAGTTTCACTGCGATTCCAAGCCTGCTGAAACCACTAGTGTTCAGGCATGTTAAATCGGGTTGAAAAACATACCAAGTCCTTCAAATTCAGCCCCTCCAAATGAAATCCAGTGCACATATATACTGTACACATACTTATACAAAGCCTAGACTGGGTGTTAGAATATACCCTGGCATTTCAAGTACACAGAGGCCCAAACAGTCGCCCACCAGCCCACTAAATCGTGACCGTCTATGGCATTTTATAGCATCCCCTCAGGCTGGGATTTGCATGTTGCCAGTCCAGGCCAGTAAATGACTCATGGATCTACACTACTACTACATTATCCATCTTGTCAGAATTTTATCAACTCCCGAAGTGCTCGTCTCTCACCTACAGTTGAATTATATCCATCCGCCTAAATGCGGTTTTAGCAGTGTCATTCTTAACTAGCTTAACAAACTGTTATACTGCTGTAATTTCTGTTAAAGGAAAACTATACTCCGGAACAATGTAGGTCTCTATAAAAAGATATTGCATAAAAAAACTCATGTAAAACCCTACTTCATGTAAATAAACCATTTTCATAATAATATACTTTTTTAGTAGCATGTGCCATTGGGTAATCATAAATAGAAAATTGCCATTTTTAAAAATAAGGACAGCCTCCTGAAGCCGATCCTTCACATGTAGGGGAACTTCTACACAGCAATTCAGATGGTAAGAATTTGTTTACTGAGCAAACAGCAGCTGGCCAGATATAATAAAATGAATTTATGTCATCAAGGCAAGAACAAACATCTTGAGCTTAAAGCCACAACTGCCTGATGCTTTCCTTCTCATAATAAAACTGCTCTGCAACTACACAGGTCAGTACCATTCTTTACTATGTTCCTGTTAATATTTATACTGACATTTATACTGTAAATAATATGCTCTCTCTCTCTCTCTCTCTCTATATATATATATATATATATATGTATATGTGTGTGTGCAATTATATATATATATACACATACATACATACATACATACATATATATATATATATATATATATATGCACACACACACAATTGTAAGGATTAGATCAGTGGAGACTATAGGATTTTATTACTACAATAAAAGTTCCATGAAACTGATGTAAATTTAAGTTACACAAAACTGAAGCAGAGTAAACAGAAACAAAATAAGAAATATTATATATTATATGGAATTTTTTTTAGAGGTTAACTTTTAGAAAATATGTTTAATCATGATTTTTAATCATGTTAACAGCAGGCTGCAATCTGACCCAATCATTTCTTCTTTTTTGCATAGCTGTAGTTGTAGATAAAATTGAATTGCTGTTGCCTATCTTTACATTGCAAAAATCCTTTACATATATCGTGATTTCCTATGTCTGAGGTATTAACCTTCTTTCACAGTGGGAAATGGTACAAGTATTACTGGTGTAAAACACATTTTTTTGTGTGTAAACTTGTTTGGTGCTCAAACTGGCACCCAGGCATCTATAACTTAACTTACGGTTGTGCGTTCACACACGTGGCATTATATATATATTTATAATGCATTTCAGTTGGGACTTTACCCTGGATTTTAAGTAAGGTTTTCACTGATTTTACATCACAATTGTATCCTGATGTACCCAAAAACTGCTTTATTTCTCTATCAATGTTATTAGTGAAATAAAGAGGTTTTAAATACTAACCAGATATTTATTTTGCCATGGTTCTGCCTGTAAATGGTCAATTCCAATTAGTCTGCACCAATCACTTATTGCTTTAGTTTGTGTATGTGACTGACAGAAAGACCTTGCACATGCCCCCATAGTGTAACATTAATACTGCAATGCTTAACCCTTGTTATTAACACAGTGAATTTTGTATCTCAAAGTAAAACTGACTGCTGTGCTTATATCCTTTCAGGACTTTAACACATTTACCAGATTTTACATTTTCCTGTACTTTTCCTGGTCCCCTGAAAAACATAAAATTTCATGGAGGGTATATTATACCCTCCATAATTTGGTTACTTAAAGGTCACACAGAGCAAAAAGGGACTAATAATGCTCATATCTACAGAGAAAACAACTTTGTATTTCATACAGAGGATAATAGTGATGTGCAGGCTGACCTGATAACAGTATGACCCAAGGGTTTAAACGATGGTCGGATGGCTTCGGACTGAATTTTGAACATCCCTGCTGGATGCGGGTCAGGTGTGGGTCACACTGGGGTACTGCAATACTGTAGTCGCTGTGTTAACTCAGATATGGCTTTTTTTTGCTCGAACCACTGATCTGCGGATGTGTATTGGGTGTGGTTCCCAAAATGGAAACATTTTGTTGGATAGGTTTGGGTGCATCTTATAGTTTTGCGGGTTAAGATTGGGTTCACATCAATACTAAAAAAAAAAAAAAAAAAA
>CM044432.1:97721425-97751145 GCA_024363595.1 Xenopus borealis | reverse complement strand
TTTTTTTTTTTTTACAATACTCTGCAAGATTTGGAATTATGAAACACAAGCACACACAGGGCACTTGATTGGGTAATATATTTTTTTATTGACTTGTCAAAAATCCAAGAGAATTCACAGTAAGTATCCCATTTACCATACTTGCAAAAAGACGTCTGATCTATATGGGAAAAAAATTTTTTACCACCCAGAGGGCAACCCAGGCAGGTGGCTCAATCTTATCTAGTGTGACACATAGAACAACCAGCTATACAATATCATGGGCATTGATGTAAATGCATTGGAAGGCCTGTTTAAATAACCTTCCCACTAAGTATCCACATATTTCTACCAATGGATATGAAGTAGAAAATCGTTGACATTACATTACCTCCAAAGCTGTTAATGTTTAGACATGATGGATACATTGTTGATAATAATACTGGTTTACTGGCAGACAATGCAAGTCTAAACCAAATGTCACTGAACCACATCTAATTTTAAGCTTATTAAAACATGAATTCTAGCATGGCTTTTTCAACACATGTGGAAAAAGCTAGTGAATAAGATATAATTTGCACAAATCTGGTTACCTAAAGAAGGGACAGAATAGGGATAGACAATAGGAACAGAAAGATGATGATTCTGGAAAAAAAAACACTGTATTTGGCCTTTTAGATTTTAAATCAATAAAGACCTATTGTTTGAAGGAAAATTGTTGAATGCTTACAGCAATTGGATTTAGATCCTGTTACAACAAAACCAAACCAAATATACCCAGTTAATCGAATAGGGATTTAAGGCCAGTACCAAAAATATGTAAACATTGGTCCCCAACTTTCTTTATAATACTGGTCAAGGCACACACTTCCATGAACAAGTACTTTTAAAGTTGATATGGAGTGTTATTCAGCTGCTCTCACTTGGACTTATTTAAATGAATTTGGCCTGGCTGTCTCTATTTTGGCAAAATCCTAAACTTCAATACAACTACAGAAAATCCATTACCGTTCAATAGTACTTAACTGAAAACAATGATCCACTTAAATTATGGGGAGCTCAGGAAATAAAATATTGTTTACATAAGATACATTCCTTGATATGTATATTTTATTCTGCATCGTGGAAAGAATATATATTAAATACAGGGGTAGTATGGGAGAGATATTTGATTTTTCAAGAATACATATATAAAAAAATAAATAAACAAAAAAACAGGGCTATGGAAACAATGGACTGTTTTTTTCCTTCAAGTGAGTTGTGTAGCACAGTACATAATAATTATCAGCTTACGATAAATTATTTAACCATAAAAATATTTGGGTCTATGGGTAGTTAATCTTCTTACCATCAAAGATAAAGGAGAACTTAGAGTTATTTTTTAATCAGAGCCAATATGAGTTTGGTCAAGGATGCCAGCCATAAACTGAAGAACATGCAGTGCTGGGAAAGCAAAAGCAGACAAGAAAAAGAACTCATGCTGTATTCACATTGTGTATGTGTTTCCAAACTTCATAGCAAATTGATACAGTTGTCTATTTTAACTTGTAAAAAAAAAAAAAAAACCTGGCTGTAGATATCAAACAAGTCCATCCTTCATTATTACCACTAATGTTTTCTTTCAAACTATAGTATTTTGTTTTTGGAAATGAATTACCTACAAAAAAAACACACACTTCCCCAAGTGGCTGAGGACAGCTTTGAGTGGTGAATGTAAGAAAAAAATAATATCGGACAACCCTGTGAAGCACATTTTCTATTTGGAATTCTTCTAGCTTCCAAACATTTAATCTTTAGTCCACTAGGTTATTCAGAGAAGAGTTCTCAGCAAGTCCCAAGACAACAGATGCATTTGTGGTCACTGAAACAATAGGTAACCTGTGTCCTCGTGTTTCTTCAACGCCTCTCATAAATGTGGAACCAGGACAAGGAGTTACCTTTGTGAGCACAATTAAGTCTTTTCTGCTAAAATAAACTGCAGCTCTTCTTGCAGTAAACATGGTTAAGCAAAGAATTCCATCACAACAAAAACCTGTAAACATCAAAGAGTGAAATGGAACGAGCCGTTCGCTGTGACGTGGCTGTTGATAGAAAAATGACAGACATTCACAAGCCACTGATTTCCATCCTTGGTGATGCTGAAGTTCAAAAGGATTGCGAAGGAGTGAATTTTTATCAAAAACATTTACCATCATCACAGTGGCAGTCCAGAAAGGAAGAGAAAATAACAGTCTTATGTGGGGTTGTATAGTAGCAGAGTGGAGGCTTCTACAACTAGTGATTGATGCAGTGTGCCAGCTACTGTTTATAAAGCATGTGCAACAACAGCCAGTGAAGTGTGTGCCACGCAACACACAACCCAAAATAACTTGAAATGGCCTATAGCAATCACAAGGTGCAGTGTCCAGTTATGGACTGGGAATGCTAGAGGAATTCAACTTAGAATTCCACTTTGCAGGCAGGAAAGGTTTCACCCTGCATAGACACACTGCTGGTACTGCCCAAAACAGTTACTCCCAATGACTGCTGGAGAGCATGAGTATCATTATACCATTCATGGACTACTGCAGACTCATAGGTTGGTATCAAGGTCACCTATGAACAAAGCACAAACAGCAAGGTCAGGAAAATGGGTAAACAATACATTAACATACAAAAAACGATATTGCAGTCTAATGGTTGTTCATACATGATGGATATTCTACTGCCTATGAAAACACTACCAGACTGCATTCATTTAACTGGTACAAAGCCGTTACCTTATCTATAAAAAATAAAATCCCCAATGAGTGAAGTAGATGCACGCTACAGACTAAAGAAGCTTCCGTGCTATTTCTGCAAAATTAAATGTTGAGGTAACCCAGTACCTCTCCGAAAATGTACATGGAATAGCATATATTTGCAGACTTATGGGATTCCTATACAATTATATGCTAAGAGAGAATAATAATACACTACTATTGATACATGTAAGAATATTATCACTGAGTACCATGACCACATAAAGGCACAAAGCAGACAAATGTAGATGTAGTTTAGCACATGAAATGTGAGTGCTTCATATATATATTATATATAGCTCTACATATATCAATAGATATGATTTTACAGTGCTTGCAGGGCATGTGCTTTAGCAGGCTCAGCTTGGTCCTCTGTCCCTCCAACAGGAAGTTATATCACACCAAGTTATTATGGCAGCTGCTATCCTAAACAAATAGCGAGAGCTTCTAGAGTGGTTTAGTCAGTCTGGTAAAGGATCTTACAGAATAAATATAGCGTTCTAGCTTGCAATATAGTGGCTAATCTATTGGCAATAAACTGTCTTTCTTTCTCCTTTAACACAAAAATATAAGTTTGACTGCATGAGGATTATGTGTTGGTATTCCATGTACTTGTACAGTTGGGAGTATAAGCACACTTAATACACACAAAAGTCTGCATACTTAACAGTGTGTTCATTTTGTCACAAACAAAGCATATACAGCATGTCCCAAAACACTTAAAGGGCTTTAAAATATAATAAAGTTTCAGGAGCTGTCTGAACCCTTTCTTTAGTGTTACTGTCTCAGGTATGACAACATCTATACGATGCCGTTAAATCATCCATATGGGCTTAACAAATGTAACCAGAGCATGATATTCATAGGAATTTTGATGTATATGTATAGCTGTCAATGTACTGTGGTAATGTGGTAAATACTGGTCATATTTGGCATGAAAGTACGAGACTGTTCCATAACAACCCAAGTTCTTAAATTGCAAAAAGATGAATTTTTCAAAGTCTGTAGTAATTTTGAGGGTTGTCATGACAACCTAATATACACAGAAAGGAATGTTGGCATCATATCTCTACAGCAACAAGTGAGGTCATTTCCAGTTCTCACTTGGGCAAGATGACAAAGGAGAATTCAACTTGTAATAGAAAAAAAAAACCCTCCCCCTGGGTAGATCCCCCTCCCTCCACCCCCACAGCCTACCGGCCCTCCTGGGCAAATGCCCCTAATTTTTTTTTTCTTTTTTTACTTACCCTTCCGTGCAGATTTGGACCAAGGGAGTTCACAGGCACCATCTAGTTTCTTCTGTGTTTTTCAGAAGTTTCGGCGTATGCGCAGTTGTTCGGGACCAGAAATTTACTCCAAATACGCCGGTCTGATTAAAAAAAAGACCACCGGGGGTGGGGTGGGGAGGAGGGTTTTTTTCCATTACATTTTGAATTCTCCTTTAATGGCATTTTAAAGATATTTTCATACTTGAAAGAGTAATGCTTGAGAAAGGGCACAGGCAGTTCCTGAAATATCTGACAACAAGAAGTTCTGTTCTGATATTCAACAATATACAGACCTGCATTTCTTGCGACCAGTAACTTTTACCGGTTAGCAGTGAATCGAGGATCCTGCGGGTAACCTCTCCCTGGCTTGGATCATCTCCACTGATAACATAGCAAGATGAACGAACCTGCTTAAAAAAGTCCTCATGTACGGTGTGGGCCCCAGGACCTCCAGGCAGATATGCAAGGTCAACATACACTGGAGGAGATGGTGGAGAGGAGCCAGAGTGATGCGGTAAGCCTTGAGCTAAAACAAAAAATATTTTTAAGAAGTCTTGGATTCTGTACTAAAACACAGAAAAAGGCTCAGGGAGACAGATCTAGTGTGCGTTCAAAGTGAAGGCCAGCAATTAACAAAAATTAAGAGAGAGGAAAAGTGTATATTAAGGGATAACTTTTACAGCACCTTTAAATAACAATCATACAATATATGTTCACATTTAAACTATATTTGCTTTAAATAAAATTTGTTTTTACAGAATGGGACCTGGCATCCAGAATGCTCGGGAGCTGTAGAGTTCCAGATAAGGGGTCTTTTCATAATTTGGAGATGGCCTTCCCGTAATTCAGAACTTCAGATTTCTCTACAAGGGATCCATAACGGTCTTAAGAAAAATTAATCATTTCAAAATACTTATTCATATAGATATTTAGCTCCCCTTTGCTGGGCAACCAGGGGAGCTCCTCCCTTCCCAATGAGAACCCGGATAATGTCCACATACATAAAAGGACTACTACACATGCCCCTTTCTGGCTGGTCATTCTCCTTAATTTGCACATCACTGATTCGATTAACTGGTGATTCAGCAGATTGAATGAATGATATGCAAATGAAGGAGGCACTGCAGAAACAACCGATATCTGTGCTGCCGGGCTGACCTGGCAAAATCATTCACAGGATCCTTCACAGTCAGTGTGGCAATAATCCATGGTTTGGGTAGAGAGCAGATTGCTGATGATCTAATCAGTGCAGCCTTTCCAGTTAAATATATTAGAAACAGTTGTTTTGTTAGAGAAAGCAAATTGTCAATATTATTTAAATAGGAAAATAGGTTTATATAATTAAAGTAATTTAAAACTTTATGGTTACTTTAACCTACCTACCTGCTGAAGATGTGCGACTTGCAACAGTTGTAGGTTTTGAAGCATTAGCAGAACTTCTCCTGCCCAGAGAGGATTTTGATCCAGTCCCAGAATGTGGTGCCCTGTCTGATGTTTCACTCTTGCTCACAGCTCCCTTGATTGTTCCAGTAGTTCGAGGCTTGCCAGGTGTCCCTGTCATTTTACTGCTATCATTTTTGAGATTAGTGGATGAGGGCCGTGTTTGAGGCTTTTTCTCCTTGGGGTTTACAGGGATAGTTTCTGGGTCAACCATGCACGTGCCTGGGTGAGGTGGAACAGGATAGGGGTCATGCTGAGGTGTTGGGATGGGGTCCAGACTTTTTGGAGTGTTCTCTGCATCTGATTCTCCATCCAGAGCTATAGAAGGGCATTCATCTGGTCCAGAGTCAGAGATAGTTGGCAAAGACTCACTGACTGAAGTTGGTGGTGTCTCAGGACCATTTTGGATGTTTTTAGTTAAGCATGTGGATTTGGCAAGTTCCTGTGAAGGATCACTGTCACTGTCATGTGGGCTGAGCGCAGCATCTGATTTAGGGTGTTCAAACTCACATGGAGATACCAAGCATAAGTCAACATCATGGGGGGATGCAGATCTTTCAGACTGCCCATCAAATTCAGCAGAGTGTGTAGGATGTACAGGAAGTGTCAAACCTCCTCTATTTGGAGCAGGAGGAACAGGGGAGACATTTCTAGGAGATTCGCTAACTGGGGGCAAGGTCTGTTCAAAAGATGAGATGGACAAAGATTCATCTACTTCAGTCGAGTGTGGTGATCCCACCTCAGCAGGCAAAGAGGGAGTTGTTAGAGTTGGAGATACATCAGGAACATCTTCTCGAAAGGGGCTCAAGGATAAGCAGCTGGTCTGCTTACCCTGAGAGGAATTTGAATTCTCTTGTGAAGATTTGGGGGGTACCTTCCAGGATGACATGTTTAAACCTTTGCTTTCTCCAGAAGGCATGGAGTGATCTTCATTTTGATCAACAATTGCTGGGGAGTGATCGCCTGAGCTTGCTGGAGATGCCATCTCCAGTGTTCTCTCTTCAGAGCTACCATAGGCATCCTCCAAGCCATCTGCTCCATGCTGCACAACTTTGCCCTTTTCTTGTATTTCCAAGCCTGTAGGTGTCAAGTCAAAGTTGACACTCAGTTCATTTTTAGGAGTTTTTGCAAGAGGGGATATTGTGGCTAAACTTTTAAAAGGACTTGTCTCCATATAGCGAAATCCATTGGGGCTCTCTGGCTCTACCGAGCATAGCCCATTCACAACACTCACAGCCTCAGGATCATTGTTTTTGAGATTTTCATTTAATTTTAGGCCACAAACACCATTCTCACAGTTCTTTTCTATCTCTTGATTCCCGTCTAAGGTACTACAAGGGTTGATGTCTTCAGCATAAACCAGTGGTGGTTTTGCAGATTCTGCTCCAGCCTCTTTCTTCTGAGGTTTAACTTTGCTCTTATCTGTAATCTTAGCATTGGTGCTATTTTCCTTCTTAGTTACTATAGTATCCTTTCTTAAGGAGCCCACTTTGGGCACAGGCCTTTTGGAGTCTGCAGGTGTGATTGTAGGTTTCTTAAGATATTTGCCACTTGCCCCTGTTTTCCCATCCTCACTTCTGCTCTCTTTCTTGGCATCATCCTTTAAGTCCCTCTTTGCAGTTTCAGACTTTCCCAGATTCAGTGAATGTCTTACGCCTTTCCTGGCTTCCAGTTTTGTGGGATCCTTTTTATTGTCAGTTATTGTCTCCTCTTTCTTAACTGAAGTCTTCTTTTCCTCTTTTGGCTGTTCTTTCTTAATGGTAACCTTATCTTTGCTTGCCTTAAACTTTGAATCAGCCTTTGATTTCTCATTAATACCTTCTGCTTTACTCTTGGCTTCCTTTATTTTATCGCCTGCATCTTTGGTGAAGTCTGTGAGAGCTTTACTTTTTTCCTTAACTTCTAGTTTGGTTTCCTTTCTCTCATGTTTCACCTTAAGTTCGGCACTATGCCTACCGGATCCAGATCTCAAGCTCTCCTTACTTTCTGTTCGTTTGGGTTTGGTGCTATTGCGCTCTGAAAGGTTATATCCACCAACTATCTCCAGATCTTTACGAGTTATCACTGGTGCTTTTAAAAATTCCAAGTGTTTCAATTTCTCAAGCCCCTCAAGAATTTTGCTCTGTGGAGTGCATCCTGGGAACAGAACACGTACAATCTTCTCAGAGAGGGAGACTGGATGCCAAACTAGAAGGACAGAGGCAGATGTTAGGCAAGTGAGGGGTAAATCTGTGCCCGTCAGTGACTCAGATCCAGTCCACTGCCTGGTCAGAATTTCCAGCTCTTTGCTGCCTTTGACAGGATTAAGTATATACATTTCCAGCCTTCCTACTCCCATCTTTTGGAATAGGATGGTCGGTTCCACCAATGGCACATTGACTCTGTGTAGTGGCTCTGGCTGAATTCCCAGTTTTTCCAAACAACAAAGTGTGAGTATGGCTTCTTCTTTACACCTTACTACACTGGGATCATCCTCCTGGTTGATTAACTTCTCTGTAGTGTTGAAAAACACAACACCTAGCTCTGGAGAAACCAAATTCTTCAACCACTCCTCATTAGCTTGTGGACCTTGTGAAGGGTCCTCCTCAACCTCTGCTATCTTTCTTAGTAACAAACTGTTGATCCCAGGCAAACTGTCTGTGCCCATGTGAGTTAGAAGAATAGAGTCTATTCTGTCCAAATGGCGTACCAGTTTCCAAAAAGGAGATCTAGTGTCTGAACCCCCATTAATAAGCATATTGAACCCATTTACAGCAAAAAAGGCAGAGTCTCCTCTGCCTCCAGGGAATACATAGCAGCATGGTTTGAAAAGTTTCAGAAATCCCACAGTAGAAGGAGGTTCAAGCAGCTCAAATGGAGAGGAAGGCTCCAAAGACTCTGAAAGGTATTCTGCCAACTCCTGCAAACCCTCGGTCTCTGGTAACAGCTGTGCTGGGTTAAATCTCATCTCGATGAAATCCTGAAGGCTCCCTTTATCGAGCGGAGACACATCCCAGTTTTGGGGGCAGGTTACAGTTAGGTTGACATGTGCTGAGGGGTCAGACAGGCTCAGAGTCTCTCCAATCTAAGAAGAGATAGCAGGAGTTGAAATTTCTGGGCATCATGTGATGACTGTAGGATTGCAATGGTGACAAGACAAGGAGACTTACCTCCTTGTCAGCAAATATCTGGATAAAGTCTTTTACTGAGAAGGTTCCACCACCTTGGAGGAGTAACTCCCGATTTCCTTCCAGGAATGGGCCAATGAAAATGAGTAACTTGTGTTGAGACTCACAGCAAATCAATTTATGGATCTAAGGAAAACAAATATTCACTGAAATTGTGCGTATTCAGAAACTTTCTAAATAAAGGTCAATACAACAGTTATTGTAACTTTACAAGCCAACACCACTGCCACTAATCCTAATAATTAACAGGAAGCAAGCATAATTGTTTTCCTAGTGTATTTTATTAAAAAAAGAGGCATGCATTGGATTAGTTGAATCTAAGAAAGTACTGGGTTATGCATTATACTTCGGTAAATACGGTACTCAATGTATATTGCAACACATCTAATGAACCCACAATTTAGAAAGAACATTTCTCCCCATTTCAAACATTTCACCCACTGTCAAACCCATGCTTCAAGTACACCATTGACTAGCAGGATTGCTATGCTGTTAAATAATGAAAACAGTCAGCCTTATACAATACATTGGAGGAGAACCAATGCAAAGTAAACAATAACCTGACAGTGGTAGTTTGCAAATAGCTTTCTCTGAATACTATTAAAGCTGGCCATAGAAGCAAAGATCCGATCGTTCGAATCCTCGAACGAACCGACTTCCCCATCTCCCGACCTGCCACTAACCTTCAGATCAAATAAGGTAGTAAAAGAACAGATCAGACGATGTTCTGCCCCTGACAGGGATCAAACGAAAGTTTATGTCCGACAAAACCAAGTGACAGTCTGCCACTGAAAATTGTACAATCGGCAATACACACAGTATCGGCATCTGACAAAAAATTTCTAACCTGTCCGATTGATTAATCAACCAATCTCCGCCAGGTGAAAAATGTCGGGACTCTCTAAACACGGTCTGAAAATCGTATGAATCCTTGATTTGTACGTTCGGATCATTGCGTCTATGGCCAGCTTAAGACTGGGGCCAGGAATTTTTTTGTAGCATGTACAGTTGGCTCTAAAGTCACCTAAACAGCTGGAAAGAACCACTACAGCTGACATGGGGGAGCACCAACACAAAAGTTACCATATACAAGCTAATGGACACTACAGGCAGAATATCACTTGTTTGTCAGTGGTGAAAAGCTAAATATGCTTTTGCCATTTATGTTTTCCAAACCAATGATTTACATTATTGCCCTGTGGTAGCAAACATTTATCACAGGTGACTAATCTCTTCTGCTAGTACCCTAAAGGCTATATAGTTTGCTTGTCCGACGATTTTCAGACCGTGTGTGGAGAGTCCCGACATTTTATCATCTGGTGGAGATCGGTTGTTTGGTTAATCGGACGGGTTCGAAAATTTCTGTCAGCTGTCGATAATATGTCTGCGTGTATTGCCTACTGTAAGATTTTCAGCGGGTGACTGTCACTAGCTTTGTGTATCGCATAATTGCAGTCAGGGGCAGAGCATCGGCCGATCTGTTCTTTTATAACTTTATTTGGTCGGAATGATAAGACTTTGATGGGAAAGTCCGATCGTACATTGAATGTACGATCAGATCTTTGCATCTGTGGTCAGCTTAACACTCAAATGCTTTCTTTCAAAGCAAATATAGACAAAACCTCCCTGGGATCAATGGTAGTTGTTAAGCTTTGAAATAAAGGGGCATTGGTGCTCAGTCTTGTAAATCAGTGATCTGAACAGTACATACTGAATGCTTGCCATAATGCAAAAAGCATAAGAAAAGCACAAAAAAAAAGCGTCTTTCAGTCAAATATTTCAGTTCAAATGAACCATTTCAGTTAAAATATACCCAAGTCAGGCATTTCCTCTAGGTCTGTAATCTCTCAGGAGTAGGTTTGAGCTTTGGAATGTAAAAGGTGTTTGACAGAAGGCCAAGGAAAGAAAATAAAAAATACCTCTTCACACACAGACTTCTTAGAAAGGTTAATCAGAATATTTGTCTCTAAAACATCCCCTGCATGATGAAGGCTTCTTTGCCCTAAAAAGAGAAGTGTATAAGTATAAAATACATGCACCCAATAAAAAGAAAGTGGAAAAAAACTTACTCTATGTCTATTATTCATACACCTGCCTGTCGAACATTGCATGAATCAAAGGATAGCTTTATGAAGTTTTTGCCACCTTTTCTGCTCTAACAGCCTCTACTCTGGGATAGGCTGAGGATTTATGGGATAGGCTGAGGATTTATGGGATAGGCTGAGGATTTATGGGATAGGCTGAGGATTTATGGGATAGGCTGAGGATTTATGGGATAGGCTGATATAACGGATGCTAGATGACCATGTTTGGCTTGCAAGCAGCATTCCGATTAATTGTGCATCTGTTAAATTGGGTGAGGACAGAGTTCTGTACAGGTCAGAAAATTATTCAGTCAAGCTCTTCCATTGCATTCTCAGTCAGCAAATTCTATATTAGCCTTACTTTGTAGCTAATATAGCTACAAAGTACTTTGTCCAGCCAATCACCAATTTTCTACTGCCAACAATGTTGCTTGACATTACCTAGGTGTGTGCTTATTTAAACACATTTTGCTACAATGGGCGTGGTTGACATGGCCTATTCCACAAATTAAATGCGTGTCTAGATACTATATAAAATATTTATATATTACCAAAATATTTACAATAAAAATTAGGGGATTAGCTCAAACAAAGGGATTTCTTAGATGTGTATCTCCACTCCAAATAAAGATCATACAAACACATGCAAGCCAGCAAAAATACTTTTTTACCGGTTTGTTTTACATTCACCTAGACACTTCCTGTTTGATATAAAGAAATGTGTGATATGCAGTTTGAATAATATTAGCCATGCAGCATGAATGCATGCATTCTAAAAGGATGATTTGATCTTGCTGTATTTACTCAATACTCCCCTAGGGACACATAGAATAGCACCTAAAGGAAGTATTTCTGTAAAGAAACACTCAGGCCAAATTTGCAGCATTGTGCAAATTTGATCAGACTGTGGGTGTCTCACAGAACAGGATACTGTTAGAACCTTCCCATCTGACATCTAACTGTACGAGTCTTTGAAGACAATGTTAAAACTCCTGGCATGAGGCTTCTGAGAGTTTAGCTAAGGATGCACCAAAGCCATAATTTTTGGATTCAGCCAAATGCAAAGTTTCTACTGGTTTGCGAGTAGCATTTAACATGGTTTACTGTGCAAATGTAGCATTTTGACACCTGCACAGTTGCTGCACTATTGCTATTTTAATTAATTGTGATTTATACTTTCCAAAATCTCACCTGCAAGGTTACATTTCTAATCACAAGTTCTATTAGGAATTACAATATGAGAAAAGAAAGGAATAAATCCATGGGTGTATTTCACATATTGGAGACAGTTGCAGGGGCAAATGCAATGCGGATTGTGAATTTAAATACCCATACAAATTACAAATACTCATACCTTTCACATTGGAGGAGAAACTGGCAGAGTGACGGGATACAAACAACTTCAGTTGCTCATCTAGATTACAGAAGGATGGATCGATATCCCATGAACAGAAGCCTTGTGAAGAAAATAAATAATATCACTAATAAAATATAACTTCAGAAAACCCATTTATCCACCTCACCAAAAAAATAACTTGACAACATCTCAGGAGAATAATTCCATTAACCAGTGATCCTTACAATAAACCTTCTGCCATTAATAAAATAATTATCTGCAAATTTTTATTAACACAACACACATTTCTGGAACTTAGCCTTTTTAATGAGCTGCTATACACTTACATTTTACTGCAGAATTGGTTCTTAATTAGGGGCACAAATATGGTGACAGTTGTTTTGACATCTCTATGTACAAGCTATAAGCAATTGCAATGAATTGTTGCTGCTGTTAAACTTTAAGCTATTTCTGACTGACCACATCAACATGGCATTGCAGATACATGCAAGCCCTACTTAGAAATACATGATATTTCTTTATTTGGACTTCAAGTTTAGATCATAGGATTTCCCCATGTCAAGAAGATGGTCAGTGTAAGTATACAAGGAAATGCAATAGTTGGATCCACTGACATGGATAATGCCAGGCAGGGATTCAGCCAAATTATAGACCAAAAGGCAGAAATCTGCTATGTATGTGAAAAGAAACAAGTAATGATGGCATTAGGTCACAGTAGAGACCAGGTAGAGAGATGTTAGTAAAGGCTCACCATTTTTTTAAAGCATGGGTAATAAGGAAAAGGAAAAGTATGCAGACAAACACAATTGCATAGAAGTGTAAATGAGCAAAAAGTGCACATTAATATAGTTAATAGTAATCAAAAAAGGGTGGATGGCTGGAGAAGAATGACAAAATAATCTGGCCAATGGTAAATTATGAAAAAAATGTCAATACATTTTCATAGAACCATGCATTATGACCCTTCTCCTTTAATAGTTATCCTAATCTTGGAGTAATTTTCAAATACCTTCATATCATTTAAAAATATGGTCCATAATAGATAAAGAGAATGCTTGATATATTGTTATGCACATTGCAAATGGCTTCCCTAAACATGTTGTCCATACAAGAGCTTTACATGCTAAGCATCTTGACTACTAGGTGCCCCCTGGTATAAGCAACCATATATGTAGAAATGAGTTGAACAAAAGGTTTGCAAGCAAGTTCCGTCAATGGACACAGCAGCTGCAAAAGAGTAATTGTACAACAATCTTACTCACTGAACCCTAAAGTGTCATCAAGAGCTCCATCAGAATTGGTTTTTCATTGCATCTACGCTATTCAAAGAGAGAAAGAATGACTTGTACAACATACAATTGGCTAAACTGCACTACATTACAAAAGAGTCTCCCAACACTTGTTGAAGTTTTAGACTATTTAAGGAGTTTTAAATCCAGTAACAGCTGGGAATACATATTAGGAATCACTGGAATAAAAGGGCAGTGACACTGTGCTATGATTCCTTGTTCTTCTGTCAATAAAAGATTATACACAGCTTGTGAAGGTCTATAGAACAAAGCCTGTTTTGCAGGCAAATTTAAAGGTCAATATGACAAGGGTATATGTATTAAAAATCAAATTTGTGAATTTTAGAGGGTGTCTCAATTTGAATAAACTAAAAAACAGATTTAAGTAAAAAAAAAGATTGAATAAAACTGTGAAATAAAAATTGAATATATCAAATTCATATTCTACTTATAATTTTCAATGGATCTAAAGGAACTCAATAAATTTTAAAAACTGGAATTGAAAAAAAAAAAAAGTTGCTGGGGTTGACTTCTCCTTTAAGAACTCCAATATCCCTGCGGCTTTCGGCTCTTTGTAGCCGTTTTTCATTTTCAAATTGCACATCACTTCCACCCTGCTCTTCGTCTTTACCGCGCATACGCCTGGTTTGTGACCCCAGTGACGCACATTGTTTGACTCACTGCTAAGAAGGAGCCACACTTGCACTTTCAGATATCATTGCATTGTCATTGCTGTACAAGGAAGCCAAAAGATTCTCATGCGTATGTGCAGGGCACGGCTGGAAACTATTGCACATGCGTGCGCCCCTATTCAGACGGATTTCTCCACAGAAACAAGGGTATGCATTTTTATACGTTTAAACTTAAAAAAAAAAAAAAAAAAAAAAAAAAAAAAAAGATTAAGGGAAAAACTAACACTTGAAAATCCCCACTACAGGGTTATATGTGGGAGAAACTGGAGAAACACTGCTCCAATGGATAAACTCCCCCAGGTTTAAGATCAAGTATGGCAACAATATCCATAGCATTACAGATCGTCAAACACAATATTACTGGATAACTTCAGGCACAAAAAGAGAATAAGGAGTGGAAATCCAAACAGATGAGGATTTTCAACACCCTAGAATGTGGCATCAACAGGGACAGGACTTATGTCCAGATCTGCCACCTACAAACATAGCAAAGGACATTTACATCTAAAAAGACACTTTCCTTAGGTTGACTTCACCTCACAAAAAGGTGCTAATTGCACAATTTACATCACAGCTCTACAGCTTTACATGACAGCTCAGCACACAGAGTGCAGGTTGTGAAATGCACTCACTGAAAAATCGAAGGAGGTCAGTTTCAGTGTATAGGCACAGAATTTGGTTGATCAGCTTATCGTTGTCAGAGTGATGACCTTGGCATTATATACACTAGCTGCCAATCTAGAACTTTGCAGTCAAGAGCTCTCTCTCTCTCTCTTACAAAATTGCAAACTAAATAAATCCAAACTAAAATCTCAGCAGCGACATGCCCATTGTTTACAAAGGTATTATGCAGACAGCCCTAACATACCGTTAAAAAGATAACAAAAAGTCAAAATCGTTACTAGAAGCGAGCATGGATTTAACAGCATAATTAGTTCAAAGAGATTAGAGTCATTGCCAGTCAAATGGGAGGGAACACCCTAAAAAGACTGCTGCCTCAGCTTGTATTCTAATAGACTTTGCAAGGGAAGTTTTGTTTTCTAATCAAATACCTACGGTCTTGAAAACTGGTAAGGTTATGCTTGTACTTCTAGATTTCTAATTTCTACGTAGAATTGTATCTGTATTTTAGATCTTACATTTATGGAATGTTGAAACATACCAACGTCCGTAACTGTGTTTAAAGCTGACACTTTAAAAAAAAAAAATGTAAAAATAAAATAAATTTAAAATTTAATTTTTCTGACAAAAAAAAAAAAAGTGTTTTGTAATGGGCTTGAATTAAAAAAAATGTGCATTGTTTTTATGCAAAAGCAATTCTAAATTAAGATTGCAGGGAAGCATATCTGTGTGAAGAAGCAGCGTGATGTGGAAAAACATGCTTTTGATTAGATTTGTGTTAAGGATGCACCAAATCCAGGATTCAGTTCAGGATTCGGCCAGGATTCGGCCTTTATCAGCAGGATTCGGATTCGGGCGAATCCTTCTGCCTGGCCGAACCGAATCCTAATTTGCATATGCAAATTAGGGCCAGGGAGCTAAATCACATGACTTTTTGGCACAAAACAAGGAAGTAAAAAATGTTTTCCCCTTCCCATCCATAATTTGCATATGCAAATTAGGGTTCGGATTCGGTTCGGTATTCGGCTAAATCTTTCGGGAAGGATTCGGGGGTTCGGACGAATCCAAAATAGTGGATTCGGTGCATCCCTAATTTGTGTATACTTAGGAGGCATCGGGCCTGCAGGGACACCTACGGTCTCCTCCTGCGCACCGACTCTTTCTGCCGCTTTTGGGCTTAGTGCCGCTCATGTCTTTTTGCGCTTGGAGCAATATTCGTACATTTAAAGGGGAAGAGGCTAATACAGCTATACGAAATATGTTGGCACTATATAAATACATGTTAACAATAATAAAATAATAATTATGCACTACCCAATGTAGGTCTGTTTTCATTGATCCTGGGTGCGGTTATTCAAGTCTGATCGTATCCTTGAATCACTGCCTGGACCGACCCTTGCCTGTTGCTGACCATTTTTCTGCATCTTGTTTCTGTACTGCATTTCCAATTGGTTTCACGCCAGTCTATTTATCCTGACTACGCTTCTGGTTGCCGATTGTGAATAGCTCAACCTGTTTGGCATTGACCTTGGCCTGTGACCCTGACTTCACACTGCTCTACCTGTCCGGTACTGACCTGGCCTGTTCCACAACAACACTTGCTGTTCCCCATCCCTCCAGTAAACTTTCAGTTCCCTTGCCTGCCCAGAATTCTCCCCTTGGTCCTCTCACATTAAGACCTGGTAGCATCCGAGTAGCGGACTGCTCCTCCCAAAATGAAAGGCGGCTGTTAAAGGCAGAAGAGTGATCTGTCACCGGGACTTTGGGGTTAGTTTTGGGATACAAAAGCCTTAGCAGATAAAAATACATTGCAAAATTTTATTTTTTTTTTAATTAGGAAAATGGATGACAATTTTAATTTTTTAACAATATGACCACTTTTATGCAGGAGTGACAAACTGCCAGCCAGAGGAAGCCTGATACACACGGTTATACAATAGCATCTGGCTATTTCTTAAGTTTGCTAAAAATCATTTAAACATTAAATAAACCCATTAGGTTTTGTTTTGCTACCAAATATAAATACATGAGTTTAGTTACCACCAAGTACAATTTACTGTTTTATCATTAGAGAGAAAAAGGAAATCATTTAAAAAACTGAAATTATTTGCTTAGATCAGGTTCAAATGTAGTAGGTAAGTAAACAGCACAATGTAATCAGACACCTCCAACACTCTTTCAAAGCATTTTGCTGCATTTGCACTTTAATGCTTTCTTTGAAATTCATGAGGATGCCGGGTTATAGAGGACTGCTGATTTGACATTACCTCTCATTACATTTCTCACATTCTGGTAGGAAGATACATTGATGCTTCAGAAATTAACCCAAGACAGTATTCCTGTTTTCTGAGTAATAAATATGGTTTCCCTTGAGAAAGGTCACAAGCAGTGACTGAAATATTGGTATCTGAGTTAGTTTTGTTTGTTTTTTTTTTTCCAAAACCTACAGAGTGCTATACTTTACTCTTGTTATAGATGTGTGTGTAGCTTTATCTTGCTACAAATTACAAACAATATGGAAAGATTAACATACTACATGCATCACATTATGCATTTTGTCCTTGGGATTATATTTTTTAATGATTTGCAATTTTCTTCTGTTTCTTTGTAGCTTTCAAATGGGGGTCACTGACACCATCTAAAAACAAATGCTCTGTAAGGCTACAAACGTATTGTTATTGCCACTTTTTATTACTTATTCTATTCAGTCCCTCTCCTATTCATATTCCAGTCTCTTATTCAAATCAATGCAGGGTTGCTAGGGTAATTTGTACCCTAGAAACCAAATTGCTGACACTGCAAACGAGAGAGCTGCTAAATAAAAAGCTAAATAACTATAAAACCACAAACCAATTGCAAATCGTCTCAGAATATCACTCTACATTATACTAAAAGTTAACGTGAACAACCCCTTTAAGCCTACACATCACAGAGGACAAGTGTGCCGTCTATGTAGAAAGGAGAATCCCTGATTTCACAGTGCTTGGAGGAGAGAAGACAGTGTTTAAAGAAGGGCTCTAACTGTGTGTGAGGAGAGACATGGTATATCCATGAATGTGAAAGGCAGAGAAGTTGCTCCATAAGTGGCTATAGCTGTGTGAAACTTCAGATTAATTCTGCTAAAGTAAGAAAAGGAGTGTGTTCAAAATGAGATGTAGAGTATGTAGGTACTGTAAAAAGATAGGGGCCTGTCAGGAATTGTTTCTTGTAGTTTTAGTGTATATTATTGTTATGTATTTGCACCAACAAATTCCACAGTGTTTAATAAAAAGTGGGTATAAAAATTGAACATACAGATTTACATACAGCCAAAAAACTAAGGAGGCCGTAACAAAAAGGGCTTGTTCTGTAGAAGATTAAAATACAGCAACAGAATACTAATTGTAGAAGAAATTACTGTGAAAATAAAAAGTCATTTAAAACTAGCCAACTAAAAATGTCACACAAGGACTTAAAGGGCAAGTCAATACAAAAATAAAAATTAGCCTAATAAAAAAACTTTATTCTAAGCAACTTTGCAATATTCATTCATTGCTAACTTTCTATGGTTTTTAAGTTATTTGTATATGTATTGCTATTAAAAGCAGTGTTTATCACTTTCTATTCTCTGCCCTGGTGTCTTAAGACTGTTGATACAATGTAAGGCAAGGCAGCTGATAAACAGTCTTGTCTTTGCTGGGGAACAAAGCTTGTTGCAACACTCTTTAAAAAGTAACAACTGGAAGTTAAGCAAATGCTGCAGTCAATATCAAATGTTTTTACAAATAACTTTAAAAGCACTGCAGATTTGTAATGAATGTATATTGAAAAGTTGCTTAGAATTATGTTTTCTTTTATTAGGCAAATGTTTATTTTAGGGTTGACTTGCTCTTTAAAGGGATTCGGTCATGATTTTTATGGTGTAGTTTTTATTTCTAAATTACACGGTTTATACTGCAAATAATTCACTCTACCATGTAAAATTTAATTCCTGAACCAAGTGTAGTTTTTTAAATTGTAATATTGGGGTGTAGGCAGCGGTCTAAATTAATTTTGCCTGGTCATGTGCTTCAGAAAGAGCCAGTGCGGCACTATGGGACTACTTTCTGACAGGCTGTTTCTCCTACTCAATGTAACTGAAGGAGTTGTAGTGGTGCATGGATTTTAACTATTCAATGCTGTTATTTCTACCAGCGAGCTGTTATCTGGTTACCTTCCGACAGTGCTACGAAACATGTTGGCACTATAGAAATACATGTTAATAACAAATAAATTGTTCTGCTGATGGACTGTAGGGGGGAGGGAGGAGGCAATATCCCTGCAAAATATTTTGACACTATATAAATACATAACAATAATAATAGCACTCCAACTTGCAGTGCAGCAATAAACAGTGACTTAAGTTTATCAGCACATGACTGGGGGCACCTGGGAAACTGGCAATATGTCTAGCTCCATGACAGATTTCAAAATTAATTATAAAAGAAAAAAACAAAAACTGTTTGCTCTGTTGAAAAACAGATTTCACTGCAGAGGTCTGCTGGGGCAGCACTAGTAAATGATGCATTTAGAATGCATCCTTATAAATTGTATAGTAATATTTAAATATTATACAAGGGGCAAAAGATTCAATAAAAAAACATTAAAATACTATTGTAGCAAAGGGTCTATTTTGAGCAGTTTGCCCTGGCAAAACACTTCAACTAGTTGCAAACAAAATATATTTTTTATATATTTAGGTAGCCAAAATGCCTATAAAATAATCTTTAGGCATGGAGCCACATATATGGGTAGCAGACATATGTTACGTCCTAAGAACGGGCAAGAGAAGTCAGAGCTGTGAATGCACAAGATAAGAATGAAGTAATCCGGAAACATATGTCAAGCATTTGTATATTTCCTGCTTGTGGCTTTTATCTGTCCAAGCTCCTGACAGAAGTGAAGACTTTCCAAAGTGTGAACTAAAAACCCATGCACTTTGTTTACTGATCAGACCTTGTGGCTCAGACAAGTATATCAGCACATAGTATCTCACACAGCAATAAGAGGGAAGGGATAAGGGAACAACAAAATTCACTTTTAAGCCCAATATTTAATCAATTGTCATTATAGGTGCCCTAGGGCTAATTCCTGCAATTATTTCATCATACAGGCTTATTGTTTGCACTTGGCATTACTTTGCATGCATATATTACGTTCTCGGGGTAGGACTCTTAAAACAACGCAGCAGAAGTTCTCCTTCTCTGTTAATCAACTGGCATGGACTACATTGTGAAAAGAGTGAGAAACAGAAGTGCAGAGACTATAAACAGCCAGAAAATGCGTTTTTCAATGACACTTGAAAAACGTATTTTAAAAAAAGATATTAAATGAATTTGCATGGAAAAGTTATTTTTTTCCATTATCCAAATATTCCCTACAAATCCTCTACTCACGAGTACAGTGCCCATGAGCCTCAGCCAGCAAACCAAATGCACCAATAGAAACCCTTCATGTTCTTGGCCATATACAGTTAACTATATGTCACAAACATGCCCGCAATTTGCATGAACAGAGGATGAATGGGCATCCCCTACGGGTACGTGAACAGCCAACACATCACCCAGCAGAGAGTGATGCAGGAAAGAGGCCATTCTCCACACGCCTTATCCCTATTCCGCCCACTGGCACGTACCTCTCTTTAGCTCACTCACCGCCCTGCGCACAAGGCCAGGCCCCCGGCGGATCTCCCCGTACAGTATGAGCACGGAGCACCGCAGATGCCCGGGACCCGCCCGAGTCGCCGCCATTTTGCAAGTGACATCACTCCGCAAAGCGACACGGGAATTAAGTCAGCGCCGGCCAGTCAGGAACGGGTAAGGAGCTGACGGGACACGCCCACTTAGAGTGAGGGGAGAATTGAGGGGTTGAGCGGCGTTTCCACATATTTTCACTTCATGTTATTCGTAATACACATGTTCAGTTATATCAAGCAAGCTGGTTTTTATGAAAGCCCAGGTAGGGTTCGTCTGTATGTCTTTTATTAAGGGATACTGTCATGGGACCCCCCCCCAAATGTATCAGTTAATAGTGCTGCTCCAGTAGACTTCTGCACTGAAATCCATTATTCAAAAGAGCAAACAGATTTTTTTTAGTATTTCGTTTGGAAATCTGTCCTGGGTCTAGACATACTGTCAATTTCCCAGCTGGTCCCAGTCATGTGACTTGTGCTCTGATAAACTTCACTCACTCTTTACTGCTGTACTGCAAGTTGGAGTGATATCGTCCCCTCCCTTTTCCCCCCAGTAGCCTAACAACAGAACAATGGGAAGTTAACCAGATAACAGCTCCCAGCCTAACACAAGACAACAAAACTGAATCTAAAAAAATCTGTTTGCTCTTTTGAATAATGGATTTCAGTGCAGAAGTCTACTGGAGCAGTAGTATTAACTTATGCATTTTGAACCTTGACAGTATCCCTTTAAAGGGGTTGTTCACCTTTGAGTTAACTGTTAGCATGACGTAGAGAGTGATACAATGAAGCAATTTGCAATTTGTTTTCATTTTTTATTATTATTTTTTTTTTTTTAGTTAATTAGCTTTTTATTCAGCAGCTTTCCAGTTTGCAATTTCAGCAATCATGCTCCTAGGGTCCAAATTACCCTAGCAACCATACACTGATTCGAATAAGAGACTGGACTATAAATAGAAGGACCAAATAGAAAGATGAGTAATAAACAGTAGCAATAACAATACATTTGTAGCTTTATAGGGCATTAGTTTTTAGATGGGGGTCACTGAAACCCATTTGAAAGCTGGAAAGAGTCAGAAGAAGAAGTCAAATAACTAAAAAAAAATTTAAAGTAATTAAAGAAGACCAATTGAAAAGTTGCTTAGCATTGTCCATTCTTTAATATACTAAAAGTTAACTTGAAGGTAAACTACCCCTTTAAGTTGTAGGTTCACCAACTTCCCAACCACAACAGAATAATTCCATGATACAGATGTTAAATTGCCATTTACATGACCGTGTCATCCTGTGCTCTGATTCCTTGATTCTTCTAACATTCTGAGTTTAGGATCGCCGTAGTCTCTGCCAGAACCAGGGGTTGGCAGAAGAGGCATGTGCCTAGGGTGCAACGAAGTGGGGGCATCAAGTATGTTCCTCTCCTTTCAGCCTACCCCTGGTCCCGACCCTTTCTTGCCCATCAGCATTCTGCTCTCTTCCCCCTTCACAAACTGAAATATTTCCTGGAACCAAACAAATGCACAGTTCATGACGTGTACGCATGTGCAGTGCACTTGAAGCCCTGCCCGCAAGGGGTTAAGCCATCAGGGTTGCCTTGGGTGCCCGGCTGGCTTGGCCTGGGCCTGCTCCTTTATACATTATAACTTTTACTATTCATATTATTCTTTGCCTGGGTTTTTGGGGTTGGTATTCTTGATTCATTACAGGTCAATATTTGGGCAAGTGATCCTTTAAGGGAAAATAAAGGCTTTTCTACAAAGTTTAGGGATTCCAACACACACACAGTTTTGGTTTATTAACCATTATTATTATTAATAGCTAAATTGGTTGGCACATTAAACATACAGAATTACATTTGTAATTACTTCGCTAGCGTTCACGGCACTCCGCCAGGCGAATTTTCACCAGCGCTACGCAAATTTACTAAAGTGCGAATTTACGCTCAGGTCGGCAAACGGTAGCATAGTTGCGCTAGTGTTGCTTCGCTAGGCAGAGCGCTGTTTAGCTAGCAAAGCCTAATTTACATACGGCGGGAACTTTAACTTATAATAGAAGTATATGTTACAGCCATAATAAATTTGTCCTATTGCCCTACATGTGCCCCCTGTATAGTTGTGTTGCCATATGTTAGGAAATGTAGGGGGGAAGGAGGGTAACCCCCCCCAAAAAAATTGATCTTTTTCAGTCTATCACCCTCCTATGCTAAAATACGCCGGCGTTTTTTTGGGACTTAGAAAAAAAATTTGACATTTTTTTTTCAACCTCCTATCTATTGTATTGAACTTGGCCTGGTCTGACCAGGCGAAGTAACGTCTAACGTAAGTGCTAACGTTGAGGAAAATGTTCATCTTAGTGAATTTGCGAATTTACGATCCTTCGTCAGTGCGCAACTTCACCTGGCGTAAGGGTGCGAAGTTGCGCAAGTCTATCTACTTCGCTAGCGAAAATTCACCAGAGTCGGTGTTAGTGAATCTGCGAAGTTGCGAAATTATGTCACGCTGGTGAATTAGCGCTCACGTTAGATGCTTCGCGCTTTAGTGAATTTGCCCCAAAGAATATAAATGTCACAATATAAGGCTGATTAGTAATTAATACAGATAATTACTACAGGGCAGCACAGAAACCAGTGCAACTAGCATCTGAATTTAATAACCAGCCCTGTAGAATCAGCTTATATTACAGACCAACCTAATTTTCTGCTTGATTATTTGTGACAATCCCTAAGCTTAGCTTCTCAACAGCTGCTTAGTAGGGATGGCGCGAACCGTGGAAAAAATGTTCGCGAACATATTCACGAACTTGCGACAAAACGCGCGAACGGTTCGCGAACGTTGCGAACCCCATAGACTTCAATGGGAAGGCGAACTTTAAAAGCTAAAAAAGACATTTCTGGCCAGAAAAATGATTTTAAAGTTGTTTAAAGGGTGCAACGACCTGGACAGTGGCCTGCCAGAGGGGGATCAAGGGCAAAAATGTATCTGAAAAATCCAATAGTCGCAGCCACTGAAGCACAGAAAAAATATGCCATATAAATGCTGAAAATAGTCGCAGCCACTGAAACACAGAAAAAATATGCCATATAAATGCTGAAAATAGTCGCAGCCACTGAAGAACAGAAAAAATATGCCATATAAATGCTGAAAATAGTCGCAGCCACTGAAGCACAGAAAAAATACAGGTCAATGTATGGCAGTTGTTTGAAGAACAGTAGATTACTAGCCAGCAAAGCTACCTAACCTAAAATGTCCCTCAAATCCCTGCAGACTTCTGTCCCTCCAATACAGAGCAGTATCAAGCAGATTACTAGCCAGCAAACTTTCAACTTTCCCTGAAATCACTAACAGCTCTCTCCCTACACTAACTCTTCCAAGCAGCACACACAGACAGAATGAAAAAATGCTGCAGGGCTTCAGTTTATATATGGAAGGGGAGTGGTCCAGGGGGTGTGGGGGTGGTCCAGGAGGGAGAGCTTCCTGATTGGCTGCCATGTATCTGCTGGTCTGGGGTGAGAGGGCAAAAAAAAGCGGCGACTATGCGCGAACCCGAAATGGCGAACGTCGCGCGACGTTCGCGAATATTCTGCGAGCGCGAACAGCGGATGTTCGCGCGCGAACAGTTCGCGCCATCCCTACTGCTCAGAGCCCACTGAGAATGTGATTGTCGCAGACCCCTGTAACAAGTGTGAAGTCCTGGATCATTGCGGCTGTTGACAAGCTGAAACTTTAGGCTGGTGCAATAAGTTCAGTATATAAAACATGCCATTTTTAGCCCTATTCATTTTTAGTGTTCTCCTTTAACACCTTAAGACCCTAGATAGATGTAATTTTTAGTAACTTTTTGGGAAAAAAAGCCCCTATTGCCTTCAACTGCTCTAGCACTGATCCTCTTGGAAGCCAAGTGGTCATTGGTTGTGCTGCCTGTTTCTGAAGCTGGAGCCCATTACATACCAGAGTAAGAGTGACATCGGTGACATTGGTTTGTACTTATTAGCTAGTACAAAGAATATTTGAGTATGTTATCATTCCTTTATCTCTAGTACATTGCAGGTAAATACCTGCTGTGACCTTTATTTTTTTTGTTTTGGATCATTAAGTATAGTGTTAATACAATAGGATTCAGGACACTGAACCCAACTGTCAAAATCAGGAATGTCCCATGGAATTCAAAAGGGTTTCCACTCCAAATAATATTGAAGACGTTGTTTACATTTGTTTAGTTGTTTTAAGATTTTCACAATAAACAAATATCTTTTTCAATTGCTTTTCATCTTTTTTTGTTTTTTTTTTGCAGTTTTCAGATTTTAACCATAAACAAATATCTTTTTCAATTGCTTTTCATCTTTTTTTTTTTTTTTTTTTTTTTTTTTTGCAGTTTTCCCAAAATTCAAGTTTAATGTTCCTGTCTCTGATGTTTCAGTCTGGCAGCTCAGTGATCCAGCAGCTGAATCTGAACAGTTACAATTTGCTACATTTAATTGATACAATTAGTTGACATATTTCTCAGCAGTATCTGTGCAACTATTGTATCAATTTCTAACAGCTGCCTTTAATGAAACTTGGGGACTCTGCTCAGCAGTGCTGAAGATAAATGTATCTATTTAAAACAGTTCACAGAGCTACTTTAGAAGGTTAAAAATTAAAGGGGTTGTTCACCTTCAAACAACTAGTTGTTTTCAGATAGATCACCAGAAATAACAACTTTTTCCAATTATTGTTTTTCTAATATTGAAGTGTAAAGTGTCATTTTTCACCTTCTAAAGCAGCTATGGGAGGGGGGGTCGCCGACCCCCCAACTGTTCTAAACTGATACATTTAATGGATACATTTCTTATCTTTGTCCCTGCTGAGCAGAATATCTGGGTTTCATTACAGGCAGCTGTTAGAATTGATACAATAGTTGCTAATACTCCAGAGATGCTGCTGAGAAATGTATCAATTAAATGTTGCAAAATTGTATGAGTTTAGAGCCTGCACCTGAATTACTGAGTTGCCTGACAAACACCAGAGTTGCCAACATTCAACTTTAAACTTAGATTTTGGAAAAACAGTAAAAGATAAATAATGGAAAGTAATTGAAAAAAGACTTTATTTCTGGGGAACAATTTGAAAACAAATGAACAGAAAAAAGTGTTTGGAAGGTGAACAACCCCTGTAAATATATATACAAGTTTGGTAAGATTCTTTAATATGCCACTTCATTTCATATAAACTATCTGTTGCTCAAGTATTAAATTTGGGGGTATAGTTTTCCTTTAACTGTAATTTTATACCTCTCAACAGGGCTGCCATCAGTGGGGGAAAGAGGAGACTACTGTCCTGGGCCAGGATGGTTTGGGGAGTTATGGGCGGGTCCGTCTGTGTTGCACTTGCATAGTCAGGGCCCTGTCATCACTAAGCTGAAGACTTCGGATGGAAAGGTGGACTGGAACTCCAATGCCAGCATCTTGCTTCCTGTGCTCTGATCCATTTCCGGTAAAGCTGCATGGGGATTGGATTGGTGAAGTTTGAACTTCCCCTCTAGTTTATCCAATCATAATAAGGCTTTCCTGGGACTTACATTTCACTGGTGAATCAGTCTGTCTGTTTGCTCTGTTTAGCTAAAAAAATAGAATTCTTAAATTTAAAGGGATCCTGTCATGGGAAAGAATTTTTTTTTTCAAAATGCATGCGTTAATAGTGCTGTTCCAGAAGAATTCTGCATTGAAATCCATTTCTCAAAAGAGCAAACAGATTTTTTTATATTTCATTTTGAAATCTGACATGGGGCTAGACATATTGTCAATTTCCCGGCTGCCCCTGGTCATGTGACTTGTGCTCTGATAAACTTCAATCACTCTTTACTGCTGTACTGCAAGTTGGAGTAATATCACCCCCTCCCTTTCCCCCACCCAGCAGCCTAATAAAAGAACAATGGGAAGGTAACTAGATAACAGCTCCCTAACACAAGATAACAGCTGCCTGGTAGATCTAAGAACAGCACTCAATAGTAAAATCCATGTCCCACTGCGTACTATTCAGTTACATTGAGAAGGAAAAACAACAGCCTGCCAGAAAGCAGTTCCCTCCTGAAGTGCTGGCACAAGTCACATGACTGGGCAGCTGGGAAATTGACAAAATGGCTATCCCCATGTTAGATTTCAAAACTGAATATAAAAAAATCTGTTTGCTCTTTTGAGAAATGGATTTCAATGCAGACGTTTACTGGAGCAGCACTATTAACTGATGCATTAAAAAAAAAAAACATGTTTTCCCATGACAGTTTCCCTTTAAATTAAATCAATAGGCAAAAAGTATGCTCAGCACAAGCCTTGCGTTGAAGAAGGATGAATTCTGTCCCTTTAAAGTGATACTGACACTAAAAAACTACTTTTTATAATATGAATGTACATCAAAAAGTCACCTATAGGTCATGTTGTTTTTTGCTAAGAAGTTTGTTTTTGTCAGTAATTGGTACTTGAAGTTCCAAAACCTGTTTTGCCATCCTGACTGTCCCATCTCAGCCTGTAAGTTTCTAATGCTAATGGACTCCTGCTGCACAAATATGGAAGCCCCCTTAAGACAAACACAGGGAGTCAGATAGGGCATGTAAGAGCTTTGGGCAAATACTTTATGGCAAAATTATAAGTAGCATACAAAGTAAATTTTATGATAGATTTGGGTTTAATTTCTGGTGCCAGTCTCTCTTTAACTCTGAACAGCAGTGATCGTTTGCTATAAATACTTTGTACCCAAATATCACAAGCAAATAACCAAATCATATAAGTGTTATACTAACAGTGAGCATGCATGGGCAGCATGGTGGAACAATTCTTGCATTACTGTCTTGCAGCACTAGAATCCTATATGTAATTTCAGCCAGGGCCCTACCTGCAAGTAGTTTTTATGTTTTACTTGTTCTTGAGTGGGTTTCCTCCCACTTTCCAAAAATACAGGCAATTAAACTCCACTGGATCAAGGGCTGATGAGAATAATGTATAATCTATTCTATATGAATATGTTGGTGCAGTATAAAAAATGTGAGCAGAATAATTGCGCTGACATTGAGGCTGAGCTTTGTCATTGAAAGCGTGTCACGTTTTTTTGTTCATAAAAATTTCCTGCTCCTTATGCAAACACTCAAACAGTAAAACACCAACAGTAAAAATATATTGTCTGAAAACTGGTGAACCATTAAATTGCGTGCTACTGCGAGTTTCCTTTGACAAACACACCTTTGCGATGCTCAGTTTTCTTTCTCTTGGTTCTTTTAGAAGCAAACACATTACAAAGTTTTGAAATCCCTTAGACTTAGTTTAAATGGTTGGCGACACATATGACTACTATACATAGGGGCAGATTTACTATTGGTCGAATTTCGAATTTAAAAAAAATTCGAAATTCGGCCATGGGAATAGTGGGTGAAGTAAAATCCTTAGAATTCGAATATCGAATTCAAAGGATTTTACCTCAATTCGAGTTATTGAACGATCGAATAGGAAAAATTCGATCGATCAATTAATCATTCGAACCGATCGATTAATCGTTCAAATTGATCAATTCGAACGATCAAATTTTTTTTATTCGATCAAAAATAATGATACCCAATTCAGCAGCTTAGATCTGGCGAACTAGGTGGTTGAATAGAATTTTAAAGGGAAGTAATTCGACCATCGAATAGTCGAATATTTGAATAAAATTTTATTTGAATAAAATTTTATTTGAAAATTCGAATTATTCAAATTTGAATATTCGATGGTCGAATTTGCCTAATTTGCATATTCGAAGACTCAAATTCAAATTTTAAAAAAATTCGATCGAACTTCGAATTCTTCATGTGAATTTAGTAAATCTGCCCCATACTGTAGCATTGAGGATTTTATTTTGCTTTTAATGTGTTTTAATTCATAAAGGGGGCACAGATGTACTGGGTGTCAAATAAATTCACTAAACCCCAGGCAGACCAAATGTACAGGATCACAAAAGTCAAGTGGGTTTCTGATTGGTCAGTCCCCTGCACAATTCGGCATATTTTTTGTTTTTAATTTACTGTTTAGTACAGTCACCTCACAAAATAATATAAACATGTGTATGATTGCGGAATAAGAGATTCATTCATGGGCTATTTTCCATCAGAATAATGATATTAATTAGGTTTCATGTCACTGTCATATTTCATTAGCAGGAGATTAAATTATATTTAGTGAATAGTTAAGACCTGTCACTCTGACTTTCTTTAGTTTTCTATTGAAACAATAATTAAAGGGATTAGTAGGCCTTAGTTGGATCAAAGTGATATGATGAGAGTAATATGTTACTGACAGAGTGCTTCAGCATGTATTTCCCTGTGTTAAGGCAGACAGGGGTGCTCCACCTCAGGCGGCAGGGCCCTAGTGGTTACCAGGGGACAGAAAAAATGTTGCTCCTGGTAACTAAGAGTCGAATTTCCGCTTTTCAAACCCGGAAATTCGTCTTGTCTAGTGCAGAGATTGCACACTCTGCACTAGCGACGTTGAATACCCCCGATCCCTCACGCACTACGTGGACTGCCACCAACCCCCTCCAGCACTGAATGCCGTAAGGATGGGTGGAGCGGCAAAAGGAAGGTCGCTTCAAGCGTTAAAATGATCAGGATCGCACCTGAAGGGAGAGCTGCAAATTGCTACCCTTATCCTACCGTGCTTCTGAGGAATGGCTTTTAGGGACACATCCACTGCTTATTTGTAACAGGCCAAAGAGGAGCTATTAGGAGCTCAAAAAAGATATCATGTAAAAAGGTAGCTATCAAGTGTTTATTTATGCACTATTTGATGACTTTTGCTTTAAAGCAACAAAAAGAGTGCAATTTCCTTTAAAGCCGACCTGTCAGCTAGACATAAAAAAGCTATATAATAAAAGTAATTTGCAAAATAACATGAAACTCAAATTCTTTTTTTTATTTATTAAAACATCCATACCTGTTATAGACTCAGCTGTTAATCATATGCTTGCTCCTCCTCTTTCACTTTCCATTCTGCACTTCCTAGATGTCACTGCCCTCCTCACATCCCCCTTCCTCCTCACCATCTAATTGTGTAGCCAGTGCTTGGGCATGGGCATCTAGTGCCTCATTCTGGTGCATAAACAAGATTTTGCCATGATGCAAAGTTTAAACAGTGTCCAAAAAATGTCACCTGCCTTTGTGATATGATTTCCAAGACTAAAAGAACCAAGATTTAAATAGTTTACATAGTGCAAGTAAAGTTTATTTACTTTTTACATAGGATTTTAAATAATTTCTTAAGTTTGGCAAGTTGCCAACAGCAATGATTTGATATCATTAAGTGTTTCTTATAGGTAAGGCCCTTGAACATAAACCATA
>CM044432.1:97648487-97672691 GCA_024363595.1 Xenopus borealis | reverse complement strand
ACGTGTCATATCACATCTTCTCAAGCAGCTGTTTTTTTAGTGAATTTCTCTTGGAAATTTGCAGTCAATTACTCAGCCTTAAATGGGTTGCTCAACTTTGAGTTCACTTTTAGTATGATGTAGAGAATGATATCCTGAGACAATTTGCAATTGGTTTTAATTTTTTATTATTTGTGGTTTTTTACTTATTTAGTTTTTTATTCACCAGCTCTCCAGTTTGCAATGTTTTGCAATCTAGTTGCTAGGGTTCAAAGTACCCTAGCAATCATGCATGGATTTGAATAAGAGACTGGAATATGAACAGGAGGAGTCTGAATAGAAATATGAGTAATAACAAGTAGCAATAACAATATATCTGTAGCCCTACAGAACATTTATTTTTTATATGGGGTCAGTGACCCCTATTTGAAAGCTGGATAGAGTCAGAAGAAGAAGGCAAAACACTATAAAAATAATGGAGACCAATTGAAAAGTTGCTTAGAATTAGCTCTACTATAACATACTAAAAGTTAATTGTAAGGTGAACCACAAATAGACTTTTTCCAATTAATTTCTATTTTCTATTTGTATTTTCTAATATTTAAGTATAAAGATTCATTTTTCACCTTCTAAAGCAGATCTGTAAGGGGGGGGTGTCGCCAACACTTTAGCTGTTCTAAATTGATACATTTAGTTGATACATATATCTGTCTGCTGAGCAGAATCCCTGAGTTTCATTAAAGGCAGCTGTTGATACAAGATACAGAATAGTTGCTAATACTCCACAGATACTACTGAGAAATGTATCAACCAATTGTATAGCTTAGGGTAAGGCCATATGTGGAGATTTCGGGGGGATCTGTCGCCTGGCGACTAATCGCCGCAACAAATCTTCCCGATTAGCTTTGTAGTGGTGCACACCCGCTACACGTAAAGTCGCCTGCGCTTATTCACACGCGGCAACGTGATTTTTAAAGTCGCTCAAAATTGCCTGGTCTCCCCGAAATCTCCATGTGTGGCCTTACCCTTAAACGTAGCAAATTGTAATAGTTCAGAATGCTCCTGGATCACTGAGCTGCCAGACTGAGACACCTGAGACAGGAACACTACACTTCTTACACTTCAGTTTTGGGAAAACTGTAAAAAATAAATGATGGAAAGCTATTGAAACAAGTCATTGTTAATGGTGAACAAGTCAACAAAATCTCTCCATAGACGCAACAATCTTTCCCTGCCGAACGACCGATCTTAGGGAAGTCTGACCAATCTCAAATTATCGTGTGGTTAGTGGGATACAAACGATCGTACATCTTACGATTTTTCATCCGACATCGGTCAGGTTAGAAAATCTTTATCGGTCCCCATGCAATCTACCTATGTTTGCAATGTTTGCAGGGCCAAGCAGGCAGCGATCCTTCAGTTTTTCTGGCAATATCGCCTGAAATGGTCTTTTTAGTTGATGGACACATCGGACATTTTAACGATCGTTTTGAGACAATCGTGGTCTCACGATAACTATTGGATCTTTCAAAAATCTTTACGTCCATGGCCAGCTTATAAAAGTGTTTGGAAGGTGAACAACCCATTCAAAGCAAGCAACTTTTGCTTGTAAATTTTCACGTTAACTAAAAGGCTATTTTCTGATTCATATGGGAAATTGAAAAATTTGAAATGTTGAAAGATGAGTATTGTGTGTCATTTGTGTATTTCTAGCTTTGCTGCAGTTTTCACCTATAGTCAAATGGAAAAATAGAGCAGAATAAACTTTAGCTGCAGTTTCTGCTTTACTTTTAGGGTTAGTCCACACGGGGAGATTTGTCGCCTGGTGACTAATCTCCGCGAAACGCTTCCCCTTCCAGCTGCTTTAATGAAGAATCACCTGTTCCTATTCACATGCGGTGCTGCGTTTTTCCGAAATCGCTCTAAATTGCCTAACAAGGCAATTTGTGCAAAATGTGCATAAAAGACGTTTTATATTAAAAAAAAAATTATAATGATACAATTCACCGTTTAGTTTTAGCAGGATTTTCTTCTTTATTCTTTAAATGGTATTGTTCAGTATCATGGTTTAGGGAAAGTCTACAAAAAGCTATCTCAGAGGTTTAAACTGTCAGTTTCAACTGTAAGGAATGTAATCTGGAAGTGGAAGGCACAGTTGCTATAAAATCCAGGTTTGGCAGGCTAAGAAAAATACAGGAGCAGAATATGGGGAGGATTGAGTGAATGGTTACAGACAACCCAAAGATCACCTCCAAAGACCTGCAAGAACATCTTTCTGCAGATGGTCTATCTGTACATCATTCTACAATTCAGCTAAATTTGCACAAGGAGCATCTGTATGGCAGGGTGATGAGAAAGAAGCCCTTTATGTACTCATGCCACAGAGTCACATGTTGCATGCAAAAGCTCATTTAGACAAGCCACAGTAATTTTTGAACAAAGTGCTTTGGATGGATGAGTGACAAAAATTTAGTTGTTTGGTCTTAACAAAAAGTGCTTTGCATGGCGAAAGGAGAAAAATGCATTCCAAAAACAGGAAAACACCTGCAAATTTTGTAGAGGTTCCATCATGCTGTGGGGCTAGTTCAGGCACCTGGGTCCTTGTAAAGTTGAGGGCTGGATGAATTCAACCCAATATCAACAAATTCTTCAGGATAATGTTCAAGCATGAGCCACAAAGTTGAAGTTACTCAGGGGTTGGATATTCCAACAAGACAATGACCCTAAACACAGTTTGAAATCTACAACGGCATTTATGCAGTGGGAGAAGTACAATATTCTGGAATGGCCGTTACAGTCCCCCATCTTGAATATCATCAAAAATCTATGGGATGATTTGAAGCAGGTTGCCCATGCCTGTCAGCCATTAAATTTAAATAAACTGGAGAGATTTTGAATGGACAAATGGTCAAAAATACTGCCATACAGAATCTAGACTCTCATCAAAGGCTATAGGAGGCGTCTAGAGGCTGTTACATTTGCAAAAGGAGGCTCAAATAAATATTATTGTGATCTCTGTTGGGGTGCCCAAATTTATAGGGATGCACTGAATCGAGGATTCGGTTCAGTATTCGACCAGGATTCAGCCAATCCTTAAAATCATCACAAAATGAGGAAGTAAAAATGCGCGGCTCTCTTTTTACCTTCCTCCTCACTAATTTGCATATGCAAATTAGGGTTCGGATTCAGTTCGATATTCGGCCAAATCTTTCGAGGGATCAGCCGAATCCAAAATAGTGGATTCTGTGCATCCCTACAAATGTACCAAACTGGAACAATTGGTTAGTGCTCACGCAAACCACTATTTCAACAGGTACCCGTGCAGAGTCATCCACTCTAACTGGCTGAAATATCAGTAACGAAGTCACAAACGACATTTCAGGCCTGCATGGCCTTTTATCAAGTCATGCAATAAAGGCTTTTTATGATTTCACAAGATTTGGATGGTGCTGTGACTTTGTTACTGTCCCTACAAATGTATGCACCTGTCTAGTTTTGTTATGATGCATATTGCAAATCTTCTGTTTATCCAATAAACTTTGTCATTGCTGAAATACTACTGTTTCCATAAGGCATGTTCTATAGTAAAGAAAGTTGCTACTTTGAAAGCTCAGCCTATGATAAACAAAACTCCAAATAATTAGGTGGGGTTCCCAAACCATTTCATATGACTGTATTATTACAGAGAAAAAAAAAATTTGTTCTTTATAAGGAATTACTACATCATTCTAGTGAATTTTTTATAATGTATTTAACATTATAAGCTATGATATAGCAATGTAGGGATAAATTGGATAAATCGAATTCGTTAATGTGCAATGAAGATGCAGTGAAGAACTGCTGAGCAGAATATTAGTGGCCTTATAAATGGCCTTACAGATTCAACATCTGACTTCTAAGATTACTTTTATAGAATTCCAACAAAAAAAAATAGCTTTTCATTAAGTTGATGGTTGTAAAGTAAACCATAAGTGCAGTTTACATGCATATTTAAACAGAATGGAACACTTACAAGCTGTGGTTGCAAGCCATATATCAAACTCAGGCTCTGTTTTGTGTTTTACCTTAGAAGTGCTAACCAAAGATCACTTTATCCTGTAATTTCAAGGCAGGAGTATGGGTCATTTAAAGTCAAATAGCATTTTAGACATTGCAGTGTTAGTTTTGCTTCAAAGCATCAACTGCTTAATAAGCTGGTATTTAATACCATCTAATGCTTTCCTTTTTTTATGGAACCAAAGAGCGTGCAGGTTTTTTGTAAGCAATGTAATACTGTAAGAGATGGCTAATATTTCATGGTTTATTACATTCTGTTTTAGTTTTTATATTAACAGAAAGTTGACAGTTGATGTTATTTTGATTACTGCCCTGTGCAGTATTTGCAAAGTAGTCTTAAACCAATTGATTACAATGTAAGGAAGAGACTTCAAAAACAATGGTAGTGCAGAGCAAAACTGTATGAAGTCTAATGACCTTGGGACTACTTTATGGCTCATTAGCTGGACCCCTGGGAAATGTTTAGGAGCCTTATTGTCTGCTTCAGTAGTATGATCCTTTAGTTACAGAACTGAAAATATTTACTAGGAATAATCTAGTATTCTACAATCTGGTAGTATCAGCAGGTGATATTTGCAACAGAATGGAGCAACTGCAAGCATTGCCTGCAAACCTAAATGATTTTTTTTGCAGTTTGCACCAGTGTTTCATATTTATCTCCGGTGCATGAACATAGAGCTGACCCTCTACTGCAGTGATCCCAAACCAGTGGTTTATGCGCTACATGTTGCTCACCAACCCCTTGGATGTTATTCTATCTGATCAAGACAGAACATTGTACTAGTGCTTATGTTTCCTGTGTGCTGCTAATTTGATTTCTTTTTATTTATTTTATAGCATCATTGTTTTGGTATGTTCTTATTTCACTAACCTTAAGTAATCTTCTACACTCGTAACCAAGTGTGGCTCTATCATTTGTAGATTGCCGATCTATAGCTATGAGCATATATGGTTTGTGTGAAAGAGTGGAGGGGTGTGTATGTATGCTGGGTTTTAATTTGGAGGGGTTGAACTGGATGGACTTTGTCTTTTTTCAACCCAATTTAACTATGTAACAGCCGACTCAGCATTCGGCGACAAAGCTGGCAATGGGTTGTCTCAATGAACAAATATTTTTTCCATTGTATGCAATTTTTGGGTATAGCTAAAATGCACATAGAGAACATACAATTTGTTTAGTAATCAGTGAGTAATTAAAGGGAGATATTGCTTTCAAGGATCACAGAGCCTGTGGACACTTGTTGGCATTGTTGTAGAGTTGTAAAGGTCACCCAAAGGGAGCAGTATCTTTTATTGCAAAAACGTAACCAGTATGGATAATTTACACTAATTATGCATATATTCTGTAAGCGTAAATAATCCCATCAGAGGTAATTGGTTCTGCCACAACTACAACTCTCTCTGATCCTGAACTGATAGCTGTGTGTGTGTGTGTTTTTTTTTTTAACAGTACTTTTCGGTTTTTGCCATATTTAGAAGTGGAATATTAATCAGCATTTTACAGAGATTATCACCCATATTAGTCCTTGTCCTAATGGAGTTTACAATTTATATATCCCATTCCCACCCAATTTAAGGTTCAATTTCATCAGGAGAAAATAAAACTTGAATGTTATTTTTAGTCACTATCGGGGGGTAAACATTGTACAGTGGTCTCCAAAAAGTGCGTACTCTATATTCTTAAACCTTAGTTATTCAAATTTGGCGTTTGGCCATTCAGATTTAAACCACTGAATACAAGTGACCTTAATGAGTAAAGTGAAGTTACTGTTGTATTGGTGGAATGTATACGCATTTACACTCCAGATTCAAGATCGCAGAATTTTTGACTAATCCCAATTAAAGACAGCCCACCCCTTGAGTGCCTGATTTTGAACTGTTCACAGTTGCCACCTTTCCTAAACTTTTACCAGCCTTGAGTTGGGGGTTGGACACTCAATCTTTTTGTGGGCCCTAAAATGATTTTGTAACTGCTGCTTATACAGGTATCTGTTATTTGGAAACACATTATCTTTGACGCTTCCAAGTATTGGAAGGCCATCTCGTATGGACTCCATTTTAAAGGGGTTGTTCACCTTTGAGTTAACTTTTAGTATAATGTAGAGAGGGATATTCTGAGACCATTTGCAATTGGTTTTAATTTTTTATTATTTGTGGTTTTATAGTTATATAGCTTTTTATTCAACAGCTCTCTAGTTTGCAGTGTCAGCAATTTGGTTTCTAGGGTACAAATTACCCTAGCAACCCTGCATTGATTTGAATAAGAGAATGGTATATGAATAGGAGAGGGACTGAATAGAACGATAAGTAATAAAAAGTGGCAATAACAATAAATTTGTAGCTTTACAGAGCATTTGTTTTTAGATGGTGTCAGCGACCCCCATTTGAAAGCTGCAAAGAAACAGAAGAAAATTGCAAATCATTAAAAAACTATGAAAAATAAATAATGAAGATCAATTGAAAAGTTTCTTAGAATTGGCCCTTCTACAATATACTAAAAGTTAACTTGAAGGTGAACCACCCCTTTAATCAAATATTTCAAGGTTTAGAAATGATTTTCATTTTCTCTGTAATAATATTAGTACATTGTACTTGATCCCAACTAAGATATAATAAAAACTTATTGGGAGCATAATAAACCTATTTGGTTTATGTATGTTTAAATATTTGTAAGCAGACTGAAGGTATGGAGATCCAAATTATGGTATGGAAAGAACCCTTATCTGGAAAACTGTTTATGTTCTCAGCTTTAATAATGTACTACTATACAACATATGCACTTCAAAATATAAACATTTTTGTTTTCAGGAAATACATGGGATAGAAGTATTGAGCATTAAAGCTGCCAGACATTAAGCTTGATGGCATCTCTTGTACACAATTGTTATTGAATTGTGCTTTAGTACTTACCTTTATTAGCTGAACTGATATATGACTTTCCTGCCAACGTCTTTCTACTTCTTTGATCGCAGACTCGGTTTATTGGATTTTGTTCTAATTTTGGAACAAGATAAAATAGCAGATGCTATGGCCACTTTGGCCATTATGCTTTTGTGGAAAAATGCTGCAGCTTAAAGAGAGAGTACATCAAAAACAAATTCAACTTTTAATACAATTTTAATAATCATTGGAGTTCTAAAACCAAGGAGATGAAACTTTATTGTAGTAATTTGATATCAAGCATTTTAATGTATCAAACACTAAAATAATGATTATTTTCCATGTTTATGTAACAAAATCAGTTTTATTATTTATGGCCACATTTATAGTAAAGGTAGATGGGCAAAATGGTTTCAAATTGTTGTACATTTTTAGTATTCATCCCAAGCATCTGTCATAAGGTTTCAAATTAATTTTGCTAACCGGTAGCTCTGAAATAAATCTATTAAAAACTAGCCATTTTTCCCTAGCTATTGAACATGTAGTGGGTTAAAGGTTAATTCTGGGATGTTATTAAAAAAACAAGGTATCCATTATCCAAAAACCTGTTATCCAGAAATGGTGTCTTCCATAGACTAAAATGTATCCAAATAATCCAGGTTTTTAAAAAAATTTCTTTTTCTCTTAAATAATAAAACTGTACCTTGTACTTGATCCAGATTAAGATATAATTCGTCCTTACTGGAACCAATGCCAGTCTATTGGGTTTATTTAATATTGAAATGATTTTTTTGTCTTACTCAAACATCTCATATGGCTTTTAAACATGGATATTTTTACCTGCATTCCCCTGAGTTGCTTGCATGCGTCCCAATGAGTACAAGCTACTGGATAGTCTGGGCTTTGTTTCTTCCTGCATTGCCCTGCAGTGGAGTGAGTGCATGACAGATCCACCACAGGATGCCTGTTTGTAAGAAGCCTTAGAAAATAGCAGATCCTGCTGTGTCCTACATAATCATCTTCAAAAGATATGATGTACATAGTAGATGGGGTGTATACTTTATTATTCATAGAAGGCATACATACCAGCGTCACCCAGCAGTTTGACCATAAAATGCTTGAACACACATTTTTATCCAGAGAAGCCAATGGAAGGTGGTTCAGGCTATTTCTCCACTATCTGAAAACAGCAGCAGAAAATATGCTCAGTGTGCTAAAGCCTAAATCTTTTTTTTTTTACTAATTAGTAGTTTTCACTATAACAAGAAACGAAATTGCTTACTGACAAATAAAACCTTTTAAAATATAAATAAAGGGTAATAAAAAATATAACCAGAGCTACTGAAGCCCTTAACACTAAAGATATCCCACTGAAGCTGAAGCCCTGGGCATTAATTAGGAGAAGGTTTCTTCCACATTCCCATGTTTGAGAGGGTCCTTAGAGACTATTTACAGGCACAAAATAAATATAAGGCTCTGAAACTGCTGGCTTGCAATAAATTAAGAATAATTAGAGAAACCGCTCACAGAAGGATTGAGTGGAAAATGGTAAACATTATAGACTCTATCAAGATAAAAAAAGATAACATCTAGATGCTTTTTTATTAAGTACTGAAACTCAATAAAACAATGAAAACATAATTTTGCCTCTTTATTAGTGATGGGCGAATCTATTCTGTTTTGCCAAAAAATCTGCAAATTTCCAGCGAAATTCACGAATTGTTGAAAAACTAGCAAAACTCGTTTTTGACACTCGTCGCACCATATTCGGCTTCCTTTAGGGTAGTGACACACGGGCAGATTCGAGGAGATTGTCGCCCAGAAGAACAGACGATTACTCGCCAGGTGACTAAATCTCCCGGATCTGCCTGTGTGTCACTGCCCTCAAGGATCTCAAAAATCTGAAAGCAGACATTTGATCAGCAGTTAGTGGTCACTAGTCTGGTACAACTTTAATCACACCACCTCATGTCTTGGAAATATTGTTAACAGCATTCTTAACCTTCATCTGAACTACGCAGTGAGGGAGAGGAAACGCATTCACAATTTTCTTACTATACTGCCTTTGTGATGACAAGCAGTAATCACTGGATTGCACAGAGTGAGTAATCAAACACGCCTTACCCATGTGTTGCAAGTATTTTATCAGACCTCTCTATCAGGAAAAGTATTTCATAATCGCATCTTAATCATTCACATGGATTAAAGTTCCAGGGAGTACTATTTTGACTAAATTAAAAAATAAAAGTTAAACTTCTGGATAAGGGATCCCACGCCTATCTATTGTTAACAGGATCAGATAGTTATTTACATGAAAAATGTCCAGGTTGAGAATCGTCCCCTACACTACAAATTCCCCTTAAATTGCCTGCACCACTGTAAATTTTTTATGACTCCCCTTGTCCCCAAGCATAATAGCTATATCTGTATATAGAAAAAGCATACCTGTATTCCTCCATCAAATGCCTTTGTCATTTGTTTCAGCAGGTAAATAGCACAAGCTTTCAGTGAACACCTTCCTCAGGTACAAGTATAATAGATACATATTACTGATACGTTTACTATCATAATAAAGCAATGCATCAGTATACTATTCATTCACCCCTGTGCCCATAGCCACTGGGAAATAAGATAAGGTACAGCAAGAAATACAGAGTACTCACTAGCCTACAATCCCCTTATTCTCAAAAACAGATAGGTAGGCAGGAAAAGATTTGGCTCTATAAATATAGAACGTGTACAGCACATTATATTGTTATTCCTTTAAAACATTTTCATTTTGTGGTGTTACTGTTCCTTTAAAGAGCAGAAACAAAATGAGATACTTGTTATAAGCATATGTGTTGCTTCTGAGCAAGTCAGCACTGGTCAATATTGGAGTTCAACAAAGTATCACTCAAAGAGTACAACCATAAAGATTGGCTTTCATGGAATGGCTAAGGAGGACTGGAATTGACTTTCCTCACAGTGGAGATTGGGTGTTATAGGTTCCCTGTAGATGGTGACTCACTGGTTCCAAATTCTCTCACACCGGTACACTAGTAAACACTACATTTTCAAGTGTTCCCACTTATGTGCAATATATCTTAACCTGTTCATTTTGGCTAAGCAGAGTAGCAAATGGCAATATGGCAATACATTATTTGCTTTTTAGTGCATGTCTGTTGACTTTTAGCCAGATCTCACAAAATGGGTCCATGAAATATTACACTGACTAATTTTTTCTTTTTATAAGTGACCTGTTCTGGTTGCATATTTTAGTGCTGATCTCACAAGTGCTCCTTCAGAACTTAAATGCCGTACAAATTAATGCATAATCAAGTAGGAATGTGGTAGAACAAACAGGAGCACAAAACTGATGTAGGTGGTTTGAGAGGCCTGTGTCATATGTTTACTTCCTTGTTCTTTCTATTTTTGTATTCCCCCAACTTTTACCTATTGAAGTATAAAAATGTAGTCTAAAGTCTAAATCTTCAGTGACATTATAAAATATATACATAAAATAAACTGGCAGCCTGGAACATGGGAATAAATATATAACTAGGGGCGTAACAATGTGTGCCAGGCCCCTCTGCCAGAAAGATATTTGCTTCTTTTCAAGATATCTGCTGATCAGCTGATCTCACAGCCTATATCAGGCTCAAGATAGCCTCAAATTAAGTACTGTCATGGGCAAAATAATTTTTCAAAACATAGCAGCAGCAGAATTCTGCACTGAAATCCGTTTTTTAAAAGAGAGGCACTTCGGTAATCTTCAGAATAAGAGTGGCGAATTGGCACATGCTCTGTTGGAGCTATCTTTCTCCTCGCATTAACTGTGCCTGCCCGAAAGTCAGGGAAATTGCTGATGCGCCGCTCTCATTCTGAAGATTATCGAAGAGCTGGAAGATGGCTGCCGAGAACTCTACTGGACAGAGTCTCTACATAGTGGCAAGTAAAGACTTTGTGGCATTTGCCCGGGGTAACAGGTAGGGTGGGGGGGGGAAGAGGGAGGAGGGTTGTTTTTTCTTTTTTCAATTTATGGTTGAATTCTCCTTTAAGGAAATGTACCCTGCTGGCTAACCACCCCCCAAGCCTTCATTATCGGTCCATGAAGGAAGCCTTTTGTTTGGTTGCTTTGGAGTTTTTGTACCTTGTACAAACTTTGTGGAGTATTTAATCATCTTTAATCTGTAAAAACAGTTAAATGGTTTAATGATAACCCTTAGTTGGTAGCAAAACCCACATAATTGCACTCATTTAATTTCAAACACAATTTTTGTACCTCTGGGCTCACTCACAATTTAGGCAGATTGTTGCTTCAAAATGCTGTAGCCAGAGTTTACTGCAAAAAAGAGAGTCTATACCCTGTACCATGGGCAAGGAGACCAGACATCAACAATGGGGATGTGATGGCTTCAGAGAAAAGTAGTATATCCCTAGCCTCAACATCCATTTAACAGTCTGCATTACCTATCCCACACTCCAAAATAACAACCAAAACCAAAATACAATAAATCTGCTAATAGCAAGGCTAGGCCAAGTTAGTAGGGTTGCCACCTGTCCGTATTTGACCTGGACAGCCTGGTTTTCAGAAGGGCTACCTGTGTCATTACATTCTACCTGGCTTTCCAAAAAAGGAACACTGGGCAGGATCTCATCGGATTGACATGGCGAATGACGATCAGCTATTCACTTATTGCAATGCCATGCCATAGCCCTGCCCACATGATCTAGCATACCCTGCTCACAATGTCACGGACCCACCCTGGTGATGTCATGGCCCTGTCCCTTGCACGGATAGTGAGCTGCACAAAGGTGGCAACTCTACAAGTTAGACAAGCACCTTGTTCACAGAAGAGGTTGGGAGAGTAACGATTTGCGAGAACTGCCACACCTGAGCGTGAACTAGGGGAAGGCAGAAGAGGTACATGCCTAGCACAATTGTGCTCTCTGCGCTAGAAGAGCCAAATTTCCAGTTTGAAAAACAGAAATTCAGCTCTTACAGTTACTTAGCAAAAATGACACCCCAGTGGGGCACTGCCACCTTAGGTGAATTTCTCAATTTGTCTCATTGGGGCAGTACCCCATTTGATGAGTGGACTGAGGGGAAAGCGTGTACCTAAACACAAAACTCCTGGCTACAGCATTATTGTTTTGTTCCAAAATTAAAGTTCTGCTACATAAATTACAGATGTGGTGTTACTGGTTCTCTAGGGGCAGTGACGCATTTGAAATTTTTATTGCTTGCATCAAAATGCATGTTACTTATAGCAAAGTTCTCTCTATTAAGTGGGACTGGCTGGTGCTAGTGTTAAGCAGATAATTGTACATTTAGGGGCAGATTTATCATTGGTCGAATTTCGAACTGAAAATAATTCGAAATTCGACCATGTGAATAGTGAGGGAAGTAAAATCGAATTCGAAGGATTTTACCACTATTTGAATATTCGAACGATTGTTTGATTAAATATTCGATTGAACGATTCAAACGTTGAAATCGAATATTTTTACATAAAACTTTTTGTGTGAACCACAGTTTGCAGGTGCATAGATTGTATTTTTATGTGTATTAGGGTGCTAGTAATATTGTGCAATATTTTGCTATGTATAAATTACATTTGGGTTTTAATGGATTCTTCATGATTTTTATGGTGTAACTTTTATTACTCAGTTACGCTGTTTATACTGCAAATAATTTTGTAAGAATAAAACAGTACATTGTACCTTATCCCAACTAAGATATAGTTAATCCTTATTTGAGGTAAAATAATCCTATTGGGTTTATTTCATGTTTTTTGTAATCATAAGCTATGATTTTTAAACACGAGTTATGAAGATCCAAATTACAGAGAGATACTAGAAAACTAGGAACTCGAGAAATTTTGCTAATATATACAATGTTAATTAAATTATAATAACCATTAACTTGTATATGTATGTGCTTTCCTCTTTTTCACAGTTTGCAACTTTATGTCTCATGAAAAGTGTCTCAAACATGTGAAGACTGTTTGTTCGTGCATGGCCCCAAGTCTGGTGAGGGTAAGTTTACCATGCCAAATAAGTTCTGCAATGGGTGCTCTCCAGAGCTGCATTTGTACAGGGTGATACTCTAGGCACAACCAACCATTCCCCTCCTAATTAACTCCGATGCTATGTTTGTTATCAAGTTATAATTATATAGCATTCTTGATAAATTGTTTCACTAAAGCATTTTAAAGTCAGGAATCGAAGCGCTAAAGGCCTGTTTTTTTTCTTGTTGAGCTATAGTTTCCAGTACTCCTTGACATGTTGGGGAGCATAGCCGACCCAACAACATTCTGTCGACTCCTTTGACTTTCATGTGCCACAATGCTAAAAACAAAAATATGTTGTGCATGTGTGTGTCCAGCTTCTTTGTGAAAGTATATCATTTACTGTGTGCTGTATACTCAAGCTGAGCTGAGACCCTTTTTGGCTTGTAAACAACAGGCCACATTAAAAGTTAAATAAAAGCTAAAAATAAGTTTGAGAGTGATAATTGGTTCTGTAAACATGGTTTTTCCAGGGAGAATGCTTCCTCATCCTCTGTACATTTAAATACTTAAATGGCATGAGAGACCAGAAGAGGACAGTGATATTTAAAAAATATCGAATTGTCTTAGCATATAAATAGAACATGACTGCATATAAGAACCCACTGGCTCAGATAGCTTTGCTCTTTAATCTGTAGGAAAACCTCTATTTGATCCACGGGACACCCATTAAGTAAACATGTACTATTTATCTTGGCAGAAAGTCAGAACTATAAAACAAAATTCTCTCCATAAATAATTTAACACAATAGGGGTATTTGGGTAAGTAGACCAATCTCAAATCTTTATGTTTGGCCATAATATGTTTGTGTATATGTTCTACAAACACAAGCACAAAAACAGATATCTTTCTTTTACACATGTCAGACTGCTCATGTTCAAGTGATATCAAATAGCTCTTTTGGCAGTTTAAAGTGATGTTGTAGGAACGCTAATACAGGAAGCTAGTTTCTAAATGCTTCTTGGAACAGAGCTGGTAACGCTTTTCTAAAGTGCATGCATGACTTGGCTGGGTAAGGTCTGTATAGAGAATGTAGCCACATGCGTGAAAGGGAAGTGGTTAATATGGCCATCAATAAGATTTGTCCTACACTTGCGAAAGCACACATGAATTACAGAACCATTAATGTGTTGGCTAGCGTTATTGACGGCAAATGTACATTAAAATACACAGAGCTCTTTACACCCCTACCTTGGATTGCAACCACTAACGGAGCAAGTAGTTCCATGCAACCAGAATCCCCAAGCCTCCTCTGGATACATTTTTCATAGTGGATTAGCACCGGTACAGGCGTCTGAGGGGCCCTGGTGGAATTGCACCCCCGGTATCCTCTGATTGCAGCAAACTAATCTTGCTTTGCAGTGCTACACAGATGGTGGTTCTTTGTCTATTGCAGCTTGTAAATTTTAATTTTTAATCAGATGACAAAGCAGTTGTACAGCTAAAAAGGATTAGTTAAGGACTGTCAATGGAATTGTGTATATCTTTCCTCAGTGACATTACTGATGTCTGTTATTTGAAGTTGACAAATAATTATTGGGAGTAACAATGATAAAATCAAAACTACTATTTTACAAGGCCTTGTTTCTCACTGGGCAAGGTTTGCACTTAGACAGTTACCCATGACAAGCAGCGATATTTTGCTTAGATTTTTCTACCTGAAACTAAGATTGATTGTGTGCCCAGTGTTTATGAACCCCTGGACTGTTGATGAGCCCCACTGACACTGACCTTTTTCTTTTATCCGTGATTTTTTAAGGCTGATCCATAGAAATAAATTACACTTTACGGTATGTATGTGAAGAATTCCTTTAGAGCAGCAAGCAATATGGAAAATTTCATTCACATTTTTAAATGCAAATGCTAATATATATGTTCAGTGCACACAAAAAAAACTTACATTTCTATTTGAAAGGATATTAAAGCCAAGGATAAATGTGACCTGCTTTTATGGCATAATATACTATACTGCTCAGCCAGAGAGCATCTGTGTCCCATCTTTCCATGCAACCAGAAACAAACAGCGAATTGTTTAAAAAAAAAAAAAAAAGTTTCAATAACATAAAATAGGCAATCCCCAACCTTTTTACTCGTGAGTCCCATTCACATGTTAAAAAAAAGTTGGAGAGCAACACAACCATGAAAAAAAGTTTCCTGGGGTGCCAATTATGGGCTGGCAGTCTACATGAGGCTCTGCAAGAACATTCACAAATAAGCACCTATTTTTGAGGCCACTAGGAGCAACATCCAAGGGGTTGGTGAGCAACATGTTGCTTGTGAGCCATTGGTTGGGAAACACTGATCTAGGCCATGGTGACTTATAAATTACAACGGTTACCCTATAAAAATATATATATATATATGTATATTTAAAATATGTTGTGCTATGCTAGACAACATAAAATAAATTACTTATAAAAAGCTATTTGTAACATCTGATGTATTTATGCAAATCAAATTTACTTCCCACATTGCCCCACAGTTTAAATAAAGCAAATATCCATTTGTTTCGCATCTTAGCCAGGTAATTTTATGTTTTTATGTACGAACTAATTTAAATATCTGCCTATTTGTTACTATGGTTTACCCTACCTGGATTTAATGTTCACCTATAACTAAATAAATAAAGGCAACCACTAAAACCCAATGGACCCTGTATTAATGGACTAGTGGCACAATAATATGATTTTTAAAAAAATATATATTTAATGTTTGTTTCTGGTAATCTGGCACCTAGGATTTAACTACTCCTTGGCAAAAAATTGTATTTTATATGAGAGGATGTTTAATTGTTTAGTTCCAAAGAAGAGCTATGACCCCTTTTAGCTAGTAATTAATAACACATAACAGCAGGCAGCCTTTACTGGTCACCTGTTGGAAACAACTTATTGGTTGCTTTGAGTTACATCTTTTAATACATTATTCCCAGTTTTAGGCACCTTTTATCTGTAACTCCCGTGTGCCCTATAGCCCAATTATAAATTGAATCACTTCACCCAGGGTTACAGAGCAGTATATTTACATAACCTTTATTATTATTTATAGTAATTTAAAGGGATACTGTAATGGGAAATTTTTTTTTGTTTTTTTCCCCCAAAAGGCAGCAGTTAATAGTGCTGCTCCACAGAATTCTGCACTGAAATCAGTTTCTCAAACGAGCGAACAGATTTTTTTTATATCTAATTTTGAAATCTTACATGGGGCTAGGCCTATTGTCAGTTTCCCAGTGGCCCCCAGTCATGTGATTTGCACTCTGATAAACTTCAGTCACTCTTTACTGTTGTACTACAAGTTGGAGTGATATCACCCCCTCTCTTCACCCCGGAGCAGCCTAACAACAGAACAATGAGAAGGTAACCAGATAGCAGCTCCCTAACACAATATAACAGCTGCCTGGTAGCTAAGAACAGCACTCAATAGTAAAATCCAGGACCCCCTGTGACACAGTCACTTACATTGAGTAGGAGAAAAGACAGCCTGTAAAAAAGCAGTTCCATCCTAAAGTGCTGGCTCTTTCTGAAAGCACATGACCAGGCAAAATGACCTGATTGACATTTTATTTGGTAGAGTGAATTATCTGCAGTGTAAACAATGTTAAGAAATAAAAACTGCATCATAAAAATTATGACAGAATCCCTTTACGTTACAATAAATGTAAAATGTTACTGGTCCTTAAAATAGATGAAATTGCATATAGTTAAAAATGGATTTGGTAACTATTTTATATGTATGTTTCTGTTTTGATGCATATTAATTATACACTGTAAAAAAATAAATTTGTTAAGGCCTTGTTTCAGCTTCAGAAAGCTTAGCATTTCTTGTCACAATGGGACCCTCCTACACCCATAGTTTTTGGGTGTAGCAGCAGCATACAATTCCATCCCATGCACATGCTTTTGTTTACCATATATAGATGTTTTGCTAACTTCATTAGGTGTTCTGTTTTGACTGGAGGGGAAACATGCATAAGCTTGCTCAGTTTTGTTTACCTTCACATAAAAAATGTGCTTATTTGTTGTTTGTTGCAGTTAGCTTCCTTTATGGAAAGTTTTCTAATCAGCCATGAACTGTGAAACTGTTGGGCACTTCTAGATTGCAGTACTACATTAGTAGAAATTGTATTATTTTGTTATTCATATGAAGCACAAAGCCTGTGATCAAAGCATTAATTGTGTTAAACAATCATTTTAGATTATTATCCCTAGGATTGAGTATTCATAGATATAATCTTCTTAGTATTTATCTTTCTTTGTGTTGCTTGGGGCCAGGATCTTGCCTTTGCAGAAGTGTCCTTGCTTTGTATTTTCAATCATTTCTAAATCCCAGGCAATAACAATTGCCAAGTTAAAAAGATTTCTAAAGGTTTTGTTTTGAACAACCCACCTTTCTAAAATGTAATTACAGTATTTCTGTATTTTCAGTTAGTCGGTAGTTTCTGTAAAACATGCTTTCAGTAAGATAATTTATTCATCTATTAAGCCAAGCAAGCTACATATGTAATCCTTGTTTTAGATTTATTGGTCAAGTTCATTGTGGGTTCTTGCTGCTGGATGTTTTGCAGGGCAGGGCAAGTTCTGCAGGAAAGCAAGATAAAAAATTATTCAATCCTCTGGTAGGCTTAAAGGAGAACTAAAACCTAAAAATGAATGGCTAAACATGAAATGTTTTATATACTGAACTTATTGTACCAGCCTAATGTTTCAGCTTCTCAATAGCAGCAGTGATTGAGAACTTCAAACTTGTCACAGGGGGTCACAATCTTGAAAAGTGTCTGTGACACTCACATGCTCAGTAGGCTCTGAGCAGCTGTTGAGAAGCTAATCTTAGGGGTCGTCACAAGTTGTCAAGCAGAAAATTAGATTGGCCTGTAATATAAGATGATGCTACAGGGCTGATTATTATTATTATTATTATTATTATTATGCTAGTTGCGCTTGTTTCTGTGCTGCCATGTAGTTATTATCTGTATTAATTACTTATCAGCCTTCTGTTGTGACATTTATATTCTGTGTTGTATATTGTGAGCTCAGTAACTGACAGCAGCACAGAGCATGTGCAGTAAATCAGCAGAAAAGAAGATTGCCAGCTACTGGGGCATCTTTGGAGACACATATCTTTACTGCTTAAGGGCCATGGTTGCCTTGGGCTTCTATAAAAACCCAAAACATAATGTACAACATTTCTAGCCTACTTCTTTAGTTTAACTTTCCTTGTCCTTTAAAAGCCAAGACAGTAGCCACAGAGAAGACACAAGGAATGTACTTATTATTTATTATTGTTAAAATATTTCTTGTATTAAATATGCCTTAATGTAATATATAAAATATTGTAATTTAGAAAAGAATATCACACACTTCAAAAGAGGCTATTGTGACTTTTCCCCTTGTATGGCATTTCTACCCTAGCACTTGTGATTATGTTTACTTTATTTCTGTCTAAACAGCCATAGCCCTGTCTTGCTTCATGGTGTTATTCTAAATATGCTGTCAGGATTAGCACAAACATTGTAGACAATAAAGCAGGATCTTTTATCCTTCATGTAGAAGAATTATCTTGGATTAATTATACTTTATAATCCCAAACAATTGAGATTAGGATTTCTGTAAAATTATTCTGAAGACTGAAAAGTTTAACTAAACTGAACTATACACTTCTTTTCTTTGCTTTTTTACATCCTGATTTCTTTCTTTCTTTCTTGTTACATGGTTCACAGCAGAAATATTTTCTAATGTTATATGAATCATTCTTTTTGCCTGCAGTGCTTTAATTAAAAGAATCACAAACTGCTTTAATATCTCTGGATTCCTTGGGTGTTTTAAGAAACACTAGTCTCCCCAATTCCTTTATTACCAAACTGACTTCAGTCATCCGATTTACTGCTGCATACAAACCTTTATAGAAAATCTGCCTTTTCCATTGTTACATCCCAATTTTCAAACTCAGTAGTATATTTTAGATCAGGGATCTGCAACCTTGGCTCTTCAGCTGTAAAGGAACTACAAGTCCCATAATGCAATGAAGGAGTCTGTCATGATTCATAAAGGCAAATGCATTGTGGGACTTGTAGTTCCTTAACAGCTGGAGAGCCAAGGTTGCAGATCCCTGTTTTAGATGGAGTTGAGTTAGCTGGACATTGTCACAGCTGTAGTACCTGTGTTAGGTACTACACTACTGTGTTTAAGGGGCAATTTATAACTTCAACATTTCCAGCAGAATTGTGCTTAGTAAAATCTTTGTAAACAAGCATTCATACACTACTGTGTTTAAGGGGCAATTTATAACTTCAACATTTCCAGCAGAATTGTGCTTAGTAAAATCTTTGTAAACAAGCATTCATTGAGTGGCAGACATATATTTTTATGCAAACCTTCATCATAATAATTTGTTGGTTAATCAGTGTTTTACAATAATTTATAACAAGCAGGGACTATGACCCGTTTTATGCCACCTACCAGCAGTAAACTGTAGTAGGCAAAACTCGTATCATATATCACCACTTAAAAATGTTGATGTCCACAGTAAGCAAGGGTGTTTTCCAGAAGATGACAGTGGAATGCAGAATGCCTGTGTACCATATCCCTTAGTATGTATTGAACAGATGACCTGTTGATGGAATGGGGTGTGTCTAAGGGATTCAAACAAATTCCCAGAGAAGCCAGGGGCGTAACAAGTGTGTGCCAAACTCCACAGCCAAGAAAAATTTCCAGAGGGCCCGGCATGCATAGACTCTGCTGCAAACGCCTGTTTGCATCTCCCCCGCTGTATGCTCACTCAGGTGCGAAGATCGGCAGGGAGGAGGATTTCAATGCTATAGAGCATGGGTCCCCAACCTTTTTTGCTTGTGAGCCACATTTAAATTTAAAAAAGAGTTGGAGAGCAACACAAGCATGAAAAAGTCCATGGGGATATCAAATAATAGCTCTGATTGGCTTTTTGGTAACCCCTTTATGGACTGGCAGCCAACAGGAGAGAATGTTTGGCAGGACATCTGTTTTTTATACAACCAAAACTTGCCTCTAAGCCAGTAATTCAAAAGCACCTGCTTTGAGGCCATTGGGAGCAACATCCAAGGGGTTGGAGAGCAACATGTTGCTCGCGAGCTACTGGTTGGGGATCACTGCTATAGAGGAAGCAGGGTCTGAGCTTGGGCCCCACTCCTGCGACCATGGGGTCTGCAGGGTTACGCCACTGAGAGCAGCCCTTTATATAATGAGCTGCTCTTTCTTAAAGCGTAACAAAGGCTGCAGTCGTGGGAAGAAAGGAGTAATTAGCCTTCTCCTTTTTAGTACAGTATAGGATTTTTAAACTTGTAATAGTGTTTATACACTAAACTTTACATGATAGATTCTATTGTATTGCTGCTACATAAATCTGCCATATGCATTTCTTCACCTAGTGTGATGGCCTAAAGGATTATAACAAGCCTACCCTATCCTTTCTCACATTGGCTAATGGGCTAGTCATGTCACCATTGACTAGAGGTCATTTAAGTACACAAACTGACAAAAATGTGTATATCTAGAGCCTGTGTAGCATATCTTGTTTCTAGGCAATCAATACATTGAAAGCGATTAAATATTTCTAACTTTAGCTTACAATAGTGGCAAATTGCATACAGAGTTTTGGCTTTTAAAGGGGACTAGGAATACTGCATTTGGCTGAGGACAGTTTTCTTTTTTTCCTTCTTTCTGGTAGGTTCCAGTAGCCCATTGCTTCCGACCACCTGGACATTATAAGAAAAAGTTCTGTACGGTGTGCCGAAAACACTTAGAAGATGGTCTGGCTTTAAGATGTGAAGGTAAATGTTAGTTCTTTGTGCATGCTGATTATAATATATTTTATTCTGGTCTATCACACTTCTTAAAGCAGATTAAGGGTACATTAACTGCAGTTTAATCTTATAAAGTAAGACTTTGAATTACGGCCCCACAAGATGTCTATACTAAAGTGGGCCCCTGTACATTTTTGCTTAGCGACCTTTGCAGCAAGGCCAGAAACCACATAGGTCTCCGCTTCTTCATAATGATTTCATCAACTGGCTAGCGAACTAGTCACAAGTTCATTTTGGCCTTGATTATCCCATGGGTTGGATACTGAAAAAGTTTTCCTAGTTTCAGGTGACACTTTCTTGCAATTTTTAACTATAATGACTTTTCCAGTTCAGTAAGAAATGCTAGTATATACACTGTGCACTGGCACAAACTATAAGATTCACACATGTTGAATTCTGTGTTGAAGCCATTGTGTCTCTGGAGTGAGAGTGTCAGAGAAATGTAACCTTACGTTTTGTTGCTACCCTGATATCATGGGAAAAGCTAAGCAAAACAGTTTCACGGTGTTCAGGAGCTTTTCATTTTCTTCTTCCACAGTTCACAATTTCAAAATGAATTTATGTTTAGTGTTTTTCCCAGTGGCTTTTCAGGACAAAGCTTAAGGGCACTGACAGATGAGAATACCCCTCGATTAACCTCTTATGGTTTGAACGATTAATCTTCTCTAGCTTTGGTGACTAATCTTCTCTGAACGCTTCCCCAGTGTCTAACAAGTGAAACTCTGGGCTACTTTGGAAAGTAGCTGTACTGCGTATGTTTCTCCAGGACCAGATTTCCTAGTAGGTGTCACGAAAACAGGACACTCTACCACACTTAACTCTTGAGTTTGGCTATACGGGGTTACACTCAGTCTCTCAATCACCTCACACACAGGTTAGACTAACATCAGACACCCCAAAACGTACCAACACCCACAAAGTTAATTCAATGCCACCATCTATCATTAACAGGCGATAGAAACCTAATGTGATATTCCCCTTCCCTCTATAACAGGTAATAACTCACACTACACAGTACATCAAAACCACTCTCTCCTATGGTAGATAGTCAGGGTAAGATCCTACTAGTCCAACAAGCACTCCAGCAGCCAAAGTGTTAATTCACATTCAAAACACACTTTCCTGCTAGCCGTACTAGTTATTCAACATACAAATAGGCAACATTCCCTTTCCACACATACGAAGAGTTCATACTCTTAGGCACAAGCATTCACATGAGATATGAGTTCGTTAGAGCACAAGGACAAATCATATTAAAAATGTTTTAATACCAAAAATAACAGTGCACGTATTAAAAGAATATTTTATAAAGAAGACATAGAGTTGCAAATACTGTAAATAAAATAAAAGGGAGTAAAAACACAAAGAAAGCTACTATACCAGGCTTATAGTTCCTATTGTGTCCTCGAGGCAAGAGTTAAGTTAACCGGACATGCAATCCACCAAAAAATGAAGCCTCCTTGTATGACATGTATTATGTCTATCACCTTTTTATTTCCTGCTGGGACACTCCCATCATTACCTTATGCATGAGGTAGGAGTGCCCAGGACAGGTCATTTATGACCCCCTGTAGGGGGTTGTTACTTTCAGGAAAGATTCCCCAATATCATTTTGGTACTTGCCAGTACCCCATATTATAATAAAAACATGATCAGGCTGTGATCCATATGTGGGCGATCCAATAGATACCAAAACCTAATTGGGTTGCATGTTCCAGTCCCCCAAGAACCATCCCTCCTAACTGGTGGGAATAGTCTGGCCCTGTTTGGTATAATTAGGAAGCATGTGACCTCCTCATAAACAATATGTAAGTCATGAGGCTGTGAATCCTAGGACACAGGAGATATGGATCCTTTCGTATAATACATAATTTTTTCCTAACTATCTGCTGCTCTAGGTCCACAGCTCTGTTCTTTGATGAGCCGATCAAAGAACAAACTGGCCCAGCTTCCTTGCCCAAATGGTGTGGCTCCAAACCTTCTCAGAAGACAGATATGGATGTCACCTTTCCACAGTCCCCCCTCGTGAGATATGCAATCAAGGGTGTTGGTGAGACTGTGACCAACTGTTTTGCCATGTTAACTCTTAGAATGCCAGATAAATATTTGCCCTGGCATGACAGTAGGCACTAACCTATAGCCTAGTCCTAGGGGTGTAAATAAAGCCCCCAAAGCACAAGAAGATGGTCCTGAAGGCCCTGGCCTCTGCCGTGGTCTGAAATAGCTGCCCCCCTTAAGCCAATGTAACTTACGTTACATAGAGGAGACAGAGAGACAAGCAACATTGAGAAAGGTTTGTGGTACTTTGCTTGGGTCAGGTAATGTTTTCAATCTATCTGTCAGCAGTGATCTTACTAGAAGTGTGGGGTTAATGGATTTCCCATTCATTTTGCAGTGAACTTACTGGTGAGTTTGGAGTTAATGAAGTTCTCATGGCCTTTTTTTGCAGTGATTGGGGTTAATGGAGTGCTTATTGGCCTTATTGCAGTGACTGTGCTGGCAAGTGTGACTTCTCACGGCAATATTTGCTTTCATATTACTGACAAGTTTGGGATCAATGGAGGGCTCATTGCCAATTTTTGCAGTGATCTTGCTGGCAAGTCTGGGGTTAATGTAGCATTCCTTTGCCATTTTTGCAGTGGGCTTACTGACAAGTCTGAGGCTATTCTCATGGTCATTTTCTGTTTATGCCAGTGCATTGATGGAAAAATGAGCAAACATTGCATTGCTTCACCATATGTAAATTGTTTTATATATGGTGGTTTCATTTATTTCAGAAGCATATGTATTTTCAGGCACTTTGTTGCCCTCAGGAGTAGAGATTTCCCTTTGCCAATTAGACTTTTTCCTTGATTCTAGAAACTCCACCATACATGTAGTGCTTTACACATGGCTGGAATCAGCTACTTAGAAGAAGTAAAATCTGTCACAGAGAGTTCTGTTAGGGCAGATTTAACAAAAAAAAAAATCAATAAAATCTATCTGTATGTAGCCCACTCTGAGGTGTGCCTTAGAATTTGTTCTAATGGATATACTCTTGCAAAGCTCACTGGTGACACTCCAGAGATCCAGTAACCAGACACTCAAGAATGGTAGCGCAACTGGTCCAGCCTTATTTTACTAAATAGCTGAAGCTGTAAGAAAGACATGGTTAGGTATTGAGAACAATAACAGGTCAATTTCTAGTTAATAACTTAATACTTTAATAACAATAGCAATTCAGTAAGAATAGCCCCAGCTTAACTGTGGTGTGCACACCTATGCCCCTTGACCTCAGCTGGATCTAATGTCTACCACACAGTCTCACAGATACAAGAAGGGCTGAATAGTAATCTCCCAAACTGGCAAGGCAGGGGTTCAGAAGGAACTCTGCTTCTTATCTCACTGTAGCTTTCTCCTGATCA
>CM044432.1:97626818-97641206 GCA_024363595.1 Xenopus borealis | reverse complement strand
AGTTTAACACGAACCCCTGGCTCAGTGACAATATCATGCTCAACAATGGGAGTCTTTCCTGGGAGGTCAGAGAAAGTACCCCTATGCCTCATTTGGAATTCTTTTATTTCTTGCTCTAGGGAGGTGGACAAAGTTTCTGCAATGGTAACCTCAGGGACCAAAGGGGTCATGCGAGTTACCTTTAGAAACAGCATATGCTGGTACTGCAACCAATGACATCCTGTCTTTCCAGGGTTTAAGTAAATTAACATGATAAATTTGTTTTGGCTTCCTCTTGCCAGGTTGGTGTACCTTGTAATTTACCTCCCCAACTCTCTCAATGACTTCAAAGGGTCCCTGTCATTTTGCAAGGAACTTATTCTCCACAGTGGGGACCAAAACTAGTACTCTGTCTACAGGTGAAAAAACATGTATGTTAGCATTACAGTAGTATATCCTTTGTTGGGCAGCCTGAGCTTGGGCCAGGTTTTCTCTTACAATGGGTATAATTGAAGCAATTATATCTTGCATCTGTGAAATGTGTTCAATTACACTCCTGTGGGTGTCACTTCCCCTTCCCAGGTTTCCTTGGCTATGTCTGAGTCCCCTAGAATGTCTCCCATAGAGGAACTCAAATGGAGAATAACCTGTGGAGGATTGAGGAACTTCCCTAATAGCAAACATAAGATAGGGTAATAGGCAGTCCCAGTCTTTCCCATCTTTGTCCACTACCTTTATCAACATATTTTTAGGGTTTTGTTGAACCTTTTCACAAGACCATCTGTCTGAGGGTGGTAGACAGAGGTTCGCAATTGTGAAATTTAAAACAATTTACAGAGTTCCTTGGTTACTCTGGACATAAAAGGGGTACCATGATCGGTGAGGATTTCTTTAGGCATACCAACCCTACTGAACACATGAAGCAATTATTTTACAATGGTTTTAGCAGAAGTGTTGCGCAAAGGAATAGCTTTTGGGTAGCGAGTGGCATAATCCATGATCACTAACAAAGGGCCCACCAAATCCATGGCTATCCTCTCAAAGGGTATTTCAATAATGGGTAATGGGATTAGGGAACTATGAAAGTGTGGCATTGGAGCAGAGATCTGACAAACAGGACAGGACCCACAGTAATCCTTTACCTGCTGATAAACTCCAGGCCAAAAAAACCTCTACAGAACTCTTAACTCACTGGTTTCCCCACTAGGGTTTGGAACAAGTCACATGACCAGGGGCAGCTGGGAAATTGACAAAATGTCCCATGTCAGATTTCAAAATTGAATATAAAAAAATCTGTTTGATCTTTTGAGCAGTGAATTTCAGTCTGCTGGAGCACTATTAATTGATGCGTTTTGAAAAACACGTTTTCCCATGACAGTATCCCTTTAAGTATTTTTTTTATCCATTCTGATAAAATTTTTTCATGTTTTTGTATTTAAAAAACCTATTTCTTTAGCTGACATGCACAGTTGTAAAATATAGTTTTTATTTTGGTTTCAAAAATGTTGCTGGTTATGTGCCCCAATTTACCTATTGAGATGTAAAGAGAAGTGGATTGCTTTAAATGTGTAACATAGTGAAAATTGTCAGCCTCGTGTGGGTTTATTTACTTTATTATTGTCTTGTTTCCAGTGTAAAATTGGTGTTGCATGAAAATGCTATATATTTTGCTTTTATTGGCAGGTAATGACACATCAATTTCTCTGCATGAATACAAAGCTCGGCAGTAATGTGGGCAGCCTCCATGTGCCTAATTAGAGGTTTTTTCTTTTATGTCTAGTTAAAGATAATGATATGGAAGGCATAAATACTGTGCACAGATACGGTTTTTCTCATGCATTATGTTTAGTTAACCTTTTTCATAAAGTTGTAAACTGAAACAATAGGGCTATGTTGTACAAATTGGTTTAATGTTAAAAAAAGCCTAACATATTAAATGGATGTCTTCAGATTATTATAAATATAGGTAGATTAAGGGGCAGATTTACTAAATTTGTCTGAATGATTCGAAATTCAATCGAATTGAAAATTTTTGATTCTTCAAATTTTCAAATATGCAAATTAGCCCACTTCGACCATCAAATTTGCAAATTTCGATCGTATCGAATAGGTCGAATAAAAATCTATTTGATCATTCGATGGTCGAAGTACTTCCCCTTTAAATTTTTATTCGACTGCCTACTTCGACAGATTAAACCTACCGAATTGCAATAGAAGCCTATGGGAATCCCCCATAGGCTTTTTTTTTAAGTTTCATGTTCGAATACAAATTGAACACTTTGATCGTTAGATTCGCAGGGTTTTTTTTAACAATCGGACAAAAATTTACGATTTTTTCGTAAAATCTTACGATCGTATGATTTTATCGAGAAATCGAATAAGGGTTGAATTCAAGGGTAAAAAAAAAAGAAATTCCTTTGTTACTAAATAGCCCCCTTTTAAATTGCACTGCTATTTTGACTTTGCATTGTTAGATTTATAAGGCTTGAAAAAAGTTGGTGATGTGCAGCAAATGCTATTCATCTTTCAGAAATTAGACACAACTACATGTTTGTAAATGAGATGGCCTTTATTTGAAGCAGCTATGAAAAGTTTACTTGAGGCATGTCAAGCTAGGGATTTTAATTGATATAAACCAGCCATATTTATTGTTAAACAAATAACAGATTATAACATCTGCTATGAATCCTTTTGTCTTCCAGTTTGTGAACTTCATGTACACACAGACTGTGCCCAGTTTGCATGCAGTGATTGTCGTCAATGCCATCATGATGGACAACAGAATCACGTAAGTGTGTCTGGCACAGATTTACCTCTGTTATAAACATTTGTCCCAGTTACAAACTGTTCGACACCGAGCAACAGTCCTACTAGATGATTACAGAAAGGTCCTTCAAAACAATACAGCATATGAAATGTCATCAAGTTTTTTGTATGTCATAGAACGGTTAAAAGGATACGGTCATGGAAAAACATGTTTTTTTGTTTTTTTTTTTAAATGCTTCCGTTAATAGTTAATAGTAAACATTTTTTTCATATTTAAATTTGAAATCTGACATGGGGCTAGATATATTGTCTGTTTCCCAGATGCCATGTCATGTGACTTGTGCTCTGATAAACAGTGGGACATGGATTTTTTAGTATTGAGCTCTGTTCTTATATCTACCAGGGAGCTGTTATCTGGTTACCTTCCCATTGTTCTGCTGATGGGCTGCTGGGGGGGGAAGATTAGGAAAGGTAGCCCATCAGCAGAACAATGGGAAGGTAACCAGATATCAACTCCCTGGTAGATATATGAACAGCACTCAATAGTAAAAAATCCATGTCCCACTGCAACTCCTTCAGTTACATTGGGTAGGAGAAACAATAGCCAGTCAGAAAGCAGTTCCATAGTGCAGTACTGGCTCTGTCTGAAAGAACATGACCAGGCAAAATGACCTGAGATGGCTGCCTACACCCTAATATTACAGTGTAATTAAGAAACATACACCATACAAATCATGAAAGAATTCCTTTCATTCTAAGCAATGTTTCAATGTCCCAACATTTATTTTTGTAAATATTTTTTAAATTATTTTCTGCCTTCTTCTGACTTTTTACAGTTTTCAAATGGGGGTCATTGACAAATGCTCTGTAAAGCTACAAATGTATTGTTATTGCAATTTCTTTTTTTGCTGTACTTTTCAGTATCACCTTTATTCATTAATCATTAGTTAATTCTTATCTTGAGATTTCATTTTATTACTCCACTTATTTCCTGTTCTGCAACTATTTGCAAGTAACAGAAGCAAATATACATTTATTCTTATGAATCATCATTTATTTAAAACTAGAAATATTTCTGCAATGCCTTAACTACAGTGTAAAGAGAAAATTGATTTTTTTTTCCAAAATGAGCACCAACCTACAAAAAAGTACAGATTTAATTCACTGTGGGTGTCAAGGCTCTGTGCCAAAAAGCCTGTTACTTTAATTAAGTTTCAGAAATGTATAATTTTCTGGCATCTCGGAAAAGATAAAAGAGAAGGTCTGGATATTTCAATAAGAAGCCCAGGACTGTGGGTTGAGCTGTCAAAATATGGACTGTCCTGCAGAAAATGGGACCATTGGGAGGTATGCAAATCTAAAGACATTTAGTTGGCAGACTGATCCTATAAAATGCTTTAGCTGACCTTTTAAATCATTGCTACGGGATTTTACAAAATTAAAAGGTTTGCAATATTAGGCTATAATATAATGATCAGCATTGAACTGCATAAAATAACGTAAACTAAAGCCAGTAGTGTAACTGCCTGTGTGTATTCGTGTACAGACTAAAGAAATCCTAGCAACACCCACAATATTTAAAAAATATTGTTCCCTGTCCATGGAAAACTTGACTGCATTATATGTGGACAAGAGCTGAAAGACAATGAACAGATATAGATGCAATATAAATCAACTGTGTATTAAGAGTGTTTAATCTCAAGGATTTGCCTTGCTATTGGAGTAACAAATAATTGCAATGGCTCAGAGAAATCACGTACCCATGTTGAAAGCCTTTATTGCATGCCAGCTACATTCTCTTGTCACTTGATGGCTTACCTTGATGTATATGTTTCAAAAGCCAAATTTGCTAATGTTTACAAGGCATAACAGCCTTCCTTCCTTTCATTTCTTATTTCTTGTTGACAGTGTGCACAAGTCTTTGGATTCATTACAGTAAATTCTACTGTTGGTACAGATTATTTTTTTAAATAAATGTTACTGTGAAATAACATAGATGTGTGTAGTTTTAATTTTAAAACCGTGTCATGACACAGCTGTAATATATTGGGGTTTTCAGGTGTGCACTACTCTGAACTTTAACAGGGTTATCAACACATACGAGTTATACGGTCACACACATGGGTCCCCAATGCCCACTTACTCAGTTATCCAGCTCCTGTCTTGTCAGATAAACAATTTTTATTGTCCAGTATTTATAGTTTATAATGTCTTATAGCTCTACGTGTACTTTAGAAGGTGACTTGCTTTTGCTGCTGTTCCAGGTTCTGCTCTGGTCAATAACAAAGTATCTGACTGCTTTGAGGTTTGAAGTTTGTACTGGCCTGTTTGCTTTTACCAAGGTGTTACGCTAAGAAAAACAAGTACCGGTAGTCGCAATCACTTTGTGTTTTAATTGGACGGTTCTCTGTCTGTTTTATGTCTAGTGATTGTAAATGAGTTCTGGATGCTGAATGTGAAAGCAGCATAGTACCACATTTTCTTCTGTTTTTCATGTCACGTTTTGTCTATTAAAACGTTTTCTCCTTACAAGTAGAAAAAGATTTTATAGGGAATTATAAAATTACAGGGTTTTATGATAATTCTAATAGATAATATAAGGTAAGAAAAACTGTAATTTGAGTAGCTGATGATGCAAAAAATAATAATTTGCAAATCTATTACTTTTGCATTAATATGAGCTGTGGTGCCTAAGTTTTGTTCCATCCTGATCCAGGGCATTGTCTGTCCTGACCCTGCTGTGTGGGCTTCCTCTGGGTACTCTGATTTTCTACTACACTCCAAAAACATACAGGAAGGTCCAGGGTCAGACTGGGGGACCTGGGGCACACTGGAATTACTGTCCAGGGCCATCCTCTGACCCCCCTGCCCACCTACTGTGACGCACTGTATGAAGGTGCCTCTCAGTGTGCAGTTGTGAACAGCACCATGCACATCCGCTGATGGCCCTGTGCTGAGAAAACTTTTTTTGTTGTAGAGAGGGATCTTCAGGAGAGGGTTCTGGCCTGGTGGGGAACCATGAGGGTTGGGGCCAACCAGATTTTTTCCTGGTGCCTCGTTGGGCCGGTCCAACCCTGGGAAGGTCAACTGGCTCAAAACAAATGTGACCAATGTGAGTGTATGTTACAGGGTACTTGCATTCTAAGCAACCCAAGGGCAGCATTATAGAAACCAAAATGTTTGCTTTCTATGGCTATAGACCCTACTCTGTGTGACCAATGAATGAAAGCCACCTCTGCATTAAGACTTTTTCAGTGAAAATACCAATAGATTTATACAAGATATAGAAGCTTAGTTATACTGAAATAAGAAACTTTCTAATTCTATATACAATCAATTAAAAATGATGTATTGTTTCTGAAATAATCAAGTTTATCTTCACTGTCCCTCACTCAGCATCTGCTTCTCTTCATTCTGTCTTCAAGCAGCAGTTGGGTGTCAAATGTTCATTGACAATTAGATCGAATATATCTTATAGGGGAGGGGGGGGATCATTTTGCCTAGAAAATGTATTAGAGCTCACTCCATTAAAATCACAAGACATCATGTCTCTCTACATGCAGACTTTGTGCAAAAGGCAGTTATTTTGTTTGTATTGGAATCAGTTATTTGAGTGAGTTCTAATTCATCTGCTAGGAAAGGAAGCCCCTCATCATATATATATTTCAGAAACAATGTAGAATATTTAATTGATTGTATTTAGAAATTTTCTTATTTCAGTATGATGAAGCATATTTGAAATTTTCATTTTTCAGTTTCCCTTTAAGCAGTTTCAAGACATGAGGGATATATATATATTTTTTTTTTGTGTGGCAGTAATTTCCTTTAAATACCCAGTATAAACAGTCTGTAATTCTCCTGTTTTGGTTTACTATGTATGATTTTGGAAATGATGACACATCTGCAAAATCTGCCCTTCTGCATTTAGTTTTTGTCTGAGGCAGGGCTTGCATATTGGAGGCCCTTCAAGAGGCCTATCTATACTACACACACACACAGATCACACAACACAATTTATAGTTCTGCTCCTAGCTGGTTGAGTATCTGTTTTGCCTAAAGCTAATTGTGATCATACAGTGTAACAGTATCACAATGGTAATCAATTGGCATTAGACTCTGGCAAAACCCCAGTGACACAACCTTTTGTTAATCTATAAAACTTGGTATCAATAATGAAATGTTTGATATTGACCACTGTACTTTAGCCCAATGAGGCAATAGGGAACACTTACTTTTTCAGTTATAACTAAAATAGATGCAGTTTTGAATACCATCAACCTATATAGACTGCATGAATTAATTTCATATGCACCAATTTATTGACAAATTCCATTGTAATGCTTCTGTTAAGGTTAATGACTACTGTATTTACAGAGGACAGTGTCATTTGCTGAGTAGTGGGCCATTATTCGCTATAATATTGGTGTGGAGCCAGCCCTTCAGGATGGAACTGCTTTGAGACCGTTTGTATTTTACCACTACCCAGGTAGTGTTCCCTATGCTCTTGTGGTATACATGAGAATAGCACCCAAGCAGGAAAAAGCAGGCTACATTGTGAACCCTACATATAGCTTCTGGGATAATATTTATTCATACACCTTAGCAACTGTTCTTCCTCTGCTATGCAATTCTGCCAGTGCAAAATTTCTGAAACTTAATTGGCTTTTGGCAGAGAGCCCAGAATATGTGGCAGGGGAAATCTAACAATTTTAGATAAGAAAAGAAGCAGTTGTAACAATTTAAGATAAGTAGCTCTCTTGGGGAAACTGTGACTTGCAGCCAATTCACCTTCATTAGCAAAACTGTTATAATGTAAAAACCACAGAAATATTCAAACTTTCATAACCTGCCACATTTTGTAAAATGAACATGGTAATTAGGGGGTGCTGCCACAAAATCGATGTGGTCAAAAAAATTTTGGGTGCTCTGCAAATCTTTTTGTCCCTCTATTTCCAAAATGTTGGGAAGTATGGAAAAACATTCAAACTAATCACCCTGACATTCAAAGCACTGCATAACTCTGCCCGCCCTATATCTTTGAACTTATCTCTAGATACCCAACTGCTTACTTACGGTCCTTTACTGACCAGCTTCTCACCTCTTCTCTTATTACTTACTCACTTTCAAGACTGCACCCTTCTCTGTATGGTCTTCACCTTGTATTGGTCATCGGTTGCTTTGCATGTAATTCTATATGTTCATTCTATGCAACCATTTATTGCACAACACTGCAATATATGTTGCTACTTCATAAATAATGAATAATTATAACTGTTTATACACATTTAAATACATTTTAATTTTAATACATTTAATACATTTCTTTTTTTCCATTCTTACTTTTACATTTATTTTATTACTGTACATTACGGGCTGAGAGTTGTATATGCTTCTCACACACATGCTTTCTTGACCTTTATTTACCATACACTGTTTTTACAAGTTTATGTGTTGAGTTTTGTGCACTTTGAGAAAGGCTAGGGGCCCATTGGAAATTAATTTTTCAATTCTGTAAACTTCTGTTTCTCCTTCACTGTTCCTCCCCAATGCAGAATAGTATGTTACTACATGAGACATGGTATCTAGATACAAAAAGTAAATACTGAGCTTGGAGAAGAAGAATGAAAAAAATAAAAATGAAACCTGGACTCCCACAGGAAACTTGACAGCAATAATAGTTTAATGATAAGATAAAATTACATATCCACTGGTATTCATTTCATACATTAGTGGTTTAATGTACACTTCTTTTTTATTCTAGGACACATATCATCATCACTGGCGAGAGGGGAATATGTCTTCCAGTGCTCGTTGTGAAGTCTGCAAAAAAAACTGTGGTTCTTCAGAAGTTCTCTCTGGCATGAAATGCGAATGGTGTGGGATTCAGGTATAGAAATTGAAATTTCTATACCTCCTGTCATGGGGGCCTCTGCAAAACATGTAACCTATCCTAAAACTTCCGCCTCTCCCAGTGTCTGACTAGATTTGGGGGGAAGAGGTGGGAGAAGCAGGACAGCGAGAAATCATTTTACAGTTTCCAAGTCCCAACTACAATAACCTTATAGGCCAAAATACTTTAGAGCTAAACAATTTGGTTATATGCAGTAATCTGGAAATTGATTGATTTCCTGCTATCTCAATATAAATATAGACTGCATGTCCAAAAGCATGGCTGTCATGCTTGTGCTTGATACACAACATGTCTGAGCCTGTGTGTCCTAAACTTAAACACAGTTCTGCATTCATTTTTTGTGTGCAGGGATGGAAACTATTATGCACACTTGTGACATGGAGGTTTTATGGATAAAAGACCCATATGTGGAACAAAATAGAGGGGACAATTTGTTAGGCTTCTCCCAGTAAATCTAATTGCTAATCTGGGGCTGCACTGCAATGTTTTTTCTTTCCCAGAGATCTCTAGCCAATTTCAGCTATAATATATATAATATAAGGCTCCCATGCACTGTTCCAGCACATGAACAATCTAGTAAATGTTGAGACTTGCTATACTGTGCATGCTCCACCCATAGTCCTGGATTAACTTCTATGTATGTAACAACTGCCTTAATAATTGAGCCCCCGCACCCACACCCTAATGATAGTGCCTCTGCTTGTCCTTCAAGCCTATTACAGGTATGGGACCTTTTATCCAGAATGCTTGGGATCTGGGGCTTTTCAGATAACTGATATTTATGTAATTTGGATCTTCACACCTTAAGTCTACTAGAAAATCATGTAAACATTAAATATACCTAATAGGATGATTCTGCTTTCAATAAGGATTAATAGTCTTAATAGATCTTAGTTTGGATCAAGTACAAGGTACTGTTCTATTATGACAGATAAAAAAATCATAAAATACCATAGAATACCATACCTGTAAAAATATTAGAAAATTGATCAGTATAAAAATAAAAATTGGTTAAATAGATTGTGCAAAATAAAAAATGGTTTCAGTATAGTTAGTTAGCCAAAAAAATGTAATGCATGTAGGCTGGAGTGACTGGATGTCTAACATTATAGACAGAATACTACTTCCTGCTTTGAAGCTCTCTTGGTTTCCACAGATTGATTACCAGGCAGTAACCAATCCGTGACTTGAGGGGGGGTGGGGGCACATGGGTCGTAAGTGTTGCTTTTGAATCTGAGCTGAATGCTAAGGATCAATTACAAACTCACTGAACAGTTATCTCCCATGTGGCCCCCCTTCAAGTCGCTGACTAACAGCTGAAAAGCAGAAAGTTTGGCTCTGTTCTGTTATGTTAGACATCCAGTCTCTCCAGCCTTTATACATTACATATTTGGCTACTAACTATATTGGAAACATTTTTTTATTATTCACATCTGTTTATCCAATTTTTATTTTTAAAAAGAACTGTTCCTTTAAGCACAGTTAGACGAGAAAAGGTAAAAAAAGGTATAGTGTCCTTTAATGATGGACAATATTTGAATGCTAATTAGTTTTTTGTTTTTTTTTTCACTTCAGGCTCATGCTGCTTGTTACATAATCTTAAATCATGAATGTACCTTTGGAAGACTTAGATGTATGGTGCTCCCGCCAAACTCTGTTCATTTGCAAGCTCGTAATTTCAGCAAAATGCACTGCTTTAGAATATCAGAGAGTATTCAAGCTGAGCAAGGTTTGTATTGCCTTTATCAGCTGTTATAGGAATTGCATATAACTTCATACCTGAAATAACTTTAAATGCAGGAGTGCATGCATATTTTTACTTAAGTTTTTATATTTTCCTTGTGATTTTGTTAGAACTGCTCATCCCCTGTTAACAAACTGAATGTCTTCTAATAAGGTTCCTTATACATGGGTGTTTATTAAAATGCACGCATGGCTGCTCTATGAACTCACAGTATGCTGCATTTAAAAAACCTATTGGAATGCATCTATCCTAAACCACAAATATGAGGCGATATTTGCTCTTTGCACAGAGCAATTGAGTTTTGAACCGGTGCTCCATGAAAAGCCAAAGTTGCATCCCAGAGCTGTCCCTACTTCTTGTCTTAGAGCAGGTAGTAAGCAGGATTTGTGGTGAGGCCACAAAGGCCCAGGCCTAGGGCAGCAAATTATGAGGGCAGGCATGCCGCCTGGCGGATGCTGAGGAGCACCAGTGCTCTGGCATGTGCGCTCGCTGGGGTGCGGGGGCTGTGACCCACGCGGTTGGCCAGCAGACAGGTGCTAGGACCATGTAGCTTAGGGGCGCCCACGACCCAAATCCAGCCCTGGCAGTAAGCACAGGGGGTACATGTGCTTGCTTGTTCTGCCGGCAGTTAGTGGGGGATGCCTATGTGCTTCCACCTACCTGTCCCTTTTTAATCTAGTACAGTCTGCAGATTCTAGCATTTTTTTGTACTTTACACAAGTGGGGCACATTTATCAACACTTGGCAAATTTGCCCATGGGCCGTTTCCTATAGCAACCAATCAGTGATTAGCTTTTTAAAGCCAGCTGCAAGTAGAACAATGAAAGCAGCAATTTGATTGGTTGCTACTGGTTACTGCCCATGGGCAAATTTGCCCAGTGTTTTGGCATTGTGAATTCTGCTAGATAGCACTCTATAGCTTCCCTGTGAGTGGCTTATAAGGAGGAGCAACCAAAGTCTATTTCTAAACCGCATTTTGCTTTCAGGACCATACCTGGACCATACTACCAGGACCATACTACCAGACCTACTTGCAAACCTTCTCCCCTATTTCATTTCGCATCTCTAACCATCAGACACCCTTGACTTTTACAGTTTCCTGACATTCTGTGGAGATGAGTGGGAAGGGTCTTTAACTTATGACTTGTAACCCATGAGGGATAAGTGGAATTGAACACACAGTGGATGGCTTGAAAGATCTGGTCATAGGAGGAGGAGAAATTATTTTGTTATGGGGGAACACTGTTATCCTATGTTCACTTCTGTTTATTTACTCTTAGTGTTTTTTCTGCAGAAGAAGATAATGAAAATGATGGACTAACTCAAGGATCTGTAAAAGAAACACCGGCATCTGCTGATTCAGGTGTGTGTTATTTTGAACGCTGAGTGTTGCCTACATTCTTGCTATATGAGTAAATATTTTCCCACCTTGGTAGAGGTAAACTAAAATGGCAGCATCAAAAACCTTGAGACTTGGCACACTGTATTCTGCAGTGTTACTATTCACAATAAGCCAATTAGTTTAGGTGTCCAAAGGAGTGATCCCTAAGATTTCGCTTAATGTTGTTGAGAGGAATGAGAGGATTGTTTTCTTTTTTTAATTTCAAGGCAAATCTTTCCTTAGCCGACAAGGTTTGTAATCCTCACCAAGCAGTTCTGTATTGTGTTTATGAGAACATCTAATTGGTCATACACAGAAATATCTGCTCATTTGGTAAGGGCATCAGGTGAATATTTGTTTTTTTTTTTGCACCCATACATTTGCAGCACTTGTGCATTTATGCGATCTTTGCATCCCTGCCTAATATAAAAATAATATTGTATATTGGGGCTATTGTTGGCATGCTGTTTGGAAATGTAAAACCATGTATTTTTCACACTATTTCCAACTAGATCCCGGAATTATTTCATTAATTTCATTATTATTTGGGTGGAGTAATTTTCCTAGTGTATATCCTTTAAATATAACAATGCTTACATCAATTGTTCTTGTTGAAGTGGCAATGACATTCAGGGTTTTATTTTTTCATAACAAATACTAACCAGTTTGCAGACAATATTTGGCTTTGCATTAGTACTTTCTCTATATTTAGATAATACCTTAATCCCAGGTCTTTGGGAAAGTGTACTTTCATAGTTTTGATAAAAGTGTACTATAAACCATATTTATTAGGAATGAATGTAATGTGTTTTCTTTGTTCTTACCTTCCCTAACCAGCTTAAAGGGGAACTATTGTGAAATTGAAAATGTAGTATAAGCTTCATCATGCTGAAAGAAACATTCTAAATATTATCAATTAAAAATTCTGTACCATTTCTGATATAATCAAGTGTGTCTTCACTATTACTTTCTTAGCATCTTTTTCCTCATGAGGCAACTTCGGAATACGGAGGGTTCCAAGTGCTATCCCGCAGCTGATTTATTTTCTAGCCAGCAGGAAGGCAGTTTGGGGAGATCAGTCACCTGCAGAAGAAGTGCTTTGTCTCAGGGTGACTAATCTTCCCCCAGTAGCCTTGTGTGCCCTGGCCCTTAGGGGGGCCCGGCCATGCTTCACTTACTTGATTAACTGCCCCCCGCTGCTGTCAACCTGCTGCAAAGTTTAGAAGAGAGGATGGGAGCTCTGGTGTACCCTCATGGTCCCAGTAAAGCTGTACAGGGATTGGATGAGTGATGAAGAAATGTCCCCTCCAGCCTATCCAATCCCAATGCAGCTTCACCGGACTGTTAGATGAAAACTAAAGCTGGCATTGGAGCTCCCATCCTTTCTTCTAAACTTTGCAACAAGCTGACAGCAGCGGGGCCTGGCTTATCAAGTAAGTGACGCATGGCCAGGCCCCCTTTAGAACCAAACTTAAGGGGGACCCTGTCAAGCAATTTTTTTACATTTTGGTTGGGCTGGAGAGGAGAGTCCTGGCTACCACACAGAATTAAGTTGTGTGCTGGTAATGCTGGACACAGCATAACACAGTTATTTCAAGCCATTTAAATGTAAGCTATACAGACCCAAGTAAGAGTGCTAAGAAACATCATTGTTTTCTGCATAAATCTGGAATTTGTACAAGACTACATAGTCTTGGTGCTCCTTTCTTCTGTGAAGTAGGAACTTGGCACCTGTCAACATGCAATCACCGTTTACATGGGTAGAAGAATTGCAGGCTTGACGTTGGGTACCTTTTGGCTTCCCAATTTCAATGGCCTGTAGCAATAACAATATTAGAGAGAAAGCTGCTGTAAAGCAAATTATTTTTTATTTTTCTTTTGATTACTTTGGTGCAATGGATTATATTTTTTAAAACACAATGAAAAATACATTAGGAAGTGACCTATAGTTTTCATATTCAACAGCAAAGCAGAAAAATAGTTATAGCCAGGGCCAGAACTAGGGAGAGGCACCTGCCTAGGGAGCAAAAAGGAGGGAGCTGGGCAGGTAACTTTTGAAGATTCTTCTGCCTACCCTTAGTCTGGGTTAATTTGCTCCCTCTGCTCCACTCTCTTCTCAACATGCCCCCCACATGACTGTACTGCACATGCATTTGTGTGTGTGAACTTGCACATGCATGAGGTATGGGGAACAAGGCTGCCAGCTGGGCTGCCTAGGGCGCCTGGCCGGCTTGGCTGCCCCAGGTTATAAAGAGCTTTTTTCAGTTGCAGATCTTGATATGAGTATTGTTTCTGTACTTCCAACTTTAACTGTAAAAACATGATCATAACTACAATAGGTCTTGCAAGTTCATGCTCGGAAGAAGAGCAGGATATCCTACAGTTACACAGACATCAGTTTCAAGAAAGGGGAACAAATATGACTATTTATGAAGTTGTGTACCTATAAATGTGGACAGAAAGGGAAGGAAGCACAGTATTTTGGAAATGGTTTAATACAGGAAAGCCAATAACAGCACGTTGTGTAGTCTATGTATTTAATTTCCTAGGACACTCCTCCTCTTTTGTGTGTCCGGAAATCCTTTGAGCAGGGTAAATGGTCCTGGG
>CM044432.1:97605077-97626017 GCA_024363595.1 Xenopus borealis | reverse complement strand
ATTGGTTTAACATTTGCCATGTGGTTTCCTTTCATTTTAGGCAAACAAAGTTTAAAAATTTATGATGGTCACGATGCTGTGAAGCGCAACCAGCCCAGAATAATCTCAGTACCAAGGATCACAAAGAGTGAAGAAGTAGTGGTAATGTGACTTTCTTCATTTCGTATGAGCTTCCATCTGAACTGCTGATAGCCAGCTAGAAATACATTTTGTTGTTTCTTAAAGGGCACCTATCACTGCCAAAATCAAACACATATTAACAATCTGACCATTACAACTTAAACACGTTTTCTCAAACTATATATACAGTTTTTAAAAAAACAAAACAAAAAAAAAAAACAGCAGTTTTTAAAAAAATCCCTTACTTTGTCAAATGGGTTCTTTCACTGAGGGAGTCCATACTGTGACTGTAACATACAAGTTCTCTAGCATGCTCAGATTGTAGCACTGCCCTGAGCAGGGGTGCTCCACCAATGAGGCGAGTTGAGGCACTCGCTTCAGGCGGCAGCACCCCCCTGGTTACCAGGGGCGGCAAAAATGCTGCTCCTGGTAACTAAGAGCGAATTTCAACCCGGAATTTCGGCTCTTCTAGTGCAGAGCGGGCACTTGTGCGCTCTGCACTAGCGGGGGGGGGGGCAGCAAATTCAAGGCCGCCTCAGGCAGCAAATTGCCTGGGATCGCCCCTGGCCCTGAGTATTCTACCCAGAATGCCTAGCTTTAGTAAACTCCTCCAGTAGAAATATCATGAGATCATACCTCACAACTGTCCGGTTTTTAGAGGGACAGTCCCTCTTTTGACAGCTGAACCCACAGTCTACTGGAAAGTCAAGTTTCTTCTCTGCACTGAACAGCCAGAAAAAGAAACAAAGTTTCTAACTTAATCTTTTGGCAGAGAGCCCAGAACAGCCACAGCAGCAGATAAGATACTTTTGTAACAATTTCGAGATAAGCAAATAAGTAATTGTAACAAGATGATATAACAGGTCCCTTGAGAAAGTTAGCCTGCTGAACGTTGATGCATTCCTGCGATCCGACTGCCCATATCGGATGCATTATAATCCGATTATTGGGCCCTAGGGCCTACGATCATATCAGCCTGATATTGCCCATCTCAATGTAGGCATATTGGGGAGAGATCTTTAATACTGAATGTTTTGTACCTGGGCCTTTGCTGATTTTGTTTTTATAGAAATACTGAATCAGCATATCTTAAGAACACACCAACACATTTAAACATTAAATAAACCAAATAGGATTGCTTTAATACCAATAAAGATTTCTGATCCCTCAGTGATCATATACCTATGCAATATTCCAATTACTTTCTATTTCTGTAAAGTTTAAAGCTCCAAGGTGGGGGGGGAACTCTGTCAGCTGTTCTAAATTGATATGGTTAGTTGATATATTTCTTATTTTTGGCCCTTCTGAATAGAGATGTATGGGCCGTCACTCAATTTATTGGGCTCACGACCTAACTGTGCCCCACTTAGTGTCAGGCACTTAGGTCTTATTTATAGACATGTGCTAGCCCGGATGCAGGTTAAAAATTTGTCGACCTGCATCACTACTGCTGTGCTGAGTTTTGTTACAGGTGGCTGTTAGAATTGATACAATAGTTGATAATATTCCACAGATGATGCTGAGAAATGTGTCAACTAAATGTATCAACTAAATGTAGCAAATTGTAACTGTTCAGAATCTGCTCCTGGATTACTGAGATGCCAGACTGAAACACCAAAGACATGAGCTAGAGACCTGCAGCGGATCGGGTAGCAGCGGGATACCCGCAAACACCTGTGATACCTTGCGGGTAGACGTTTCGGGTGCGGGTATGGATGCGAGTCGGAGGTTCTGCGGGTTTGTTGATGGTCAGCTGACAGCACTTACTAATTGTTGATGGTCAGCAGGTCACGGGTCTGGGTTGCGGATAAGGTACTTGCGGGTCAGGGTTGGGTAGTGGGTCCAGGCGGTTAAGAATGCAGGTTGCGGGTATGGGTCGGTTATGCTTTTCAGAAAATGGACCTGCGCAGGACTCTAACATAAGCATTAAACTTACATTTTGGAAAATCCAGAAATGTATTTATGGTGGACTGTCCAAAAACAACTGAAATGAAAAAGTTTTTGGAGGTTGAACAGCCCCTTTAAGTACATTATCTGCATCTCTTACATATGACATATGAACCCTATATATTCAACAAATTTCACAATGGATTCATTGTGCATAGGTGAAAAAAGAGAAGATAAAACTGAAACTCATGGTGGCCATACACTGGCAGATAAAGTTGCTGATGATGTCGCCAGATGAGTGGATCTCTTTGTGTATGGCCAGCTTTAGTCAGTAGCCATAATCAATGGGGGGTGGGGGGTGATTTCATGTATTACATGAATGCTGCACAACACATCTCAAACACTGGGCACCTGGAGCCATATCCGTATGTAGGTAAGAAACTGACTAATATATTTGATTTTAGTATGAGGGGTTTACAAGTCATACAATAGAATACTTTGGACTTGAAAGACAAACAAATGGGTCAGCCTTTGTGAAACCCTTGCAACCTTTTAATATATGTCACTAGTGTTTTCATTATAAATAGTGATGGGCGAATCTATCCGTTTCGCTTCAAATTCGCAAATTGGCGATAAATTCGTGAAATGAGTTGCGTTTCTTTTTTTGAAACCCTGCGTCATTTTCGACACGTCGCGTCTCGTTTTTTTACGCCAGCAAATTTTCGCTGGCTTTTCGCGAATTTATTCGCCAGCGGTGAATCACGGGAATTCGCCACAAATTCGCGCCTGGCGAATAAATTCGCCCATCACTAATTATCTGTGGTCTAGTCTGAAGTTCAATACAAGGATTAATTTAAAGGAGAAGAAATTACATTTTCCCTGTGCACCCTTTTCACAGGAAGCTGCCCTGAGAGCTTACTACATTCCAGATGACCCCCAGGAATATGAACTTCAGACACTGACACAACAGACTTTAGTTAGTGATGACATTATAAACAGAAATGGTGCAATGGAGGATGGCCAAGTTGGATCAGTGTTCAAGGAGGCTACCCCTGAAGCTTGGATCATAAGTGCGAAACCAAAGGAGCGTGAAATTTTAAAAATATACCCTGGATGGATGAAGTAAGTGAAATGTATTGCTATGACCCTGCACAAATGAATAGCTTGAGCTCAGCAGGTTTTAGTTCACAGTCTGAGAGTAGTAGACGGTCTCATGTATTTATAAAGTAGGCTCCATGTTTAAAGGAGAACTATTGTGAAAATGTATATTAAATATATGCTTCAGCTCAAGAAAATAAACTCTAAATACATTCAATTAAAAATTATGTACTGTTTCTGAAATAATTAAGTCACTATTCACAAGCTTGATCAATCTCTCTCTCTCCCTGTATTTGTAATCCTCCCCTTGTTCCCTAACCCCACCCCATACCCACAGCCTGCCTACGTTCTGCCCTTAAAGGAGAACTAAACCCTAAAAATTAATATGGCCAAAAATACTATATAGTTACTGTATAATGAACTTATTGCGCCAGTCTAAAGTTTCAGCTTCTCAATAGCAGCAATGATCCAGGACTTCAAACTTATCACAGGGGGTCACCATCTTGGAAAGTGTCTGTGTCGACACTCACATGCTCAGTGGGCTCTGAGCAGCTGTTGAGAAGTTAAGCTAAAGGGTCGTCACAAATTATCAAGCAGAAAATGAAGGTTGACCAGTAATATAAGCTGATGCCACAGTGCTCAATTCTGATGCTAGTTGCATTGGTTTCTGTGCTGCCATGTAGTAATTATCTGTAGTAATTACTAGTCAACCTTATATTGTTAAACTTATATTCTATGTGTACTGTATATTGTGAGTGGGTCCCTAAGCTCAGTAATTGACAGCAGCACAGAACATTTGCAGTGAATCAGCAGAAATGAAGATGGGGAGCTACTGGGGCATCCTTGGAGATACAGATCTTTACTGCTAAAGGGCTGTGGTTGTCTTGGGCTGGTACAGAAACCCAAAACATAATGTACAACATTTCTAGCTTACTTCCTTAGTTAAGCTTTAGTTCTCCTTTAATGCAGCTGGCAGCTCTCCCAAATGCTGTAGGCTTCCTCTGGGCATGCCCAATTTCCACATTTCTTGCGTCATTGCACCAAACCCTTATGTTATCATGCAGAACCTTTTCAAGATCAGCCAGTAAAAGGCAGCAAGGTCCTACACTCCAGCTTTGTGTTAGAGACATAAGAACAGTTTGCTCTAATACATTGGCAACACAAATGTAAACAGTACAGAATTCCTAATCATATTGAGATGAAATTCAAACGTTCATTTTGCATTGTTAACGTTTAAAGGGAATGTTAATTTCATATTATGTGAAATTTAATACCAACTGCAAATTGTCTTACTACTGCTCTCTTCATCATGCTAAAAGTAAATTTTAAGCCCTGCCCACCCTCCATCCTTTTAATCTGTTAGAGTACAATAACTTCTTGTTGAAATTTCAGATATAGTCAAATGCTTTTAAGCACTTGTGCATCTTTACAAACACCAGTATAAAGTTTGCACTTTACTATCTGTATAGTGCTTTTAACATTGGAAAACAGGATGATGCTGGTAGTTTGATATTATGTTATTAAACCATTTGAATGAGGATGTGGTGACAGCAGATAAGTATTCTTGTGGTTTTTTTTTTATAAAAATTAGTTAACCAAAGCAGCTTTATTTTCATTCTAGAGAATGCAGTATTTCAGCATTATAAAGATATACTTTTTCTTGGAGTGAATTAAAGTCCCCTTTTATTCATTATAAAATCAATGCTCTTTAGATTATCTTTGCTACCAAAGGTTTGCCTTTCACACTGTATCCCAGTTAAAATACAGATTTATAAAGAAAATGATTAGACCCAAGCATTATGAGACGATTTTAATTTACTCTTCACAATGTTTGCATAGTTTCTTGTTATAGTTGCCCACCTGGCCAATGGCTAAATGTATGGCAAAACTTTATTGTCAAAGACCAAGTACCTACTGTACATCCTGCTTTATCATGATTTATCTGCAATATATCACTGACAGTGCTAAGTGCCTAATTCCTACTTTTTTTTCTTATTTACTGTATGTGTGATAAAAATCCCTAACAGTAAGTTACTGTTAACTACATATTTTTGGACTAATTCATAATGGATAAGTATGTCTTTCTACTCCAAAGTACTAAACCACACATTTGTCTGAATATTTTGCTACAATTTGTGGAGGGACAGTGAGAACTGCCATGCGTCACAAGACGACTTGGAGGTTTTGCTTGAAAGCAAGAGCAAATAGTTAGTTTTAAAATATAGAATATGTGGCAGATGAGTATTCAGTAGGTTATGTGCAAATTATTCTTCAGTATAGAGCAGACTTTCAGATCATCAAGGTGTGAGTTAATTCATACAGTGACCAAAGCTACACTTTCTTTTAATGCAAAATAGCTTGGAAAGTAACGTTTTGCATTATTATAAAGCACTATACACATTTGATATAAATTTGCGGGGTTTTGTTGTTCAGCTAGGGATGACACTGATCTTGTTCCAGCTTAAAACTGTGCTACTTTATTGAGCCTCTGGATTGCAGCACAGGAATTAGAGGGATTCACTTTTGTAAATCAAGGAAGTGACCATAGACAGTACATTTATAAACAGTAGGACAGCATGGTGACAGCAAGATGTCTGTAAATGGAATAGAATATATTTGGTACCACTTATATTGTATTTTATGCTTTACTATACATTTTCCCATCTGTAATCACCTCACTTGCATCCCAAAACAATTTCTGAATAGAACGCTTACAAATCAAAAGTATGCACATATATCCATCATTCTATACATATACTTTTACATATCTAACACAAGTAACTCAAAACAACTGGACTTGCTGAGAAATTTTAATGAAGATATTTCACTGCTCATCCGAGCAGCTTCTTCAGTTCAAGAGAACCTGCTTGGATGAGCAGTGAAACATCTTCATTAACATTTCTCAGCAAGTCCAGTTGTTTTGAGTTGCTTGTGTTCGATATACCATGACCTGGATGAATGAGAGAGTCATACTTTTACATATATGTATATATGGTATTGAGAAATGTTTTGACATATGAATATTGCATTGTAGGGTTGGTGTGGCATACATATCTATCCCAGTAAATAAAGAACATACAGTTCAAACTGTTATTCAAGAAGTTCTCATACAGCTTGGACGCCAGGTAATCTTTCCAAATCTTTATTATTATCCTTATTATTTTGTATTTAGCTAGCTATATTGTTGCCTTAGTAAGTAAAATATGTGCTTTCAGATTTTTTATTTCTTTTCCACTACAGTAAATATTTTATAGGTTTCTCTATTTTAGAGATACTGATAGTTAATATGGGTAAAGATGGTCAAGAAAAGAGTTTTTTTCCTTATTCAGTTACCTTTTTTTGGTAGTGCAGAGCCCCACATTTCTTTGGGTGGAAAATAAGCCACACATTTCTTTCTGGGTGAAAAGGGGATTTGGAGCACAGCCTAGTTTCATTCCACTTTCAGTGTAATTTAATCAAAATCTATGCTGTGGTCCAGCAATGCTAAACAATCATATTTTGTGTTAAATAACATAATACAACCCATAAGCAAAATCATATGCAAACTGTGGCTTTGGCCATTAATTTATAGCATCCATTTACTCAGGAGTGCAATTTGAATGCTGCTGATTCAATGGTGCCTAGCAACTAGCTTCAATGGCAGAAAAATTTGCCTTTCACATGGTGGTTAAAGCATAAAACTCAAAAGACAAGCCCTTTGGCTTACTGGCATATGTAGCTATGGCCCTTCTGTGACAGTAGGGGCTTCTGGACTGTTTTCCTATAGTTTCCTATGGCATCAACTAATTGCTGCAATACTGATTTCTCTTTCTCTCTCTCCATCAATTTTTTTTTGTTTTTAAATCTTCTGTGTTGTTTACCTGTAAAGCAGACAAACGTGTTTTATTGCAATGGGCCATGCTTACTCAGAAAATGTTTGCCTTTTTTCTAGAAAGAAAATCTGGAAAATTTCAGGCTGGTGGAAGTCTTAATGAGTAGCAAACAAGGTAAGAAAATGATATCTAAAGCATGTCTAACAATGAAGTTCATTCCCTGTTCCCTTTATAAAATCAACAGGTAATGCATGACTTGTCAAAGTTCCCGCATCAGACTTTATGACAGAATACTTTCTACTGCTTATTGATCTGCTAGGAAAGCATTAAATGTATAAATATTAGTATCTGTATAGGGAAAACTAGTATGGGAATTGACACCAGTCCAGTCCTTGGCAATTCTGCGATACAAACCCTGGAGCCTTAGACAGTACAATTGCTTGAATTGATTGATCTGCCACTTGGATGGATTCCTAATAGTTCCTGTACATAGCGAATCTCTGGGGAAAGCTGCAGCATTCCCAGATCAAAATTTGATCAGTCTGCCCCTACATACTACTGTATGCTTCATATCTGAATGGTTTGCGTCTTCTTCATAGTTACATTTTTTTCTTCCCAATGTTCTAGTACAGAGGATGGTTTTGCCATTTGAAGAAATAATTTTTTATAGACTCAACGAATTACGAAAGGTTAGTATTGCAAGACTTTTAACTGTGTTGTTTGTAATCCTGTTTCAGATGGCTCTTGCAAGTTTGACTTGCTCTTTTTTTTTTTTCAGACTTCCATACGCCAGATGAACCAAACAAGATTTTATATTGAAGAAAATGAGAAGCCTGAAATCAAAATACAAATATTAATTAGTGGTTTACCTCCTTCGCTTTCTGATGAAGAGTATACCGATATTTTAAAAGAGAATCTAGCAATAAAAGGTGAATGAATTATGTCCATTAACTGATTGAGTTTAACACCCAAAGGCTTTTCAGCATGTGCACTGATTTTATTGGTCATATTTGATGTCATGATTCATAATGTTTAATGGGCTAAGCTAGAGTGGGATTACATAACATGGAGAAGCAAGCTTGTGCCATCACATGACTGTATAGAACTACTGAAAATTGCAGTCTTTCTCTGTGAGGGTTCAAATAGGGAGTCTGCAAAGTCTTTAGCAAATAAAAGAATATGAAGACCAGGAAGATATTGTCATATAAAATATGAAAATAAACATATAGAATGGAAGTATGTAACTATAAATGCTGTACCACATTAAATACTATTTTTCCAAATTTGCCAATTAATAATAATATAATTACATACAAACTAGTGGGTTCTGAATGCTACTTCCTTTCCTGTGTATTTCTTTTTATACGTATTCACAGCATCTACAATATGGCTTGTGGGTGTGGGTAGGTTTTCTAAATCTTTGTGGTTATAGCCCACATACATAACTGCTATAGTTGCTTTTGTTGTTGTTTCCATAAAATCCCTCTATTAACCTAGATGGCTCTCCCTCCTATGTGTAATCTTGTACAAGTAGGTATGTTTCTCAGATTATGTGATGGCTTATTCCATATTACATCAAAAAAAAAACAGGCCCATTGGTTGTATTTTTTACAGGAAGCAATACTGCCTCTATGGGAGATACTCAGGTGCTACAAATGGAATCTCTGTAAAATGACTAGCCTTGCAATTAGATGCTTTCTTTGGTGCAAAAGAAAGCATAGAATGACATTTCTGAACCAGTCAAGGCTAAGTAACCATTTTTTTTGTTTTGTTTACAGATAAATTGGTTTCAGTGATACCAGCTTACTCTCAACAAGGTACATTTTTATTCACATAAAGCAAAATATATGACGTATTTCATATAATCAGCGATATATAGTGTAGCCATATGTCTGATACATAATTAAAATAGGGAAACAGGTTATATGTTAGTAAATCATCTAGTTGGATAAAACACATTCTAGATGAGGCCCAGGGCCTGTACTGGCCAGTGTTCTTAAAGTGTCCTGAAAGACTAAATTATGTGGGGAATGATTTCAAATTGTTCAGCCACTATACACACAAATGTCCATCAGCCAAACAGGAATACCAGAATGTCATATTGAAATATATTTGTCTATAACCAGATCAGAAACAACCTCTTTTAAAAGTAGGTGGAAATGGACCAGATTGACTGGTTTTATCTGCTATGTGTAGTGGTACCACTTGAATCTGTGCTTTTGTTTACATCTTTTTCTTTTTTTTTTCAGGTGCTGTTGTCCTTGAAATTTTATGTTTTTCTGAAGCAGAAAGAATATTTATGCTAGTAAAAGACACATCTATAAACAATAAGCAGCTTCATGGTGTTGTCATTCCTCATATTACGGTAAATGCAAATTAAATACTTCTGTTTTTGATAGTCTAATTCCTGACAAATCTGACGTTGAGCAATCCTAAAATTAAGATCTTTAAAATACATATACACAGTATCTATATTTTGGGTCTGTTAATAGTTGTTAAAAATACAGGAATAAGACATTAAAATAGTAAGATATCTTATTTCTGTATATGTTCTTTAGTCAGAAGGGTAGAGTATATTGTGTCTCTTTGTAATCATGCTTGGAGACACTAAACAAAATAGTCTACTCTAGTGTTGTGGCTGCACTCTTTCCTGGCATCAAGTTTAACTTTAAATATATTCTTTGGACTTTAATGGGACTTTTCTTGTACAGGGTTATGGGGCATGATCTGTTCTATATTGTAAACATTGTTAAAAGAGCAATTCTATTTACATTTGATATAAATTGTGTGTTTTTCTGCAACTGTTGGATTTTTCCCTACCCTGACTGTGTAGCTTGCCTATATCTGCTTGCATCCTTTGTAAAGAGCTCTTGTTTGTTGTGTTTGCATTTTGTTATTGATATATATTTCTTGCTAAAATGGTAGTGCATACCATTTCAAACCCAGAGAGATTGTTGCTGAATTTAAACATCTAGGGTAGTGATGGGTGAATTTATTCGCCAGGGGCGAATTCCCGCGATTTGCCGCTGGCGAATACATTCGCGAATCGTCGGCGAAATTTAGCTTTGCGAAAATTCGCCAGAAAAACGAGTCGCGCGTCGTTTTCGACGCGCCGAAAACTACGCGACGTGCCGAAACTACGCGACGTGCCAAGGTTGACGTGACACGCTTCAAAAGCGTCCCGCGACTCGTTTTGCAAATTTTTCGCCAATTCGCGAATTTCCAGAGAAATAAGCGAATCTCAGGAGATTTGCCCATCACTAATCTAGGGTTCATTGCACACAGAAGCTCTACCTGTGGCAAATGGCCTGACAATACCTTTGCATCAGAACTATTAAAATCTCCGCTGGTAAATTGCATCCTTTGGGTGATCATTCTAAGTTATGTCTTACCAGTAGCGATTTTTTTTTTTTTACTACAGGTGTGTTTTGGGTGATTTGTTGCCTTTGAGTACCATGGATTCCCCATGTTCCATCACCTTAATGAGCATATTTATAAAACTGTATAAATAGCTAAAAGGAACAGTTCAGTGTAAAAATAAAAACTGGGTAAATAGATAGGCTGTGCAAAATAAAAAAAAATATTTAGTTAGGCAAAAATGTAATGTATAAAGACTGGAGTGACTGGATGTCTAACATAACAGCCAGAACACTACTTCCTACTGCTTTTTAGCTCTCTTGGTTTCCACTGATTGGTTACCAGGCAGTAACCAATCAGTACACGGGTCTTAACTGTTAGCTTTTGAATCTGAGCTGAATGCTGAGGATCAATTGCAAACTCACTGAACAGTTTTGTCGAATGTGGCCCCCTTATAGTCATTGACTAACTCAGAGTTAGAGAGCTGAAAACAGGTGTAGTGTTCTGTTATGCTGGACATCCAGTCACTCCAGCCTTTATACATTACATTTTTGCCTAACTTAGGGTTGCCACCTGGCCGGTATTTTACCGGCCTGGACGGTATTTTTGATGGTTGATCCCAATGTTATTAATAGGAAAAAAAGATAAATATATAGGAAGGCCGGTATTTTTTTCAGGAAAATGTGGCAACCCTAGCCTAACTATATTAGAAACATGTTTTATTATGCACATCCTAATACACAGTTTCTATTTTTACACTGAACTGTTCCTTAAAAGATACGGTTTTTACATTGTCATGGTATACCTTGTAAAGCCGTGCCTATTTATAAAGATGTGGGGTCTGTTATTTGGAAGCCTGTTACAAAACAATTATTCTTTAACTGATTTGCTTTTCTCTTTAATAATAAGACCATGCCTATTATTTAATGTTCTGTGAGTGAGCAAACATTTATGTTGATGACAGAATCATTATTTTCGTATGTTTTTATGTTGAAAAGTATTAAGTAGCCTTAAGGCAATGGTGCTCTACGCTATGTGACACCCCTGGTCGCATCTATTCTGTATAACAGAAACCCTTAATTAATACACTTATGAGCTATTTGTAATGAACTGTTTCTGTAATTACACAGCGTGCTGTTAATTCATATTGAAGGGAAAAAAAAGAGCTTTATAAATACACCATTTACTTGGCATAAAATATATATTATTTTGTAAGTATGGCCATTACAGTTGGGGGGCAGATTTATCAAGGGTCGAATTTCGAACTGGAAAATACTTCGAAATTCATCCATTGAATTTAAATTCTTCAAAGTTTTTTTCATCGAATTTGGCTTTCCTGCGTTCAAAGTAAAATAAATTTTAACGTACAATCGAATAATTTTTCTTCGGCTTTAAAAAACTTAGACAAATGCTCTAGAAGGTCCCCATAGGCTAGCACTTCGGCAGGTTTAATCTGGCGAACTATTGTAGTCAAAGTTTTTTTAAAGAGACAGTACTTCGATCAAACGTTCAAACATTTTACTTTGTATCAAAGTCGAAGTCATAGTAGCCTTCGGTGGTCGAAGTAGCCAAAAAATTACTTTGAATTTCGAATTTTTTTACTTCGAAATTCCCTCGATGCCCTTTGGTGTTTCAGTAATGCATCATGTTTACTTGCATACTAAAACTTTGCCTATCGAGACATATGGTGGATTATATAGTGGATAATGTACCTCCTACTGTAATTTATAGAGATATTATAAGTCACCGAGGAGTTATGTGAACATATAATAGCACAAGGCCGCAGGCTGAGTGCTTTTATACAGGCCACATAATTTCGAGGTGACTTCTATAAATTTCAGTAGGGGTATATTATGCATTATAATTACAGTGAAATGTCAGGAGGGGGGTGGAGGGGTCAGCGTCCATTATGGTCGGCAGCAATATCTGTTAAATTTTGCTACATTTGTTTTCATTATTATTAATTATATAAATGTCTTCCCTCTCGGCAGGGCCTAAAATAATGGTAACAAATTCTCATATATGAATGAAAAATAATTGAGGTGCTATCTTAGGTGAAAGCTTGTTTGCTGTCCTAAACCCTTATTTTTAGAGGCCTAGCCTGAAGGCAAGTTGGGAGTGGAGGAAATTTGGGGTGACTGCTCATTTGCTTGAAAAGGATATGAACTTGGGTGGCCAGTACCACATGCAGGGCAACAGTAGGGGGTCTTGAACTCATGTGCAGAAGTTTTCTATATTCTACATGTGGTAAGGGTATGTCCTCTTAGTCTGTACTTGAAGCGGGGGGGGGGGGTTACTTTGTTAGGTGCCCTTTAAATCATAAATATTACATCTGTTTGGCTCTGGTTAGGCAGCCAGTTCCAAATAAATCTGATGGTTTTGGATTTGTATGAATTAACCATGTGGCCTGACTCAAACAGATGCATTTTATTAGTTCAGTTATACATAACAAAGGGTTAGCCAATCCAGCATTCTGCTCAGTCTTGATGATATATAACATTGACTATTTACAAGGGCAACTGTGTCTTGCTGAATTAGCTTCTAAAAGTGTGGCAAAAAATTCTCTACTTTAGATAGATACAAGGTTTAGCTCTTCCTGGCAATGGCCAAATAGATATTTGCTGCTAGCTACAAATGAAACAAAGAGCGTGTTGTGACATTGACTATGGCTGACATTTCCTTTGTGGGAAGCTAAAAGAGTAGATAACATACCCCACCCCCAACATAACCTACCTAAAACATGACAGACTGGGAGTTGTTTTAACAAATGTTAACATTAAGCATACTTTAGAAATGTATATCGACAAATACATACACACCCAAATAGTGATGTATAAATTATATACATGCATAAATAATGTCCTTCATTAGGAGCTGAAGTACATTCTATAAATATAATTATTAACATGTATTTCTATAGCACCAACGTATTTCATAGCACAGACTTAGTCTGCCTCATTATCAATACTTATTAATGCCACAAGAATGTTTGCAAAGGAATTTGATTGATTTTATGTATGCATTTGCACATATGTATATGAATTATGCACATTGCAAAGAAATTCCAATGCCTATCCATTTTTTTGTTTGTTCCAGTTATATGCTTCAGAGCAGCAGCGGTAAGACATTTACTGCATATGGTCTGACCATGCGGGTAAAAGTGATAGTTTGTCCTCTTAGTTGTGTGATAGAAATGCTGTGTATTAATAACCCTTGTGTACTAGTTAGGCATCTTCCTTTTGTTTGTGACAAACAAGTGTTTAACCCCTAGCTGTATTATTTGAACTGTGCTGGATTATTTGTCCATACGCTTTAAATACCACAATCTCTTTCCTTCTCTTAAAATAAGTGTGGATGTTTAATAGTAGGTATATTTATACCTACCTGACTTTTTGGTTTGCCAGTATACTTATGTTAATTGCATTTATAATAAAGGGGGTTCCACCATATAATGCGTTACTAATTAAGGTAGGTATTAACAGCCAACCTCACCAAACAAGCAGATCTTTGCTCAATATGGCCATGCTGGAGTTGGAGTGATTTGATCATTAATCCTGGGACCATAGATCGGATCATCCAGTGTGGTACACTGATGTGATCCTTATTTTGTATAAGTTTATTCTGCTTCTGTTTAAAAAAAAATATAAAAAGTTCACCTTGTTGTGTTGGTTTAATTTGCAGCATGAAAAACTGCCTCAAGAAACCTGCCCCCTGCTTGTATTTGTGAATCCCAAGAGCGGAGGCCTTAAAGGCCGTGATCTTCTCTACAGTTTGCGTAAACTGTTGAACCCACATCAAGTTTTTGAGCTGACAAATGGAGGTCCACTGCCGGGGTATGTTATCTGTGATCATTCAGAAATTACCAAAACTTAAATTCAAGGACAAAACAAAAAAGGATAGTAATAAGGTATTATACTTGTCTCTCAGTAAGAAAATTACTGAACGTGGGAAGTTGTTATAGTTTGTAACGCTGTGGTAAACTGCTGTAACAACACCACAAATGAGGGGATGAGCCCTCGCAGGGGGGTGGAGGAAGGATAGTAGAACTGTAACCAGGTGCAAGTGCCCAATAAGTTTGGCGCCAGTGATTCTTTATGCTTAACCAAACTAGTATTTATTGAACAGTAGAGCAATAGATTAATCACCACAAAGGAGTAAAGAGCATACTTATACAGTTGTAGAGCATAAATACAGAGCACACAGCATAAAGGAGCATATACTCACATCACCACACATGGGCTGGATCCCTTCAGGCAAGGAATCATGTCAGCAGTAGTTGAGCTTTGAATGCAGAAAGGTACGAACCAAGTTTCAGCCTTTTCCCTAAGTGGAACCTGAGGGGAAACCCTATCCTTAGATCTGTACACTTAGTCCCTACTTCTCGGTTATTTGTACCCGGGATCTTAATCCCTCTATTTCTTCTGTTAGAGCGTGAGCTGCTCAACTAGCTACCTTTCCATCACTCCTAGAGTGATCTATGACTAGGGTTGCCACCTTTTTGTGTGGCTGATCCTGGACAGGGGGGCGGGCCCGTGATGTCAATTGGTGGGCCCATGATGTCAATGGGCGGGCCTGTGACGTCAGCGGGCGGGCCCTTGATGCCAGTGGGCGGGGCTATGATTACACAATCACCGATTGGCCGATCGATGTGTAGGGCAGGAAGTATTGACCGGGGCAGCCCTTCAATATACCGGGCTGTTCGGGTCAAAACCGGACAGGTGGCAACTCTATCTATGACAGAGTATAGCTGCAAGGTTTGGCTAAAGCAATGAACACTGACCGCATGGTTCCCAAGACCTTTATACTTTGACAAGTTACTATCTTTATTTAGCACCAGTTCCTGCCCCAGTGGAGCAACAATCTAACGTCCCTATCACATTCACACATACTAGGTTCCGTTTTCTCAGGAGCTATTTAACCTGCCTGTATGTTTTGGCGTGTGGGAGGAAACTGTAATACCCAGAAGAAAAACACACACGGAGAACATAATGGTAGTTTAGTTTAGTTGAGTGAAAACTTTTGAAATTTTGTTTTAAGGCATCCTCCACCCCAAAAGTAATTTTTTCTAATATAATTCCAAGTAACTTTGCAATATACATTCACAAGCCACGTGAAATGTAATTGCTATTAAAATTGGCATCTGTCCAACAGCTAACATTTTCTCCACCCAGACCTACAGAACAGAAGGGATAAACTAGCACTATTTTCAACTACAGTTAAATGCATAATGTACTTTCTTTCATTGTGCAAAAATATTAGATTTTGGGTGGAGAGCCCATTTAACTGATCTACTCATCGTCCTTCTAAACCTGAAAAATATCGATAACAGTGTTTAACAGTAAGCAAATGTAAAATCTAGAAGCCTGTCTGACAACATAACTTTACCAGCATAATGCGTTGAACAGTGTAATTTACATTCAAAGAAGTATGGGTTGTGTTAAAATGAAGCCAATAAATGTCAATCCACTTGCTCAGTTATTTGGGGAAATTGTATGGTTTTTTTTTACTCAGAAGGGTAGAGTTTTATATAAATGTGCAGTGCCTTCCTGTTTTTTTGAGCAACAATGATTTATATTAATGATATATTAAGGCTTTATACATTTCTTTCGAAATTGGAGATGCACTTTGAAAATGAAATATTTTATAATTGTCTAACAACTTACAAACCTGCTGCATCATCTTTTACTAGATGTTAAGAAAATACTAAAAAATATTATTAGCGTTGACATCCCATCAAGGACTATTTTTTTCCAGGTTTCATACCTTTTCAAAGGTTCCTTACTTTCGTGTACTTGTTTGTGGTGGTGATGGTACGGTTGGTTGGGTGCTTGGAGTCCTTGAAGAAATACGATACAAGTTGGCTTGTACAGAGCCATCTATAGCTGTTCTGCCACTGGGAACTGGTAAGGGCAAAACCAAACATCACAATCCTATGCAGTAGTGTACATGACTTTTTTGTGAATGTTCTAGATTGTAAATGTGTCTATGAACAGTATTCTTATTGTTTCAGGCAATGATTTGGGTAGAGTGTTGCGATGGGGAGCTGGCTATAGCGGGGAAGACCCATATTCTCTTCTGATCTCTGTGGATGAAGCTGAAAATATTCTAATGGACCGCTGGACAATACTGCTAGATGCGCATGAGGCAGCTGATTCAATGGAAAATGGCTTTTCAGAACCTGACCCCCCAAAGGTAATTATATTTATTGGTTTATTAACATTAATACTGTTGTAATATATCTTCAAATTTACAGTATTGCTTTTGTAGTTTTTCTCCCTTGTGCCAGATATGACAAATGGGATATTAACAGTTTTGACTTCACTGGTGTATTATTCTTAATAATGTGTCCACACCCCTTTATTTGGGAAACGGCTCTTTCTGCAATAAGTGTTTTTGGGTCCACATAGTATGCCCAACATCACTTTTTCGTAGGTTTCCAGCGTGGCCCCCTATCCAAGCTTAGAACCCAGAGTAGGGCAAAGGGTTGGCCTCCATGTCTGGCAGTGTCACATCAGATGTGCAGTCCCCCAGCACTGATCATAGACATGGAACGTGCACAAGAAACCAAGAGCCGATTGGCATCCAGTTCCAGTTTGCTTCCAGTGCATATGCTTCTTCTAATGATCAGCTGTTGGGAGCCTGCACATAGAACAAGACGAAAGCCTATGAGTAAGTGCCCCAACAGGCATGAAACGCATTAGGCCAGAACCTATTTTGTCCTAATAAATGGCTTTACATTTTTAATACATTTTGTGTCTTTGATTTTAAAAATCCACCAGATACATTTATTTTCCAATATGTTACACACACTTTATTTTGAGCCTTATTATGGGCTGAACATACACCAATAACTAGTATTTTTATGGATTTCATACACATACAACACAGAATTTATCCCATACTTACCACAGAAGATTGTGTGGAGTTGTTATGTCAATTCTTGGAGATAAGCAATATTTCTTTCTGGATGATTAATAGTTCTTTATAATGTTTGTGCTTCAGTGACACAGAAAATTTATTAAATAATTGCAGACCCACGTCTCAATTAGACAAAAATCCTTTTCATATCTGTCATACCAGAAGAGGATCAAATATGCAGTGTAAAGGCAACCTTTTATTTGTTATTCAAAGAGCAGATCATTTTGCAATTGGATTCTGCTGCCCTTTGTTATAGATCAATTTAGTTTAATTGTCACAAATTACACACTTTCATCTCTCCATCTTGTATTGGGCTGTCCTATTCATAATTACAGAATCATAAGTAGTATGATGCTGATGCTTGCTTGTTTTTCTCAGGTACTGAAATACTATCTTTGTCTAAGCCAAGTACATTTTTCTAGACATTTCCTGTGACTATTTATTAATATCTATTTGGCACAGAAGTAGGTAGAGAAAACTGTTCATGTATCTTTTTAAATTAGACTAGATATGTGACCAGGAGAAAAAATATTCACTTTATTTCAAAAAATTTTTATAGGCTATATTTTGTCTATCGTTAAATGATGCCTCTCAAGTAAACTTCATTTTTGAATTTCTGTTGAAACATATAGTTGGGGTCGGATTTAAAGTCGGTGTGCCCCTAGGCCACTCGCACCGTCCTGCTAGGGTCGCCATCTTTTCCTGAAAAAAATACTGGCCTTCCTATATCTTTAGCTTTTTTTTTACTATTAATAACATTGGGATTAACCATCAAAAATACTGGCCAGGCCAGTAAAATACCAGCCAGGTGGCAACCCTACGTCCTGCCCTCATGCCCCCACTCTCACATCTCCTTCACTCTTTTTGCTGTTCCCCAAAATTGCCAGCACTGGGGAATGTATGGGTGGGAGATTCAAACAAAATCTCCTGCCAAGTCCCTAGTTCAGATGCCGTGAGTGGGCAGCATATTGCCCCCTGAGCTTTAACGCCTTAGGCCCGGGCCTTTGTGGGCTGCCCACAAATCCAGGCTTGGTATTGTTGTCTATTTTGTAAACATGCCACAGCCACTCCCATAAAGCCACTGCTATGTCAACAAGGGTAGCAGTAAGCGTCATTGTAATATAAACACTCAATTAGTCCTATTTGTCCTGCAGGTGAGGAAATGTGCTGTGCTGCTATACTAAGCCTCTCATGGCATTCAGCTAAGCAAAGTGTCAAAGCATAGAAAAAGAGGGTCAAACCATATTATAAAACCAAACACCACAAGAATAGATACACAGAGAATTAAAATATCCAAGTGCTCTGAAATGCTGTGTCAGTATTTACTAGGGATATCTAAGCAAACAGTCAAAATAAGTATTTATCTTTTGGGCCAAAAAAGTACAAGTTAAGTAATGTGTACTTTTTGTTCACAAATGCTAACTGCTTGAAAATCTTTTTTCACTGGTGATAAAAGTGTGATTTTTTTTCTTGACATGTAAAATAAATGCAAAAGAAAAATTCTCAGGATCTGGGGCTTTCTGGTTAACTGACCTTTCAGTAATTTAGCTCTTCTTACTTTAAGTCTACTAGAAAATGATTTAAACATTAAATTAACCCAGTAGGCTAATTAATTACATCTTAGTTTTGATCAAGTACAAGGAACTGTTTTATTATTGCAGAGAAAAAGAAAATCATTAAAAATGTCAATTATTTGGATAAAATGGAGTCCGTGGGACAGCCTTTGCATCATTTTGAACTTTCTAGATTATGGGATTCCGGTTAACGGATCCCAAAATTGGCAGATTTTTTTTATGTTAATTTAAAGGAAAAATGATACCCTGAGCCGCAATTTACTTTTACATTGTCCTCTGTAGTTTATCCATTATACTCACGGGAATTGTATTGTAAATGTTTGAGGCTGCAATATGTGTTTGTCCTTCACCATGAACCTTGAGGAAACTGATCCCCAGTTAAAGACACAATCTTATTTTATCTTCAGATTGTACAGATGAACAACTATTGTGGAATTGGTATTGATGCAGAACTGAGTTTAGACTTTCATCATGCCAGAGAGATTGAACCGGGAAAATTTAATAGCAGGTACGCCAACTACTTTCTTTTGCAGGCCTAAAATACTGTTGTAACACAAAAACCAGGTGAAGATCTTCTACCTGTTGCCATATTAAACTATAGACATAGTAAATGAGGATCTGTACCACTGAACTTATGGGTGAAGATACACCAATCTACTAGTAGCAGCTACTTGTCACTGCTACTTGTCGCTACAAAATGCCAGAAAATACCCTGCCATAGACAATACTGAAAATTGTCTCTGCTAAAACACATATAGAGACGATTTGTCTTCTTTGCAGTAGCTGCTACTAGTAGCTCCATGTGTCTTCATCCTAATAGTTACAGGTCACTGGCTAGCCTTTACTGGCAATCTGTGGGTTCTGGTAAATGTCAGAGGGGCTGCTGTAAGGTCCCATAGAAAGTCAGTATTAGTGGGCTGCTGGGGGCTGTTTGGGCCTCTATGTGGGCTGATTGGGCCTCTGTGTACCTGAAATGCCAGGGCCTATTTTAATTCTCAGTCCAGACCTGGTCACTGTGATTCTCTAGTCCAGCTTAGCATAAGCACAAGTTTGCACTGCCCTGGAGATTTGGTGGTGGGAACTGCAGTTTTGTTAGTGTAAGGGCAGTGGTACACGGGGAGATTTGTCACATGCGATTATTAGTGAGCAGGGGTGACTAATAGCCTGAAAATGTCTCTCCATAGTAAATAATTGAAATCACTGGCAGTATGAATAATGTGTTTCTACCTTGCCCAAAGTTGCCTCTGGAGTAAATTTTGGGTGACTTGGCTATATGTTGATCGTAACGTCAGCGATTTCAATGATTTCCTATGGAGAGACATTTTCTGAGATTTAATGCCCTCCCATAAATAATTGCGGGTGACAAATCTCCCCATGTACTACTGCCCTAAAGGGATAGGGGGTCTGCAGTCAGACACTGGTACTGGTATGTGCAGTTTGAGTGGGAGACTCTGCACTGCAATGTGAGCATGGTAACATGATTATAATGCTTGATATTATATTACATGATATTAGGTTGGATCAGACAAGCAGTGCAAAAGCAATATTTAAATGTTCCTGGTAATAGTAAAATTAAAGAGCAAGAAACTTTAAACTTTTAAAGTAAAATAACCTTTAAATCATGCATGGGGAAATCTGTCCTGGTGCTCGCATGACTTTTATGTATTTTCCAAAAGTCACACCCATTAGCTTAATGTCTCAAAAAACATTACTACACTGCTGGTTTCCTGTTTAGCATGAACTAAGCAAATCGGGAAACTGAAAGTGGTTTTATTTTCCAACTTACTGGTTCTTAAGAGCAATTGTTAGATGAGGACAAGGTAGATATTAAGGTAAACAGCCCCCATATACACCACTAGCATAATGAACTCCTCCAAGGATAATGACACTCGGCATGTGATTTTGAAATAATACCACGCTAAACAAACTGGGGTTCAACAAAGTAATATCCATTTGTCTGATCTTGTTTCTCTGGAAGGTTCCACAATAAAGGAGTGTATGTAAAAGCGGGTCTGCAGAAGTTGAGCTACAACAGAAATTTACATAGAGATCTGAAACTTCAGGTTGATCAACAGGAAGTAGAATTACCAAACATTGAAGGTCTGATTTTTCTCAACATACCCAGGTACTTGCTATGTAAAGAAATATATATGTGTATATATATATATATATAT